>CM035167.1:39167058-40367058 GCA_020205615.1 Panax quinquefolius | reverse complement strand
GAGTTCGGGATATTTTTTGCAAATTTTGTCACCGTACAAGTGTTTTACACTATCCTGGTAACGTATGCATGTATTTTTTCTAGTTTTTATTCGTTGGATTTCAAGTTATAGCATGAAATGCATCTAAACACATAGTAGTGATTATGTATGCACAAATGACTTGATAAAAAATATTCAACATAGTAAATGTTAGTATTAAACCATGTTGAACATAATGATGTGGAAAAATTTAACTTTTGAGACAATTAAATTGGCACCTTTTTCTGCTATTTTTTTGTCCTATTTGAGGTCCAATGAGCAAAGGCTAAAAAGGCAAAGTACTCCTGATATTGAGGTTAACCTTATGCATGTATGATTTTGATTTTTAATGCTTATATTATGTATATGACTTTGGGGTAGGTGTGCTACTGAATGGCCACCTAGACATGCCTATGTGCATGTGGATAGTCCTATTTTCAAAGGGGACTATATGGCAAAAAAATTCTAAATGTAGGCATTGGGTAGTCATGCATTTTAGCTCTATTGTATGTTAAAGTAAATGCATGCATGCATATAGTCATAAATGCTTTTTAGAAAGCTCCAGGTAAGGAAATACCACACCCTTTCTAAGGTGATTTGGAGACTTATTGTCCAGATATTTATGGATCTGGATCAGCCGAGCAGTTCCCATAGGACCACTTCTGGTATACGGCGGAGGGCTTCTGAAGTGCCTCGTCCCCATTCTGTCAGAAAGCCTCGTCGGTTGGTGGAAGCCGTGATTCTTCATGTCCAGGCAGACGTGCCAGACGTTGAGGATGAGGAAGCGGATATTCTGATTGAGGATCCCGCTCCTGCTGCACATGTTCCTCGTAGGGAACTACCTTGTATTCAGGTGGCAAACCCAGAGCTACTAGGTGATTTAAGCAGACATCCGTCGTTATCCCTGGGGTTTTCTCAGGGCATTATCTGAGAGATGGTTTCATCAGACTCAGTCACTCCATCTACTGGATTGCGAGGTGATGATGACGCCGATAGATTGGCGATTTATCACAGGGATGGAGTTTGGAGGGGAGCCAGTGCCTTGCATGGCGAATATTACCCCTACTACCGTTAGATCCGTGTTAGGAGTTCCGACGGAGGCGCTCAAAGGCAGGACTGTCCGTTCAGGTCCTTTGAGCGTAGATGCTATGAGCGGGCTTTTGAGTGAGCCCATGCCTGATGATGTCAAAATCAGGGATCGCGTTCTGCGGCGATTGTTCCTGATGATCATTAGAGGCTGCTTCATAGCAGATAACTCTTCTACGGTGTCTTTCGCTTTGATCAGTGCCACACGTGATGTGGACCATATTGGAGAGTATGATTGGGGCTCCTACACCTTTGCCTATTTCCTCCAAGGCATGCGGATGCGCTCACAGGGTTTGACCGAGGCTTGGCTAGGCTTTTACCCATTTCTGCTGGTGAGTATTTCTCTTATCTTTTCCCATTTATAGGTTAAGAGTGTTTACTGATAGCAGATGTTTTGCCATTGTGTTAGCAGTTTTGGGCCTATGAGAGGCTCCCATGCTTGTGTCCTGTGAGTGTGTTAGGTTTAGATACCTATCCACGACAACGACGATGGCATCATTCTATTTTGCCGGAGGTCCCTGTAGCTGAGGGCTTCACTCACTACCGTATGTAGCTGGAGTTGCTGATAGCTGATACCATCATATGGATTCCCTATTCAGGAGAACACTTGACCATCGGCTTTGAGGATGGATACCCGACTGGAGTCGAGTACGTGATTTCTACCAGGAGAGTTCCTCTCTTCACAGATGGAGGCTAGGAGCTCTATTTAGGAGAGCGTGCTATTAGGAGCACCACAGGGGAGATCCGTATGCCGATCTTGCCTCCTGTCAGGCGTCATTGGCTTGTATCGCAATCACCCGTCACTGATATCCCATTGTTGGGGGTTGATGATTTTGCATTGTCAGAGGGTCCATGTACCCAGGAGATGTTCCAGCGGTGGTGGTCCCCTCATACTATTGGAGCCCAGTCCCGCGCCATACAGTTTATGGGGGATATGGTTCCAGGATCCTTGATGATGACGGATTGGATAGCTTTTGTCTGAGATCCGACTCATATGACCCAGATTGATAGTTTGACCCGGCAGTTGGACCAGGCACATATATTTATCCAGCATTTAGGCAGAGATCCAGCAGAGGCGGATTCATTTGTTCCTTCCATCTCTGGCGTTGGCCCCTCAGAAGACCCATTCAGTTTTGCCGGCGCAGATCCTCCTCTATATAGGCCTAACATCCCTGTTGATAGAGATCCAGTGACTCAGGAGGAGTTACATCAGGTGGACAGGATTGATGATGTGGATATCGACACCATTGTCTTCTTCTGATGTGTATTCTCGTTATATCTTTTGATAGGCCTCTGTTAGATATTGGGTGGATGTACCCCATTCTCGCTATATCCTTTGATAGGCCTCTATTAGTAGTAGGGCATCTGTGCCCCATTTCCCTGTATTTGTAGCTGTACAGAGATGATGTATTAGATGATGATATACTTAGGATGTATGCACAGTTTTTTCATTCCCTATATCATATTGCCATCTATTATCTGTTATGCATGTATTATGTTATGCATATGTATGTATGTCCAGAGATATTCGGCATTGACCCCTGGATGGCCTTATGACACGGCCCGCACAGATGTCTTCTTTGACAGTTAGCCATATAGATCATACCCCACCATCAGTGGTGGTATTGGGTATGCGATCGTGGTATGATAGCATGTCACCACCAGACAGGGTGACTGTAGATTATTTGTTGCAGCATACCATGACTTTATTGATGTTTCAAGTTCCCGCAGGGTTTGTAGACGGGATGCTAGAGCATTGGATACTGGATAGGCAGGTTTTCTGATTCGAGACCCATGAGTTGAGTCCTACTCTAGAGGACTATGTACGATTGACAATGCTGCCTTTTTTGCGGACCTTGCGTGCACTTTGGCTTTGGGAGACATGAGTAGAGCGATTCATGACTCTCTTTGGATTATGGTCTTGAGTAATGCGAGGATGAGTGACATCTAGCCATGTGATATCCCAACGTTTTCGTATTTATGATTTGGCTCGAGAGGATAGCTATTCACGATATATTCGGGATTTCACCATGCCGGAGGATCCTTTGGCGTTTGGCGGGGTTGATGTCTTCTTCTTTGTGCGCAGATTGTCGTATGTCTATATGCCACGATACATGGACGAGAGAGATAGACATTGGTGTCATCATGGGCCGTGAGAGCTCTTAGAGAGGGTCGTACCATTGTACTATGATTGTAGCGAGAGACCTGCGGCACAAGATCCTCTCATTGCACTTATCCAAGTGGGAGTGTTCACTGGGAGTTCGGTCATGCTGTATGTGTGGTTTATGTCACACTTGAGACCGATTGGTACCTTTAGACGACATGGATATTGCTTCACCCATGATGTAGCTATGTCATACTCGTTTCAGCCATCGGAGTGTATAGATGCTCTGTCTTGGTCCGCATTTTTGGCGGATATCAGAGATCCGTTCAACATTTTGCCATGTTCAGGGCTTAGCTCACCATACAGCTTCATTACTCATGCTCCGGGCATGGACTACCTCCATCTGGCTGGTTTGAGAGGTGTGACTACTTATCACCCATTGGCCGTGATGTCACAGTTTGACCAGTTCCAGGACTTTCATCCTTTCGAGGGGGCGATAGGTCAGCGTTCAGCTTCTCGATATCTCTCAGCAGAGGACCAATCCCGTGTGCATGCTTGTTGGGATCAGCGTGAGATAGCTTCTTTTTCTGTCAATCATCCAGGTTGTTCTGCAGAGTATTCCGCATGGATGGAGATAGAGATTTTATCGGCTGCGGTAGTGTCCACAGTACCAGATAGTGAGTCAGATGATGTAAAGCCCATGGAGGGCATAGATTCATACATCGAGGAGGAGCCCACTGCTGGGTTGCTAGCATTTCTTCCGGATTCTCCTAGTACCAGTACTGTTGTGATTCATCACTCGGCACAGTACCTAGAGTAGAGTCTTCATCTGATGACCTTTGAGAGAGATCAGACTCGATCTATGATGTTGAGTGCCCTTGATGGGAGGGACGCAGCTCTATTAGAGAGAGACGAGGCATTAGCTCGCAGAGATACCACTGTTGTTGAGCGGGATGAGGCTATATCAGCTAAAGACGCAGTGATAGTCGAGCGGGATAGTGCTATATCTGCCCGAGATGTGGCCGTCACAGATAGTACTTCCGTGAGGTCCCTTACCACTGGCATGATCGTAGAGATGAGCACATATAGTGATGATCATATGGTCACCATGCAGATGGCTACAGATCTGTTGGGTCGTGTGGATATTCTCGTGCAGGAGACCACAGCTTCACCTCCATCCTCTGAGAGGGATGCCATGTTGGGCTTGTTAGCTCGCATATACCCTGACTTGTAGATGAGCTTGTATTTTCCTGCACAGACTAGCTTAGCCATTTTGTCATGTACAGTTTACATTGTATACATCAAACAGCATTATATATATGACAGGGAAATATATTTTTGGACCACTTCCCTTTTAGATATGCCTTGCTATTTGCTTGATATTTTGCCTGCTGCTTCAGGGCTTGTGGTCTTGATATATTCTAAATTCTTCCTAGGTGGATGGACATTGAGTTGTCTCTGGATAGTTCATAATGGATCATCGATCTCTGTGTATCCCTACCATCTTTGGTGTCTTGGGACTGGTTTCTGGATGAAAATGTGGAGAGGAGTGTGGCTTTTCTCTCTGAGATTGACCGAACCACAGATGGTCGCCAGTACTTCTATTTAGGAGAAACCTAGTTAATGCCATCTCTTATGGATTGGTGTTACTCTTCAAGGTATGACCGCAGCTTAGATGGTCGCCGAATCTCTTATTTGGGAGGAGTTTAGGTAATTCCATCCCTTTGGTCTAAAGCCAAATGAAATATAGTGGATTGAAGGATGATCCCAGTACCAGTTGACAATGGTTTGTGTTTTGGTAGGGGGTGAGACCGAACCATGAATGGCTACCTACGTACTCCTATTGAAGAGGAGATCAGGTCTGCGTAGTTCGAACCTAGTGTAAGAGGTTCAACGCTGTATATGGCTGAAATGGTGTAGGAATGTTTTTGTTGTTTTTGTTTTTGTAAGGGTAGAAATGTTTTTGTTGTGTTTTTGTTTTATTGCGACCGGGCCATGTGAAATGGTTGCCTACGTACTCCTATTGAAGAGGAGATCAGGTCGACGTAGTTCGCCCCTCAGGGCGAGACGAAAAGCGTAATCCTATGTGCAGGTCAGAGTACGGGGAAGAGAAAATTTAATCCTAGGTTGAGGATAAACTGCAAGTATGAGAAGTTTGATCCCATGAATGGGTAGCCAAACTGCAAGTGCGAGAGGTTCAATCCGCGGTGGGATGACCTAAGTCGTAGAGCCAGGCTGCTGGCTTGAAATGTATGTTTCCTTGAGGGGCAAAGTGTAGAAAAGTTGTAGGTGGTAAATGGTTAAAGAACCAGAATGACTGGTGATCTGATGGTTCTGCACTAGGATGTTTACGAATTACTTCAGACATAGTACCGTTTCACGGCAACTGAGTTAATGAGTTGTGGAAATTCATCATCATCCATTTCTTGTAATCTGAGAGCGCCCCTTGTCAATACTTCTTTGACAACAAACGGGCCTTCCCAGTTAGGAGCAAATTTTCCCTTAAATTGATCTTGGTTGTCAAGAATCTTCTTCAAAACCAAGTCATGTTGTTTAAACTTCCGTAGCCGGACTTTTTTTGTTGTAGGATCTGGCGATCCTTTGTTGATATAACTGACCATGGAAGATAGCCGCGGTTCACCTTTCGTCTATTAGAGACAATTGGTGATACATGTCTTGTACCCATTGGTCATCATCCAGCTGAGCGTCTATTAACACTCTGAGGGATTCCATTTCAACTTCTATGGGGAGTACTGCTTCCATCCCATAGGTTAATGCGTAGGGGGTTGCCCCAGTGGAAGTGCGCATTGAGGTTTTGTAGGCTAATGAGTCGGAGGCAATAGGTCGGGGCCAATCTTTGTGGTTGGCGGGACATCTTTTGCATAATCTTCTTGATGTTTTTGTTAGCCGCTCAACAAAGACCGTTCATCTTTGGACGATAGATGATGAGTTAAGATGTTTGATGTGGAATTTACTACATAATTCCTCCATCATTTTGTTATTGAGGTTCTTGGCATTGTTCGACACAATCACCTCTGGTTATCTCAGACGACAAATGACATTGTTTCTGATGAAAGCAATGATGACTTCTTTAGTAACCCTGGGGAAGGAGGCTGCTTCTACCCACTTGGTGAAGTAGTCGATCATGGTGAAGATAAATCGATGACCATTACTGGCTTTAGGCTCAATGGGCCCGATAACGTCCATTCCCCACATTGAGAAGGGCCAAGGAGAACTCATATTGTGGAGTTCCCGTGGAGGGGCGTGTATAGCATTCCCATGAATCTGGCACTGATAACATCTCCTGATGTGGTCATTGCAATCAGCTTTAAGAGAGCCAATAATGTCCCGTCCTGAGGACTTTCTTGACGAGGAGGGGGCCACTCATGTGGGGGCCACAGACTCCACCATGGATTTCATCCATAAGCCTTTAGGCTTAATCTTTGTCTAAACATCTGAGGAGACCTATTCCTGCATCTCTTTTGTAGAGCGCATCTCCACTCAGGTAGAATTTCATAGTAAGTCGATGGATCCGCCTTTTCTCAGTCGGGCTCGCCTCAGCGGGTGTAGATCAATCTCGCAGATATTCCTTGATATGCTGATACCAAGGATGTTGGATGGGAGGTAGCTCATCCGATACTTCTCCAACATAATTCCCATAGGCTGAGGCCTTTTACAGGGAAATTGTGACGCTTGGCAAGTGTTCCTTATCTGATATGCGAATCAAGGAGGCCAAAGTTGCTAATGCGTCCACAAAGTCATTCCTATTATGAGGAATGTGTAGAAAGGAGATTTCTTCGAACTCCAAAGCCATCTTCAAAACCTGCCGATGGTAGGGTAGCAAATGTAGTTCCTTGGTTTGATAAATTCCCGTGGATTGTCTAATTACCAACTCTGAATCTCCAAAGACAATTAACCGACTGATGCCCATTGAACGGGCAAGTTTTAGCCCCATGAGATGCCTTTTCATTTACTCGGTAGTATTGTTCGTGGCCGACAAACTATAATTTGACGGAAGCGGATATCGCTCCCGTGCGGATACTAGAAATTTCTCGGCTCAGAACCTTCCAGATTAACAGCTCCATCAAAATACATCTTCCATGCTTGGCGTGTATCGTACTGATGATGTTGCTAAACTGTCATTATTTCTTCATCAGGGAAATATGTTTCCAAGGGTTTGAAATCCCCTACAGGTGCGGCGGCCAGTTGATTCGCAATTCCTTGACCTTTGATGGACTTTTGAGTCACATATACGATGTCAAATTGTTGTAGGATCAACTGCCATTTGGACAGCCGGCAATTTAACATGGGTTTGTTGAACACGTATTTGAGAGGATCCACGCGGGATATGAGATGGGTTGTGTGACCATGGAGGTAATGATGTAACCTCATGGAAGCCCATGCTAAAGCACAACATGTCTTTTCGATCAGAGTGTACTTGTGTTCACTGCTGCTGAACCTTTTGTTGAGGTAATAGATAGCTCGTTCTTGGCCTCTATCGTCCCTCTGTCTCAAAGATGCGACCCCCATGGCATTGTCACTTATGGACAGGTACATAAACAGGGGAACATCATCCCTGGGTGGTACCAAAACGGGAGCTTTGACTAGCTGTTTCTTGATTATGAGGAAGGCATTTTGACACTCATCATTCCATTTCATGGAGGAGTTCTTCCTTAATAGCTTGAAGATTGGATCACAGGTTGCTGTGAGTTGAGAGATAAACCTGCTAATGAAGTTGATTCTTCCCAAAAATCCCCATATTTCTTTCTCTGTCTGAGGAATGGGCATTTCTGTGATGGCTTGGATTTTGGCAGGATCCAGCTCAATCCCCTTGTGGCTGACTAGAAATCCTAGCAACTTGCCTGATTTAACACCAAAGGCGCATTTAGCTGGATTCAACTTCAAGTTGTACTTGCGCAACCTGTTGAACAACTTTCTGAGATGGTCTATATGGTCATCCTCCTTCCGAGACTTGACAATGATGTCATCCACGTAGATCTCGATCTCTTTGTGCATTAAGTCATGGAAAAGAGCCATCATATCTCGTTGATAGGTGGCTCCTGCATTGATGAGGCCGAATGACAACCGTCTATAGCAAAAGGTTCCCCAAGGCGTGATGAAAGCAGTTTTCTCACGATCTTCCTCAGCAACCATGATCTGATGGTACCCCGCAAAGCAATCAGCAAAGGAGTACATGTCGTATTGCGCAGTATTGTCAATGAGAATGTGGATAAATGGCACGGGAAAGCTATCTTTTAAGCAAGCTTTGTTCAAGTCCCGATAATCCATGCAAACTCGCACCTTCCCTCCAGGTTTAGGTACAGGCACGATGTTGGATATCCACTCGTGATATGTAGACACCATGATGATGCCGACTTGAAATTGTTTCACAATTTCTTCTTTCACCTTTAAACTCCACTCAGGTTTCAATCGTCTGAGCTTTTGTTTGACTGGCTTAAATCCCTCTTTAATGGGAAGGCGATGAAGGACAATATCAGTGGACAAACCCACCATGTCTTCATGAGACCATGCAAACACATCCTGGAACTGGGTTAATAGTGTAACTATGAGACCCCGGATTTTATGAATAAAGATTTAATTTTCTCGAAATATTTTTTAATATTATGGTGTGGATTTGAGATAATGTTATAGTTGTGGGTAGTATTTTTAAATTTTGAAAAGTATGCAAGTTGTTGTATAATATTCGATTGGTCGGGGAATATTCTTTTTGTCGGGGAATATCCGTACGACGGTACAATCATTGGTGGACCCCGCAACGGAATTATTGTCGGATGGAAAAAACGACAAAAATATTTTTATGAGAATAACGGCAGAAGTTTTACCGTTAAAACTGTTGAACTACTCGGTAGTAAAAGTACAGTGATACGCGTGGTTGCATAGTAGCACACGGTATTGATTATTGATGTTTACATGATAAGTCACTAAGTTTTATTTTATTAGTATTATTAATGTAATAAAACAGAAAAACTTTTTATATAAAACAGAATACTTTTATAAAGTTATTCTATAAATAGATTATATTATATTCTATTATGCATAATGTTGCATAGTGTCTGCATAGTATTTTGCATAGTAAAATCTTTTTATATAAAACAGAATACTTTTATAAAATTATTCTATAAATAGAATATATTATATTTTATTATGCATAGTGTTGCATAGTGCCTGCATAGTGCCTGCATAGTGTTTTGCATAGTAAAATCTTTTTATATAAAACAGAATACTTTTATAAAGTTATTCGTTTTATTTGATTATAAATAGAATATATTATATTTTATTTAAAAGATTTTGCTTTAAATATGGACCGTCCGATTAAAAGTAAATCAATCTGGACCGTTCATGAATTAGTTACTATGCAGTCCATTCTTCTATAAATAGAAGCTCATTCATTCATTATTTCTTACGAATTTACTGAAACTCTAGAGAGAGAAACTATAGAGAGAAAGAAGAAAAGTGTTCTGCTACTTCACTACTTCTATATTAAGTACTCTTCTTTCTAAGGTAGTGGATATTATTTGTTCTCGTAAGGGGTATTCTTTATTTCTTATTCATGAAGAGAACTTCTATTATTCCATTATTTATTATTCATCTTTAATATAATATATCACATGCATGCGTTCATACTTTGACACTGGTTCCATTATTCATTATTACGCCGGAATATCACATGTCTAAGCATTTTCTGTGGGACTGGTTCCATTATTAATTATTACATTGGGAATAATAACATGCATGCATATTATGCATTGCGCATGGTGAATCCATCTGTTATTCCATTCTTTATTAGTCTATTAGAATACCACATGCATGGTGAATGATCCTTTGTATTCATTCCTTATTAAATTGTGGAAATGATCTGTATACGTGGAATTACCGCATGGCGAGTGAAGATCCATTTGCAGTTTCATATATTCTATTATACTCAGTTGATTAAAGTTTTGACTTCTATACTCCATGAAATTAGTGGAATATCCTTGATATTTGCGCTTCATCTAGTATCTTTTCATGGAAATATTCTTCTGAGCATTCTTGAATTTTACTCTACAAAGCAGTATAATGTTGACAATTTGGACATTGTTGGTTCCTAGATAAATTAATTTTTGAACTTGTTTTATTGAATTATTATGTCATTGTCATCATCCTCATGTTTATATTATGTTGAAAGTCATCTGTGGCCTGTAGTGCATAGATGGACTTGGTATGATTATGACCGAGGATTATTCGGTATAATCATCATAATAGTAATGTTACAAATGATGTGGAAAAAGTCCTCATTGGACCGTAGTGCATTGATGGAGAGTTTTTGGTATGATTATGGCTATGGATTCTCTTCGGCCAAGGGTGCAAAGATGAATTGTTTTATGGCATGATCAGGGTCGTTGATGAAAACATGATTATCTTTGGCCCGTAGTGCATGGATAATTCGTGGTCGTGATACTAAAGAATATCCTTGGCCGTAGTGCAGGGGTGATTCGATGATGTGGATTATTTTTTAAGCTGAGTCCCAACGATAA
Organism: Panax quinquefolius; assembly: GCA_020205615.1. Taxonomy (NCBI): domain Eukaryota; kingdom Viridiplantae; phylum Streptophyta; class Magnoliopsida; order Apiales; family Araliaceae; genus Panax; species Panax quinquefolius. The sequence continues at coordinate 40,356,315 of CM035167.1, read as the reverse complement.
AAGTGATGAAAAACCTTTTAAATCATAAAAATAGTAGATTTTATTTTCTACTTGACTCTTTTAATGGATTGCTTGTTCCGCTGCAGTTAAACTTGATGTTTGTTATATTGTATCAATTCAACACTGTTTAAGGCTAATGATAATTTATTCTGCATTATCTTAGTCATAATATTTCTTACTGGGCTAGTTGAGCTCACCATTTCTTTCAATTTTATTCTTCTTGAAATGAGAATATAATTTGGGACGAGTCGGGGAACGGAGTGATGGACCAGATGATAGTATTAGTAGTCCTCACTATTCTGTTAAATAGTGTGACAATAAATGTATTGAGGACTTATTTTGAGTTTTAATGCTGTCTAGAAGACAATGTTTGTATTAAAACTCACACACATTTCATGTCAGTATATTTAAGATTGTATTTGAATTTTGTACCATGTATTTGGCGACTCAGAATAGGTGATGTATACCTAATTTTGGGGGCGTCACAGTTGGTATCAAAGCTTAGGGATATGATCCCTGGCTAAGATGTGAGACTAGAACTAGGAGAGGAGAGACGGGGAATTCTTTCGCTAGTATGACCTACCTAAGTTTATTTGATATTTAATTGGTCGGTCAGAGTATAGAGATAATATGTGATATGTTAATTAACCCTTGTTTTGTGGCAGTATTTGAAAATGGCATCTGAAAATGTTGAGATAAGCAATGGAGCACAGGAGACTGTTGATTCTCCACAGATTAATAATCAGGACAATGTTCAACAGGATGGCGATAATCCTCCTGTAAACAACAACACTGATCAATTGACGAACGACGGTACGTTTAGGAGCTTTTTAGAATTCATACAACATCGGTGTGACGGCTCCTGTTCATAATGCAGGAGGAAACAATGGCAACCCACGGTTGGTCACCGCTAAGCAATTCAAGGAGCTGGGACCACCGGAGTTTTAGGAAAGACGAGAACCACTTAAGGCGGAGCGTGGTTAAAGCGAGATCACCAAGATATTTGATGTCTTGGGATGCTCGAGAGCAAAAGGTTCCCTTGCCACCTTTATGTTGCGTGAAGAGCGAGATCACTTGGTGGAAATCTATAAAACGCATACCTACTCGACGACTCAAGATGTCTTGGGAGAAGTTCCAAGAGTCATTCAATGACAAGTACTTTCAAAGCATTCGTCACATGAAGGAGGTGGAATTTATCAAGTTGGAAAAAACAACATGGCCACCGTGTCGCGATCTGAAGCCAAGTTTATCGAGTTATCCCGATTTCGTCCCACTTGGTTGATAATGAAGAGAAGAATGACGAGATGTTTTTAAGAGGTTTGAAACACGAGATACGTCAATATCTTATCTCTCATAAAGCGTGTTTGTATTCGGATGTTGTTAATAAGGCTCGATTATTGGAGCGCGATAATGAGTCAACCAAACCAAAAGAAGCGGTGGCAAAATGATAATCTGGGGTGATACTTGATCATCAAAGCGGTGACAATAAGCATGGAGGAATCAACATGCGAAATGGTAACCACCGGTGGTAATCATGGCCAAAACAATAAGAATGGATATTTCAAGAAGAGAAGGTTCAACAATGACGTAAAGACGTCGGCACCAGCACCCATTTCAAAGGAAAAAGAACGACCACCGGTCGTATGTTTCAAATGCTGACAGGAGGGACACATCCGTCAAATCATCTGTGACAATCAAAACGTGTTTTAATTGCGGAAGAGAAGGTCACCTAGCTCGATTTTGTTGTATGATGAAGTCAATTCCAGCTGGGATAGTGATGCCAAAGGATGTCCCAGACAAGCCAAAGCCGGTAGTTTAAGAGAGAGTGTTTTTTTTTCTTCGTGATGAGGAACCTGAATAAAATTATCACGGGTATGTTAGTCATAAACTCTTGCGAAGTCTATCCGTGTGTTGAATCTGGGTTCTACTTACTCTTTTATTGCACCTAGTTGTGTTCAATGTTTGAAGTTAACTCAGGAGAAGTTAGACTTTGATATATATCTGTTTAAACTCGGTTGGGAGAAACCTTCATTACCCCACTATTTATAAATCTTGTTCAAATCAACACTTTCACGTTACCTGTCAATCTTATCTCTTTGAAAATACTTGCCTTTGATGTGATTTTTGGAAACGATTGGTTAACTACTCATCATGCTTTTCGTAAGGTTGTTAGCTTTCATACTCCTAATCAACCTGTTAAGCAAATTCAAAGTAACCAAACCACTAAAGTCAATCATTGTCATATCAAGCCATAAATAAAGAGCCCCGATCCTTTCGTTGTTGACTTCCTTGAGTGGAAAGCACCGAAGCCAGAATTTCTGTAGGCGACGTCGTGGATGACGATGGCAAGTTGATAGGTATCAATGTGACGTACTATCCAAGTCTTTGATGAGGGTCACAGCTTTGAATGATATTTCTATTGTTAATAAATTACCTTACGTATTCTTGAAGTCTTCTTAGCCTACCCCTAGAGCGTGAAATCGAATTTCGTATTGACCCCGGTACAAAACCCATTTCTTAAACCCTCAAAATATTTCTTCTACTAAAATGAACGTAACATGTGCCAAAGACGTTGGCTCAAGCTGTTGAAGATTACGATCGTACCATTCAATACCATCGTGGGAAAGCGAACGTGGTAGCTGACGCGTTGAGTAGAAAATCGTATGCGTTTACGAGTGCGATGTTGTTAACACAAAGGCCCATTTCGTATGACATACAAATGATGAAGATAGAGTTAAAGACTCTAGGAACCCACGTGAAAATAACTAATATACGATTAAAATAGACTTGAATCGATAAAGTTAAAGCTGCTCAAGCTACATACTCAGAGCTGATGAGTGTGAAGAAGAAGGTTCAAGATGGCGTTATTCTAGAAGCAAGAATCGATGAAGAGGAGAAATCTCAACCCTCAATTTTATTAGCCCATTTGAAATCCTTGATCGAGTAGGAACTGTGGCCTATAGACTCGTTTTACCGCCAAGTATGTCGCGTGTTCATAACGTTTTTTTTACGTATCGAGGTTACGTAAATATGTGGACGACCCGAACCACATTATTAATTTAGAACCGGACGAGATAGCAGAAGATTTAACGTATGAGGAGATACGTGTTAACATCTTGGATAAGAAGGATCGTATTCAACACTCAAAGGTTAAACCTCAAGAATTAGAATCTGAAATGAAGTCAAGGTATCTTCACCTCTTCGACATACCAGGTACGTACGTAAATTTTGAGGGCGAAATTTCATAAGGAGGGGAGATTGTGAGATCCCAGATTTTATGAAAAAAGATTTAATTTTCTCGAAATATTTTTTAATATTATGGTGTGGATTTGAGATAATGTTATAGTTGTGGGTAGTATTTTTAAATTTTGAAAAGTATGCAAGTTGTTGTATAATATTCGATTGGTGGGGAATATTCTTTTTGTCGGGGAATATCCGCATGCAGCAGTACAATCATTAGTGGACCCATAGCGAATTATTATTTCGGAGAGAAAAGCGACAAAAATATTTTTATGAGAATAACGGCGGAAGTTTTACCGTTAAAGCTGTTGAACTACTCGGTAGTAAAAAATACGAGTGATCTGGCGTGGTTTCATAGTAGCACACGGTATTGATTATTGATGTTTACATGATAAGTCACTCGGTTTTATTTTATTAGTATTATTAATGTAATAAAATAGAAAAACTTTTTATATAAAGCAGAATACTTTTATAAAGTTATTCTATAAATAGAATATATTATATTCTATTATGCATAGTGTTGCATAGTGTCTCGCATAGTGTTTTGCATAGTAAAATCTTTTTATATAAAAGCAGAATACTTTTATAAAGTTATTCTATAAATAGAATATATTATATTTTATTATGCATAATGTTGCATAGTGCTGATAGTGCTGCGATAGTGTTTTGCATAGTAAAATCTTTTTATATAAAAGCAGAATATTTTTATAAAGTTATTCATTTTATTATATTATAAATAGAATATATTATATTTTATTTAAAAGATTTTGCTTTAAATATGGACCGTTCGATTAAAAGTAAATCAATCTGGACCGTTCATGAATTAGTTACTATCATGATCCATTCTTTCTATAAATAGAAGCTCATTCATTCATTATTTTTACTTAATTTCTTTCGGGTAAAACTCTAGAGAAAGAAACTATAGAGAGAAAGAAGAAAAGTGTTCGCTACTTCACTACTTCTATATCCAGTACTCTTCTTTCTAAGGTAGGGGATATTATTTGTTGTACTCGTAAAGGGTATTCTTTATTTCTTATTCATGAAGAGAACTTCTGTTATTCTATTATTTATTATTACGTGAAATATCCTATCTCTGTGCGTTACCTGGGACTTGGTTCCATTATTTATTATTCGTCGTAATATATCTGCAATGCGTTTACTTTGGGACTGGTTCCATTATTTATTATTACGCTTGGAATATCACATTCGAAAGCGTTTATGCGGGACTGGTTCCATTATTTATTATTACATTGGGAATAACATGTACATGCGATCTATCCGCACGCATGGTGAATCCTTCTGTTATTCCATTCTTTATTAGTCTGTTGGAATAACCTATCTATGTGGATTACCACATGCATGGTGAATGATCCTTTGTATTCATTCCTTATTAAATTATGGAAATGGTCTGTATACGTAGAATTACCGCATGGCGGGTGAAGATCCATTTGCAGTTTCATATATTCTATTATACTCAGTTGGTTAAAGTTTTGACTTCTATACTCCATGAAATTAGTGGAATATCCTTGATATTTGCGCTTCATCTAGTATCTTTTCATGGAAATATTCTTCTGAGCATTCTTGAATTTTACTCTATAAAGTAGTATAATGTTGACAATTTGGACGTTGTTGGTTCCTGGATAAATTAATTCTTGAACTTGTTTTATTGAATTATTATGTCATTGTCATCATCCTCATGTTTATATTATGTTGAAAGTCATCTGTGGCCTGTAGTACATAGATGGACTTGGTATGATTATAACCAAGGATTATTCGGTATAATCATGACCGTAGTGTTACAAATGACGTGGAGAAAGTCCTCATTGGCTCGTAGTGCATTGATGGACAGTTTATGGTATGATTATGGCTATGGATTCTCTTCGGCCAAGGGTGCAAAGATGAATTGTTTTATGGCATGATTAGGACCGTTGATGAAAACATGATTATCTTTGGCACGTAGTGCATGGATAATTCGTGGTCGTGATACTAAAGAATATCCTTGGCCGTAGTGCAGGGGTAATTCGATGATGTGAATTATTTATTAAGCTGAGTCCCAGCGATAAAAGTGATGAAAAACCTTTAAAATCATAAAAGATGGTAGATTTTATTTTCTACTTGACTCTTTTAATGGATTTCTTGTTCCACTGCAGTTAAACTTGATGTTTGTTATATCAGATCGGTTAACACTTTTAAGGCTAATGATAATTTATTACGCATTATCTTAGTCATAATATTTCTTCTTTGGGCTAGTTGAGCTCACCATTTTCTTTCTTTGGTCTCTCTTGAAATGAGAATATAAATTTGGGGACGAGTCGTGGGAGCGGAGTGATGGACCAGATGATAGTATTAGTAGTCCTCACTATTCTATTAAATAGTGTGACAATAAATGTATTGAGGACTTATTTTGAGTTTTAATGCTGTCTAGAAGACAATGTTTGTATTAAAACTCACAGCTCATGTTGTATATTTAAGATTGTATTTGAATTTTGTACCATGTATTTGGCGACTCAAGATGGGTGATGTATACCTATTTTGGGGGTGTCACAGTAACCATGTCATTCCGTTGGTTTGGGTTAAGGTCTGAACCAATCTGGATTAACTTAGGGCTTTCTAAGGTTCCGAGATTGAAAGAAGTGGTTTGATCAAGGTTGGGTTTAGGTTTGTGTTCGACCCATTCTTGAATTTCTGGAGGCACCTCAATGTCATCATGTATATCCATCAAGGCTGAATTCATCTCTACATCAAAGGTACAATCCTTGTGGAGAAGAGGCACCGTATCAGCAAGTACAGGCACATCTAAATTCAGAGTCCTGAAACAAAATATGCTTTCACTTAGTATATATGAAATGTGTTGATCATACACAGTGTTAGCATATACTGGCAAAATAAACTGCTAATAATGTACAGAAAAGTAAGCAGTTATTATATCTACAGGGCAAAAAGAGTTTCTGCCCGCTTTACCCTTGACGACCAATGCAAGGAATGTTGTTCCAATTGGAAAGGGCAAAGTCCAGGTGGACCACAGTGATTGAGGGATTGTCATCGTCCTCCCTGTCCCGAATGATGGCCATTACGTCTGGGCAATCATCGTCTAGGGTATATCTGTTGGTATGCTCATCATGAACGATGATGCGTATGCCTGACATCATTCGGATGACGTCTTGCTTGATTCTTTGTTTCTCTTCTTCCACCGCAGGATTTGGAACAAAGACTCCTTTCTCCTTCACCGGTACCGGCTTGGGAAATAACATAGCCATTACATTGGCTGGCACCTTTACAGGAGGTTTTGCGGACTTAGGGTTTGAAGGTGAAGATAAACGTCGCATGGTTGAAGCTGAAGGAATCTGTTGATGTTTATGAGGATTCCTGTGACTAAAACTGGCAGAATAGCCTAGCCCAGCTGTTCCAGTTTGCTTGGTTAATCGAATTGGGTATTTGATACCCTGGCAATCTTTACCCAGCCCTTGTCCTGATTTATGACCCAATAACATCATTTCTTGAGTAGCCGACATTACCTTGGTAGAAATCTTGGGTTCGGGCAATGGCGTTCCAATAGCATGGTATTGGGTATTGCTTATTTCCAAAGCATAAAAACTGATTGGCTCAATGTCTGCATTGACATTGATGAATGGCACGTCTCCGTGCTGAGGAATCTCTGGTTCAGCGTTGACCATGACCAGGCTATTATTGATAATGTATTTCAACTGTTGGTGAAGAGTGGAGGGGACTGCCCCTGCCATGTGAATCCATGGTCGTCCCAAGAGCAGGTTGTATCCCGAATCTATCTTGAGCACATGGAAAGATACGTAGAATGTGTGAGGACCAATTTCGATTGGTAGCTCAATTACTCCAACCGAATTCTGTCTGGCCCCATCAAAAGCTTTGATGATAGTATGGCTACTCTGAATTCGGTTAGATTGATATTCATTTTCACCAAAGTAGCGTATGGACAGATATTTAGAGATGAACCTCCATCTATCAATACTCCAGCTAGCATATATCCGGAGGACAAGACCACAATGTGCAACGGTATACAATGACCGGTCCCTTTGGGCGGTATGTCATCATCAGTGAAGGATATCACATTGTTGTTCAAAATGTGATCAACCATATGTTGAAATTTTTCCGTATCAACTGATGTCGGCAGATAGCTTCTTCTAAAACCTTCACCAAGACCCTTCATCTTTGAGGTGTGCCTATCTTCCTGATGTTATCGCTGGGTTGGTATAGTGTATCTTGATGTGAGCTTCGAGATTGAAGGTGGTCGCATTTGAAACAAGCATTTCCGGGGTTATCGTCGAAACTGCCTTCCTTGGGGTTATCACCAAGGTTGGTGGCTATTCCCATAGTTGGGACTGAGACGGGATACCTCAGGGTTATCTCTGAGATTAATCGGTCTTCTCTGGTGTGTGTTCCGGTATTGGATCTTCATGCCTCGGGGTTATATCTGAGGTTGGAATTGTTACTCCCGGAGTGGACTCCGGGGTTGATGCTGAGCTTCCAGTAGTATCCGGTATGGATATGGATTATCTTTCAGGGTTCCCTCTTAAAAGACGAATCTGTCCTCCTGCAATATTAGTGAAAGGTATACAAAAAATTTCGAGTGTCTACACCCTTGATGCTGACATAAAGGGGGAGAATAAAGGGAAAGGAGTTCAAGGCAAGGGCAGAGGCGGAGGACAATTCCAAACTCAATCTTCAAGGAGTCCTCCTGCAAGGTAATTCCACCAACAAACTCCACGATCTGGCCATCAGACTCAATGATCTGATCAGCAGGAAGTTATAATGGCTCAACCAATAAGGAGTCTAGGGCCAACTACCAGCTCACAAAATGTGATCGCCACAGGCCTAAGAATGCCAATTGGAGATCCTGCATTCATGAACAAGCATGATCACAATCCTAGGCTAAGCCCAAGTGAGCTGGAAGATCTAGCCAGAAGAGAAGAAGCAAGCAGGAAAAGAAGAGCAGAGGAGTATGCAAATCCTCCACGCAAAAGATCAAAGAAATAGAGATAAGTTGGAACTCAGATTCTTATAGATGTAAAGCTTAAATGTAATATCTATTCTTCAAAGATCAATAAATTCATGCTTATTCTCTAGAAATTTCAGCAGCTCACTGAAATATTAAGTCTTGTTTACTTTCCTGCAAATGCATCTAGAAACTAATAATCATGACAACAAATCTCCTGGGTTATGTCAACATCAAATAGGGGGAGATTGTTGGGTAAGTGCATATGTTGATTTGATGTTTAAAGTAAATGCTCATGGTTATATGTAAAGTCTTTCAAGGAATATATGTACAAGGACTTAGTGATAGATCAAGTTTGTTAGGTTGATCTAAGCTTTTAATGTTTATCATTCTATAAACAAATTTATAGATAAAGAGATCAAAGATGTTAGGTTGATCTATGTCTTGAAATATAGATAGGCTTCAACAAGAATCGCAGTCTATCGAGCTGGTCAAGGAAATGCAGAAGCTAAGGCAGGATCGTAGAGCTTAAAAGATCATTGTGTATCTGCCTTGAAGGGTCTCTCCAGAAATCGTAGAGTGGTCCAGACGTTTGCCAAAGCTAACTCAAAGATCGTAGTGTGCTCTCGGAAATGTAGAGTCTGCAAGACAAGCAAGTGAAGATCGCAGTGTGCAAGTCCTTGAGAGAAATCGTAGTGTTCTCATCAGACCAAGCACCAAGATGACATGACACACGATCTGGATCGTAGAGCATCATCTGCCTTGTATTAGAAGCATCGAGCCCTACCTTTTGTTTAAATGTGGAATGGGTTTTAAACGTTAAAGTCCTCACCAGTCCCAATGACATAAAAGACATCCTTAGTATACAACAAAAGAAACGTATTCAAGAAGCTAAGGAAAGGACCACAGGGCAGAGAAAAACACCTTTTCAGGTGTTAGGTGAGAAAGTAGTCTGCTGTGTCAGTGGGCCAGAATGCATTTCAAAAGGTGTGCAGAAAAGTGTCCATTAAAGTTCAGGAATGTCAAACACATTTAATGCTTCAACGAAAGGCTTCAACGGATAGATTTCAACGATCACATATATGCAAAACATATGCAGATGAGAAAACTAAGCAAGCATTGAACAAAACGCACAAGAACACTCAACGCTCAACTCTACGATCTGAGAAAAAGAGAAAGCTTGCTCAGCTACTCAGTTCTTTCGAACAAGTGCTTAACAGCAACTCAGTAGCACCAACCAAGAACTCAACAACTACCAATCAACTGAAGTAAGAGTTCCAAGTCAGAAGGACTTGAAGAGTTCTAAGTGAACTGTGAAGAACCAAGTCTGCTAGACTTGAAGAGTTCAAGAGTGAACTAAGAAGTTCCTAGACTGCTGGTCTAGAAGGAATCCGTGAGATTCAGAAAGTGTAAAAGATATCCTTAGTGGATTTCCTACTCGAGGAGTATAAGAGTGGACTAGGAGCTTTAAGTGCTCTGAACCACTTAAAATTGATGTGTCTCTTACATTATTGCTATAACTGCTATAATTGTTATAACTGCTATAACTGCCTCACTCACACCAACTTACCATATCTGAAAGGGAGATTAAACAAACCATAATTCTGCTATATTTTAATCATTATCAAACTAACAACGTAAAATGAAAAGAATTTTAAATATCTATTCAACCCCCCCCCCCCCCACCCTTCTAGATAACTATTGTGCCTCCGGGAACTAACATAAACAATTATCGATCATTATTGTAATACATTTTTATTTTTCTTTAGAATCCTTGGTTCAAAACTGATTCTATTTTTATTTTTTATTTGAAATTATTATTTTTCGATCAAAATTCTAGACTTTGATATTGTGCTTGCTTGAATTTATTAATGACAACTTTTTAAGAAGCGGAACAAGAAGGCTATGAGTTTGTGCCATTACTATTACGCTCTGTTTTCAGAGTTTGGAATTAAAAAAACAAAAGAAGAAGAAGAAGAATAGAAATAATGGGCATTTATAGTATCTTTCAATCTGCCAATTCATGTTCATCATAAGTTGTTTTTGCTATCAATTAGATGTTTAATTTTATATTTATCATTGGCAGTTGCCCCTGAGTTGTTTGAATCTCATTTTTGTTTCTATTTTTGGATCTATTTGCAGCCACAAAGGAGCAGTTGCAATTAGACAACCTTACATAAGGGTTGTAGGTATATAACAAACTAATGAGGCTAATTCTTGAGGTCCTGCTAACTTCACAATGGATGAGGTAGTGGTGAATATTATCATATACCAGACCTGCATGTTATTAGTAATTACTTATCATTTAGTAGTATGTGATAGGACTTTAGAGATTTTGAAATACATGTTTTAATATAAAATTGAACATGTATAGATGAATAGTAGGCATTAGTTGTGTATTTATTTTCTAAAAGAAAGTGAACACACACACACTAATTCTTTTTAGTGGACTTCTTCTATTAATAGAGGAGTTGTTTTTTTCCTTCTATCAATAAAATCTCTTTTCTACCTATTAAAATAACATTTACTTATTTTAGTTTGTTCAACCATGCCTTTTCGAAGAAGAACGCTTTTGAAGGTCAAAATCATTGGTGACAGCAGGTAATGTACATATATTCATGTTTATGTGTTGTAGATCGATTTGATCTAAGTTCTACGGTTTGGTATGCCATGTGATTGAATTTTGTTAACTAAGTGAAGATTGATCTATTTGTTAAACCATGTATTTTTTTTATTGTTTATACTACATAAGAAAACAAATGGTTCGACATATATAAGAAAACGTTTATGTTTGGTCGTGTCATTGGCTTATCATGATTTCGGGAGCGAAGTCGATAGAATTTGGAGCTCAATAACAAAGATGTCAATGGAGTCATCGACTCTTCCCTCTCAATTCAGCTTCAATATGCAACTTTCTATTTCTATCTCTCCTTGCATAATCATCTATATATGTATTTGAATCCCCCTTCAAGGTACGCACAAACAGTTCTGTTGAATCTAATTTAGACTGTTTTTGAATTTTGATTTGAATTTAATGAAAGCCTTATCGAAAACATATATAACTGTTTAATTTGTGCTTCTATTTGGAATATTTTAGATGCATAAAGTTCACATAAAAACATCTTAATTAGAAGGAAATATGGCCGTGCATTGTTTTTTTTCTTCTGTTTCTTTGGTACAATCCAGTGTCTCATTAAAGAAAGAAATTTAGATACATTGAAATGATAGTTGTTGGTTTTGCGGTAATTAAGGAGATGATATCCATTATCCCATCAGAGTGTTAACTGATTTAAGCTCATTATTTAGCGTCATCTTAGGCATTTTTTTTTTTTTGTACATTCTGAGTCCGTGTTGTAACGTTGTGCCTGCGCAAGAAGGGTCTGGTCCTGTCTATGTATCAATGTTTAAGCCTATGGGGGATGGTCGTTGCAATTAATGATCACGGGGATCATCTTCTTTGGTGATACATGACTTCATATAGGCAGGTACGTACATATAATTAATATCATCCTGCCTTTCTATCTTGACAGCATCACATCTGTCTTGATATGTTGCACATAATATGAATTATTGAAGGTAATGTTAACAATTGTGAGCCTTGGTGTATGTGCAATATAATTGGTGTTAATTATTATTTAGTTCAGTTACTTTTTTTTATTATTAGCAATCTCATATTATGCATATGACGCATTGGTTACAGGTGTTGTCATAGAGAGTAGGAGGACGCGTAATAAGATTAATTTTCAAAAATCAAATTTTGGTAAGGCATAATTGTACACTCCCCAAATAATTTGAATACTTAATAACAACATATCATTAAATAACTTTTTGTTTGTTGCAGCTACAAGCAGGAGGATAATAAATATAGGCTACATATAATGAGTTTGTCGCCACTGTCATACTGTTATATATGTGGGAGCATGAACACACTATCACCTAACAACAAAATAGGTCGTTAGGTTTTTCTTTGTGCTGCTCTAAGGGCTAAGTTTTAAGTGTTCAACTACCAGCCTTGCATGAGACACCAACTGAGTTATTACAGTTGCTAGACGGAGAGGGTCAGCTGGCTAATGTATTTCGCACAAACATTTATAATAATATTTTTACTTTTACATTGATGGGTGGAACAATTTATAAAAACTTGAACAATGATGGAGGTCCTTACTTTCGATTACATGGACAAACCTTCCATCGGATGGGCTTTCTATTACTATTTTGAAAATTCATAATTTGAGTGAAATATTAAAAAATTTCAAAATTATTCATTTAGCATTGATACTTGATTCGATTGGTTAGTGTATTTCAAGTATTTTATGAAATTTAACTGAGGATGTTCTAATGGTTTAGTGAATGTATTTTTTGTTAGATATATTCAAATTTATGTTAGTTAATCTATTATTTAAACTAGCTCGTGCATTGCACGGGCTATCACCTAGTATATATTGATTTCACATATCATCATCAAATCTAAAGACATGCATTATACTAACAAATATTTATGGACATTCAATTGAAAACTGAATGACTATTGACTTTAAGTTGAATTGATTGATCTCTACTCATTAATATTAAGCTAAATATAAAAAACATAGATGGATTTGGATTTATTTTTTGTATTAGATTAAGATATTTGAAAAAAAAATTAATATACACATGTTATTCCGTATTTTAATATTATGATCTAGACTCGTAATATTAAAATAGAGAAAGATGAATTTGAAATTTATTTTTATATTAGATTAAGATATTAGTACTCTCGTACTATTCAGTATTTTAATATTATGATCTAGACTCAAAATACTAATAATTATAATATTAATGACTTGGGACTCTACATAATTCTAAAAGATAAAGATGAAAAGAAATAAGTTTATTAGGTTTAGGTATGTTTTATTATTTAATATTAGGAGAAGAAGTTTAAATATATTAGAGTATGATAATGTGTTATTTTGTGTGGAGAACTTCTCTCTTACTACATTTATATATTATATTGATTATATATTTATATTGATATAGATGTGTGCGCGCGCGCAACAAGGAATAAAAAAAATTGAGCAAAATAAATTCAATAGTTATACATTGTTAAATTATATCATTTATCACATTTATATGTTAGGGTAATATAATAATTGTATAATTTAAAAATAAAAATCATTTCTATTCCCTTCCATTCCCACTTCTAAACTCACAAACATAACAAGGGAAAATTATAAACTCTTCGCATCCCATTCCATCTCATCTCATCCGTTCTTATACTTTCTCTTTCCATCTCATCGTATCCCTTCAAACTCATAAACACGGTATAAATTTCTATAAATTAAATCTTTTGGCCATCGAAAAATAATAATTGATCCGTATAAGAGTATTTTGTGTAATTTTACTTCAAAATATTTTTGAAAACATAGAAAAATATAGCCACGTGATTAGTGTGTGAACAAAAAAATAGAAAAAATTGATGCTAATATAAACGATATATATATATATATATATATATATATATATATATCATTAAAGGTCTTAATTTTCTAGATTGATGGAAAACCTTAAATATTTTTGAAAGCACAAAAAATTGTAATCAAGTGATAGTGTGTGAAGAATAAAAAAATGAAAAAAAATCGGAGACAATATAAATGATATATACCCTTAAAAAATTTAATTACCCTTTTATTTTGAGTCACATGACTTATTCCAATAAGATATGCTTAATTCGATAGTCAAAAAGTTTTATTCATAAAAATATAGAAATATTAAGATTTAATGTCTTAAAGGTGAAACAATAAAGTTTAAAGTGTTAAAAGTAAAAAACTTTTAAGGTTTAAAGTGTACTTAAGTCAATAATTTTATGGTATAAGAAAGTTGTTCTTTGTTAATTATTCCGACAATTGAACAAAGCAAGAAGCAAAATCTGGTCAATATAATCCAATCATTCTTATACATTAGGGTTGAACTTTATTACTTAATGAATATATGACCTTATGTGTCGAAACTAAAGTATAATTTGAATTTTCATTGAATACGTTTGGGGGAAAAACTAGACTATAAAGAATTACTTGAGTTTGGCCTGTTAGATTTTTTTTGAGGTAGATACTAATTCTTAAACACCAACAAAAGGAAAAGAAATTGATATGTTATAAATGAATCAGACTCAAATTCTGCATTCATCTTGAACTACTAAAAATTGAACTGAAGTTTGAAAATGAATTAATTTCCGTTGTTTTTAACTGCTTTCTGACAAAAATAAAAAGTGAGAAACTTCAGAATTTGAATAGTGCATTTCCATCCCTGTCAAATCTGAACTTTAAGCAAAAGGTGAATGAAAATGTATAATATTAATAGAATGCTACAGTTTGAAACTTGTATTCATCAAAGAACACCAAGATAGATATATAAACGTATATGCAATTGGATTTTTCCAACAAGTTAAGCAGCAACTGTCCACTATAATAAGCCTGAAACCATCACTGTTCTGTTGGTTTTTCTCAACAGACATTTTATCGAAAAGACCTTTAAATTGATATTTCATCTAGCATATTAACTTCCGTATATCTTATATAACATTTTTATTACAAAAATCACATTAAAGGATGTGATCAACTACTACTACATATATAAATATTGCACATTCGAAATGGTTAGAATGGTGAGGGGAACATAATCACATTGCCAGCTGAAACAAAAGTGTTTTAGCAGCGCGCAATGGATTCATCACCATAAGTAAGAAGGAATTGAGATCTCTAGTTTTTATCCTTACTGATCTTTAGATCGGCATCTTGACTCCGAAACTTCTGTAGCTCAGATTCTAGGGTTTTGGCAACTTCTGTTCCTTCTGGGCACATCTCCGGAAAATCCACATGAACGGACCCGTGTCTGATTGCTACAGCTGGTTCTCGGATAAAGGATTGCTGCTTAATATAGTTGTAAAGCTGTTGATGAAAGGGATGGTCCAAGGAAAAGCAATTTTCTGCATGTCGAGAGGATCCAGAGCCTTCACGACAGAAATGCGGTAGGGATGAATAGTCCATTATCTATACAAAATATGAAACCTGAGAATATTAGAACTTTGGATTGTCTCGAGGAATGTGAGAAGGGTGGAAATGATTTGGTTAGTGTTGTTAAGCAACAAAAAAAAATAGTATTTTCCTTCTGAAATCGCAATGATGACTTTATGATGTTGAGTTTAAGATTCAGACACTTTACTGTGTAGCTCCATTTTTGAGAAAATCTCATCTCTATCAAAATCAAATGCCAATGGTAAAGGTACTACGAACTCGCTTCGTCCCGCAAAATACGACTGATGTACAAATTTATTTCGTCCTATATAAAGCCTAGTTTATTGTTAAAAGTACTTGTTTCATACTTCTTGAAAAAAGAAAGAATTATTAGTGTATGTATGTGGGACCATTGTGGGTAATAGGGAAACTTATTTATACTATCTCCTCTACTCCTTTTTTCTTTAATGTTTATGAAAAATGTACTTGAAACATCTTTTGTGAGGCGGAGGGAGTATTAGTTAACAAAAGCGGAATGGCAAATGCATCATATGAAAAATTAATGTCATTCATTTTGACTGAAAAAATGGCTTTGGTTTGTTGGTTATGCAAGGAAATATAGAAAACAAACAAAGTCCGATGAGAAAAATGAAGCCAGGGGCCACCATCTAGCTTAAGATACATTCCTTTCACATCAGCACACAACGTCTCTTAAGCATCAAGACCCTATCTTCTCTAACCTAATGGTAATCAAATTTAAGGATATTCCTTGAGATTGATTTAGAGTATGCTTGGGAAGCTTAAAAAATGTGACTAGTGGTTCTAATTACTGCTCTTGCTTATAATCAGTTTTAAAAGAGTAGTTTTTGTTTGGTTAAAAAACACTTGAACTAGTAAAATGTAGAAAATGTTTGGAATAAAAAAAATTGCTTATTGCTTATTTCAAGTTTAAATTACTACAAGGTTTTGAGAAGTAAAGAGGGGTAAAGGGTGGATTTACTAAAATAAATAGGGATGGATTAGTAATATACTTCATCAAACCTGATTATTAGATTTGGTAAATAATCAAAAACTCCAAATTGGCGCTTCTGATATTTCCATAAAAAAGGGATTAGAAGCAGTTTCAAAAAACTGATTACCAAACACTTTTTACTTATTAAAAGTGATTATAAGTGATCCCAAAAACACCCTCCTAGAAGGAAATGGAAATTAGGGGTTGGTCAGGAGTCTAAATATATGTTTTAACTAAAATAAAAATAAAATAATGATCACAAAATCAAGAAAAAATTAACATAATTTAGAGTATGAGAAAATTGATTTACTTTTAACAGCTCGTCTCGTCCACAACCTGGCAGCACCTGAACTTTATTCCTTGTCCGCTCCTGCAAAAGAGGCTTGACAACCTGCTTACAGTTCCAAGTGTTACATTGATGTTGCCATGTGGATGAAATTTACTAAAATTGGCATAATATAATGCATAAGTGAGAACAGTATAGAGATAACCTTCCAACAAGCTGAGAATATATATGGAGCATTTACAATATAATATGTAACTGTCTTCTCTGGGTAGTTCAGGTCATCAATGGAAGAAATAATAGTCAGTAGCTACACAAAAGCAGAACACCATTGTCAATAACTAGATGTTACTTGGCAAATAAACATAAACATGTAACACATTAATGGATTCATACAACCCAAAGAACTTGTAACATCACTTGGAGCATGTTTGGGGGAGCTTCTGGGTGGACTAAAAGCACTTCTAAATTAAATAATATGGAAGTGTTTTGGTGTTTGGTAACCCTCTAAAAGCACTTTTAAGGAGTAGAGATTTGGGTTTAAAAGTATTTTTAGCTGAAGCACAAAGTTTGTGCTTTTGACTCCAACACTTTTGGGAAAAACATTAAATTGTTAAAAAGAAATAAAATCAACCAAACACTAACCTTAAATTTGTCATTAATACCTTCAAAAGCACTTCTATAATTATGTAATCAAGCATTGTTTTAATTTTTTGTAAAAGCAGTTTTGGAAAAAGCGTTACATCTGTAAGTGTTTCATCTCACCACACCACACTGCACAGCTCCGCGGACACTTATTGTGACAGAAAGAGAGAATATTTCATACTTCTAAAGGGAACAATTAATGCCAACACATTGCCCCGATTCAATCAAATTTGGATCTCACTGTGACCCTGGTGGTTGCTCTTCTTTAGTTCCATATTTGAGCAAATGATTCTAATATTAAGTTAAATCTTCTAAACACGTGGACCATGATTAAAGTAGGGAAAAACTCTAGTTTTCTTATTAGTTTTTTGTTAGTGCATGTTATCAGTCTCAATAACCAAGATCCAGATTCCATTCCCGACTGTCAGGAGGATTTTTCAAAAGAAAAGAAAGAGAGCGAGAGCAAGAGCAAGAAATAACAGTAATTTAAAGCTTACATGCAAGGACAGAAGTTTTAAATCAAGAGTAAACTCAAAAGATAAAGCCTACTAATCTGTTATTAAGATATGCAATCCAGAACTCTTAAGGGGTAAAAGATATTAAATGAAACAGAAATACCATTTTGAGGGGGAAGGAATAGTAGAGTAAACAGAGAGTTTTCTCAATAATATACCTTAATTAGGCTCAAGTGCGACAACTTCAGGCCAGTCATATCCAAAACCTTCACACCACTGCTAATATGTTTCCTAAACGTCTTACTTGCTAAAGGCTACAATAAATTCTATAAGTCAAGATAATTTGTTAACAAATATAAAAAGAATGGGGAAAAAATGAAATATTGCAATCATACTCTACTCACAAAAATTACACGATCTCGATATTCATTGATTTGAATGTGTGATTGCACATAGTAGTGGACCTGAAATTTATATTTTAAAAAAGAGTAATTACACAATGAAGGCTCTTAATACTATGCAATACAAAAATTCAACAGAAGATTCTAGAGTAACGAACTAACGCCCCCCCCCCCCCCTCCCTCCCTCCCTCCCTCCCTCCCTCCCTCCTGCCTGCCCCAATAAAAAAATACTACCTCCGTCCTCAAAAGGATGTCTAAAAGTACAATGAGCATACGATTTAAGGTTCGCCAATAAGGGGAGAGAGTACCAATTTGTTTCAATTATACACCTTGTTTGGACCCACACAAATACCAAAATTAACTAGTACCAATATGTGCACTTTGGGGTAAATTAGTATTTATGCCCTATTTTACATTTGGTTCGTGTACTTTTAGACATTTTTTAGGACAAAATGTTGGTGTACTTTTGGACATGCTTTTGAGGATGGAGAGAGTAACAATAATTGAACATGTGTATGACAAATAGTTAGATTAAGTTACTTCTGTACATTCCATTTCACCACAATGAAAAATACTATTTCCTCTGTTCCACAAAAAGAGTCCAGTCCCACTTACAAATATTAAGGTTTTATTTTTGTTCCATGTTTACCCCTACAAGTAATATCTTAGATTGTGGATTGAGCCGGTTTGGCATTTATTATAATTTGTATTGTGACATTTATTGGTTATGAAGATTATTCTTTTGTAGAACAATAAAAATTGTCAAATAGGACTTCTTCGTGGAACATATCTTTATACTGCTGATTTTTATAGTACTCAATACCTTTTCTTTTGTAATATGAAAATCTTAATAAAAGAAGAACTGCTTAAACAATCTAAACATTCCGCAATTATAGACATAATATCAATCACATATACTTTCATATTTAATAAGGCTACGCAAATTATAAATTAATTACTATTATGCTTGCATCTCCATCTCCTAATTTACACAACTTTCAAAGTTCGAATGTCTTTTGGTCTCATGTACCTGTCCGTGCATCATTAAGCAAACCTAAAAAGATGTGCTATCATCAGTGTTCAAAAAATCGTTAGATGGACCTAGGTGGCGGAGGAGGCGCCTAGTGCCTAGGCATTTTCACAAGGCATTTTCTTAGTCGATCTCAATTATTTATTTTTCTATTGTATATACTAGATATGCTATACAGAACATATAGTATATGTAATTTTTTTAAATTTTACATGAAACATAACCAAAAAAGCAATCTTTTAAGGCTTAACAAAACATATAAAACATATAGTA
Source organism: Panax quinquefolius (assembly GCA_020205615.1). Classification (NCBI taxonomy): domain Eukaryota; kingdom Viridiplantae; phylum Streptophyta; class Magnoliopsida; order Apiales; family Araliaceae; genus Panax; species Panax quinquefolius. The sequence goes on along the minus strand of CM035167.1, from coordinate 40,337,018 downwards.
TATATTAGATATACTATACAAAACATATAGTACATGTAATTTTTTTAAATTTTACATGAAACATAACCAAAAAAACAATCTTTTAAGGCTTAACAAATTCATTTAAGTATTGTAGAGTTTCAAATTTGATGTCTGATTCTCCCTGGGCCTGGGCCTGGGCCTGGGCCTAGGCGCCTAGCCAAATTAAGGCGGTAGAGGACCGTCTAGCGCCTAGTCGGGAATTTTTAGAACACTGACCACCATAGCTGGGGAATTACTTCTAATGCGCAAGTCAACTATAACAATGAAAATGTCAAAACAAATGCAGAAAAATCAGTCAATCCTTACAGATGCTTTGTCAAATGTGCTGAGACCTGCACCAATAGAAAAGACTGGAAGGCCCTGCCAGATAGAATGGAATAATCAAAGAATCACCATTTGGTATTATGAATATAAAAAATTTCAGTGCACCCCTTGAAGCAAGAAAAATTGGTCATAGCCATCAATTTTGTAAACAAGAGTCAAGAATAAGCACCTCTCTCGTGTAACCTGACAATCCTATTAGCTGCGTGATACGCACTGCTCTGTAGAAATCAGCAGGAACTATAGGCTTCTGCATTAAGTAGCAGATATCTCAGAAAGAGAAGACTCGTTCACCACTAGTTATATAGTGTAAAGCATGCGTTTAGCAAGAAATTAGTAACACAGTTTAGTATGACTACAATTGTTGTGCCATGCATTTACCTTTTGTTGACAAGTAAATATACGATAGTATTACCATGCATATTGAAGTTAATATGAAATATTATCATGTTTGAGTGAATTGGCATTGTTCGCTTAGTTTTGCAATGTCAAAATTATTCTTATATATGAGTAAATAAAAAATTATCTCAAGTTGAAGATTTTAATAAATTAGTCATCATTGTCTGACCTAGATCCTAGATACATGGGAATTATTAATAAATGAACAAAAAACATAGATTCAAAATAGTGGCTTCACAATCTCCTTCAATATTGTCGATCTAAATGCCTATCACCATTCAATCCATAAGAAGTAGCTTACCTTTATCTCATATTATAATCTTAGAACACTAGATCCTATCAATGACTTGTGTACGATTTACTAATCGCATAGATGCACAACAAATACTCGCTCCTTCACCTATATTGGTGTCCCCTTCCCATTATCAAGGTTCATTATACATGTCCAGTTTGGAAGTTTTTGCAATTAATTTATGAACTCTTTTTATCAAAACCCACACTTAATAATAGCAAAGTTACATAACAAATAGAGCATAAAATTCCGTACTATGAAATTTCAAAATTTCTAGCTTGTGAATATAATGTAAAAGATTAAATCTCTTTCTATCAAACCCTGAAAGTCTAAAATTGGACAAAATATATGACGATTGCTATACGGGTTTAATTTATTAGAATATGTCCATCTGACAAACTTCCTTTATGTTGATCAACTAACATACCATTGTATGAGGAACTCAAATTCCATGCCAGCTGCGTAAAATTCAAGTCATTCTGTGTTGCCCATGTTTGTTATCACTTAGTTTATACATAGTTCTGATCAAGTGGTTAGGTAAAAACACGGTAGAAACAAGGCTCTTCCCACACAAACTCAGTAATGCCTTTCAATTAATCAGAAAGTAAATGAGGTGGGACATAGTTACAATTATGTCGAAAGATTCCCGAATAGCTGTTTGTGTAAGGAAATAATTATGGGAAAAATAAAGCATGTGGGAAATGTCACAAGGCAACATATAACTAATTTCTTAAATCAAGTATTTATTATAGATTGCATAAGTTAAGCAATTCTGCATTATTTCTTTAGTTATTCTAAAATGAGGGTCACTGTTTTACGTGTAAGAAGTAACAATATAAACTTAAATAGTTGAGACTCGTCATATGATCAATCAATTGATCATTCACCTATTTGGTCCTGGATGTCAAAAATCTCTGCAAGTAAGTTAAGTGAAAACTGTATACAACAAGCAATGAAGTTTCAAATAGTCATCAGGTTCTGTAGAACGTAAAATATTAAGGGACAACTTTCTTATTAAAGAATATTATATCTAAAGAAAATGAAAATAGCAGAAAATATTTGAAAATCATTTTTTTTTAATTTGAGTTCACTAATAATTCTAAATTCCTGAAGCAAACATGTATATCAAATCAGTCGCATGTTCTTGGTCTAACTTGGCTCAAAGATGATGCAACATTTGAGAGAAAAATAAACACCTACTGCTAATATATCATCAATGTCATTTTGCACCCTCCACTTCAAGCAATCCACCAACTGAAACATAATGCAAGTGTTACCTCATTGATTTAGAAAAGATTGAGAACATAAATCTATTATTTAGATTATGGACAGCTTTTGAAAAACATTTAAACAAAGAGAACATAACAGCATCTAACCATCTTGTGGCCCTTCGCAACGTTCCCCTCTCTTGCTTTAAGGAAACGCACCAAAGTTTCAGTTGGATGTCCCTGATGAACATTCTGCAGATCAAGAAATAAATATTTTGAACAGATCTCATTCTAAAAAAAAATCAAGATAATTGTAAGATACAGTAATTGTATAATACTATTTTCCCCAAGAAAGTACAATGTGTAGAACCAGTTTGATTGATTTCCAAAATCCTGAGGCTAATCGGTTAATCTTAATCCAAAGTGAAGGATATACTTCAGATAGGAAAATGGAAATAATCAAATCCATTTTCAGCAATTGTGCACAATATAGTAGTCAAAGAAAATAGATATAGCCAAACTGCTGTAGGATAGACGCAAGGCAGTTAAGCTGTAGTTGATAATCAACGAATCAGGCAAGTCTTTCAGTTCCTATTTGCTAAGTGAACTTGATGATGAATTGTTTTAATCTGTATTGCAAAGATATTACATATGTTGCGAGCATGTAATGTTAGAGTCAATTTATGACTACAATGATTGAGTAAAGAATGTTGATTGAGTAAGGAACTCAATCTTTATACTTGTTATGTGAACTGAAGCATGTATGATATGATTAGTCTAATGATTGTGTTGTATAATCTGAGCATGTTACTTATGTGCTATGTGATGCATGAAAGATGTTAGATTTGTTGGGCTATCGAGCTCAACCTTGCAAATAATCATTTTTGCAGGTTAAGGATTCAAGGTAACGCTATGTGCTACTTGAATGACATGAATCAGATGTACTGCATGAAGATTTAAATACTTTGGCTGAGTTGTTATTATTTTGAACCATGTTTAAGGTTCCGAATGATGTACTTGATAAATCTCGATGATTATGTAACGATAAGCTGTAAAGTTTAATTTTATTTGATGTATTAAGGGTATTGAACCTGGATGTAATTTTTATTTATTAACTCTGACGAAGTGAATCATAAAATACAAGTTTGATTCAAGGATATGTAAACGATAAAGGTTGTGATCCAGGGATAGTAAAGAAAGAAGACAGAAAAGTTTAAATTATTCCGCAATTTTATTAAGTTTAACATCGAATAATGATGTAAAATCAGAAGTTAGACGTATTGTTAACAACCGAAGTCAAGAGATGAATTGTATGAATTTTGGGGTCGTTACAATGGTTACTCTAATAGGCCTTTGACCTCATGGCTTAAAAGTCATGCTTGAAGGTATATAATGTGGAATATGTTCCCCTCTCATTGGCAATATATAAGTGGCTTCGGTGAAGAAGAAAAACATAGAAGCAATATTGTAGAAAAGATAGAAAGAGCTAGCAAAGTTCTTGCACTGTCTTTCTTAAATTACTTCAGTTTTGTGATACAGTATTTGGATGACCAAGTCTTTCATCCCAAAGCATAAGGGATTTAGGGTCTATGAATTTTGGAATCCCAACAGTATGAGACTCAACAACTCTAATTTTCATACTATATAACCAAGATGATATTGAATGTAATTTTTCTACAATTTTCTTATTTCCAAAAAATACTAGTGGTGATGAGAAGATATTCTTTATCATTCTCATTCGTGGTTTCGATGTGAAAACCATCGAGTCAAATATCTTTAAAGGTGGAAATAAGATATATACAAGGAAACTGTATAGACATTCAGATAAAGAGTATTGAAGCCTTGAAGGTACTTAATGGTACATATTATTCATGGATTTGGACATTGGAATGATGTTGAAGTGATTAACAAGATTTCACAACTTCACATGATCTCTAATAGCTGTTTATTTTATATATTTTCTGATAAGTAACAGTCCGATGTGTAATTGGATATACATATTATAAGAAGAAAAATGGACTGAGGAACATTTAATAACCTTAATTAAAAAAGTAAAAGATCCAATTAGATTTTCCTAGTTACATAAAAAAATTGCATGGTGTGCAAATACTTAAAACTTTCTTCCAAGAGAGAGATTGACCTCTCATTATAGGTCAACTGTAGAACACACAAACATCAAATAAGACCAACAAAACGGATTTGAAACCAAAGACTAAGTGTTCAAATTACAAAGGAAAGAATTTTAGATAGAAAAAAAATATTGGTTAGCAAAGACTTGAACTTTCTTCCAATAAAGAACTTTGACCACTCATTATTGGTTGACCGTAGGAAATGCAAACCAAATAAGACCAATAAAACAGAATAGAAACCGAGCAAGTGTTGGAATTTGAAATGAAAGTAACTAGTTTGATTTAACCATAAAATCTTAAGAGCAATAATAAATAACTTCAAAAAGAAACTTCATAAATAAAATTAATGTACTGCTTGAACATGCTTAACAGTGTCAAAGAAAGTGAGAAAAAAAAGGCCAAAGCAGAAAAAGTAGAGGACTATTGGCAAGTCCACCTAAATTAACAATAAAATACAGAGAGGAAAAAAAACATTATTACAAAAAATGGGAGCAATAATTCATATCATTATATGGATTGGGAAGAACTGGAAGTACAATGGAGTTGTATATTAGCAAGTCCACCTAAATTAGAAATAAAATACATGAGGAAAAAAAATTAAAAATTGGGAAAAAAGAATTCATATTATTATAGGGATTGAGAAGGAAGGGGAAGTACAATAGACTTGTAATTCCCATTAACATAACCAAAAATAGAACAAGTAATTAACTTTTTGCCATATTTATCAAAAGTCAAAACCAAACAGATGCAATATGAAGAGTCAGAAAACAACATCAAAAACAATGCCTTCAGAACAAAGATGAAAAATAATAATTTACCCAAGTTAATGGTCTAAGTACATACGATACAACAAATACACAAAATTACAAAAGAACTAGTAATTTATACTTGAAGAACAGATCGTGTAAAGTCAGATGAGGAATTTAAGGAGAAAATAGCAAACCTGAAAGGTTTTCTTCAGAGGTTCATCAACTGCACAAAATACCCACATGTAAATTCTAATAAAATTGGCAGCATAAAAAACAGTAAAAATTGAAGTTGAGAGATGAGAAGTACAATTAACCTTCATCCATTAATGACTGGAACTGATTGATTGCTTCTTGAGAAACCACACCCATTACTTTTTTCTTCACAAATGTAAATTATGAACAAGAAATCTTGAATGAATGATCTGAAGAATATTACATCTACTTTCTGGTTTAAGCTTTTTTCTTTTTCACTTTTATGAGTCAAGTGATGGAAGGCGAAAGAGCAACGGCAAGGAAAAAGACAAGCAGAGATTCCACCCTTTTATATATTTTAATATAGACTAAATTACAAAAACCCTCCTACTTGTCATATTCATACTTTTTCGTCAATAAAAAAAGCAAATTTTACTAGTTTGATTTGACGAAAATTGTAAACATATTATTTTCGTCTCAAAAGTAAATGTTATTGTAGTGTTAACATATGTGCCATCAGGTTCTGAAGATGACAATTGGATTATCCACTCTTTCTACAACACTAATTTCAACCCTTACAATTACTTGCAGCTAGGGGTATAAACGTATATATACAAATTCGAATATAGCAATATTCGTATTAATTTATTTGTGAATACCTTTAAACTGAATACAGATAATATTTGCTTTTTTTCGGATATGAATAATATCCGCTTTTTTCGAAATCTGATCTTGAGAGCGAATACTGAATTTTAGATTATCATTTACCGCCCTAACTATAACTAGAATAAAAAAACAACGAGTTTTAAAATATAGTTTATTAAAGAATGAATGTTAATAATTTATTTGTTTTTAATAAATATTTAAATACAATAATTAATGTTCTAAATTACAATTCAAATAAATTTTCATCGTTTTTGAAATCCTAGATTTCAAAATGAATGCTCTAACATTTTATGTGTGTGTGTAGTAATATCTTTTGTGGTGTGTATCAATATTTATAATTTATAATTAGATTCAAAAGTTTACATTGAATATTTAATTATTTTTCTCAAATATTTGATTAACGCATTAATAATATGTTTATGGGGACTTTTATTTATAATTTATCCTCAATACGTGCATAAATTACAATTTAGTTATAAAATTTTATTTTATCTCATTATATTTATGGAGAGTACGAGTTATATATATATGTGACAACTGACAACTAATTAATCCAACTTGATCCAAAATTTACTTTGGAGTTACTTTAAATATTTGGACTTTTAATTTCTAAATAATTGAGTAAATGAAAGTGATAAATACTCTCTCCACCAGTAAATTCATAAACGTGAATTAATTATTCAACCCCCTTTTGGATTAATTCTAAATTAATTTGGACTTAAACACATTTTAACAACAAAATTATATTGTTCATGCAAGTAAGTTTTGAAAGTAAAAAACTTGTAACAAGCTAATAGCTATAGTTTTATTCTTCTAGTATATAATTTTCTTGTTAAATGATACATTTTAAATATTTTAACTTTATAATAGTAAAATCCATTAACTATACTTAAATCAATTTATTTCGGTTTATTAATATTATAATAAGTGTTATTTCCTATGTGACGCCCCCAAAATAGGTATACAACACATATTCTGAATCGCCAAATACATGGTAGAGAAAGCAAACTACAACTTCAATAATTCAATTGTCGTGCAAAATACGACAACACATACTTGTGAGTTTAAATACAAATATTGTCTTCAGTAGCAATATCCACACTCAAATAAGTCCTCATTACAATTATTCAAACACTATTTTACGAAATAGTGAGAATCGCTAAAACCTCTTTCTAGAACCATCACTCCATACCCCCGATTAGATCCTCGCTATGTTTCACCTCACGAGAAGAAAAATGGAATAAAAAAGGAAAAGGGTGAGCTCAACTAAAGATAAAGAATATTATGACTAAGATAATATACAACAAATTATCGTTAGTCTTCAACAGGAAAAATCGATAAAATATAATGAGCAACAAGTTTTAGATCAACAACTGCGGTGAACAAAGAATCCATTAGAAAAGTTAAGTAGAGAAAGAATTCTACTATATTCTAAGATTTAAAAGTCCATCATCAATATTTTATCTACGTAACATTAATCAATATACATCTTGAATCAAATATTCATCTTTGCACTTTCTGAGCCAAAGATATTCATTTGTATCACCAAGGTTGGTCATGTTCATCTCAACACTGCTCATCTTCTGCACTACGGCCAAAGATATTCATCGATTAATCATTCATCTTTGCACTATAGGCCAAAGATATTCAGTAATATCATCATTTAGGACTGAGGATGATGAAAAATATTTTAAAGAAATCGAATCCAGTGAGACAAAAGGACAAATAGTAGGGATTCGTATAACAATTTATCCAAGATCAATAATACTTCATAATAACTAATTGTGAAGTAGAATTTAAAAATAAAGATCAAAACATGGATACAATCAAAGATAGTAACCATAATAGACATCTTGGACAAAAAGAAAAATTTTATTTTTCTATTGAATAGTCTTGAGATTCGTGAATAGTGTCGTATACGTGAATAGTGCCGTATACGTGAATAGTAACCCCGACACAAAAATTCCAAATTTGATAAAAACTTCAGATCAATACTTCGGCATAATGATATTGAAGAAATAATATCACATATGAAGAAAATAACATCCCTTACCTCAAAATAACATTACTTCTGATCGGAATATCGGTATAAGGCTGAAGGAAACTTGCACTGATAAATAGAAACTCACAAAGTATCTAAATAGTTACAAAATACACTCGATAATATAGAGAGAGAAAGATAGAAAGCTTATGTTTCTAGTGTGATTTTCAATTCTAACTTAGCCCTCTATTTATAGAAAAATGTTAGCACGCCGAAGCAGACTTGACCTGCAACCTGATGGCTTTACCTGCTACTATTCCCACCCACCACATTTGAATAAAAATTCCAACACATTTCTCACCAACCAAAAAAATGGGGCCCACCAATTCTAGAATTTTCACCAAAATGATAAATTAGAAAATTCAACAATTTCGAACCCGATCACCTCTTAAAATTCATAACAAATCATACGTTCATTTTTAACGGTTCAAAATTTGTGAACATATACTCAACTTATATATGTATAACATATCCAATAATCACAATGATCAACGGTCGGATTAAAAATTATAACTCACGTAATATATCTCAAAAACATTTGGTTTAATTTTTAATACCTCCATTAAACAAAAAATCTTGATAAAACATCTCAACATTAACTCCTTCATTTTTAACCACAATAAATATATCCAACATTTATATCCACATAAAATAAATATTTCTTTATCATATGAATCAATAATTAATTATTCACAAATAATATTACAGAATCACATTTATAATGACCGCATAGTTCCTAAGAAAGAGGGGGCTTTCCAATAAGAATTTCTCCTTACTGGCGCGCAATTAGGTGACCAAATCTCTCCTTGACAGAACTTTCTAGACATTGCCAATAATGTTATCTAATAATATTATTCAAATAATATGAATTATTGATCTGATAAAGGGAAATATTGTGTAGTAACAATTATTGAAACAACAATAATATAAAATATCAACGCAGCAATTATTGAATCAATAAAATAAAATATTGAACAGTAACTTCTGTAATAATTATTGAGTAGTGCCTTCTTACGTAAGGATCAATAATTTATCAATATTGTGCATCCACGCCAGACATCGTATTTTAACCAAGGGTATTCCAACGGTGTTAATGGTAACAACTACTTTGTTATTTTTAAAAACCGAAACTTGTCGTTTTTCTTCATCCAATGATTATTACATTATGGGGCCCTAAAAATGATCGTGTCATGGTGCACGAATATTCCCAAACAACAAGAATATTCCACGACCAAACGAATATTCTAAACAACAATGATTATTTTATCACCACTTGCTTATTTTGCAAAATTTGCACATTTCACCCATAACCAAAATATTATATCAATTTAACACCTTATTATTCACAATAATAATTAGAGAAAATTCGATTTTATTTATAATAATTTGGGGTCTTACAACCTCCCCTCCTTATGAAATTTCGTCCTCGAAATTTGATATACGTACCTGGTGTTTCGAAAAGGTGAGGATACCTTGCTTAAATTTTTGATTCCAACTCCCAGGTCATTTCTTCAATAGCATGGTTTCTCCACAAAACCTTAACTTGTGGTATAACCTTCATGCGTAAGACATGCTCTTTCCTATCCAAGATCTTAACAGGTACTTCTTCATACGTTAAATCTTCTATATCAAATGCGGTTCTAAAGCAATAATATGGTTCGGGTCTTTCACATATTTCTGAAGCATAGATATGTGAAAAACATTATGAACACGAGACATACTTAGAGGTAATGCGAGTCTATAGGCCACATTTCCTATTCGGTCACGAATCTCAAATGGACCAACAAATCGTGGATTGAGCTTTCCTCTCTTCCCAAATCTTGTAACTCCCTTCCATGGAGCAATACGTAACAGTACATGATCTCCGATATTAAGTTTCACGTCCTTTCTATGAAGATCCGCATAACTCTTTTGTCGATCCTGTGCCATTTGTATACGTTGTCGAATCGTTTGGATCTTCTCTGTAGTTATGCATACCAATTCTGGTCCCAACAATGTTGTTTCTCCCACCTCGTCCCAGCATACTGGAGAACGACACTTTCGTCCATACAACGCCTCAAATGGAGTCATGCCTATACTTGCTTGATAACTGTTGTGGTAGGAGAATTCCACCAGTGGCAAGTACTTATCCCAACTTCCTTTGAAATCTAGAACACAGAGTCTTAATAGATCTTCAAGAGTTTGAATAGTCCTCTCTGATTGTCTGTCCGTTTGAGGATGGTATGCAGAATTGAATCGTAAATCCGTGCCCATAGCTTTCTGCAAGCTAACCCAAAATCTTGAAGTGAATCTTGGGTCACGATCCGAAACTATGGATACTAGCATGCCATGCAATCTCACAATCTCATTCACGTACATACGAGCAAGACGTTTAAGGGAATAAGTCTCACGTATCGGCAAGAAATGGGCAGACTTGGTTAATCTATCAACAATAACCCAAATAGCATCTATGCCTTGAGAAACTTTGGGAAGACCAGAATTGAAATCCATAGTAATGTGTTCCCACTTCCATTTCGGAATCTCAAGTGGTTGTAATGGACCCTTTGGCACTTGATGCTCACTTTACGCGTTGACAAGTTAAACACCTCGAGATAAACTCGCGATCTCTCTCTTCATATTGTTCCACCAAAATGTATGTCGAATATCATGATACATTTGGTACTCCGAGATGGATTGCAAGCGGTGTGTTGTGTGCCTCCATCATGATTCTATGCTTCAAATCAGTCGTTAGGAACACAAAGTGGAGTTGAATATAAGTATTCCTTCTTCATCGATTCTCGCTTCGGAATAGCTCCTTCTTGCACTTTCTTCTTTATATACGATACCCCTGTGTCCGAAGTAGCTTGAAAGCGACTTTAACTTTCTTCTAGTTTGGTTCTACTAGAGCCACCAAGTGAACCAAAAGGTCAAACCCTGGGGGTGCAAGAAATAATATTTAAATATAACTATTACATTTAAACCCGGGCTCCATTACAAACGGGTCTTGGCGCTCCTTGCTCCTTGATCTCTAATTTTTCAAAATTAATTCTAACTATTCCTATTACAAAACTATTTAAAATAAATAGAAACCTTGATCGTGATCGAGGGAAGTACATAGGAGGGAGATAGAATTTACATTCGGAAAAATTAGAGAGAAAGCAATCTGTGAGACCCCATTTAATAAAACCCATACATTCATGCATCCAACTAAAATAAAATCCAATCACATTAATTGATAGTCCATAATCAATCCCATTTATTATCATACACATCATCATATGCATGATAAATAACATTCATCTTATGAATAATAAACATTTAATATATATATTGATATCATTTAATGGCCAAATTTAGTTAGTATAAAATCTAATTTTGAATCAAAATAAACTCCTTTATTTTAATCCAAATTTAAATCAAAATAAAACTATTTTCTTTTAATTTATCCAATTTTGAATAAAATAAACTATTTTATTTTAATCAAAATCTTTACTCAAAATAAACTCCTTTATTTTAATTAATTATGGAATCCAATTCCATGTAAAAAAAAAACTTTATTAAAGGAAACACGAATTCACTTTCCTATTCACAAATAAACTCTTTTATTTTGAATAATATGAAATCTTATTTCATATCTAAATAAACTCCTTTATTTAAGGAAAGACTGATTCTTTTTCCTATTCACAAATAAACCTTTTATTTTGAATAATATGAAATCTAATTTCATATCAAAATAAACTCCTTTATTTAAGGAAAAATATGAAATCCAATTTCAACTCCAATTAGTTATCATGGAATCCAATTCCAACTCTAATTAGTTAGCATGAAATTCTAATTTTAAAATTAAAATAATTTATTTTTATTTTAATATTAAAATAAAACTGTTGAATCTATGACATTAAATTTTCGTGAAGGTGACAAATATATATATATATATATATATATATATATATATATATATATATAATATTATTCGCATGAATCATACCATAAATATATCATATGAATTAACCAAAGATGTGAAACATTCTTCTAGAAACATATATATCAATCATATATACTTAGGAAACATACTTATCAATTATCTTTGGATATATATAAGATATATCATACTTAGGAAGCAGGATTCGAGAATCACATTACCAAAGTAACCATATCGAATCACCATGATCATTAATCAGCGAAAATCCGATTTTTAAAAACAGTTTCACAAATTATTTTTTTTTTAATAAATTTTATACAACAAAATTATGCCCAATTAAATTGTTCTAAACCCATATCAATATACATATAAAATTTGAACAATTAATAATTTACATAAAGGTTTGGCTCGATACCAATTTATTAGGTTTGTAATATTCAAAACTTGATCAAATTGCAAAAATAAGCGGAAGCGTGTAAAAATCAGAGTTTAAAATTTTTACAAACCATATACCCGGATCACCCTTTATGCACAATTATTAATTAAACGAAAAGATAAAGAATAAAATCATACCCTTGAAGATCAGAGCTTCCTCGTGCAAGTTCACCTCGATCCTTTTCGCGTTCAACTTGAATCCACCGGGTTTGGTTCCTTCTTTTGATCAACGTTAGCCACCCGTGTGTTTGGCCTCAGAGGTGATCCACCGAGGAATAATAAAGATTCAAGAAAATGGGTGGTTGGCTAAACCCTAGTTTTTCTATCTCATAGAAAAGGCGACTCTCTCAACTATTGGAATTATTACGTATTCTTTGATATCGATATAAGACTCTCTTATAAAGATATCAAGTAACCCTATTTAAAATAAGGTATTATTTTAATTAAACTCTTTTAATTAAATGGGCTCCTAATCTTATTAGGGATAATTAATTAAACTCCTTTAATTAATTTTTCCTCCTAATCTTATTAGGAATAAATGAGAGTACTTATATTAAATTAATTCCTAAACTCTTTTAGAAATTAAAATAATAATAATAATTGTAATAATATTAATAAGACTCCTCTTATTAATTTATATTTAATATTTCTAAAATATTAAATAATAAATATTAAGCTATTTAATTTATTCTATCACCATAGATTAAATTAAATATACATAACATATATTATTACGATTATGCCATTAACTTCTTAAATAATTATTCTTCCTTTTATGGTGTGACCTTTAGGTTCTCCATATTAAACCTAGGTTGTGAATAAATCAATTAGAACAATTCTAATCTTATTTAAATAAATAAATTAAACAATTAATTTATTTAAATAAATAATATTTATTCTACAATAGGGATAAGCCTCCCTAGCGATCAGCGACTTTCCGGATAATATAGATTTTAACATTAATCATAAAAGAACCTTTGAGTAAATAGTGCAAATACAATTCAATCCTTCCACCATCTGATGTCCCAATTAAATATAAGACGTGGAATTCTTGTCAAGTCTTATTTTATTTAATTATATGTATTTCGATCCTTAAATGCATAACTCAAATAATGCAAATTAGAAACTCCTTTCTAATTTCATTCGCCATGCCGAGGGACTTTGGGTTGTCATTTATCGAATCACATAGGACATTTCTCTTCTTTTAATAAGTGGTAGATTCTTTATTGATCATACATTATCTCCATGTACAACTTATTATACCCAAGCATACCCTTTGATATACCCTAAGGGTCTTAAGGAATAAGTCAAAGTATAACTCATCATACACGAGATACTATGATGATCTCAAGTCCAAGGATCACTTGTCTTACTATCACTCTGAGAATTCCAATTGATAGCAAGTAAAACTCCATTAGGTATTCCTTAGCGAGCCACGTTCAAATGAACTTATTCTCTAATAAGCACTACATACTTGCTTTAGTGTCTCACACAAATGATCGTGAGATCAATCATCCTCATCCAATGAAAGCAAGCAATGACGTATGTACCAATCTATCCGGATTCACTAATCCCCAATTTAGTAATCCAATGATTGGAAACTATTTTAGTTTTAAGCTTTCTAAGAATTTAGATCTCATTAGAATGATCATCATCATTATTCTAAAAGCATTGCTTAAAACTATGGGTTTATCACATATTATAAAACAAAGATCGTGTAGATAATTAAAAGCCTTTAATAAATTAATACTTTTTATTAATAAATGAATAAGATTGTTACAAAGTATATGCTTTATCATCAAACATGATTGGCTTGTGTACATACTACTTTCAATCTCCCACTTGCACTAAAGCCAATCGTCATGGTATCTCATACTCTTCTTCTCTAAGTGACGATTATCCTGCTGTTGGATAAGCTTTAGTTAATGGATATGTAGTGTTGTTCATGAGAGTCCATTATCTCTATAGTGATTTCCCATCTTTCAATGATTCTAATAATCAAATGAAAGTGCCACAACACATGTTTTGATCCAAGATGAGACTTAGGAACTATTCCTAGTTACGTAATGAACTTTTAATCCAAACAATCAACTTGCGACTTCATTTATAGCTATATACTTTGTCTTTATCACTAAACCAAGAACTCTTTCTTTGTTTGGAACCTTTCGATTCAACGCACCTTTGTTCAAAATAACGCTTTACTTTAAAGTGGATTTTTTACGTCATCTTAGTGCATCTCGAAAAACTTGAGTGCATTAAGCCCTCTAGTTTTAATTTAGACCCACCATGAATATGATCACATCCTTAGTGCCGCAGTTAAGCACTTTAAGATGTTTTTCACTGACTCATAGTGAACTTCTCCATAATATGACTGATCAACATCAGGTCTCGTACATTTCATTGCATGCATGATTGTCACTCATGCAACCTCTCTTTTTGGAGTCTATGGGGACTATTAAGAGAGATACACTCCATGGCTCATCAACATGAAACATCTCTTGGAGCTTGCCATGCTAAACGACTTTAGCATCAAATGAATATACATTCCTTGGGTTAAGTCGAGTATCTTTTAAATCTATCTATATAGATTTGTATCCCCAATTAAGACTCTTCCCAAATCATTCATGGAAGAATGTTTAGACAACTTTATATTTATTGATTGTAGCATTAGTATGTTATTTCTAATCCGTAGTATATCAACATATAATACTAGAAATTTCACGACGCTCCCACTGACCCTTTTGTACACACTAGAACTCTTACCTCATCGTATGTAATTTTGGATCATCATCTTCTATGATGCGTACCTCATCATCATCATCCATGATGAATCCATACCTCCTAGGTATCTTCGGTATTATTCCAGATTTATGATTCGGTTGTGGTACACCTTTTGCTAAGTAGGATTATAGAACACATGCTCTAAACTTACTTTAGGATGTCCCACAAATCTGTACATGTCAAATTTTGTCCCAAGCTTATCCTTCGAAACCTTTTCACATAAGTTGGACAACCCCTTATCTTAACATACTTAAGATTAGGAATCCTCCACATCCATAACTTTTATGGAGTCTTGGGAAATTTGGATTTTGAGGTTACCTTTTCGTAGATATGTCGACCATTTCTAGGACATGATCCTGAAGGATCTTTGGAATGTCGGTAAAATAATTATGGACCGTACCATGTTAAACAAGGTATGATTTTTCCTTTCAGATACATCAATCAATTATTACGTATCATGAGGTGTCCATTATGAGAAAACCATTTGAGATGATCTAAAAAATTTATTGCACAAGTATTTATTCCTTGATCTAATCAAAGAATCTTAATACTTTGCCAATTTGTTTCACTTCTGAATTCTTTGAACCTTTCAAATAATTCACACTTGTATTTCAACAAATACATATATTCAACTCTTTGAATAATCATCTCCTTTTTCTTATACTAGTTTGTTCAATTTGTAAAATTATTTTCACGTAAGTCAAGTATATAAAATCCATTAAGTAATATTCCAGTTCTATACAAAACATTATTATTATTATAAATAGAATAACAATTGTTCTTAAATATAATACCAAAGATTTCATTGTCCAACAATAAAATGGAAATAATATTTTTTAACAAGAACTGGAATACAATAACAACTTATTGACTTAATAGATTTGCCCGTAGGCATTGCTAAACTATAAGTTTCTATGGCTAATATAGCAACATTTGCTACATTTCCCGCACATAGGATTACTTATATTTGTTTAGCTTTCTACTTCTGTTTGGTCCCTTCATAAATCTATATTTATGATAACCAAAGTCGGTATCCAATATCCAAGTAGAACCTTGACTTAAAGAAAAATTTATTTTAAATTATGAACAAAATTGTATTTGTAACTGAAACTTCACTAAGCTTCTTTTGGTTAGCCACTGCAAGATACTTCTCGCAGTTTCTTTCCAGTGTCCAGGCTTATTGCAGTGGAAGCAAACTCCTTTGCTATCCATATCAGTTTTGTTCTTATTATCCTTTGTTTATGCCTTTCTATATACCTTCTTTGAATCGTTCTTCTTTTTAGAAGATCCTTTGGCCCCTACCAGTAAGACATGGTCTTTCTTGGTTAGAAAGTGACTCTTAACATTTTTCAACATGTTAAGCAAATCAGCAAAGCTGATATCTAGCTTGTTCATATGAAAAATTCACAACAATTGTGAAAGGAGTCCGGGAGTGAGTGCAAGATCAAATCTTAGCTCAACTCTCCATCCATGACAAAACCAGTTGTCCTAATTGTTCAATCAAATTGATCATGTTTAAGACATTATTATGCATCTTTGTAATGTCATTGGTCATTCTAGATCGGAAGAGCTCCTTAGATATCTGATATCTATCAGTCCTACTTTCCTCACCATCAACTACTTGACGTGCAGGAGTATAGTAGAAGTATCCATAGTTTCAGCATTTGAAAGCTTGTTACTCATGGATACGAGCATGATGCATCGAGCCAATCGTGCATCATCTTGCCACTTTCTAAAAGTAGCAATCTCTTCCTCGAGGCATTATGCGCAACCATTGCGAGGATAGGCGTATTAAGGACATAAGATAGCTTTTCAACTATGAGAACTATTCTCAAATTCCTTAACCAATCCGTTTAATTGATGGCCTCGGTTAATTTAGCATCTAATATGCTTCGCGTAGATGATAGTAATTTTAGACATTGTAAAATTACGTAAATGAATTTGTAATTAACAACATTTTAACATACATTCTTTTATTAATTACCAAAATAAATTAGGTCTTGTTTTAAATTGGTATCTCCCACTATTTTCTTCAAACTATATTACCCTCACTTATATAGTTTCGGCAAAATCTAATTAAAGATTTGCTAGTGAGAATAAGGATCCCATTTCAAATGTATATAGCCTTGTGGTGACACAACAAACTATATATAAATAAATAGGTAGACAACTTTTGTCAATTACATCAACTATCAACTTCTTGTATTTTGCCTCTTAGATTATTTTGATCAGTGGTGGCACATCCGAATCAAAATTATCCAAGTTAAGTCCAACCTAGCACTCCATATATTCAAAAAGAAAAATATCATCCTTGTGGTGACACAACAAAACAATATTGTTCAATTTTCTTTATAAGCATCAAATGTGATAAATTAACATCTTAAATACTTAATACTTGCCTTGTGGTGACACAACAAACTCATATTAAATATTTAATACTCTATTAATTTTATCATGCTAGAAGGCGACGTTCGATATTCCAAATATCTTTGAACACTTAGGACTTAATATAAAAATTGAGGGTTTGTTATTAATTTGTCTCATCTTGTTTAATAGCATGCACATATATATATAAAATACGCAATATATTAATGAACATGCGAAGCATGTTTGCATAATATATAATATATATAGTATAAGCATGCACATATAGAATACTATATTCTACTCGGATTGATTATGGACTTTTATTCTAGTTTGGTTCACTAGAGCCACCAAGTGAACCAAAAGGTCAAACCCCAAAGGGTGTGAGAAATAATATTTAAATATAACTATTACATTTTAAACCTTGGGCTCCATTATAAGCAGGTCTTCAAGCGCTCCTTGCTCCTTGATCTCTAATTTTCAAAATTAATTCTAACTATTCCTATTACAAAACTATTTAAAATAAATAGAAACCTTGATCGTGATCGAGGGAAGTACATAGGAGGAGATAGAATTTACATTCGAGAAAAAATTAGAGAAGGCAATCTGTGAGACCCCATTTAATAAAAACCCATACATTCATGCATCCAACTAAAATAAAATCCAATCACATTGGTCGATAGTCCATAATCAATCCCATTTATTATCATACACATCATCATATGCATCAATAAATAACATTCATCTTATGAATAATAAACATTTAATATATATATTGATATCATTTAATGGCCAAATTTAGTTAGTATAAAATCTAATTTTGAATCAAAATAAACTCCTTTATTTTAATCAAATTTAAATCAAAATAAAACTATTTTATTTTAATTTATCCAATTTTGAATAAAATAAACTATTTTATTTTAATCAAAATCTTTACTCAAAATAAACTCCTTTATTTTAATTAATTATGGAATCCAATTCCATGTAAAAAAAAACTTTATTAAAGGAAACACGAATTCACTTTCCTATTCACAAATAAACTCTTTTTATTTCAATAATATGAAATCTTATTTCATATCTAAATAAACTCCTTTATTTAAGGAAAAATCGATTTCTTTTCCTATTCACAAATAAACCTTTTATTTTGAATAATATGAAATCTAATTTCATATCAAAATAAACTCCTTTATTTAAGGAAAAATATGAAATCCAATTTCAACTCCAATTAGTTATCATGGAATCCAATTCCAACTCTAATTAGTTAGCATGAAATTCTAATTTTAAAATTAAAATAATTTATTTTTTATTTTAATATTAAAATAAACCTGTTGAATCCTGCAACATTAAATTTTCGTGAAGGTGACAAATATATATATATATATATATATATATATAATATTATTCGCATGAATCATACCACGCAAATATATCATATGAATTAACCAGCATGTGAAACATTCTTCTAGAAACATATATATCAATCATATATACTTAGGAAACATACTTATCAATTATACTGGATATATATAAGATATATCATACTTAGGAAACAGGATTCGAGAATCACATTACCAAAGTAACCATATCGAATCACCATGATCATTAATCAGCGAAAATCCGATTTTTAAAAACAGTTTCACAAATTATTTTTTTTTTAATAAATTTTATACAACAAAATTATGCCCAATTAAATTGTTCTAAACCCATATCAATATACATATAAAATTTGAACAATTAATAATTTACATAAAGGTTTGGCTCTGATACCACTGTTAGGTTTGTAATATTCAAGAACGCAATCAAATTGCAAAAATAAGCGGAAGCGTGTAAAAATCAGAGTTTAAAATTTTTACAAACCATATACCCGGATCACCCTTTATGCACAATTATTAATTAAACGAAAAGATAAAGAATAAAATCATACCCTTGAAGATCCGAGCTTCCTCAGGTACAAGTTCACCTCCAATCCTTTTCGCGTTCAACTTGAATCCACCGGGTTTGGTTCCTTCTTTTGATCAACGTTAGCCACCCATGTGTTTGGCCTCTAGAGGTGATCCACCAAGGAATAATAAAGATTCAAGAAAATGGGTGGTTGGCTAAACCCTAGTTTTTCTATCTCTATAGAAAAGGCGTACTCTCCCAACTATTGGAATTATTACGTATTCTTTGATATCTGATATAAGACTCCTCTTATAAAGATATCAAGTAACCCTATTTAAAATAAGGTATTATTTTAATTAAACTCTTTTAATTAAATGGGCTCCCTAATCTTATTAGGGATAATTAATTAAACTCCTTTAATTAATTTTTCCTCCTAATCTTATTAGGAATAAATGAGAGTACTTATATTAAATTAATTCCTAAACTCTTTTAGAAATTAAAATAATAATAATAATTGTAATAATATTAATAAACTCTCTTATTAATTTATATTTAATATTTCTAAAATATTAAATAATAAATATTAAGCTATTTAATTTATTCTATCACCATAGATTAAATTAAATATACATAACATATTATTACGATTATGCCATTAACTTCTTAAATAATTATTCTTCCTTTTTATGGTGTGACCCTTTAGGTTCTCCATATTAAACCGGTTGTGAATAAATCAATTAGAACAATTCTAATCTTATTTAAATAAATAAATTAAACAATTAATTTATTTAAATAAATAATATTTATTCTCTGATAGGGATAAGCCTCCCTAGCGATCGGCGACTTTCCGGATAATATAGATTTTAACATTAATCATAAAAGAACCTTTGAGTAAATAGTTCTTCAGTACAATTCAATCCTTCCACCATACAATGTCCCAATTAAATATAAGGCATGGAATTCATTTGTCAAGTCTTATTTTATTTAATTATATGTATTTCGATCCTTAAATGCATAACTCCAAATAATGCAAATTAGAAACTCCTTTCTAATTTCATTACGCATTGCCAAGGACTCTTGGGTTGTCATTTATCGAATCACATAGGACATTTCTTCTTTAAATAAGTGGTAGATTCTTTATTGATCATACATTATCTCCATGTACAACTTATTATACCCAAGCATACCCTTTGATATACCCTAAGGGTCTTAAGGAATAAGTCAAAGTATAACTCATCATACACAAGAGATACTATGATGATCTCAAGTCCAAGGATCACTCAGACTACTATCACTACAGAATTCCAATTGATAGCAAGTAAAACTCCATTAGGTATTCCTTAGCGAGCCACGTTTAGTGAACTTATTCTCTAATAAGCACCTACATACTTGCTTTAGTGTCTCCACACAAATGATCATGAGATCAATCATCCTCATCCAATGAGCAAGCAACATATGTACCAATCTATCCGGATTCACTAATCCCCAATTTAGTAATCCAATGATTGGGAACTATTTTAGTTTTAAGCTTTCTAAGAATTTAGATCTCATTAGAATGATCATCATCATTATTCTAAAAGCATTGCTTAAAACTATGGGTTTATCACATATTATAAAACGAGATCGTGTAGATAATTAAAAGCCTTTAATAAATTAATACTTTTTATTAATAAATGAATAAGATTGTTACAAAGTATATGCTTTATCATCAAACATGATTGGCTTGTGTGCATACTACTTTCATTTCCCATGTTGCATGAGAACGCATCCTAACCCTTTGCCTGAAGCATCGCTGTATATAACAAATCCATCCGTACCAGATGGTATTGCCAGAACAGGTGCCGAAATGAGTCTCCTCTTGAGATCTTGGAAACTCTTCTCGCATTCCTCGCTCTATACGAATTTTGTATCTTTCCGAGTCAGGTGAGTTAACGGAGTAACAATTCAAGAAAATCCTTCCAAGAATCTCTGAAAATAACCAGCTAAGCCCAGAAAGCTACATTCTTCGGTCACCGACTTCGGTTGCTCCCAACTTTGTATTACTTCAATATTTACTGGGTCAACAAATACTTCATGTTTTGACACCACGTGCCCAAGGAATGCTACTTCCTCAAGTCAGAACTCGCATTTCTTCAGCTTGGCATAAAGCTTGTTTTCACGAAGCCTTTCAAGTATCAGCTTCAAATGGTGCTCATGATCTTCACGGCTTTTGGAATAGATGAGGATGTCATCAATAAAGATAACAACGAATTGATCCAAATATTCCTTGAATACAAGGTTCATCATATCCATGAAAGCAGCTGGAGCATTAGTTAATCCAAAAGACATGACTAAGAATTCATAATGCGTCTGCAGGAGTTAAGGCGGTCTTTGGAATATCCTCGATTTTAATCTTCATTTGATGATATCCGAGCGAAGGTCGATCTTTGAAAAGAATTGTGCTCCTTATGGCGGGTCAAATAGGTTATCAATGCGAGGTGGCGGATACTATTCTTGATGGTGACATGGTTCAATTCTCATTAGTCAATACAAAGTCGCATACTCCCGTCTTTCTTCTTTATGAATAAAATAGGAGCACCCCAAGGAGGAGATGTACTGGGGCCAGAATGAAACAGATGTCTCAACAATTCTTGTAGTTGGACTTTTAACTCACGAAGTTCAATAGGAGCCATTCGATATGGGGTTTTAGAAATGGGTTTTGTGCGGTTTAGAGGTCGATATAGAATTCAACATCACGTTCGGGGTAGACCGGGAAGATCTTTGAAATACATCGTGAAATTCTCTAACAATGAAATATTATTCAAATCGACTTGTCTTTGTTCAAATCCATAACATGGGCTAAGAAAGCTTGACATCCGTTTTTTCAATAAGCGAATAGCTTTGTGGCTTGATATGATGATGGTGATTTTAGTGGTTTAGTAGTTTGAATTGTAGTATGGCGGGTTGGTTAGGAATATAAAACTAACAACCTTACGAAAACAATCAATTTTAGCATGATGAGTGGTTAACCAATCAATTCCTAAAATCACATCAAAAGCAAGTATCTTTAAAGAGATAAGATCAATAGGTAATGTGATAGTGCCAACTTGGATCATGCAAGATTTATAAACTGTTGATGTAACGAAGGTTTCACCCAACGGAGTTTTAACAGATAAGTTAAAGTCCAATTTCTCCGGAGTCAAGTTTAAAGGTTGAGCACAAGCAGGAGAGATAAAAGAATGGATAGAACCGGTATCTAGTAAGGTATAAACTTCACAAGAGTTCAAGATTAGCTTACCCGTGATCACCTCATTCGGGTTCCTCACGTTTTGGCCAGTCACGACAAACGCTCTTCTAGGAACCGCTGATTTTGACTTATCCGAGACAGCCCTTGGAGTCACCATCCCCGTTGAACTTGGTTTTGCTACAGAACAGTCCCGAGCTATGTGGCCTTCCTTTCCACAGTTGTAACATACCTTGGGGTGTTGTGGGCGGTTCAATGATATGTCCCTCTTTCCGCATTTGTAACATCTAATGGCGGTCATTCTCCTCCCTAGAATTTTTTGTTCTTTCTTTGGTCTTCGCTCTTGATGTCTTCCCGTCATTGTTGAATCTCCTCTTTCTGAAATTTCCACTAAACTCACCTCTCCTATTATCATGGCCACGATGACCACCCGAGTGGTTACCGCCTTTGTTTGTATTTTTCCCTCCTCGTTGGTTATCATCGCTCTGATGACTGATGTCACCGGTATGACCCTGGTTGTGGTCCCTCGGTTGAACATACTCACTATCTCGCTCTAATAATTGAGTCCTGTTGACAACATCTGAATACAGAGAAAATTTATGAGAGATAAGGTATTGACTAATCTCGGGTTTTAAACCTCTCATAAACATCCTTGTCATTCGTTCCTCATTCTCTACCAAATGAGGTGCAAACCTCGATAACTCAGCAAACTTCGCCTCATACTGGGACACCGTCATATTTTTTTGTTCCAGTCTGATAAACTCTACCTCTTTCATATGACGAATACTTTCAGGAAAGTACTTGTCATTGAACAGTTTCTGAAACGTTTCCCAAGACATGTTGAGTGCAGCAGGCTGAGTACGCTTCACAGACTCCCACCAGTAGTCTACCTCACCGCGGAACATAAAGGTGGCGAATGGAACCTTTTGTTCCTCTGTGCATCCCAAGACATCAAATATCTTGGTAATTTGCTTGACCCGTGTTTCCGCCTTGATCGGATCCGGCTTTCCAATAAATTATGGTGGTCCCAACTCCTTGAAGCGCTTGGTTGTGATGGGATCAAGACGTTGGTATCACTTCCACCGTATTTTGTATCTGAGTCTCCTCGTCGATTTTACATAAAGCGCAAAAAGCTCCTAAACATTCCATCATTCATCGTTTGCTCGGTAGTGTTGTTTACAGGAGGAATATTGCCTTCCTGTTGCACGTTTTCCTGGTTTGTAACTAGAGGTTGTTCCACAGTCTCACACACTCCATTGTTAACGTTTTCAGCAGCCATTCTTAAATACTGCCATAAAATAGGGGTTAATTAAACAAATTAACATATCACATAATATCCCTATATTATGACTGACCAACAAATAAGCTTAGATAGGACACACTAGCGAAGGATTTACTCATCTCTCCCTCCTAGTTCTATTCCTAGATCTCTCCGCCGGAGACCATATAACCTAAGCTCACGATACTAATTGTGATGCCCCCAAAATAGGTATACAACACCTATTACGAGTCGCCAAATACATACATGATATGAAAGCAAACTACAACTTCAATAATACAATTGTCGTGCAAAATACGACAACACATACTGTGAGTTTAAATACAAATATTATCTTCTAGACAATATCCACACTCAAATAAGTCCTCATTACAATTATTCAAATACTATTTTACAGAAATAGTGAGAACAATTAAAACCTCTGTCTAGAACCATCACTCCATACCCCGACTAGATCCTGCTATGTTCTCACCTCCTGAGAAGAAAAATGGAACAAAAAGGAAAAGGGTGAGCTCAACTAGCCCAGTAAAGAATATTATGACTAAGATAATATACAAAAAATTATCGTTAGTCTTCAACGGGGAAAAATCTAATAAAATATAATAGACAACAAGTTTTAGATCAACAACTGCAGCGGAACAGCAATCCATTAGAAGAGTCAAGTAGAGAAAGAATTCTACTATCTTCTAAAATTTAAAAGTCCATCATCAATATTTTATCCCTGTAACATCAATTAATATACATCTTGAATCAAATATTCATCTTGCACACTCTGAGCCAAAGATATTCATTTGTATCACCGATTAGTCATGTTCATCTCAACACATTTCATCTTTGCACTTCTGGCCAAAGATATTCATCGATTAATCATTCATCTTTGCACTATAGGCAAAGATATTGATAATATCATCATTTAGGGGTGAGGATGATGAAAAATATTTTAAAGAAATCGAATCCAGTGAGACAAAAGGACAAATAGTAGGGATTCGTATAATAGTTTATCCAAGATCAATAATACTTCATAATAACTAATTATGAAGTAGAATTCAAAAATAAAGATTAAAACATGGATACAATAAAAGATAGTAACCATAATAGACATCTTGGACAAAAAGGAAAATTTTTATTTTTCGGTGAATAGTGCCGTATTCATGAATAGTGTCGTATACGTGAATAGTAACCCCGACACAAAAAGTTCTAAATTTGATAAAAACTTCAGATCAATACTTCGGCATAATGATATTGAAGAAATAATATCATATATGAAGAAAATAACATCCCTTACCTCAAAATAACAGTACTTCTGATTGGAATATCGGTATAAGGCTGAAGAAAACTTGCACTGATAAATAGAAACTCACACAGTATCTAAATACTCATAAAATACACTCGATAATATAGAGAGAGAAAGAGAGAGAGCTTATGTTTCTGGTGTGATTTTCAATTTTAACTTAGCCCTTTATTTATAGGAAAATGTTAGCACGCCTAAGTAGACTTGACCTGCAACCTGATGGCTATACCTGCTACTATTCCCACCCATCACATTTGAATAAAAATTCCAGCACATTTCTCACCAACCAAAAGTGGGGCCCACAAATTCTAGAATTTTCCACCAAAATGATAAATTCCGAAAATTTAACAATTTCTGTACCAGTCACCAATTAAAATTCATAAAAAATTATACGTTCA
Organism: Panax quinquefolius; assembly: GCA_020205615.1. Taxonomy (NCBI): domain Eukaryota; kingdom Viridiplantae; phylum Streptophyta; class Magnoliopsida; order Apiales; family Araliaceae; genus Panax; species Panax quinquefolius. The sequence continues at coordinate 40,311,447 of CM035167.1, read as the reverse complement.
TTTTTAACGGTTCAAAATTTGTGGACATATACTCAACTTCTATATGTATAACTTATCTAATAATCACAACGATCCAACGGTCGGATTAAAAATTATAACTCACATGATATATCTAAAAATCTTAGTTTAATTTTTAATACCTCCATTCAAACAAAAATCTTGATAAAACACCTCAACATTAACTCCTTCATTTTTAACCACAATAAATATATCCAACATTTATATCCACATAAAATAAATATTTCCTTATCATATGAATTAATAATTAATTATTCACAAATAATATTTACGAATCACATTTATATAATGACGGTAGTTCGAGAAAGAGGGGCTTTCAATAAGAATTTTTCCTTCTTGGTGGCGCATGATTAGGTGACCAAACCTCTCCTTTGTGAACTTTCTAGACATTGCCAATAATGCTATCTAATAATATTATTCAAATAATATGAATTATTGATCGATAATGGGAAATCTTGCGGTGACAATTATTGAAACAATAATAATATAAAATATCAACGACAATTATTGAATCAATAAAATAAAATATTGAGCAGTAACTATTGTAATAATTATTGAGTAGTGCCTTCTTACGTAAGGATCAATAATTCATCAATACTGTGCATCCACGCGTATTACTGTATTTTAACCACCGGGTATTGCAATAGTGTTAACGGTAACAACTACGCCGCTATTTTAAAAACTCAAACTTATGCGTTTTTCTTCATCCAAGAGCGGTTATTATGTTATGGGGCCCACAAATGATCGCACTTAGTCGCACGAATATTCCCCGACAACAAGAATATTCCACGACCAAACGAATATTCCCCGACAACAATGATTATTTTATCACCACTTGCTTATTTTGCAAAATTTGCACATTTCACCCATAACCAAAATATTATATCAATTTAACACCTTATTATTCACAATAATAATTAGAGGAAATTCGATTTTATTTATAATAAGTTGGGGTCTTACATCCTACTTTTTAGAAGTAAAATGATATATTTTAAAAATAATTTTTGTATGATAATGAAAACTAATTATTATATAAGGAAGACCACTTAAAAAAATTATTTTGCTTATTATATATATATATATATATATATATATATATAAGTTATACGAATTAAGGATACAGATCCGAATCCGGATATCCGTTATCTGTCGGATGTATTTACGATCGAATGTTAAACGAATACGCCTTTATCCATTTATTTGCGGATAATTTTAAACCGAATACGGATATATCCGTTTTTTTCGAATACGAATAATACCTGTTTTTTTTTCGAATACAGAGGACGAATACGAATTTTTCGGTTACCATTTACAGTCCTACTTACAGCTTTAATTTTTTAAAATATGATTTGATTGAGACTAATTTCAGTCCTAAATTGAAACCCACATGCCACCATCCAATTGAGATGAATTATAACCCTAAATTAAAGGTTTCTACCTCGTCTTTGTTCATTCTTCATTCATGAGTGTAAATATTGTTGTTCTTAAATATATTTCAAATAGGTTTAACTATTAAAATGACTATAATAATCTTACGTTAATATATGAATAATATGATAATACTTTTTGACAAATTTCACTAACAAATTTCGCTTTTTTACTAATAAAAAAGGTTAGAATAACAGTTTTATACAATTAATTTAACTATGAGAGAAACACTTTCGCTAAAACATGATAAATAAGAGCCTAAATTTGTAATTTAGTCTTTAATATAAGTGGTAGGAGGAGGAGAAAAAAGAAAAAGTTGATTAGAGAGGTCAAGAAAGTCAGGCCTCTCATTCCCTTTCTAGGCCTTTTTCTATCTTTATTTTCTGTGGTCCAATTTGAACTCTGGGGCAGGCACCTCACCCTGTTGAATATTTTTGAAGATTCAGAGAACTAAAAAAAGGAAATGATTGTAAATCTTATTTTATTACCTTTTGCACTATTTATTTCCATATTTCCAAAATAAGATTTGAAATCCCTCGCTTAAATGAAAAAGATTTGAAATCCTAGATTTTTTTTATTGAGTCTTAATCGTTAACCATTAGGACAGAATTTTAGAAGGTTATTTCTTGATTTCTTAAGTTTTATAGGATATGTTGGCCAACGCAAAATACAAGCTAATTAATTAAGTGAGAAGAACGAGTTGTATATGTGGAAAGAAAAATCGGTTGTTATTAAGGTATTTAATTGAACGCGTGTATATATGTCCAAATAAAACTCTTAATCGAACCACTTAGTTTATTGGTATAACTCATTTTTATTAATATAAAAGATTGAGGGTTTGATTTGTATTGATAGCCAAATAAAACTCTTAGGTCATGTTTGTTGGTAATGATTATAATCCTGAGATTATAATGCATGAGATTATAATTCCAAGACTATTAATTATAATATTAAATAGTCCGAGTCACGTATTTGTTTTTTTATAGAATTATTCATGGGATAAGTTAAAATAATTACATGTTATGTTTGTTTGTTTTCAGAATTAATTAAAGTTTTGGATTAAAAATTATGGTTTAGACTATTATACCCTTACAATTAATAACATATTTTAAACTTATTTATATATCAAAAAAAATATATTTATTGATTATATATACACCCCCACCCCAACCCCCATCCCAACCCCAACCACAACCCCCAAAAAATTATATTTTTGATTATGTATACACCTCCCACCCCCGCCCACCCCACCCCCATACACACCCACACCCACCAACCAACCAACAAAAATATATTTCTTGATTATGTATACACCCCCACCCCCACACCCACACCCACCCCCCACTCTTAACCCCTAAAAAAATATTTATTGATTATGTATACAACCCTATCCCACCCCACTCCTACCCCACCCCTACCCCCAAAAAAATACTTTTTAGTGATTATGTATATACCCCCACCCTCCCAAAAAAAATAATATTCAGTGATTATATATACCCACCCCACCCCCACTGTGACGCCCCCAAATCCGGGTATCTTCCAACCCGACAGATGGTGCTCCACGATACTATAATCCATACAATCATTCCATTGAAATAACAACAAAATGAATGTAATTACTATCTTTGTATTACATTTGTAATAAATCATTTCCCAGGTTCATAACTGAATACATTCGTTGTTCTTCATAAGTATATTACATACAAATATACTAGTTTATTACAGGATGATTAATTGTCCATCTTAGCCTTGCCTTTATCTCTCTTAGAACTCTCCAGTTCATTGAAACTTTAGGCTATGAACATATGGTTCAAAGCAAGAATGAGCATAACTAGCTCAATGAAGTCTTAACAACGAATCATATGAATATCACCTCAACAAATACATGCTTTAATTCTATATCTCGAACAATTATCTACATGAAGCATTATGAAACATTTGAATAATACTTCTCATACGTGAAATTCGAGCATAAATAATAGCTTAGGAATGATGAATCGGTCAATAGACCATGAACATACTCTTTTCGTTTTCATACTTGAAAAGGATATCCGGCACTAAGGCCATCCACCCGTCTTTACTTATGAGCACTTCTAGGTGATCAACCTATTGTACTCTATGTTGATCAACACTCTTACGTTAATCGTATTTACGTTTTACATTTGGCAACCTCACGTGCCCATCGAATAATCGATGAAAATACTTTTGTTTGTTCATAGAAAAACTTACATTCTCATCCGTACCAAATACTTGGAATAGGATAGCGTTAACAGTTCTACATCAACAGACTTGTAACAAATCAGTCAACTCTTCAATACTTGTCTAGCCAGAATAAAACAGGCATCGACTCTTTTCTATTTACCATTCATGCATTGTATAACATGCATCACGTAAAAACTTGACTAACACGAAGGTCAGACAAGCGTTAAGAAAGACTTGCCTTCAAGCGTCGTCGAATATATATTTCAACTATTCTCAGTCTTTACAGGATCTACATGATACATTCACATAGCATACTGTAATTAGTTATCAAACAAATTCACTTTACGGTTCTAACCAACTTCTTTCTCTTCTATGTCTTACTTGTTCTAACTTCGTTATTAAAGTCGATTCAACTTTCTATACTTCGTTACGTTTTATTAACGTTCTTACGTCCTTAGCCGACATTCGATGATTAATGGTTAATTACCAACATTGAACGTCGTTCACGGTTCACTCATTATGTATTTGTGTTCTTCGTTTAATTTCCATTAAACCTTACCCATTCTTCTTATATTAACATCTTATAAGTGTTTTAAAGTAAGTCTCATTATGTACTTTAACTATCTTTAACATCTTATTTTAGGTCTACATTCAAAATGGAACAAAACCTAACTTAGTCAACTTTTCCCCCCTACTTGGTATTGCATTTGGCATCCTTATATTTTAGTGGTATTTGTATTTGAGTTAGCGAGGTGGTACTCGGTGAGTCCGGCTTGCTTTGGCGCCACCACTTTGTCTTGGTTTTGGCTTATTCTGTTGTAGAAGTCTCATCACCAGTTAGCCAAAACAGATTTGGTTTCTTAACGAAACTCTCGGCTTCCTAATTTGTTCGTTTTATATCCGAATTGACCCATTCGAATTCCTACAAGTCACAAATTACATCCTTTACGTGTTCGTATAAGAATTTCACCTTTTTGAATCTGTTAACTCGGAATTCACCTTTAAGTTCGTATTTAAGCGTTCGTTTAACGTTTTCGCCCGTTCAATACTCGTTTTCTTCGTTATAAGTCAAAATGCGACGATTCTTTCGCCAACGACTCTTAATTACCTTATCTCACATGTTAACATTGGAAATCGACGTTTTCAAGTCATATGACAACTTTTGACCCTTAATCCGGACTTTATACGTTTTCGACGTTTAACGTCTATTTCCGCAAAGTCCGCCATAACTTCGTTACTAATGTTCTCTAAGCTAAATCACATGGAATAATCCATGGACTTCATATCTACATCCTAACCAAATCAAGATGCACATACCTTAGCTACAATAATTTCCAAAACGTTCAATTATAACTAAGTTCACGTTCAAGACTTTCTACATTTTCTACTTCCGTAAACACTTACGATTTCTATTTGGTCAAGACCTATCCATGATTTGGTCATTAATAGGCCTTCTCAATAAATGCTCTCCACTCATCTACGATTCTTCTATGAGAAAAAAATCGAAAAGGATGAAGATTACAGTTTATAGGAATTTACCTTTGAAGTAGTTAATGTTCTTGATAAACGTCTATTGATTTGCTTGGAAGTAGAAGAATTTAGTGTTTCTAGCTCTTTCTCTCTCTCAATATATGTTGGTCAATCTTTGTAAAACCACAAAAGCTCAACCTAAGCCTTGTATTTATAGAAAATATAATGAGGGGCAAAATGGTCCAATTTAGCACCTCCTCACTTATTTACAACTTTGTCACCAAGCAAAATACTTGGTGACCAAGTGACACTTGCCTTGCACACCAAGTGGCCGGCCCACCTTGCCCATGGGTTATCCCCATGGGTTACCCCAAGGGTTTTACCCACCCCTGGAGCCGCCGGTTTGACCCACGGTTTAATTCTTTGGATTGGGCTTGACATTAATTAACATTGGGCTTTAACCAATCTAATATTGGGCCTTGACTTGGGTTTGTATACTTAATTCATTGGACTTGTTTATTAATCCAAGTCCAATTGGATTGGATAAAATCCTTAACTCATACTCTAATAACACAACTCGTATTCTACGCGTATTACTCACGTATTCTCTTTGTATAATACTCATATAATAATCGTATTATACGTCGCACTATTCTTCATACCATACTCGTATACATACTAATATAATACTCATATTCCTTACGTATAATAATCGAAACGACTATACGCATTACATTTCCCTTTCGGAAACCTCTTTCACAAACCCTTAGGTTTTAAGTCCGCAGGCGAAAACTTCGTTTGCCATAACGGTAATATTATTGGATTTTCCATAATATCGTCATATTCTAACATTACGCGTTTCTCAAAATTTCAAACCCTAGCTCCGAACGTCATCGGATGAATAGTGTTTTTACGCAAACAATCTCAGAAAACCTTCGTTCTCGTCTTGATAATTCACAACAATTAATTCTAGCACAAAGCCAGAATACTAACCACATCTACACATTCTAGGTCATAGAATGACCTTTGAACATCTTACTCACATAATAACTCAATTAAATTCATTTAATCCACATAATCAAATAAAAAATTTAATTCATTGAAAAATCGAAATTCTTGAGCGTTACATTCTTCCCTCCTTATAAGGATTCTGTCCCTAGAATCTTGTTACTCTTACTTAAAAAAATGAGGAAACTTTTCGTTTATTTTACTTTCGAGCTCCCACGTTGCTTCTTCAGCATCGTGGTTACTCCAAATTACCTTTACGGAAGTTATTACTTTATTTCTCAAGACTTTTTCCTTCCTATCAATAATCTGAATCAGAAGTTCTTCATACGTTAAGTCTTTTTCTACTTGAATAGACTCATACTCTATTACGTGCTTGTAGTAGGTTTATAAGGGACGCTTTACGGAACACGTGAAACACATTGTGTATTCTTTTCATTTTTGGAGGTAAGGCTACTTCATAAGCTACCTCTCCTATCCTTCTTAAAATCTCAAAAGGTCCTACAAACCTCGGACTTAACTTCCCTTTCTTTCCAAAACGTATCTTTCCTTTCCAAGGCGATACTTTTAGAAAGACATAAGACCCTACTTTAAACTCCCTCTTCTCTCTATGAGGATCTGCATACTTCCATTGTCTATCTTGAGCCGCTACTAATCGAGCTCTTATCAGCTTTACCATGTCTGCCGTTTGTTGTACCATCTCAGGTCCCAACATTCGACGTTCACCTACTTCATCCCAAAAAAGTGGTGTTCTACACTTCCTTCCACACCCCGACTAGTTCCCGCTATATTCTCGCCTCCTCAGAAGAAAAATGGAACAAAAAGGAAAAGGGTGAGCTCAACTAGCCCAGTAAAGAATATTATGACTAAGATAATGTAGAACAAATTATCGTTAGCCTTCAATAAATCAGATAAAATATAATGGATAACAAGTTTTAGATCAATATTCGCAGCGAAAATAACAATTCATTAGAAGAGTTAAGTAGAGAATGAAATCTACTATCTTCTATGATTTAAAAGTTCATCATCAATATTTTATCCCTGTAACATCAATCAATATACATCGTGAATCAAATATTCATCTTTGCACAATGGGCCAAAGATATTCATTTGTATCACCAGTTGGTCATGTTCATCTCAACACTTGTCCATCTTTATACTACGGGCCAAAGATCTTCATCAAGTAATCATTTATCTTTCCACTACATGCCAAAAATATTCAGTTATATCACCATTTAGGACTGAAGATGATGAAAAATATTTTAAAGAAAATGAATCTAGTGAGATAAAAGGACAAAGATTAGGGATTCGTACTTCAGTTTATCCAAGTTTAAAAATACTCCATAATAATCAATTGTGGAGCAAAATTCAAGAATAAAGATCAAAACATGGATTGTAAGACCCCAAATTTTATGAATAAAGATTAATTTTTCTCAAAATATATTTTTGAATATTATGGTGTGGATTTGATATAATGTTATAGTTGTGGGTATTATTTACAAATTTTGCAAAGTAAGCAAGTGATTATATAATATTCGATTAGTCGGGGAATATTTGTTTTAACAGGGGATATTCGTACGACGGCACAATCATTGGTGGACCCCACAACGGAAGTATTGTCGTAGTTAGAAAATGATAGAATTATTTTTTATAAAAATAACGACGAAAGTTTTATCGTTAAATTGTTGAACTACCCGGTGGTAAAAGTACGATGATGTCTGGCGTGGTTGCATAGTAGCACGCAGTATTGATTATTGATGCTTACGTGAAGTCACTCGGTTATACTCGATTATTACTATGATGGTTGTTGCATAATATCTCTCGTATTATTGATTCAATTATTGTCATAGTATCATCTGCATAATATCTTATATTATTAAATCAATAATTGAGACGACAAAGTTATTCATATTATTATTTTCAATATTGACAATGTCTAGAAAGTTCTGTCAAGGAGATGTTTGGTCATCTAATTGCGCGCCAATAGGGAGAAATCCTTATCGGAAAGCCCCCTCTTTCCTGGGAATGATCTAGCTGTTAAATATTGTGAGTTATAATATTAATAATGAATAAGTTCATGTTGATTAAAGATCAAATTGATATTTCCATTGTGTTGAGATTATTAGTGTTAGTGGAAATTGACATCTATTTCGATAATAATGGATGTCTGGAGGTTATATTGACCAATCGGGTAATTAATCGGATAAATGAGCAATTAATTGTTATTAATTCACATGCTTATAACTATTTGTTCACATGTGTGTACTATTGATTCACATGCATGTACTATTAGGGGAGGTGGTGTAAGATTGATAATTCTTGCATGACTAAATTAAAAATGGAGGTATAGATGAAGGTACTATATTGTAATTAATTTTTTCACATGATTATACTATTTATTCACATAATTGTACTATTGATTCACAATATGTACTATTAGGGGAGGTGGTGCAAGTTTGATAATACTTGCAGGACTAAATTAAAAATAAAAGAAAAGATAAAGGTATTATAATGTAATATTTCGATCCCCAAAACGTGCAATTATCGAAACTATGTTTTCCTATAAATAGAAGCTCATTCTTCTTTCATTCTCACTAATTCACTAAGACTCACAAGAGCAATTATAGAAAGAGAAGCTATAGAAGGAGAAGCTTTAGAGAGAAAGTAGAAGAGAAGTCTGTTACCTCACTATTCCAGTATCTAGTCTTCTTCTGAGGTAAGGGATATTATTTTGTCCAGTATTCATAGGATTAATATTGTCTTCCATACTCTGTAGTATGTGATTAATATTATTTCATCTCGTATTCCTGATTATACCCTCATTTTGTTAAAGTATTGCTTCTATACTCCGTGAAATTAGTGAAATATCCTTAAAATTTGCGCTTCGTCTAGTATCGTTTCACAAGGATATTTTCTGCACATTTTTGTTCAATTGTAAGCTTTTCATGCCGGAGTACTGTCCATGAGTAGTATTCATTTTTACGGTACTATTTACAAAGTACTATTCACGGGGTACTATTCACAAAGTACTATTCATATATACTATTCATAAAGTACTATTCACAAGTACTATTCACGGGGTACTATTCCCGAAGTACTAATCACGGGGTACTATTCACTCGGGTATTATTCACCTAGGGAATTGTTCATGACAAAATTGATTTCTTTGCTGTCCAAATCATTTTTGATACAATATTTTTCTTGAATTTTACTCCACAAAGCAGTATCATGTTGACAATTTGGACATTATTGAATTCTAGATAAATTAAGTTATAATCTTTAAAAATTTATCCTTTACTTTCTTTTAATTGAATTCTTATATCATTGTCATCATCCTCATGCTTATATTGTGATAAAAGTTATCTATGGCTTACGTGCATAGATGTACTATTGATTGGTATGATTATGACCAGGGATTATTCGGTACAATCATAACCATAATGTTACAAATGATGTGGTAAAAATCCTCATTGGCCTGTAGTGCATTGATGGACAATTGTTGGTATGATTATGACCAGGGATTATTCGGTATAATCATGACCATTGATGATTACATGAATATCCTTGCCCGTAGTCCAGGGATGATTCGATGATGTGATTTATTTATTAAACCGAGTCTCAAATGATAAAATTGATGATAAACTTTTTAAATCATAGAAGATAGTAGATATCATGCTACTACTTGACTCTTCTAATGGATTGCTTGTTCATTGCAGATTAAACTTGATGTTTATTATATTTTATCGGTTTTAACATTGTTGAAGGCTAACGATAATTTATTACGCATTATCTTAGTCATAATATTTCTTCTTGGGCTAGTTGAGCTCACCCTTTTGCTTTCATTGTTCTCTTGAAATGAGAGCGAATCGGGACTAGTCGGAAGCGGAGTGACGATCCGGATGTTTGCATTAGTAGTCCTCACTATTCAGTGAAATAGTGTAATAATAATTGTAATGATGACTTTATTTGAGTTTGGATACTCTCTACGAGACATTATCCGTTTTAAAACTCTCAGCTACATTTCGTCGTACTGTATAAAAGAAGTTTGTATTTAAATTCTGTACCATGTATTTGGTGACTCAAGATGGGTGATGTATACCTATTTTGGGGGAGTCACATGGATACAATCAAAGATAGTAACCATAATAGACAACTTGGACCAAGAAAAGAAAATTTAATTTTTCTGTGAATAGTGTTGTATTCGTGACTAATGCCGTATACGTGAATAGTAATCCCCTATCTATTCATCACTATTGTTCACCTTTATTATCAGAGTTAGGTAACTCCGTATCTTTTATAACTCGCCGAGATTCGTCTTTAAATCTTATCGACTCACTAACTCTATTTGAGTTAGTCCTTATCCTTATCCCACTGCAGTTATTAGCCTAAGGTAACCCTACATAAGGTTTATAACCTATAGCTTTGTTACCAACATGTGACACCCCCAAATCCGGGTTACCTGACCCCCGAGTTTGGTGCTCACGATCCAACATTTAAATAACATTTAAGTACCCATTTAATTATGAATAGTAACATACATCCCATTAACTGATATTGTTAATACATTGTCCCAGGTTATCTAACCATAACATTACAAACATACCCTTAGATATACAAAAAAGGTTTACAAAAAAACATAATAAATAAGTTCATTATAACTATTCCAGGAAGACACCTTTGCCTTTGTCTTTCTATGCCTCTCCGGCTACTTTGTTCCTAGCTGAAATGTTTTATTTAGGAAGGGTGAGCAACAAATTTGCCCCGCAAGTTAAGACATACAATGAATGTATAAGAATCAAGAATAACAGAATATCTATTTCGATAGAATGACACCAAAGTTCAGAGAACTTTGAAGTAGCTGAACAAATCTTTAATCACTAACAAGTCTTCTCGCATCCTATGCAACCCAATAATTTGATAATGAAAGAGTACAACGCTCTCAAAGTTTCTACTATATTCTATTGAATAATCAAGAATTAATTCTACGCAATAACAAAGTGGAATATTTTCCAGATTTATTCTGAGCGATCCATTGGATCTTGAACTTCTCTTCTCGAGTAACTATCAAAAATTTGACTTTGATATACCCAAGTGTATCAGATAACCATAAATATTAAGTCATACCCCTCAGCAAGTACTTAGAGTGGCCAACTACTTATACCCTATATTATGTATAATACTCACATACGCGCAACGGTCGTATATCTGACCACAAGGTTCCCTTTTTTATAAAAGGTTGTTCTTCTTAGTCTTACAACAAGAATACAACAGCAAAATACTATGATTTCAAAATTTAATTGCTTTCTCGAGCTAGCCGAAATAATTAGCGTCGACCTGTCAATAATAATTGAGTTCTCTTCTCGAACCTATCAAGTTTGCTTTCTCGATATAGCCAAAAAAATTGGCGTCGACCAGTCAATAATAATTGAGTTCTCTTCTTGAACCTATCATGTTTCCTTTCTCGATCTAGCCGAAACAATTGGCATCGACCTGTCAATAATAATTGAGTTCTCTTCTCGAACCTATCAAGTTTGCTTTCTCGATATAGCCAAAAAAATTGGCGTCGGCCTGTCAATAATAATTGAGTTCTCTTCTTGAACCTATCATGTTTCCTTTCTCGATCTAATTCTAACAAATGTTCGTCTAACCAGAATAATTAGCTAAGACATATCACAACACGATTCAACAATAGACAAGAATTATATGTACTATTTGTAATCAATAATAGCTTCTACAGATGTGAATATCCAACAACAGTTATTCTCCAAATATATTCTCAGAATCACTAATTCAATTTGAATTAATAAACATGCATTAACTGCGAATAATCAAAAATAATTTTCAGACGTGGTCTAATCAACAATAATTAAACACCATAATATATGAAAAGATATGACTCAAGGTTGAGTTAAGAAAACTTGTCTTTTGCGTTGATTACTGCTACATAATATACTTATCTGCGTTCGAAAGACCTATAATGAACAATATCAGTCTCACAATTAACACAACATATCACAACACATAAAACTGTAATTTACAATCAATATTTCTCCTAGACACATCAACATATAGTCACATCAGTGTTTATAACCTATATAAATACTTCTCAAGTCTAACTAGTTCGGTCTAGTAGGACTTCGGTCTTATCTTGGTGTCCTGGTCACCCAATCTGACAATTAGCACATTTATTGTCAATTAAACTCGGTCTCAAAACTTTAATATTATTTTAGATAAGTCAAATATCATTCATAATATTTTTCGTAAGCTTTTAATAATTTTTTAAGTAATTATTATAATTTATAATAATTTTTCAAACACCAAAATCATTTTTAAATGATTTAAATATTATATAATACCATCATCATTAATATTTAATTAATATTAAAATATTAATGACATACTTATCAAAATATTAAAGTTTTAATAATAACTTAAAATATTTTAAAATCACCAAGATTCTACTTAAATGATTTTTAAAACATTCAAAATCATTTTTAACAACAATTACCATTAATATTTAAGTATTAATGAATTTCTCATCAAAATATCAAGTCATTAATTATAACTTAAAATATTTTTAAATCACTTTTCTCATTTTAAATCAATAAAACCATTTTAACTCATTTATTTAATATAATAATTAAATAAATCTAATATCATTAATATTAAATTACTAATGAAATTTCCCCAAAAATATCAAAAGTTACATTTTATAACTCAGAATATATTTTAAACACTTTATTCTTATTTAAAATATTTTTATAATATTAAAATCATTTTTCTCTAATTTATTTAATATACTAATTAAATAAATTAAATATCATTAATATTTAAATAAATATAAATATTAATAAAAAATATTCCAAATTATCAAAAGTTATTTTTCATAACTTAAAATAATTTTTAAAACCCTTTTTGTAATTTTTAGAAATTTATTTCTATTTTAAAGCATTTTCCGGAAATTAAAATAGTTAAAATCTTAAAAAACTGTCGCTATAGCCTATAGCGACACTTTCTGTCGCTGTTGGTGTTCTTGAGCTCAAGAACACTGACAGTTAGTTCTCTTGGTGCTAGGTTTGATAAGCCTTAATTCTCAAACCATGAATGTTTTGGGCTTTCTAAAACTTTGATCTTGTAGAAGGTATGTAGTACTACAATTATCAATCATCATCTTGGTCATACAATCACTCATCATGAAGATCCAACCCTTGAACTCATCGTCGAGCTTTACGGGTTTTACGGGTTACCCAAAAACCCGGGCGACTTCAGTACGATTTAGCTTTCGATTAAATTGGTGTTCTGGTCATCACTTAAGTGTTTTGTTGGTCCACACATGTAGTACTCATGTCAGAGAACAACTACATAACAACATCTCAGTCCAACTATAACATAATCACAAGATGTGATCCGGTCAAACCCTGTCAGAGGGCTTGTTCATCCGGTTTCTGGAATTTCCAAAAACTTAACCCGTGACCGAATGGCCTAATTTGACCATTCACTACATTCGATCTGTTGATTGTTTAAAGGATCTAAAGGCATGGATCTAAAGTCCATCTAACAGGCTACAATCTAGATACAACAACATCAACAAACTACTTAACATCTGACAGATCTCGAGCTAGCAAAATCATGTCAGGCACTACTAATGAATTTCTGGGTTGCCCAGAAACTCTTGGTCATACTTGGTCAACTCACTTTGACCATCAATAACTTATAATCTGGACATGGAATGACCATGATTCCACTTCCAGATTACAGTCATTATGTCAGACTACAACTCTAAAACATAAAACACAACAAATCAAAAACAAGGAAAGATCTAAGGTCTCTGACATTAGCTTGTCAGGCCACTTTTTAGGGTTCATAGAACGTTTTCAAAACATGGTTTTTAAAACATTTTGATGTTATAGATCTATGATATAACATCATAGATCATCATATAACACCTTCTAACATGTATTTAAACACTTAAACACATACTTGATCTAAGCATACAAGATCTAAGATGAGTTAGGGTTTATATCTCTTTTGTCCAATCTTTGATCTTAGCTTTTCTCCACTGATCTTGATGATCTAAAGGCTTGATGAGTGATTGAATCACTTAAAGTTTTCGTGGGGTTGATGAGAGAGAAACTTGGTTGGGTGTTAGGTAGCAAATGCGCCAATTCTTTGGACTTTCTCTTTCTTTAATTCTCCCACTCTTTGCACTTGTGGTTAAAATTGTTGTGATGTGGCTTAAGTTGGTTGGTAAAAGATGTATGGTAGTAGCTCAAGAGATGTGGCAAAAATTTTGGCCATAACTCTTTTAACTTAAAAGTTAAGTAAATGGTATTTTGGTCTTTTCGCCCCCAAAAGGGTATTTTCGTAATTTCCCTCACAATTTAAGGGTATTCTAGTCATTTAACATAACTTCTTTTAATTCTCACCATTAGGGTTTGGTAATCTCAATTAGGGTTTCCTAATTATGGTTTCTCGTCATTCGATTAAGGTTTTTAACTATGCGTTAGGGTTCCTTAATCATGGATTAGGGTTTCTAATCCCTTATTAGGGTTTACTAAGTTTATACCCTATCCGATCAATCACTGATCATAAATTCTATACAGTAGAAACACGTACTCATCAATACAATTATGATAACTGTATTTTCTACCGAATCCCTATTCGTATCTAGGGTTAGGTTTGTTATTATTTGTTAAGCACAACTCTGTTCTTATTTCTCAGTCAATACACAAATTGACCACTTCTCTTAGACTCGTATCACAGATACTCAGCACAATATTGATAATCAATATTAATATTAAATAATAAAAAAAATTTATTCGTAAAATTTGGATTATTCGAAATCCTGGGTTATCACAGTTACCCGATATGTGATGCTTGAACAGAAGCACTCTTTGGCAGAGGATAAGATGATAAAGCTGGAATCTGAGAATTCAAATGTCAAGGATCAACTGAAAAAAGAAACAACTGAACGAGTGAGAATGAAGGATGCATGAGTAAATGCTGCACGACGCGTTGATATTGTGGAAAGAGATCATATACCTTATTAGAAATCGCTATCTAATAAGGTATAAACTTCGCAAGAGTTTACGATTCTACCCATTCTTTTATCTCTCCTGCTTGTGCTCAACGTTTGAACTTGACCCCTGAGAAACTAGACTTTAACTTATCTGTTGAAACTCCGTTAGGAGAAACCTTCATTACATCCAGTGTTTATAAATCTTTCTTGATTCAATTTGGGACCATCACATTACCTGTCAATCTTATTTCTTTGAAAATACTTGCATTTGATATGATTTTAGGGATTGATTGGTTAACTACTCATCATACCAAAATTGATTGTTTTCGTAAGGTTGTTAGTTTTCATATTCCTAACCAACCTGTTATGCGAATTCAAGCAACCAAACCACTAAAGTCAATCACTGTCATATCAAGCCATAAAGCCATTCGTTTATTGAAAAATAGATGTCAAACTTTCTTAGCCCATGTCATGGACTTGAACAAAAATACGTCAGATTTGAATAATATTTCTGTTGTTAGTGAATTTCCTTACGTATTTCCTGAAGAACTTCCCCGTCGACCCCCACAACGTGAAGTTGAATTCTTTATTGACCTTGAACCTGATACAAAACCCATTTCTAAAACCCCATATCGAATGACTCCTATTGAACTTCAGGAGTTAAAGGTCCAACTACAGGAGTTGTTAGACATCGGTTTCATTCATCCTAGTACATCTCCTTGGGGTGCTCCTGTTTTATTCGTAAAGAAGAAAGACAGGATGATGCAACTTTGTATTGACTACCAGGAATTGAACTATGTCACCATCAAGAATAGATATTCTCTACCTCGCATTGATGACATGTTCGACCAGTTGCAAGGAGCACAATTCTTTTCAAAGATCGATCTTAGTTCTGGATATCATTAGCTAAAGATTAAACTGAGGATATTCCAAAGACTGCCTTCAGAACTCGGTACGGGCATTATAAATTCTTAGTTATGTCTTTTGGATTGACTAATGCTCCTGCTGCTTTCATGGATATGATGAACTGAGTATTCAAGGAATATTTGGAACAGTTCGTTGTTATCTTTATTGATCACATCCTCATCTATTCCAAAAGCCATGAAGATCATGAGCACTATTTGAAGCTGGTACTTCAAAGGCTTCGTGATAACAAGCTTATGCCAAGATGAAGAAATGCGAGTTCTGGCTTGAGGAAGTAGCATTCCTTGGGCACGTGGTGTCAAAACATGAAGTATTTGTTGACCCAATAAATATTGAAGCAATACAAAGTTGGGAGCAACCGAAGTCGGTGACCGAAGAATGTAGCTTTCTGGGCTTAGCTAGTTATTTTCGGAGATTCTTGGAAGGATTTTCTCGAATTGTTACTCCGTTAACTCACCTGACTCGAAAAGATACAAAATTAGTATGGAGCGAGGAATGCGAGAAGAGTTTCCAAGAGCTCAAGAGGAGACTCATTTCGGCACCTGTTCTGACAATACCATCTGGTTCGGATGGATTTGTTATCTACATCGATGCTTCAAGCAAATGGTTAGGATGTAAGACCTCGAATTTTATGAAATAAAAGTATTCAATTTTCTTATAATTATTATTTTATTTAGTAAATGGTTATATTGATAAAAGGTTAAAGTTAAGGGTGATATATGAAAATTTTTCAAAGTAAGCAAGTTGTCATAAAATATTCGTTTGGTCGGGGAATATCCGTACGACGGCACAATCATTAGTGAACCCCACTACGAAATTACTGCCGGAGTTAGAAAACGACAGAAATATATTTTTATGAAAATAACGGCGAAAGTTTTACTGTTAAACTGTTGAAATACCCGGTGGTAAAAGTACGATGTCTGGCGTGGTTGTATAGTAGCACACGGTATTGATTATTGATGATTACGTGAGAAGTCACTCAGTTATACTTAATTATTGCTACAGTAATTGATGCATAATATCTATCATATTATTGATTAAATTATTACAGTATCATCTGCATAATATTATATATTATTAAATCAATAATTGTGACGACAAAGTTATTCATATTATTATTTGAAATATTGACGATGTCTAGAAAGTTCTATCAAGGAAAGGGGTTTGGTCACCTAATTGAGCGCCAATAGGGAGAAATCCTTATCGGAAAGCCCCCTATTTCCTGGGAATGATATGGTTGTTAAATATTGTGAGTTATAATATTAATGATGAATAAGTTCATGTTGATTAAAGATAAAATTGATATTTCTATTGTGTTGGGATTATTAGTGTTAGTGGAAATCGACATTTATTTCGATAATAATTGACTTCTGGAGGTTATATTGACTAATCGGGTAATTAATCGGATAAATGAGCAATTAATTGCTATTAGTTCACATGCTTATAACTATTTGTTCACATGTATATACTATTGATTCACATGCATGTACTATTAGGGGAGGTGGTGCAAGATTGATAATACTTGCATGACTAAATTAAAAATAGAGGTATAGATGAAGGTACTATACTGTAATTAATTTTTTCACATGATTATACTATTTATTCACATGATTGAGCTATTGATACAAGAATGAAGATCAAAACATGGATTGTAAGACCCCAACTTTTACGAATAAAGATTAATTTTTCTCGAAATATATTTTTGAATATTATGGTGTGGATTTGATATAATGTTATAGTTGTGGGTATTATTTACAAATTTTGCAAAGTAAGCAAGTGGTTTTATAATATTCGATTAGTCGGGGAATATTTGTTTTAACAGGGAATATTCGTACGACGACACAATCATTGGTGGACCCCCTGGCGGAAGTATTGTCGTAGTTAGAAAATGGCGAATTATCTTTTATAAAAATAACGACGAAAGTTTTACTGAATTAAAACTGTTGAACTACTCTCGGTGATAAAAGAAACGATGTCTGGCGTGGTTGCATAGTAGCACCAGTATTGATTATTGATGCTTACGTGTGAAGTCACTCGGTTATACTCAATTATTGCTCGATGGTTGTTGATAATATCTCTCGTATTATTGATTCAATTATTGTCACGATTATCATCGCATAATATCTTATATTATTAAATCAATAATTGAGACGACAAAGTTATTCATATTATTATTTGAAATATTGACAATGTCTAGAAAGTTCTGTCAAGGAGAGGTTTAGTCACCTAATTGCGCGCCAATAGGGAGAAATCCTTATCGGAAAGCCCCCTCTTTCCTAAGAATGATCTGGCTGTTAAATATTGTGAGTTATAATATTAATGATGAATAAGTTCGTGTTGATTAAAGATCAAATTGATATTTCAATTGTATTGGAATTATTAGTGTTAGTGGAAATCGACATCTATTTCGATAATAATGGATGTCTGGAGGTTTTATTGACCAATCGGGTAATTAATCGGATAAATGAGCAATTAATTACTATTAATTCATATGCTTATAACTATTTGTTTACATGTGTGTACTATTGATTCACATGCATGTACTATTAGGGGAGGTGGTGCAAGATTGAAAATACTTGCATGACTAAATTAAAAATGGAGGTATAGATGAAGGTACTATACTGTAACGGTTTATTCACATGTATGGAACTATTAATTCACATGCATATACTATTGATTCACATGCATGTACTGTGACGCCCCCAAAATAGGTATACATCACCTATTCTGAGTCGTCAAATACATGGTACGGAATACAAGTACACACTTAAATATACAACATGAGCTGTGAGTTTTAATACAAATATTGTCTTCTAGACAGTATTCAAATTCAAGATAAATCCTCAATACATTTATTATCACACTATTTCATAGAATAGTGAGGACTACTAATGCTATCATCTAGACCGTCACTCCATTCCCCGACTAGTCCTGGCTACGTTCTCATTTTCTGAAGAGAACAATGAAAGCAAAAGGGTGAGCTCAACTAGCCTAGTAAGAAATATTATGACTAAGATAATGCAGAATAATTTATCGTTAGCCTTCAACCGTTGTTAAAGCGATAAAATATAACAAACATCAAGTTTAAGCTGCGGTGGGAACAAGCAATCCATTAGAAGAGTCAAGTAGAGAATAAAATCTACTATCTTCAATGATTTAAAAGGTTTTTCATCACTTTTATCGCTAAGACTCGGCTTAATAAATAATTCACATCACTGAACCACCCCTGCACTACGGCCAATGATATTCTTTATTATCACGATCGCAAATTATCCATGCACTACGGGCCAATGATATTCGTGTATTCATCAATGGTCATGATCATGCCAACAACTGTCCATCAATGCACTACGGGCCAATGAGGACTTTTACCACATCATTTGTAACATTACGGTTATGATTATACCTGTGACGCCCCCAAAATAGGTATACATCACCCATTCTGAGTTGTCAATACATGGTACAGAAACAACTACAACTTTATTATTACAACAAGAAAATGGCTGTGAGTTTAAATACAAATATTATCTTCTAGACAATATCTATACTCAAATAAATCCTCATCACATTTATTGATACATTATTTTACAAAAATGGTGAGGACTACTAAACAATCCTTTCTAAAACCTTCATTCCATACCCAGGCTCGTACTCGCTATATTCTCGCCTCCACGAGAAGAATGGAACAAAAGGAAAAGGGTGAGCTCAACTAGCTCGAAGAAGAATATTATGACTAAGATAATATACAACAAATTATCGTTAGTCTTCAACAGGAAAAAATTTAATAGAATACAATAGACTCAGTCACCTCTTAAAATTCATAACAAATCATTCGTGCATTTTTAACGGTTCAAAATTTGTGGACATATACTCAACTTATGTATGTATAATATACCCAAAAATTACCACAATCCAACGGTCGGATTAAAAATTATAACCCCCGCAATATATCAAAACCCCTAATTTGATTTTTAATACCTCCAATCCGATAAATACTGATAAAACACCTCAACATTAATTTCTTCATTTATAACCACATAAATAAATCCATCATTTATATCCACATCAAATAAATATTTTTTATCATATAAATCAATAATTAATTATTCCCAAATAATATTACAGAATCACAATTATGACAACCAGTAGGTTCCAGTGAAAGGGGCTTTCAATAAGGATCTCTCCTCATCGGGCGCCGCAATTAGGTGACCAAACCTCTCCTTAGACAGAACTTTCTAGACATTGCCAATAATGTTATCTAATAATATTATTCAAATAATATGAATTATTGATCCGATAATGGGAAATATTTGTGCGGTGACAATTATTGAAACAATAATATATATAAAATACCAACGCAAACAATTATTGAATCAATAAAATAAAATATTGAGCAAGAATTCGTGTAACAATTATTGAGTAGTGCCTTCTTACGTAAGGATCAATAATTGATGCAATATCGCGTGCTCTTCTTGTTCAACAACGCGTATTAGTGTGTTTTAACCATGGGTATTCCAACAAAGATTAACTTGGTAACAATTACTGCCGTTATTTTTAAACAACTTATATTTGTCGTTTTCCTCATCCAATCGCTTTTTAGTTATGGGGCCCACACATGGTCCAGGCTTAGTTGTAAATGCGAATATTCCCCGACAAAGATCTGAATATTCCACGACCAAACGAATATTCCCCGACAACAATGAATATTTTATAACCACTTGCTTATTTTGAAATATTTGCGTATTTTACCCCTAACTATCAACATTAATCAAATCAACCCTTACTATTTCAAAATAATAAATAAAGGAAATTCCTTTTTATTTAAAAAAATTCGGGGTCTTACAACCTCCCTCCTTATGAAATTTCGTCCTCGAAATTGACGTGACGATTCTGGTGTTTCAAAAGGTGAGGATACCTCGCTTTCATTTCATTTCCAATTCCCGTGTCATTTCCTCTATAGCATGATTCCTCCACAAAACTTTAACTTGTGGTATGACCTTTCTTGCGTAGGACATGCTCCTTCCTATCCAAGATCTTGATGGTACCTCCTCATACGTTAAGTCTTGGCTATCTCGTCCTAGGTTCTAACTCAATAACGTGGTTCGGGTCTTTCACATATTTCTGAAAATACGGATATGTGAAACACATTATGAACACGAGACATACCTTCGGAGGTAACGCAAGTTCATAGGCTACATTTCCTACTCGGTTAAGAATTTAAAATGGACCAATAAATCGTGGATTGAGCTTTCCTCTCTTCCCAAATCTTGTAACTCCCTTCCGTGGAGCAACTCGCAATAATACATGATCCCCCACACTAAATTCCACGTCCTTTCGATGAAGATCCGCATAACTCTTTTGTCGATCTTGTGCCGCTTTGTATACGTTGTCGAATCATTTGGATCTTTTCGGTGAGTCATACGCATTAACTCGGGTCCCAACAATGTTGCTTCACCCACCTCATCCCAACATATTGGAGAACGACATTTTTCGTCCATATAATGCTTGAATGGAGCCACACCTATACTTGCACTGATAAGCTGTTGTTGTAGGAGAATTCCACCAATGGTAAATACTTATCCCAACCGCCCTTGAAGTCTAGGACACGAGTCTTAATAAATCTTCAAGAGTTTGAATAGTCCTCTCTCGATTGTCGTCGTCAGGTTTGGGGATGGTATGCCGAACTAAATCGCAAATCCGTGCCCATAGCTTTTTGCAAGCTAACCCAAAATCTTGAAGTGAATCTTGGGTCACGATCCGAAACTATGGATACTGGCATGCCATACAACCTCACAATCTCATTTACGTACATACTAGCAAGACGTTCAAGGGAATAAGTCTCCCGTATCGGCAAGAAATGAGCAGATTTGGTTAATCTATCAACAATAACCCAAATAGCATTGATGCCTTGAGAAACCGTAGGAAGACCCGTAACGAAATCCATGGTAATGTGTTCCCACTTCCATTCCGGAATCTCAAGTGGTTGCAACGGACCCTTAGGTACTAGATGCTCCGCCTTTACACGTTGACAAGTTAAACACATTGAGATAAACTTTGCAATCTCTCTCTTCATATTGTTCCACCAAAATGTATGTCGAAGATCACGATACATTTTAGTACTTCCAGGATGGATTGCAAATGGTGTATTGTGTGCCTCCATCATAATCTTGTTCTTCAAATCAGAGTCGTTAGGAACACAAAGTCTAGAGTGGACTTGAAGTATTCCTTCTTCATCAATTCTCGCTTCCGGAATAGCTCTTTCTTGTACTTTCTTCTTCATACGCATCAACTCCGGGTCGGTGGCTTGAGCAACCTTAACTTTTTCTATTAAAGTTGGCTCTATGCGTATACTTGACATCATCGCACTCGTTCCCGCATATGATCTTCTACTTAATGCGTCAGCTACCACGTTCGCTTTACCAGGATGGTATTGAATAGTGTGGTCGTAGTCTTTCAATAGCTCGAGCCAACGTCGCTGCCGCCGATGTTGAGTTCTTTTTGAGTGAAGAAATATTTAAGGCTTTTATGGTGCGAATATATCTCCACTTTCTCCCCATATAGATAGTGCCTCCATATCTTTAGCTGAAACGATCATTGCCGCTAACTCTAGATCATGAGTAGGATAATTCCTCTCATACTCTTTAAGTTGTCGCGAGGCGCAGGCTATGACTTTCCCACGTTGCATGAGAACACATCCTAACCCTTTGCTCAAGCATCGTCAGATAACAAATCCATCCGAACCGGATGGTATTGTTAGAACAGTGCGAAATAAGTCTCCTCTTAAGCTCTTGGAAACTTTTCTCGCATTCTTCGCTCCAAACGAATTTTGTATCCTTCCGAGTTAAATTTGAGTTAATGGAGTAGCAATTGAGAAAACCTTCCACGAATCTCCGATAATAACCAGCTAAGCCCAAAAAGCTACGTACTTCAGTCACCGACTTCGGTTGCTCCCAACTTTGTATTGCTTCAATCTTCGCCGGATCAACAGATACTCCATGTTTTGACACCACATGCCCAAGAAATGCTACTTCCTCAAGCCAGAACTCGCATTTCTTCAATTTGGCATATAGTTGGTTTTCACGAAGCCTTTGGAGTACCAGCTTCAAATGGTGCTCATGATCTTCACGACTTTTGGAATATATAAGGATGTCATCAATAAAGACAACAACTAATCGATCCAAATATTCCTTGAATACTCGGTTCATCATATCCATGAAAGCCATGAGAGCATTAGTTAGTCCGAAAGACATGACTAAGAATTCATAATGCCCATACCGAAGTTCGAAGGCGGTCTTTGGAATATCCTCGATTCTAATTTTCAAATTGATGATATCCGTAATCTAAGATCGATTTTTGAAAAGAATTGTGCCCTTTGCAATCGGGTCAAACAAGTCATCAATACGAGGTAGAGGATACCTATTCTTGATGGTGACATGGTTCAATTCCAGATAGTCAATACAAAGTCGCATACTCCCGTCTTTCTTCTTTACAAATAAAATAGGAGCACCCCAAGGAGATGTACTTAGGATTTAGATGAAACCGATGTCCAACAATTTCTCGTAGTTGGACCTTTAACTCTGAAGTTCAATAGAGCCATTCGATATGGGGTTTTAGAAATGGGCTTGTTGTGCAGTTCAAGATCAATAAAGAATTCAACTTCACGTTACGGTGGTATCAGGAAGTTCTTGAAATACGTCAGGAAAGTCAATAACAATAGGAATATTATTCAAATTTGACGTGTCTTTATTCAAATCCATAACATGGGCTAAGAAAGCTTGACATTCGTTTTTCAATAAACGAATAGCTTTATGATTAGATATGATAGTGATTGATTTTAATGGTTTAGTTGCTTGAATTCGTACAACAGGTTGGTTAGGAATATGAAAACTAACAACCTTACGAAAACAATCAATTTTGGCATGATGAGTAGTTAACCAATCAATTCCTAAAATCACATCAAAAGCAAGTATCTTTAAAGAGATAAGGTCAACAGGTAAGGTGATGGTGCCAACTTGAATCAAACAAGATTTATAAATAGTGGATGTGATGAAAGTTTCTCCTAACGGAGTTTCCACAGATAGGTCAAAGTCTAATTTCTCCGGAGTCAAGTTTAAACGTTGAGCACATGCGGAGAGATAAATGAATGGGTAGCACCTAGATTATCAAGTAAGGTATAAACTTCGCAAGAATTTATAAATAGCTTACCCGTGATCACCTCGTTTGGGTTCTCGCATTATGACCGATCACCACAAACAAACGCTTCTTCCGGAATTGTTGACTTTGACTTTTCTCGGGATGATCTTTTGAGTCACCGTCCCCACCGAACTAGGTTTCGCCATCGCATAATCTCGGCGATATGTCCTTCCTTTCCATAATTATAGCATACCTTGAAGCTGTCAGGATGCGGTTTGATCGATATGTCCCTCTTTCCGCATTTATAGCATATATGACCGGTGGTCGTTCTCCTCCCTTAGAACCCGATTCTTTAAGACCGTCGTCTTCACATGGTCGTTGTTAAATCTCCTCTTTTAAAATCTCCTCCCGACTCGCTTCTTACATTTTCACGACCATGATTACCACTAGAGTGGTTACCATTTCAATCCGTCTGCTTTCTTTCTCCGCAGTTATCATTATTCATTGATCGCTATCTCTGCAATACGATCCTCGGTTATGGTCCCTCGATTGACCGTACTCGTTATCTCGCTTCTAATAATTGAGCCACATTTACAACATCTGAATAAAGAGAAAGTTTATGAGAAATGAGATCTTGGCGACGTCTTAGGGTTTCAAACCTCTAAGAAACATCCGCCGTCATCGTTCCTCATTCTCCACCAAATGAGGTGCAAACTGGATAACTCGCAAACTTTGCCTCGTCATCGAGACACCGTCATGTTGTTTTGCTCTAATCGATGAACTCCACTTCCTTCATAAAACGAACACTTTCGAGGAAAGTATTTGTCATTAAATAGTCTCTCAAACGTCTCCCAAGACATCTTTGAGTGCGGCTAGATGGGTACGCTTCACACGAGACTCCCACCGATGAGTCTGCCTCGCCACGGAACATAAAGGTGGCGAATGGAACCTTCTGTTCCTCCGTGCATCCCAAGACATCGAATATCTTGGTAATTTGCTTGACCCATGTTTCCGCCATGATCGGATCTCGCTTTCCTTAAATTCGGTGGTCCCAACTCTTTGAATCGCTTGTTGTGACAACCCGTGAATTGCTATCATTTCCTCCTCGTATTTTGAACACGAGTCTCCTAAATCTCGATTTTGCATGAATCGCAAAAAGCTTCTAAACATCCCTCGTTCATCATCTCGCTTTCAATGGTGTTGTTCACAGGAGGAACATTGCCGACTGTTGCACGCTCTCCTCGTTGGTGAGTACAGAGCGTCTCCACGGTCTCATTTCCATTGTTAATATTCCCGGTCGACATTCTCAAACATTGTCATAAAACAAGGGTTAATTAAGGAAATCAATATATCACATAATATCTCTATATAATGACCAACTAACAAATAAGCTTAGGTAGGACACACTAGCTAAGGATTTACTCGCGTCTCTCCCTCCTAGTTCTATTCCCCGATCTCCGCCGGAGATCATATCCTAAGCTATGATACCATTTGTGACGCCCCCCAAAATAGGTATACATCACCCATTACGAGTTGTCAATACATGATACGAAACAACTACAACTTTATTATTACAACAAGAAACTGTGAGTTTAAATACAAATATTATCTTCTAGACAATATCTATACTCAAATAAATCCTCATCACATTTATTGATACATTATTTTACAAAAATGGTGAGGACTACTAAACAATCCTTTCTAAAACCTTCATTCCATACCCCAGGCTCGTACTCGCTTATATTCTCGCCTCCACGAGAAGAATGGAACAAAAGGAAAAGGGTGAGCTCAACTAGCTCAAGAAAAGAATATTATGACTAAGATAATATACAACAAATTATCGTTAGTCTTCAACAGGAAAAATTTAATAGAATACAATAGACAACAAATTTTAAATCAATATTCGCAGTGGAAATAATAATTCATTAGAAGAGTTAAGTAGAGAATACAAACTAGTATATTCTATGTATGAATTTAAAAGTTCATCGTCTATCTTTTATCCCTGTAACAACAATCCATAAACATCTGGAATCAAATATTCATCTTTGCACTACAGGCCAAAGATATTCATCAGTTGGTCATGTTCATTTAAACACCTATTCATCTTTGCACTACGGGCCAAAGATATTAATCAGTCGGTCATGTTCATCTCAACACTTGTTCATCTTTGCACTACAGGCCAAAGATATTCTTCAGAAATCATTCATCTTTGCACTACAGGCCAAAGATATTCAATAATATCATCATTTAAGAGGCGAGGATGATGAAAATATTTTTAAAGAAACGAATCTAGTGAAACAAAATGACAAGGATTAAGGATTAAGGATTAAGGATTCGTACTTTGTTTTATCCATGTTCAAAAATACCCCAAAAATAATCTTAGTGGTGTAAAATTCAAGAATGATCAAAACATGGATACAATCAAAGCTAGTATCCAGAATAGATGTTTTGGACAAAAAAGAAGAAATTTTATTTTTTATTGAATAGTCTTGAGTATCGTGAATAGTGTCAGATATCGTGAAAAAGTAATATATACATGAATAGTAAATCCTACACCAAAAGATAGAAATTCCATAAAAACATCTTCATGCTTCATGAATAGTACTCGTGAATAGTAACTCATGAATAGTAACTCATGAATAGTAACCCCGACATGAAAAAGTTCCAAATTTGATAAAAAGTTCCAACCAATATTTCAGCATAATGATATTGAAGAAATAATATCATTTGAGAAGAAAATAACATCCCTTACCTCAAAGAATCAGTACTTCGGAAGGAAAGATCGGAAGTGATGCTGAATGAAACTTGTACTGAACAACAACTCTCAAAGTATCTAAATACTCACAAAATACGCTCAATAATATAGAGAGAGAAAGAGAGAAAACTTTGTTTCTGGTGTGATTTTCAATTCTAACTTAGCCCTCTATTTATAGGAAAATGTTAGCTTACCAAAGCGAGACTTGACACGCACGATGGCTTTTACTCGCTACTATTGCCACCCACCACATTTGAAATAAAATTCAGCACATTTTTTCACCAACCACAAGTGGGGCCCACTCAATTCTAGAATTTTCCACCAAAATCAATTTTAAACCTAATTTCCGAATCAGTCACCTCTTAAAATTCATAACAAATCATTCGTGCATTTTTAACGGTTCAAAATTTGTGGACATATACTCAACTTATGTATGTATAACATACCCAAAAATTACCACAATCCAACGGTCGGATTAAAAATTATAACCCCATAATATATCTCAAAACCCTCGATTTGATTTTTAATACCTCCAATCCGATAAATCTTGATAAAACACCTCAACATTAATTTCTTCATTTATAACCACATAAATAAATCCATCATTTATATCCACATCAAATAAATATTTTCTTATCATATAAATCAATAATTAATTATTCCCAAATAATATTACTGAGAATCACAATTATAACAACCAGGCGGTCCTCAGAAAGAGGGGCTTTCAATAAGGATCTCTCCTTCTTGGCCGCAATTAGGTGACCAAACCTCTCCTTAGATGAACTTTCTAGACATTGCCAATAATGTTATCTAATAATATTATTCAAATAATATGAATTATTGATCGATAATGGGAAATCTCATGCGTTGATAATTATCAAACAAAGAATAATATAAAATACCAACGCAAAGAATTATTGAATCAATAAAATAAAATCTGAATAAGAATTATTCTCGTAACAATTATTGAGTAGTGCCTTATTACGTAAGGATCAATAATTGATGCAATACTGCAGTGCTACTTCTCAACAACGCAGTATTAGTGTGTTTTAACCACCGGGTATTCCAACGAAGATACTTGGTAACAATTACGCCCGTTATTTTTAAACAACTTATATTTGTCATTTTCCTCATCCAATCGCTTTTCAGTTATGGGGCCCACACATGGGTCTTACCGTCGCACGAATATTCCCAGGCAAGTATGAATATTCCACGACCAAATGAATATTCCCAAACAACAATGAATATTTTATAACCACTTGCTTATTTTGAAATATTTGCGTATTTTACCCCTAACTATCCACATTAATCAAATCAACCCTTACTATTTCAAAATAATAAATAAAGGAAATTCCTTTTTATTTAAAAAAATTTCGGGGTCTTACAATACCGAATAATCCTTGGTCATAATCATACCAAGTCCATCTATGCACTACAGGCCATAGATGACTTTCAACATAATATAAATATGAGGATGATGACAATGATATAAGAATTCAATAAAACAAGTTCAAGGATAAAATTTTAAAGATTTATAATTTAATTTATTCAGAAATCAATAACGTCTAAATTGTCAATATGATACTGCTTTGTGGAGTAAAATTCAAGAATAATATCGTATCAAAAATAATTTGGACAGAAAAGAAATTAATTTTTGTCATGAATAGTACCCCGGGTGAATAGTAACTGAGTGAATAGTACCTCATGAATAGTACTTCGGGAATAGTAACCCATGAATAGTACCCCGACATGAAAAGATTAAAACTTATCAAGAATGCTCAAAATAATATTTCCATGAAAAGATACTGGATGAAGCGCAAATATCAAGAATATTCTACTAATTTCATGGAGTATAGAAGCAATACTTATCAACATAAGTGTAGAATTAGAAATATGAAACGAAATAATATTACTTACATACTACGTAGTATGGAAGAAAATATTATTTCTTACTTAATATGAACAAGAATAATATCACTTACGAATACGAAAGAAATAATACCCCTTACCTTAGTAGGAGATTGGATATTGCAATAGTGTAGTAACAGAATACTCTTCTTCTTTCTCTCTTATTCTCTCTATACATTCTCTCTCTATAGCTTGAATGAATTGGTGAAAAATAATGAAGAAATGAGCTTCTATTTATAGGCTTGGCAGAGTAAGGGTAAAATAGTCTTTTTGCCATAATTTATGACATCATCCTTGACATCATCGATTATATTACATCATTGCTCACCTCATCGTCCGATGACATCATCGCTTACCTCATCGTCCGATGACATCATCGCTTACATCATAGGAATTCAAATTCAATTTGTTCTCTTCCACCTCCTTTTACTTTTATACCATGAATCTACTATAATAATGTTACCATTCAAATTATAAAAAATGTACTATTATATAATCACATCATACTACTATAATGTAATATTATAATAATATATTTGAATGAATTGTTTAATCGGAAAAGATAACATGCCAACTTTCAACAAATGTCATTTGCTAAAAAATTCTCAGTTTAAATCCACATTGAATAAATATTTTCTTATCATATATATCAATAATTAATTATTCACAAATAATATTACAAAATTACAATATCGACAACCAGGTCGTTCCCAGGAAAGAGGGGGCTTTTCGATAAGGATTTCTCCTTATTGGCGCGCAATTAGGTGACCAAACCCCTTTCCTTGACAGAACTTTCTAGACATTGTCAATAATGCAATTAATAATATTATTCAAATAATATGAATTAGTGATTTGATAATTTGAAATATTGTGCAATGACAATTATTGAATTAATAATATAAAATATCAACGTAGCAATTATTGAATCAATAAATTAAAATATTGAACAGTAATTACTGTAACAATTATTGAGTAGTGACTTCTTACGTAAGCATCAATAATCCAAGATCTTGTATAACACCGCACTACTATGCAATCACGCAGACATTCGTACCTTTACCCTTTGGGTATTTCAACAGTTAACGGTAAAACTTTTGCCGTTATTTTTATAAAAAGATAATTTTGTCGTTTTCTAACTCCGACAATAATTCTGTTGTGGGGTCCACCAATGATTGTGTCGTCGTACGAATATTCCCAGACAAAGAATATTCTCTGACCAAACGAATATTTTATAACAACTTGCTTACTTTGCAAAATTTATAAATATTACCCACAATTATAACATTATAACAATTCACACCTTAATATTCAAAAATATAATTTGAGAAAAAATAATCTTTATTTATGAAAGTTGGGGTCTTACATGTACTACTAGGGGAGGTGGTGCAAGTTTGATAATACTTGTAGGACTAAATTAAAAATAGAGGAAAAGTTGAAGGTATTATACTGTAATAATTCGAGCCCCAAAACGTGCAATTATCAAAACTATGTTTTCCAATAAATAGAAGCTCATTCTTCTTTCATTCTCACCAATTCACTAAGACTCATAAGAGCAATTATAGAGAGAGAAGCTATAGAGAGAAAGAAGAAGAGTATTCTGCTACTTTACTATTCTAGTATCCAGTCTTCTTCTAAGGTAAGAGATTTTATTTATTTCTTATTTGTAAGGGATATTATTTTTTTCAGTAATCGTATGAAATAATATTTTCTTCCATACTCTGTAGTATGTGAGTAATATTATTTCATTTTGTATTCCTAATTCTACACTCATTCTGTTAAAGTATTACTTCTATAATCTGTGAAATTAGTAGAATATCCTTGATATTTGCGCTTCATCCAGTATCTTTTCATGGAAATATTATTCTGAGCATTCTTGATAATTATTGATCTTTTCATGCCGGAATACTATTCATGGGTACTATTCACAAAGTACTATTCATTGGTACTATTCACAAAGTACTATTCTCGGGTACTTATCACAAATTACTATTCACGAGTACTATTCACAAAGTACTATTCATATGGTACTATTCACTCGGGTACTATTCATGATAAAAATTGATTTCTTTGTTGTCCAAATCATTTTTGATACAATATTATTCTTGAATTTTACTCCACAAAGCAGTATTATGTTGACAATTTGATCATTATTGAATTCTGGATAAATTGAATTATAAATCTTTAAAATTTATCCTTTGCTTTCTTTTAATTGAATTCTTATATCATTGTTATCATCCTTATGCTTATATTGTGATGAAAGTCATCTTTGGCTTACGTGCATAGATGGACTGTTGATTGGTATAATTATGACCAGGGATCACTCGGTATAATCATGACCTGTAATGTTACAAATGATGTGGTAAAATTTCTCATTGGACCGTAGTGCATTGGTGGATAGTTATTGGTATGATCATGACTATGCGTTCTCTTCGGCCAAGAGTGCAAAGATGAATTGTTGTTTGGCATGTTCATGACAATTGGTGAAAACAAGAATATCCTTGGCCCGTAGTGTATGGATAATTCGTGGTCGTGATACTAATGAATATACTTGGCCCGTAGTGCATGGATAATTCAATGATGTGGATTATTGAGTTGAGTCTCAGCGACAGTTGTTGGTATGATCATGACCATGGGTTCTCTTCGACCAAGGGTGAGAATATGAATTGTTGTTTGGCATGATCATGACCATTGATGAAAACACGAATATTCTTGGCCCGTAGTGCATGGATAATTCATGGTCATGATACTAATAAATATCTTTGGTTCGTAGTGCATGGATAATTCAGTGATGTGGATTAATTATTAAGGTGAGTCTCAGCGATAAAATCTATGATAAACTTTTAAATTATAGAAGATAGTAGATATCATGCTCTACTTGACTCTTCTAAAATACAGTTGTATGTCTTTGGCCTGTAGTGCAAAGATGAATTTATTAGTATGATTATGAATAGGAACTGTGATTTGGTATAATCATGATATTTGATATTTCAGGTAAAGACAGGTGATGAAAATTATCTTCGTTCTGGGTGCGAAGAGGAATTTAGAATCACAATTATGATTATGAGTCATTCCCATGATTGTGGACATGAACTGTTGATTTATGTTACAGGGATAAAATATTGTTGGTGGACTTTTAACATGGAGAAGATAATAGACTCTATGGTCTATTTGACTCTTCTAATGGATTGCTCGTTCCGCTGTCACTATGGTTGAAAAGTTTTATCATCTACCATATGTTCTAAATCTCTGATTTATTATTGACGAAGGCTATTGATAATTTAATTATCTTTAGTCATGATATTTTTTACTGGGCTAGTTGTGCTCACCCTTTTGCTTCAAAATTTCTTTCAGGTTATAAGAGTGTAGTTGGGTCGAGCGGGGTTAACAGGGGAATAGAACGATGGTCTATAGCTGTTGAGGTTTTCCCTAAAACAGTATGAAAATAATTTTATTGAGAATTTTAGATAAGTGTGTCGTATTTTATACGTCATTTTAATCGTTGATTTTTGTGAACCGAATAGGGTGAGATGAACCCAACTTTGGAAGGGTGTTTTGCCACTAAGATGTCTAATGACAGACGACTTCGTGTTATCATAAGACAGGGTTGTGCACATGCACTTGCTGATTATATCTATGAGCACTACCTATATAATCTCGGAGTTTGGTTGAAATATAATTCTTAATTAGAGACAATGGAGATAAATATATGTCAAAAGAAGACTCACCATTGGAAAGAACATGATAGTAATCTTTTTCGTTTTTCTTTGGGTTCTATTGGGTCAACCAAGGATAATTCTCGAGTCATATGATATCTATTATAACTTAGATGCATGGCCTCCCGTGTACGAAGGTTTCCTTGAGCATTTTTCCAAAGATTTTAATTTCTAAAACAGTTATTGACTGTACTTTTATGTAAAGTACCATTGTAAGGTGTCGTGGTCGAGGCACCATGAGAGTTACATATATTTGTATTGAAACTCACAGCTTATGTTTGATCGTATTCTGCACGACACTTAATAGTTGTATAAATTAAGTTGTATTTGAGTTATGTACCATGTACTCGGCGACTCAGAATGGGTGATGTATACCTATTTTGGGGGCGTCACATAAGATGTGTTCTCATGCAACATGGGAAATTCATAGCCTATGCCTCGCGATAACTCAAATAATATGAGAGGAATTATCCTACTCATGATATGGAATTAGCAACAGTTGTTTTCACGTTGAAGATCTGGAGACACTACCTGTATGGGGAGAAAGTGGAGATTTATACGGATCATAAAAGCCTCAAATATTTTTTCACCCAAAAGGAACTCAACATGCGACAACAACGTTGGCTCGAGCTGTTGAAAGATTACGACCATACCATTCAATATCATCCTGGAAAAGCAAACGTGGTAGCTGACGCATTGAGTAGAAGATCGTATGCGGGTACGAGTGCCCACGTGATGATATCAAATATATGAGTAGAACTGACTTTAATTGATAAAGTTAAAGCTGCTCAAGCCACAGACCCAGAGCTGATGCGTATGAAGAAGAAAGTACAAGAATGTGTTATTCTAGAAGCAAGAATCGATGAAGAAGGAATACTTCGAGTCAAATTCAGACTTTGCATTCCTAACGATTCTAACTTGAAGCATAGAATCATGATGGAGGCACACAACACACCGTTTGCAATCCATCCTGGGAGTACCAAAATGTATCATGATCTTCGACATACATTTTGGTGAAGCAATATGAAGAGAGAGATCGCGGAGTTTATCTCGAGGTGTTTAAATTGTCAACATGTAAAGGCGGAGCATCAAGTGCCAAAGGGTCCATTGCAACCACTTAAGATTTCAAAACGGAAGTGGGAACACATTACCATGCATTTCGTTACTGGTCTTCCCAAGGTTTCTCAAGGCATAAATGCAATTTGGGTTATTGTTGATAAGTTAACCAAGTCTGCTCATTTCTTGCCGATACGGGAGACTTATTCCCTTAAACGTCTTGCTCGTATGTACATGAATGAGATTGTGAGGTTCCATGGCATGCCATTATCCATAGTTTCAGATCGTGACCTAAGGTTCACTTCACAATTTTGCAGAAATGAGTCTCCTCTTGAGTTCTTGAAAACTCTTCTCACATTCCTCGCTCCAACAGAATTTTGTATATTTTCGAGTCAGCTGAGTTAACAGAGTGGCGATTCGAGAATTATCTTCCACGAATCTTCGATAATAACCAGCTAAGCCCAGAAAGCTACGTATTTTGGTTACTGACTTAGGTTGCTCCCAACTTTGTATTGCTTCAATCTTCACCGGGTCAACAGATATTCTTTGATTCAATATCACGTGACCAAGAAATGCTACTTCCTCAAGCCAGAACTCCTATTTCTTCAAATTGACATATAACTTATTTTCATGAAGCTTTTGGAGTATCAACCTCAAGTGTTGCTCATAATCTTCACGGCTTTTGGAGTATATGAGGATGTCATCATTAAATACAACCACAAAATGATCCAAATATTCCTTGAATACTCTGCTCATCATAACCATGAAGGCAGCAAGAGCATTAGTCAATCCAAAAGACATGACTAGGAATTTGTAATGCCCGTACCGAGTTCTAAAAGCAGTCTTTGGAATGTCATCATTTTTAACTTTTAACTGATGATATCCGGAATGAAGATCGATCTTTGAAAAGAATATGGCACCTTGCAACTGGTCAAATAGGTCATCAATGCGAGGCAACGTGTACCTATTTTTGACGGTGACATGATTCAACTCCCGATAGTCAATGCAAAGTCGCATACTCCCATCTTTCTTCTTTACAAATAGAATAAGAGCACCCCAAGGAGACGTACTAGGACGAATGAAACTGATGTCTAACAATTCCTACAGTTGGGTTTTTAACTCCTGAAGTTCAATAGGAGCCATTTGATATGGAGTTTTGGAAATGGATTTTGTACCAGG
Source organism: Panax quinquefolius (assembly GCA_020205615.1). NCBI lineage: Eukaryota > Viridiplantae > Streptophyta > Magnoliopsida > Apiales > Araliaceae > Panax > Panax quinquefolius. Next base: position 40,276,637 of record CM035167.1, on the reverse strand, counting down.
TTCAAGGTCAATACAAAACTCGATTTCATGCTCTAGGGGTAGACCAGGAAGTTCTTCAGGGAATACGTCAGGAAATTTATTAACAATAGAAATATTATTCAAATCTGACGTATTTTTGTTTAAATCCGTGACATAAGCTAAGAAAGCTTGATATCCATTTTCCAATAAACGAATGACTTTTTTGGCCTGATATGACAGTGATTGACTTTAGTGGTTTTGTTGCTTGAATTTGCATAATAGGTTGGTTAGGAATATGAAAGCTAACAACCTTACGAAAATAATCAATTTTAGCATTATGAGTAGTTAACCAATCAATCCCTAAAATTACATCAAATGCAAGTATTTTCAAAGAGATGAGATCAACAGGTAATGTGAAGGTGCCGATTTGAATCAAACAAGATTTATAAACAGTGGATGTAATGAAGGTTTCTCCTAATGAAGTTTTAATAGATAATATTTATAAACAGTGGATGTAATAAACTTTGGGTTGCTGCGTGCAATTTGGATTGATGTGTCCCTCCTCTCCGCATCCGTAGCATACGACCGATGGTCGTTCTCTTTCCTTGAAAACGAGTGCTGGTGCTGCTGTCTTTCCATCATTATTGAACCTTCTCTTTTTAAAATTTCCATTTCTATTATCTTGGCCAGGATTACCACTGAAGTGGTTACCATTTATGGCATGATGATTTCCTCCAAGTTTGTTATCACCGCTTTGATGACTGTTGCCACTGGTATGACAATTATTGTTTTGCCGGCTGCTATCTTTTGGTAGGGCTTACTCATTATCACGCTCCAATAACTGAGCCCTATTCACAACATCTGAATACAAACACAGTTTATGAGAAATGAGGTATTGACGTATTTCGAGTTTCAAACCTCGCAGAAACATTGCGACACAACCATATTGTTTTGTTTTAACTTGATAAATTATACCTCCTTCATGTGATGAATACTCTCTAGAAAGTACTTGTCGTTGAACTATTCTTGGAATTTCTCCCAAGATATCTTCAGTGCAGAAAGATGCGTACGTTTTATGGATTCCCACTAGTAATCCGCCTTACCTCGCAACATGAAGGTGGCAAAGGAAACCTTTTGCTCTTTGGAGCATCCCAAGACATCAAATATCTTGGTGATCTGCTTAATCCATGTCTCTGCCTTAAGTGGCTCTGGCTTTCCCAAAAACTCAGGTGGTCCCAACTCCTTGAATTGCTTAGCGGTGACCAGCGATTCAACTGTATTTTGAATAGGAATCTTTCTTGTTTTGTGTTGCATGAATTGCAGAAAGCTCCTAAACATCATATCGTTCATTATTTGGTCGGTGTTGTTGTTTGCATGAGAATTATTGCCTTCCTGATGCATATTATCCTAGTTATTGATTGGCGGTGACTCAACGGTCTCATGTGTTCCATTGCTTATCTCAAAATTTTCAGATGCCATTTTCAAACACTGCCACAAAATAAGGGTTAATTGACATGCCACATATTATACCTATATTCCGACTGATCAATTAAGTAACAAATAAACTTAGGTAGGACACACTAGCGAAGGATTTATCCGTCTCTCCCCTCCTAGTTCTAGCCTCGGATCTCAGCCAGGGATCATATCCTTAAGCTTTGATACCAACTGTGACACCCCCAAAATAGGTATACACAACCCATTCTAAGTCGCCAAATACATGGTACATAATTTAAATATAAACTTAATTTATACAACTATCGTGCAAAATACGACAATACAATAGTTGAGTTTCAATACAAATATTGCCTCGTAGACAATATCCAAACTCAAATAAACTCCTCATTACAATTATTTTCACACTATTTTATAGAATAGTGAGGACTACTATAGCAACCATCTTGGACCGTCACTCCATTCCCCGACTAGTCCCAGCTATATTCTCATTTCCTAAAAAGAACAATGAAAAAAAAAGGTGAGTTCAACTAGCCTAGTAAAGAATATTATGACTAAGATAATGTAGAATAAAATATATTTAGCCTTCAACAGTATAAAAACTGATAGAATACAATAGACAACAAGTTTAACTACAGCGGAACAAGCAATCAATTAGAAGAGTCAAGTAGAACATGATGTCTACTATCTTCTATGATTTAAAAGTTCATCATCAATATTTTATCTCTGCAACACATCTCAATAAATAATCCACATCACCGAATTATTCATGAACTATGGGCCAAGGATATTCGTTAGTATCACATCCACGAATTATCCATGCACTATGGGCCAAAGATATTCGTTATTATCACTAGTGGTCATGATCATGCTAACAACTGTCCATCAATGCACTATGGGCCAATGATGACTTTTACCACATCATTTGTCTGTAACATTACAGGTCATGATTATACCGATACATAATTTTTGGCTATAATCATACCAATCAACCGTACATTTATGCACTACGGGCCAAAAATGACTTTCAACACACAAAATAAGCATGAGGATGATGACAATTGTAAGACCCCAACTTTTTATGAATAAAATTGAATTTCCTCTATTCAGTATTTTGAAATAATAAGGGGTTGATTTGATTAATGTGGTTAGTTATAGGTAAAATGCACAAATATTTTAAATAAGCAAGTGGTTATAAAATATTCATTATTGTCTGGAAATATTCGTTTGGTCGTGGAATATTCTTGTTGTCGGGGAATATTCGTACGACGGCACAACCATTTTTGGGCCCCATAACGGAAAATTTTCGGATGAAGAAAATGAAAAGTATGATTTTTTTTTAAAAATAACGGTGTAGTTGTTATCGTTAACACTGTTGGAATAATTCTTGTGACGCCCCCAAAATACGCGTGGTTACTGATGAGGGAGTTTTATACCCATAATTGAGTGCATTTAAGCTTAATTTTTTAGAAGTTTTAAGTGTTTGTGTCTATTTATACATATTTTATGTTGTTTTATAGAAATTGGGACAAAAGTTACTTGGATCGACATTTGGGGTGGCTAGATTCGCGTTTTCGACTTGCCATTTACATAGCATCCATTTCAACGCCCGTTTCAGCATTCGTAGGGATATTATTTCGAAAAACTCAAAGAATGAAAGTTGTAGATCTACGTCTCCTCTTTCCGGAACATCTTGAATCATTGAAATCAGAGTTTGTATGAAAAAGTTATGACCATTTTCCCAAAGGACGTCAGAGCAGAAAATTCTGAAAAAGACCCCAGCGCCGGGGCTCCCAAACCAAGACCATTTCTAGCGCCGGGCGCTTCTAGAAAGCGATGTCGCTTGGGTTGCCGTGCCAGTTGGCAAAATGGCTGAGGGAAGGGTCTGGTCAAGCTTGGACGCGTTTTGGGGTGAATTTTGATAATTTTTGACTCCAAATTGGATTGGGTTTGTTCCTAAGCTAAAAATTAGATTTGTAATCTATAAATACATGATGTAAGGCATAAAATAAAAGGAGATTACATAGATTAGCTTAAATAAAACACTCCATTAGATTAGAACATAAAACCTAGTTTATATTGGATTGTTGGAGATTGAAGCAACTTGAGGATCATTGAAGATTCAAAGCAGGAGCGAAAGAGGAGTCTCAAGACTACTGACAACAGATTCTATTATCTTCTGTTCTCTTACTTTTATCTTTTGATGTTTATTCAGTTGTGGATTATTGATTTTAATTCATTGACTATGAACTAATTCTTTCATTAAGATTTCAATTGAACCTTTTATGTCTACAGATTAGTTATTCGATTTATTCCAATTATTTATGTCAAAGTGAATTGTTTATCTTGTCTTACGCTTATTGATTTATTATTTGGCCAATAATTACCTTGTTACTCTAGAAGGAATCAGAAGAGGAGATCTAGGGTTAAAACTGGGCATGATAACATGTATGCTTAATTATTTACATGACGGATAATTAGGGTTGTGAATTGAATATGAATATCTGTTCACTGCGTGTAACACATTGGGAATTGGGATTGAAAGAGTTTAATTTAATTGTTTTGCATAGGAATATAGCAAGATTAATTGGATTAAATAGAAGTTAATTGATCAATTGGAAAAGGGTTTTTGACACTTGGAATTTCCGTTAACAATTCTGTAGGCATAATAATTGGGATAATTGGATAATTGGTTTATAGTTCATAATTGGGGATAATGTAGTTTTAACCTTATTTATCTGAATTCATTCGTCAAATCTTAGTTTTTATTTGTTTGATTTACTTTTAGAATAATCTCTTTTAATTGCTTAATTAAGTTTTCTTAATTTGAAAAATCACACTTTATGGTTGTTTAAATAAAATTGGATTGATATAGTGCTAGTAGTTGGAATTTATTGATTAGAATTCTCTGTGGGATAGACACTTTATCTTATCACTTAATTACTTGTTGACTGTGTACACTTGCACAAATTCATTGATTGTGAAATCAACTAACAAGTTTTTGGCGTCGCTGCCGGGGAATTCTTTATTAATAATAATTCCATATTTGTTATAATCAATTCGGTCTTAATTTAAATGTTATTTATTTATTTTTCTTCTTGTATTGGCATGAATTCTTTGTGAGTGTATACACACTAGATCAAGGGCTAAAAAGGAACTTTTTCCTTATAAAGACGATATCGAAAGGAGGTTCCGGAAATTACAGTTGATTAGTGCGGTGTTAACTTTGGAAGAAGATCTGGCAGAGCAAGAAATACGAGTGAACATGGCAGGGTCTAATCCTCCGAAAACACCTGGAAAGTTGAAGTGGATCCAGTGACAGCATTGGAAGCACAGGTGTCCACAATAGCTAAGAAAATGGAAGAAAGGAGTCCACCATCCACGCATCAAGTAGCAATGGTTTGTGAGTTATGTGCTGGGAGTCATGCTACATATCAATGTGCCATCAATTCTGAATCAGCTCAGTTCGTAGGGAGCTATAATCGATTAACCCAACCGTATCCGAATCAAAACGCATATAATCCAGGTTGGAGAAATCACCCGGGATTTTCATGGAGTAACAATCAAGCTCAAGCACCTAGACAACAAAACACATCCGAATTTCCAAATCAGACTCAACAACAGCCAGAGAGGAAAACAAGTTTGGAAGAAGCATTGGAAAAATTCATTTTAGATACTGACAAAAGGATCGGGGAACAAGAAAAGTTATTGAGTCAAGTAGATATGAATGTGAAAAGCCAAGGTGCTTCAATAAAGAATCTGGAAAATCAATTGGGACAGATAACACATGCGTTGAATAGCCGTCCACATGGAACACTCCCTAGTGATACATAGAAAAATCCGGGTAGAGATGAGCATTGCAAGGCTGTGACTTTACGTAGTGGGAAGGATTTGCAAGAGACAACTAAGGATCAGGAAAAAAGGGACAACGTAACAGTGGACAAAGAGGAAGTTTCGAAAATCGAAAAACGTCAAGATGAGGAGTTAGAGCAAAAAGCCCCTGAACAAACCCACACAATGCCTCCCATACCGTATCCACAGAGGTTTCAGAAATCCAAGTTAGATAAGCAGTTTTCAAGATTTTTGGATATTTTAAAAAAACTGCATATCAACATCCCATTTGTCGAAGCCTTGGAACAAATGCCGAGTTACACCAAGTTTATGAAGGAAGTCTTGTCGAAAAAGAGGAAATTGGGTGATTTTGAGACAGTGGCATTGACCGAAGAGTGCAGTGCAATTACCCAGAATAAGTTACCTCCGAAGCTCAAGGATCCGGTCAGTTTTTTAAGACCTTGCCCAATTGGCAGTCATGTCGTAGGCAAAGCTCTTTGTGACATAAGAGCTAGTACAACTGTGGAGTTATGGTGGGTTGAAAAGGAGAAGATAGAGGAAGATCCCATTGTGTTTACTAAGCTCCAATGCCCCAATCTGATCATAGAAATAATGGAGAAAACACCTAGTTGTTGGACATTCTTAATAGGGAACCTATCTATAAAGAGCATGCTAAGTGACTTTAATTCAAGAGCCTTTGCTAATGAGAACCTCCAAAAAGAGACATTGCTACTGATGGATGGAGGATTCCTCAATTTTCGTAGGAGAATTGGATAGAGAATTGAAGAAGTGAGGCTGAGACTATAAAACAAGCGGTTATTGGGAGGCAACCAAATTTAATTTTATTAGTTTTTATTAGGTTTTATATTAGTAGTTTTGAATTTGTATTTATTTAGGATTTAATAAAATTGTTTCTATCATGGTTTACAGGTTATTCAAGTCAAATTCAAGTGTGGTGCCCAATTTGTTCCATGTGCTTAGCCTATCCTCCAAACTTAGTGGACAAAGTAGAAGATTGCTATATTTTCAAGGAAGTCCTCTGCTTTACTTTTTTATATTTCAGCCATTGAGGACAATGTCTAGTTTAAGTTTGGGGGTAGTTTAGTGTCGTACTGCATATAGTTAGTTATCTGCATGGTAGTTCGTTTTTTTATGCGTTAGCAGTGTTTTTTTTAGGTTGCATATAATACATGGTAGTTATTTGCATATTCATATATGTGTTGCATTAGTATGTGTTCATGTAGTATAATTGCATTTTTTTTTATTTTTTTTATTTTTTTCATGAATCTGTGTGATCGGTTGGTGTGGTCTTAGCTCGGCCTATGATAAGATTGGTTTTGCATGTTAACTTGAACAGTGTTGATAATTGATGATGGGTTCTAATTTTAAACATGAAGAAAATCTGAGCCTGTCTGAAACTTATGTAACCGGTTAGCACTTAAAGTTTAACTGTTTTAATCTACTTGGTTCAATTGTTTCATAATTTGTTTCTGAGGGAAAATCTTGGTTAAAATTTAAGGAAATTAGTGAACTGGCGGTAAAGGTTGGAATGAAGTAAAAGCTTGAGTTTGGGGGAATCTATGAGATATATATATACAAAATGAAAATGAAAAAAAAAAGAAAATGAAAAAAAGAAATGATGAAAAGAAGAAAAAAAAAATAGAAAATCCAGAAAAAGAAAAAAAAATATGAATAAACACCGCGGCATGCTTGTCTAGTTTTGTGGCCTTTGTTACTTGAGTAAGTAAGCCCGAGGGGATTGTCTTTACACCTAGCGCCCTAAGGTCTTAATGGTCTGGGAGTCGTTGGTCGAAAGCTTGTTAAGGTAGCATTGAAAAGCCTAACGGAATAAGACATTGCATAACCATGAGAAAAATAAAAAAAATGAATAAAACACGAGAAAGAGTAAAAATGCCCTCGTAATTGAATAAAGGTAGAAATAAATCCTATATTTACCCTTAGACTTGGTATTTGCTTAGTTTTAACTGGAGTTGTCATGTTCACAAAAGTACTTGAATTGGAACTGAAATTTTTCTTGTAAGAAGTTTGGTATGTGATTATCTTGAACTGTGGTTGGTTAGAATGGTTAACAAGCACATACGCACAACATGGGTGATGACATGTTTGGATTGACTAACTGGTTAGAGTTATGGACTTTGATTTGATCGGATAAATTATTTGAGTATCATTGGTATCTTTGAGGCCTGTTGCTATATATCATATTGAGTTATTACTGGGTTCGTAGGTATATTAGGAAGTAAATCATACATATGCATTCATGTAGTTAATTTAGTTTGTTTATTTTTATTTCTTTTGTGTTTTTGCTTGAGGACAAGCAAATGTTTAAGTTTAGGGGTATTTGATGAGTGAGTTTTATACACATAATTGAGTGCATTTGAGCTTAATCTTTTGGATGTTTTTATGTGTTTGTGTCTATTTATGCATGTTTTATGTTGTTTTGTAGGAATTGGGACAAAAGTTATTTGAATCGACGTTTGGGGTGGCTAGATTCGCGTTTTCGGCTTGCCATTTACATAACATCTATTTCAACGCCAATTTCAGTATTGCTACGGACCTTATTTCGAAAACCTCAAAGAATGAAAGTTGTAGATCTAAGTCTCCTCTTCCCGGAACATCTTGAATCATGGAAATCGGAATTCGTATGAAGAAGTTATGGCCATTTTTCCAAAGGACGTCAGAGAAGAAAATTTTGGAAAAGACCCAGTATTTGGGCCCCCCAAACCAAAGGCCATTTCGGCAAAGGGGCGCTAGAAGGCAAGTATCAAGAAGGTTCGTGCCCAAATCTTGGGGAAGTATTTGGGGAAGGGTCTGGTCAAGTTTGGACGCGTTTTGGGGCGAATTTTGACACTTTTTTGACTCAAAATTGGATTGGGTTTGTTCCTACGCTAAAAATTGGACTTGTAACCTATAAATAAATGATGTAAGACATAAAATAAAGGGAGATTACATAGATTAGCTTAGATAAAACACTCCATTAGATTAGAACATAAACCCTAGTTTATATTGGATTGTTGGAGATTGAAGCAACTTGAGGATCATTGAAGATTCAAAGCAGGAGCAAAAGAGGAGTCTCAAGACTACTGACAACAGATTCTATTATCTTCTCTTCTCTTCTCTTACTTTTATCTTTTGATGTTTATTCAGTTGTGGATTCTTGATTTTAATTCAATGACTATGAACTAATTCTTTCATTAAGATTTCAATTGAACCTTTTATGTCTATAAATTAGTTATTCGATTTATTCCAATTATTTATGTCAAAGTGAATTGTTTATCTTGTCTTACGCTTATTGATTTATTATTTGGCCAATAATTACCTTGTTACTCTAGAAGGAATCGGAAGAGGAGATCTAGGGTTAGAACTGGGCATGATGACATGTATGCTTAATTATTTGGATGACGAATAATTAGGGCCTTGAATTGAATAGGGATATCTGTTCACTGCATGTAACACATTGAGAATTGGGATTGAAAGAGTTTAATTTAATTGTTTTGCATAGGAATATAGCAAGATTAATTGGATTAAATAGAAGTTAATTGATCACTTGAAAAAGGGCTTTTGACACTTGGAATTTCCATTAACAATTCAGTAGGTATAATAATTGGGATAATTGATTTATAGTTCATAATTAGGGATATTGTAGTCTTAACCTTATTTATCTGAATTCATTCGTCAAATCTTAGTTTTTATTTGTTTGATTTACTTTTAGAATAATCTCTTTTAATTGCTTAATTTAGTTTTCTTAATTTGAAAAATCACACTTTATGGTTGTTTAAATAAAATTGGATTGATATAGTGCTAGTAGTTGGAATTTATTGATTAGAATTCTCTGTGGGATCGACACTTTATCTTATCAATTTATTACTTGTTGACTGTGTACACTTGCACAAATTTATTAATTGTGAAATCAACCAACAGTTACATAGTAGCACATGGTATTGCACAATAATTCTTGTGACGCCCCCAAAATAGGTATACATCACTCATCTTGGGTCGCCAAATACATGATACATAAATCAAATACAAACTTCTTTTATACAATACGACAAAAGCGTAGCTGAGAGTTTTTACACGAATATTGTCTCATAGACAGTATTCAAACTCAAATGAAGTCCTCATTACATTTATTATCACACTATTTCATAGAATAGTGAGAACTACTAAAACAACCATCTGGACAGTCAATCCATTCCCTGACTAGTCCCAGCTATATTCTCATTTTTCGAAGAGAACAATGAAAGAAAAGGGTGAGCTCAACTAGCTCAGTAAGAAATATTATGACTAAGGTAAGGCAGAATAAATTATCGTTAGCCTTGAACAATATAACAACTGATAGAATACAATAGACAACAAGTTTTAGATCAACAACTGCAGTGGAAATAACAATCCATTAGAAGAGACAAGCTAAGCCGATAATAACTAGCTAAGCCCAGAAAGCTATGTACTTCGGTCACCGACTTCGGTTGCTCCCAACTTTATATTGCTTCAATCTTCGCTAGGTCAATAGATACTCCATGTTTTGACACCACGTGCCCAAGGAATGCTATTTCCTTAAGCCAGAACTCGTATTTCTTCAGCTTGGCATATAGCTTGTTTTCACGAAGTCTTTGAAGTACCAGCTTCAAATGGTGCTCATAATCTTCACGGTTTTTGAAATAGATGAGTATGTCATCAATAGATACAACAATGAACTGATCCAAAAATTCCTTGAACACACGGTTCATCATATCCATGAAAGCAACAGGAGCATTAGTCAATCCAAAAGACATGACAAAGAATTCATAATTCCTGTACCGAGTTCTGAAGGCAGTCTTCGGAATATCCTCAGTTTTAATCTTTAACTGATGAAATCCGGAATAAAGATCGATTTTTGAGAAGAATTGTGCTCCTTGCAACTAGTCGAACATGTCATCATTGCGACGTAACAGATACCTATTCTTGATGGTGACATGGTTCAATTCTCAATAGTCAATACAAATTCGCATACTCCCATCTTTCTTCTTTACGAATAAAACAGGAGCACCCAAGGAGATGTACTGGGACGAATGAAACCGATGTCTAACAACTCCTGTAGTTGAACCTTTAACTCCTGAAGTTCAATAGGAGCCATTCGATATGGGGTTTTAGAAATGGGTTTTGTATCTGGTTCAAGGTCAATAAAGAATTCAACTTCACATTCTGGGGGTAGACCGGGAAGTTCTTCAGGAAATACGTCAAGAAATTCACTAAAAACAGAAATATTATTCAAATCTGATGTATTTTTATTCAAGTCCATGACATGAGCTAAGAAAGCTTGACATCTATTTTTCAATAAACAAATGACTTTATGGCTTGATATGATAGTGATTGACTCTAGTGGTTTGGTTGCTTAAATTCGCATAACTAGTTGGTTAGGAATATGAAAACTAACAACCTTACGAAAATAATCAATTTTGGCATGATGAGTGGTTAACCAATCAATCCCTAAAATCACATCAAATGCAAGTATTTTCAAAGAAATAAGATCGACAGGGAATGTGATGGTCCCAACTTGAATCAAACAAGATTTATAAACAGTGGATGTAATGAAAGTTTCTCCTAACGGAGTCTCAACAGATAAGTCAAAGTCTAATTTCTCTGGAATTAAATTCAAACGTTGAGCACAAGCAGGAGAGATAAAAGAATGGGTAGAACCGATATCTAGTAGGGTATAGACTCTGCAGGAGTATGATTAGCTGACCCGTGATCATCTCGTTCGGTTCCTCACTTTTTGGGAAGTTACGAAAAGCACTCTCACTTGAACCACCGATTTTGACTTATTTGAGACAGCCTTCGGTGTCATCATTACCGCTAGAATTGAATTTCGCTATAGGGCATATTCCACCCTCAACTGCTTCTTCGTACTCATGTTCCATGATCTAAATCATTAATCTTCGATCCATATCGAATTGGGGTTAACCGCAATGTACAGGGTAATTCAAAACTTGATGTTGGGTTCTCCCAATTGCTGTCCAAAAAGAGAAATACATATCATCTATTTTAGCCTTTTTGGATCGGATTTCTCTTTCCACAATATCAACGCATCGTGCGGCTTTTACCCATGCATCCTTCATTCTCACTCGTTCAATTGTTTCTTCTTTCAGCTGATCCTTGACATTTTAATTCTCATATTCCAGCTTTATCATTTTATACTCTGCCAAAGAGTGCTTCTATTCAAGAATCACATATCGGGTAACAAAAGCTTGAATTGTTGCAACCTTTTGCTCCACGACCGCTTGCCGTTCTTCAGCCTGCACTTCTAACTCATGAATACGATTTTGCAATTCTACATTTCGATCATAAAGTTCTCCTAATAAATCTTCCTCAGGTTGCTCTTCTTCCTCACTCTCAGCTACTACCTCTGCGACTAACTCGGGTGCAACTATTAATTCTTCACTCACCACATGGATATCACTAATTTCTTCTTCGCTTGACATCACATTATCATGGTTGGTGATTAAAGATGTCTCCACGGTCTCATTCACTCCATTGTTAACATTTTTTGCTGCCATTCTCAAATATTGTCATAAAACAAAGGTTAATTAATGAAATTAACATTCCACATATTATCCCTATATTCTGACCGATCAATTAAATACCAAATAAGCTTAGGTAGGACACACTAGCGAAGGATTTACTCATCTCTCCCCTCCAAATTCTATTCCCCGATCTCTGCCAGAGACCATATCCCTAAGCTTTGATACCAACTGTGACGCCCCCAAAATAGGCATACATCACCCATTCTGAGTCGCCAAATACATGGTACAAAAAACAACTACAACTTCATTATTACAATTGTCATGCAAAATATGACAACACATATACTGTGAGTTTAAATACAAATATTGTCTAATAGACAATATTCAAATTCAAAAGGAGTCCTCATTACAATTATTATCACACTATTTTATAAAATAGTGAGGACTGCTAAAACAACTGTCTGGACCCATCACTCCACACCCCGACTAGTTCCCGCTATATTCTCGACTCCTAAAAAGAAAAATGGAACAAAAAGGAAAAAGGGTGAGCTCAACTATCCCAGTAAAGAATACTATGACTAAGATAATGAACAACAAATTATTGTTAGCCTTCAACAAATTCGATAAAATATAATGGACAACAAGTTTTAGATCAATATTCGCAGCGAAAATAACAATTCATTAGAAGAGTTGAGTTGTAACGCCCTGAAATCCGGTCTATTCTCACACCCGGATTCCGTACATCACGATTCCATCTCCTTTCAAACATACATCATTATATAGCTAAATATAACAACATACAATCTCAAATCCCAAGTTCTATTACTTTATAACCTCGTTCATTACAAATAATGATAATTACATTATTCTTTACATCTTACAAGAGTAACTTTCATCTGCCACCAAGGATACATATTAGTTCATTAAACTATTCTATAGTTCAATTACACTATTCTACATTATTAGTCTTGGCTTGTTCTTCACGCTCATTCACATACTAAATGGCACTTCGTCTGGATACCGATCAACTTGATCTTTACGGGATACTTAAGTTCTTTCTAACATCGTTCGCTAAAAATATTTTTATTTAAAGCAAGTGTGAGCATTCAATTGCCTAGCAAGTCATAGCAGTTGTACAAATAACTTCAAGAATCTTAACATTCTTTTAAGACTTCCATAACCGAACAAAGTTTATGAAGTAGCTTGAACAATAGGAATAATCTTGATTCCTATTATTTTAAAACATTCATCACATACTCTTTACACTACTTTCATTCTTTTACCTTTTTCCATACATATCCTGTCTGGCTAGAATCATTAGCACAGACTTAACAATAACGGTTCATGTATAAACAGAACATACTCATATTGAACAGTTCAATCAAAGAACAGTTCATCTCAAAGAAACACCGAAGGGTTCAAATTGTGGCACAAGGCCTCATACATACTACCACCTTATAAATACATCGCACATATGCATATAGACAAGACTTCTCAAGTTCAACGTCTAAGAAGTTTAAGAAACTAGCATTCATATAAAATGAATGAAGTTAGGAAACTAGCCTTACGCACAGCTATAACTTACGCTAAACTGCTCATTCCAAATCCTATATAACACATAAGGAAATAACACATACACCACTTAGTCATATACTTGACTTACTCATTAGTTTACTTAACTTTACTTCTTGGGGTTTGCATTCTTGTAATCTAAGTTTACGCGACCAACTTTCTTCTACCGCTTTATGGCTTCATGACATACGGAGATGTCTTATTCATATATTCATCATCTTTGATGATTTACATCCTTATCTTCTTCTTATAACCTTTCAAGGACTCAGTACACATCGCGTCTCTGCTAGTAGTCCATATGGTACTCTGAGTGGTTTCCCACAAACAACCAACAAACAAGTTCCCGTCTAATCTACACTGCCCATAACAATGAGTTAGATCGGTTGCTAGTTTCGTATATACCTTTGCTCTCTGAAGGAATTGTTTAGCGCAGCTCCCATATGTCAACCATCAAAGGTTACGATTGTACTACAACCTAACTTTATCTTAACCTATCCGAACCATTAAACTATAATGTTCGTTAAGTCAAATTCTTATTCCTTGTGGCTTTCTGGCAACTAAATGCCATACCTCAGGATTCATTCTTTATCGTCTTAGTCATACAGTCTTTTGTGTACTCGGAACGATCGTTCAATGTCCATACTATGCATACATAGCATCAAACATTTTACAATACCTTATTTGTATCTTACAACGTCAGTTTCAATTCTTCTTCATTATCTTACTGTCAAACCATACACGGAGTGTAGGTTCTACCCGTTTAATATTCGCGTACACTCAACCCTCACATTGGCTAAAGTGTTTAACGCTTACATTCATTCTAACATTCTCTATCTGACTCATACTCGGACTTTCATTATTCTTATTACCATTCGCTACGGCTTTTTATGATAATTCATATCTTACTTACTACTTTCGTCAACGTCCAAGTCATACAACCATTGTACACTTAGAACGTTCTTCCAACGCGAATACGATTCACGAGGATCATTTACGTATTCAGCGTTCATGTCGCTCATCTCTTAATCTCTCATTCAACCTTTACTCAAGGTTTCAATTGCATTCAATCGTTATCCAACCCATGAACCCCATGTTCATTATTCTTTCTTAATGTAGAAGCCATACTATCCGTTGTATGCTAAGATCGATCGTTCATCACAATAGCGTTGCGTTCACAACGTCTAAACACTTTACACTTAACTTTCATAATGACATCATAACATCAGAATGTTATACATCACCCTCGCCACTTAACGTCTAAGGAATCTCAATCATAGTAATCCCCCGCGTTCGTTTTATCGCGACTACGTCCCCAGATATCGGTTCCGTAATTTGCGTTTATATTCTTTATCTTTTAATCATGCTCAATCTTTCTATTCAACCTTTAATAAAGGTTTAAGTCACTTTATTAAATGTTACATTAGGAAAATTATATGTTCTTTATCTTCCCTTACACTTCCCCAAGAGTTGAGCAGTTAAAATCTCTTCTCAGGCCATTCCATACCCACTTCCGTGGTTATATCTTTAGAAATGCCTTGGTACGGACTCACTCTATTAATGAACTAAATACCCTGAGCCCCGTGACGTTTAGCCGTTAACAATGCCCTCCCCAGCAGGTGTCCCTTCTGATCTTGCATTTCTTCTAAGTCTTTTACATGCTTGAGACGCTTACTTTGAAATCCAATAACTTCTTCATTATAACTCAGAACGAGGTCGTTCAAAAGCCATTCTCTTCCTTATCATACGTACTTTAATTCCCCTTGGATAGAAATTCATTTTGAATCCGTTAATATGTCATTAAATTGGCTTAAATTCTATCATTCGTTCGTTTTACGCTATTAACGTTCTTCATCCCCTCATCCATAATTAGGTCATTCGAACTCGGAACTTGTTCGTTCTTGAGTCTATGACTCACGTTTTCTATGTTCTTTTACTTTCTTATGAAACCCTACTCATTCGGGTTCACGTACATATTTTTTATTTCTCATTCGTCTTTTACGAAATTTCTGCCTTAACTTCGTTATAGCTAAGTTTGATTCGTTCTTCATGAACGTTTCTACCGTTCCTAACCAAGAAATAAGTAACTAACTTATACGCGATGGTTTTAAACTTGTCCATCAACAACAATTATACTACGATGGTTTAAACTTGTCCATCAACAACGTTCTTTGTGTTCTTCGCGTGTTTTTCGCATGTTCTTCGTTCGTTCTTCATTTTTAATCGATATTTTGATTACTATTTCACTTTTCCTTGGAATTTGATGTTATAAAACACCATTCCTTACTAATATCACCGAATCATTCATATGATACATTCGGATTGTTCAAATTCATTACAAATCTTATACTTCCTTAAGAAATTTATAAACTAAACTTCAAATTCTTATTTCTTCGTTTCTTCATGATTTCAACCATATGAAATCATTCTTAACATCTTCTACTTCTTATTCTCATTAAGCTATGTTTTTAACATCTAAAGCTTAAAGAAAATTTACTTTGGGTTAGGTTTCGGATTACCTCTTTTCTTTAGTCTTTCTCCGTTGGACAATGCGTGCACACGGGCTAGATTTTCCTCTTCCTTTTCCTCTTCATCCGAACTCTCTCTCTCTCTCTCTCAAGTGTTGGAAAAATTTCATTAACCAACAAATGAGCTAAAGCTCACCTTTTATAGATTTCAAGGCTAGGGGAAAAATAGTTATTTCGCCCCAACCTCCTTACTATTAAAACCTCCTCATTCCACCCCCTTACTATTCACGAAGCTTCCCTTGGAAGCTTCGTGCTTCTGTCTTGTGGAATTTGTCTGACAATTTTAAAAATCGCGATTCTCGGAATCCAAATATTTTTGGATATTTCGTCTTTCCTCTACAGTCTAACTTTTACCCATTCTTCAGAACTCCCAAAAACTGAAAAATAATTTTTGACGTTGAGCGTTTTCCTTCACGTTTTCCCCTAACGTAGCTAAACGAGTGAAAAGTACATAACAATACTTTTTGTCGTTTTTATTTTGTCCAATTTTTGCACGTTTTTCAAGAAAAACTTTTATCGGCTTACTTAACTTTTCACGATATATTATCGTCGAATCTTTCAACGGAATGTCATTTCGACATACCGAACTCTAGAAAAGGCTTAGGTTATTCAAACCCTAACCCTTAGGTTTCGTCGGATGAATAATGCATATTTCGTCTTTTTCCCCAAAAATATTTTTGTTCCTGGAAAAGTTTTATTTTCGTCTTGAAAATTCTTACTCGTCTAGTCTAGCTCGTAGACAAAATCCTCCCGTATTATAATCATCCTAGGTTCTAGAATGATTAATAAACACATAGCATATAATAGTATTAATAAAAATTTATTTTATTAATAACTAATTCTTTAAACTTAAATTGTGGACAAACCGAATTTCTGGGTTGTCACATTCTTCTCTCCTTATAAAAATTTCGTCCTCAGAATTTCTTAAAACCAAACCTTTACCCGGGTCCTCACATTCTCCCCTTCTTCATAGAATTTTGTGCTCGAAATTTTAGCTTAATCTTCTTCTCAACTTCTCTTCAAAGAAGTTCTTATCTTTCAAACATTCTCTAATCTTCATAACTTATCAAGAATTACGAAGTAGAATGAATAACGAGGAATATAAGGATTCCTTTAAAACATTTCATACTTTTGCTGAGGTCAAATCGACCATGAACTCTTACTAGGTTTAATAGCATTGCACCGTAAACTATTCTACCACGGTTAGTTTACAATCACCAAGAAGGTAAACTACCTCTTCCATACGTAGGCGATCAACCCATCGTATAACCCCATTTTGGGGTATGTTTACCTCAGACTTATTCATTAGATTTCGTACCAAAACAAATTGGCTTGGCATAACTTCTCAAAGAAAGCTCAATTTTCTTATATCATGACATACCATTTGTCTTAGCCAAATCAATTAGCTTTGACCTTACCAATAAATTGGACATCAACTTGAAACATTCGTCTAGTCAAATCAATTAACATCGACTACTTCTTTTAAATTCTTTTACAATACCTCAAAACGTTTCATGACGTCATGATACCGCACTTTTCACAGTACGTTGAGGACTTCGTCAGTTTATAACTTCATCATTATACATCATACCATAGCGGGTTGTTGATCATAAGATCAAATTCAACATTAGGTTTGTAACGCCTGAGAATTTTGAATTTTTAATAAATTAATTTTTTATTTGATTATTTGGATTAAATGAAATTAATGGATTTATTATGTGAGTAAGATGTTTGAAGGTCGTTCTATGACCTAGAATATACGGATGTGGTTAGTATTCTGGCTTTGTGCTAGAATTAATTGTTGTGAATTATCAAGATGAGAACGAAGGTTTTCTGAGATTGTTTACGTAAAAACACTATTCATCCGATGTCGTTCGGAGCTAGGGTTTGAAATTATGAGAAACGCGTAATGTTAGAATATGATGATATTATGGAATATCCAATAATATTTCCGTTATGGCAAACGATGTTTTCGCCTGTGGACTTAAAACCTAAGGGTTTGTGAAAGAGGCTTCCGAAAGGGAAATGTAATGCGTATAGTCATTTCGATTATTATACGTATGGAATATGAGTATTATACAAGTATGTACACGAGTATGGTATGAAGAATAGTACGACGTATAATACGATTATTATATGAATATTATACGAAGAGAATACGTGAGTAATACGCGTAGAATACGAGTTGTATTATTAGAGTATGAGTTCAGGATTTTATTCAATCCAATTGGACTTGGATTAATAACAAGCCCAATGAATTAAGTATACAAGCCCAAGTCAAGGCCCAATATTAGATTGGTTAAAGCCCAATGTTTATTAAAGTCAAGCCCAATCCAAAGAATTAAACTGTGGGTCAAACCGACGGGTCAAGGGATGGGTAAAACCCATGGGGCAACCTATGGGGATGACCCATGGGCATGGTGGGCCGGCCACTTGGTGTGCAAGGCAAGATTAACACTTGGTCACCAAGTATTTTACTTGGTGACAAAGTGGTAAATATGTAAGGAGGTGGAGAATTGGACTATTTTGCCCCTCATTTGGTTTTCTATATATACAAGGCTTAGGTTGGATTTTTGTTGTTTTAAAAAATCTTGTCCAACATATTTGAGAGAGAAAGAGAGCTAGACTTAAACTATTCTTCTACCCTGAAGCTTTTTCTTTAGAAGTTCAACAAGAACACTAAGAGTTCTTAAGGTAATTTTCTTCAATTCTAATTCCATCTCTTTTGGTTTTCTTTTATCATGGAGAATCATAAATGGGTGGGTATGGCTTGTAGGGTGGAATGAGAGTGACTTACCATAGATTCAATCTCTATAAGTCATGACCAAATAGAAATCGTAAGTCTTTACGTAAGTTGAAAACGTAGAAAGTTTTGAAAGTTAACTTAGTTATAATTGAACGTTTTGGAAACCGTTGTAGCTAAGGTATGTGCATCTTGATTGGTTAGGATGTAGATATGACGTCCATGGAGTATTCCATGTGATTTGGCTTAGAGAACATTAGTAATGAAGTTATGGCGAATTGTACGGAAATATACGTTAAACGTCGAAAACGTATAAAGTCCGGATTAAAGGTCAAAAGTTGCCGTGTGACTTGAAAACGTTGGTTTCCAATGTCAACACGTGAGATAAAGTAATTAAGAGTCGTTGGCGAAAGAATCGTCGCATTTCGACTTATAACGAAGAAAACGAGTAATGAACGGACGAAAACGTTAAACGAACGCTCAAAAATGAACTCAAAGGTGAATTCTGAGTTAACGAATTTGGAAATATGAAATTCTTTTATGAACACGTAAAGGATGTAATTCCTGACTTGTAGGAATTTGAATGGGTCAATTCGGATGTAAAATGAACAAATTAGGAAGCCAGGAGTTTCGTTAAGAAACCAAACTATTTTATTAATCGGTGCACGAGTTTTGCCGCAATATGCCAAACCCGGTGTTATCTCATCGCGCCGCATGTACGCCGATTATGGCCGAGAGAAAATAAAAAGGTCTGAGACTTCATGTGCATGTACGAGTTTTATACATGGACTCGCCCGCGTGGCCAAGTCGAGCAAAACCTCTCGGAGAGTGGCGCCATGATGCCACTAGAATGCATAGGATGTCGCGTCCTTGTTGTACGCGATAGAAAAAGGTTGACCAAGTTAGTTTTTGTTCCATTTTGAATGAAGACTTAATGTAAGATATTGAAGGTACTTAATGTACATTATAAGACTTACCTTAACTCACTTGTAAGGTGTTAATGTAAGAAGATCTAGTAAGGTTTAATAGTAATTAAACGAAGAACACAAAGACATAATGAGTAAACCGTGAATAACGTTCAACGTTGGTAATTAATCATTTATGATCGAATGTCGGTTAAGGATGTAAGAACGTTAATGAAACGTAACGAAGTATAAAGAGTTGAATCGACTTTAATAACAAAGTTAATTCAAATAAAACATAGAAGAGAAAGAAGTTGGTTAGAACCGTAAAGATAGTTTATGTGATAACTAATTACAGTGTGCTATGTGAATGTATCATGTAGATCTTGTAAAGACTGA
The DNA here is from genome assembly GCA_020205615.1 of Panax quinquefolius. Taxonomy (NCBI): domain Eukaryota; kingdom Viridiplantae; phylum Streptophyta; class Magnoliopsida; order Apiales; family Araliaceae; genus Panax; species Panax quinquefolius. Next base: position 40,256,737 of record CM035167.1, on the reverse strand, counting down.
GAATAGTTGAATTGTAAATTCGAAGACGCTTGAAGGCAAGTCTTTCTTAACTCTTGTCTGACCTTCGCGTTAGCCAAGTTTTTATGTGATGCATGTTATAAAATGCATGAATGGTAAATAGAAAAGAGTCGATGCCTGTTTTATTCTTGCTAGACAAGTATTAAAGAGTTGATTGATTTTTTTACAAGTCTGTTGATATATAACTGTTAACGCTATCCTATGCCAAGTATTTGGTACGGATGAGAAGGTAAGTTTGTCTATGTACAAACAAAAGTATTTTCATCGATTATTCGATGGGCACGCGAGGTTGCCAAATGTTGAGCGTAAATCGTTTAACGTAAAGAGTGTTGATCAACATAGAGTACAATAGGCTGATCACCTAAAAGTGCTCGTAAGTAAAGACGGATGGATGGCCTTAGTGCCGGATGTCGTTTTCAAGTATGAAAACGAAAAGAGTATGTTCATGGTCTATTGTCCGGTTCATCATTCCTAAGCTATTATATATACTCAGGAATTGTTGTATGAGAAGTATTAGTCAAGTATTTCATAATGCTTCGTAAATAATTGTTCAAATATGGAGATAAAGCATGTAATTGTTGATGTGATATTCATATGATTCTGTGTTAAGACTTGCTGAGCTAGTTATGCTCATTCTTGCTTGAACCATATGTTTGCAGCTAAAGCCGAACGAACTGAGAGTTCTAAGAGAGATAAAGGCAAGGCTAAGATGGACAATTAACCGTCTTGTAATAGACTAGTGTATTGTATGTAATATACTTATGAAGAACAACAAATGTATTCGGTTATGAACCTAGGAAAGGATTTATTACGAATGTAATACAAAGATAGTAATTACAATCATTTTGTTGTTGTTTCAATGGAATGTTTGTATGAAATGTAGTATCGTGGAGCACCATCTGTCGGGTTGGAAGATACCCGGATTTGGGGGCGTCACAGGTTGGTATCAAAGCCTTAGGTTATAAAACTTAAGGGGGGAAGAACCTTAAGCTAATAACCTCGTAGGAAAGGAAGAGTCCGAAGAAAGTTAACTCGAGTCAAATGAGTTAATAAGGTATTGATGAAACTCAGTACCAAAAGATTTAAAAGATGGAAAGTAACCCTTAATGGATTAAATGTGATTTGTGCTTATATTATTGTGTATTATGTACTAATCAATTTGTTATGTGTTATTGTAGATGTCGGTTGATAGCTTGATGTATAGGTATATACATGTGATCGTGAGGAGTCGTGAACCAGAAGTTGAGACAAGACACATGCTATATAAGTGACATACCTGTAGTGATTCTAGAGGAGTTAGAGCCAGAGGAATATTACTCGGAGGAGGACTATTCTGAGGAGACTATGGGGATAACATCATATTTGAATATGATGATTGATGTGGAGGATGACATAGAGGTAACATCGATTAACACGGTGATGCACGCCTGTAGAGTCTACACTCTACAGAAGTCTATGAGGGCAATGTACCTCTCAATTGCTTGATCAGTAACGCAAGCTGCACAATATGGTGCAAAGACATTAGAAGGAAGAGATCGTTGATCTCTATGGGGCTAAAAAAGTCTGATGAGTCGACTATGAGATGAAAGCACGATGAGAAAGTGCTCATGACTGACAAGGCCCAGGACTATAAGAATGAGGTCATAGAACTTCACAAGAAACTGGTTGAAAAAGACCAGAAGATAGCACGAATGTCATATATAAATGACAGCGCGCACGAGAATTTCAAGCTTAAGATAGCTTGTTATTCTATTGAGTCGGGACAGACTCGACATACCATAAGTTGAGATATTGTGTCGATTCTAGCGAATCAGAAGCATGAGAATGCTGTTAGACAGTATTAAGAGTAGTATGGTGAATACTTTTGTGTAGTGACGTAAAATCCTCTTTTGTATAATTAAAGGGTAGTCTTTTTGTAAATCCCAATTTTTGTAGAAGTCAATCGCGAGATAAATATGTAATAACTTTTGGGCTATGGAAAGCAACTTGTAAATAGTTTTGAAGTATAAAGAAGCATTTTAATATAAGGAAGTTTTTATTTTTAATTTGCTTTGTTGTGTATGAGTTATTGTCCAATTGTTTGACGACTAATAACGAAGTAAGTAAATAAGTAATAAAAAAAATTTATTTATTTAATCAGAAATGCCGCCAAGAAGAAGAAAACGTAACCAAGAAGCGGAATCGCATAACGAGAACGAGGGGGGTTCTAATAACCCAATGCAATAGTTCGTTCATTTATTAACAGCTGCATTTAACCAAGCTGGGAGTAGAGCACCATAGGACCTTAAAGTAGCTTTAACGACTACCTTTAAGGAATTTAAAAGTGTAGGTCCACCCAAATTTAAGGGAACACGAGACCCAATGGAGGCCCGGACATGGGTCGAGGAAATAGAGAAGGCGTTTGTTATTACAAACGAATGAAGCATAAAAAGACCTCTTTATGACCTATATGATGAAAGGGGAAGCCAACTCTTGGTGGGAGGATCACGAGGGGAAATTTGGGCGGAAGTTGTTACATGTGGGAACAGTTTAAGAAGGTATTTTCTAGAACTACCCTACTTAGCATACTGAGGAGAATGGAGATTAAGTTCTTAGAACTTAAGCGGGGGGACATGTTGTTTCCCAATATGCGTCAAATTCAATGAATTGGCGAGGTTCGCTCCACACCAAGTGGACACGGAGGAGAGGAAGGCTTGTGGGTTTGAAGCGGGGCCTAAAACCACGGCTCTATAGTAGGATATCGGTTTTTTAGAGTGCTTCCTACGGGACCATTACGGAGAAGGCGATAATAGCGGAGGTGGTAGTAGCGGCGTTGACCCGAGACTCACAAGGATAGGAAGAATAATAGTAAGGGAGAGGGAGGAAATAAGGCAGGGGTTGCAAGTGGAAGTGGCAATATGCCTAAGATGAAGAACATTAACCCTGGGAATACTGGGGCAAAACAAGGGGATCCTAAATGTAGGATAGAGGCATGTAAGACTCATCTGGGAGTCTGTCTAAAAGGGAAGACCGGTTGTTATAACTGTGGGCAGAAGGGTCATATATCTCCCAACTGTCCTAATCCTAAAAAAAGCCGGGGATGTTTTGTTTGTGGGTCGGTAGACCACATGGAAAGAAATTGCCCAAAGAAAGGGGCGGAGGGTAGTAAGGGTTCTGGTAGTGGTAATTTAGTCATTATTGGACCAACACCGTCATTGGGTAGACCCTCAGCCCGAACGTTTAATATGATAGTCTAAGATGCGGTTGCATCAACGGACGTAGTAGCAGGTATCATTCCAGTCAACGAAATAAATGCTTATGTGCTATTTGACTCGGGTGCTACTCGTTCTTTCATAGCTTGCGGATTTGCTCAACAATTAGGATTAAATCCTGAAAAGTTAGAAATACCTTTAGACGTTAAGGTAACAAACGAGGAGGTAATTCCCATTGAACACATTCATAGGAATTATTTCGTAGATATCAGCGGTAATAGATTATCGGTAGATCTTTTATCGATAAGGTTAAGGGAATTCGATGTGATTCTCGGTATGGATTGGTTAATTAACCATAAAGCAATAATAGATTGTCATAAAAAGAGTGTAAACCTGAGGCTTCCTAAGAAACCTGAGGTGGTGTTTTATGGAAATAAATCACCGGGACGTTCTTGTTGTCTAACTATGACACAAGCTAGGAAGATGCTGAAGAAGGGGTGTAAGGGTTATCTGTGTCACGTGGTGGATACCCAAAGAGTGGGAACATCATTGGAACAGATAGCGGTGGTTCAAGAATTTGCAGATGTGTTTTCGGAGGAGTTACCTGGTATTCCGCCAGATAGAGATGTAGAATTTGTGATTGATTTTTTGCCGGGTACAACACCAGTTTCAAAGGCACCATATAGGATGGCGCCAGTTGAGATGAAGGAGTTAATGGTTCAGTTACATGAACTATTAGATAGAAAGTACATTCAACCGAGTGTTTCTCGTAGAGCAACACCGGTATTGTTTGTAAAGAAGAAGGATGGATCGTTACGACTTTGTATCGACTATCGGGAGTTGAACAAGTTAACGATTAAGAATAAATACCGTTGCCCGGATCGATGATCTATTTGATCGATTGAAAGGGCAAAGTATTTTTCTAAGATAGATTTGCGCACGGGGTATCATCAACTGAAAGTGAGGAAGGAAGATATACCTAAGACGGCGTTCAGAACTCGTTACGGGCATAACAAATTTTTGGTTTTGTCGTTTGGGTTGACGAATGCGCCAGCCGCGTTCATGGATATGATGAACAGAGTGTTCAAACATTATTTGGACAAGTTCGTCGTAGTGTTCATTGATGATATTCTAGTCTATTCTAAGATGCCAGAAGATCATGTTCTGTAAAAACCCAAAACCCTAATAAGACTCGTATGTATAAATCCCATTATATAAATAAAATTTCTCTGTTCTGAATGTGTTATGTGTTATTATATACTTGGTTTGACAAAATTGACCAAATAAATTTTTATCCGAAAAACGTCGTGCTTGACTCCTCGTGCTTAATAATTTTTTTTCCATAATTATTTTGACAAGTTGCTTTGTTGTGCTTACACTGACAAAACGCTTTGTCGTGCTTGTTAGGATTAGTGAGAAATTTAGGTTAGTAAACCTAGGTTAACAAACCCTAACCCTAATTAGCAAAACCCTAAACCTAGTTTATAAATTAAACCCTAATTAGCTAATCTAAACCTAACTAGCTTATGTTAACACCTAATCATGGTTAGTAAACTTCTATTAGGTACTAATTAACATTACTTAACATTCCTAATCATTAGAAACAAAACCCTAATCAAGATTAGTGAAGATTTAAACCTAATTAAGCTACTAATTTGATCAACTAGCTCACAAGTAGGTTGAGAGTCACCATTTCAAGTTCCAAAACATCACATGACATGCTTCCAAACTCCCAAGCAGCAGAAGAGTCACAAATCAGATCTTTATAGAGGCAAGTAGGTGGAAAAATGACCAAAAAGCCAAGTTGAAGAATTCTATAAATAGGAACCTTACGACTGAGCAAACTCATGAATTCTCAAAGCCTAGATACACTTATAAACCTACCATATCAAGCCTGGGTGTTAACAACAATAAGATCAGAAGATAGAATCAAGAATTGCTCAAGTTATGGTGCAAACCCTAGTTCATAAATTTCTATTTGATCTTATGTTAGATTTGTTGTTTAGATGTTTAGAATATTGTATTAGGATGTTAGAAAGTATGCTAGAGTGGTAGAACACATTTTCATAACATCTAGATGCCTTAATTAAGCGTTTTATGAAATCTGGAAATTTTAAAAAAAATGGTCTGACAGCCGAATGTCAGGGCTTTTCGATTCATGTGTGTTTATGATTTGGTCTGTTAATTAATTGGTATTTATACCCTGTAAGTAGGTCTTTAATCTAGAAAAGAAAACAGGTTCATATGAACTATAGATTCCAAGATATAAGCAGTCAAAGTGGGTTGACCGTTCACGGAAGTTGGTTTTCTGGGTTGCCCAGAAAGCTCAAAAACGATTAAACCAAACTAGTTTGTGAAACCTTTTAATCGTCTTCGATTGTTAATTGTTTAAGTTTTTGTTATATATTTGGTACGCGTTATACATACTACATATCTATGATCTTCAATCGAACAAATAACTCATAGGATTACGTAATTATTGGTCAAAAGTAGTTGATCAAAGCGTGACCAAGTTTACGGGTTTTTCCGTAAAGCGAAGAACACGAAGAACAGTTGGTAGCTGTACTTTGACCAGCATAAATAGAGACCTTAGATTTAAGTTTTATTCATGTTAATGTTATATATATGTACCCTGACATATAGATTACATGTTACAACAAACACAACATACATCTAATACACATAATCAAAGTTATTCAAGCCATGAAAACTGGTTGATTGGCCATGACCAACCATTACGGGTTATCCGAAACCCAAAACGACTACAAGCGATAACTTTGAACCTTTATAATTTCTTGTTAGATGTAGATTAAAGCTCGATTATTTGTTGAGCTTATCTTATTGTATGAGTACTACAACACCAATACTTGATCTAACCAAAAATCATTATCATTACGATGTGAGTTATTTGATGGTCAAACCGGTCACTCGAAAGCATGACCCAATGGGTACTTTAGAAACTCAAGAACACCTATATCGACACACTTTACATCCTTTGTAGAGCTTTAGGGTCGATGAAATTATTTTCTTTAAAAATAAATTATAAAAAATTAGAAATAATTAATAAATACATATAAAAACAGTTTTAAAAATTATTATAAATTATTTCCGATATTTCTACAAAAATGTAATAATTATTTTATTTTATTTAGATATTATTTATAATTAACTTATTAATAAAGTAATTAGAATAATTACTTTTAAATACTAAATAATTATGTAAAATATTATTATTGAAATAAAATCATAATAAATGATTATAAATTATTTAATAATATTAAATAATGTTTTTATAAAGTTTTTATAAATAGAGATAAATGATTTAAAAATCATTTAAAGGATAAATAAATATTTTAAAAATACTTTAAACCTTCTAAAATATATTATAAGGATAATTAAATTATTTAAAATATACCCAAATTTTATAAATAAAATTTAGTTCATTTATCAAAGGTATTAAAAGTCAAATCTAACCCGGTATTAAATAGATGTTTTATTTGAGTATTGTTATCAATACTAACGTGTTAGATTTATATTTATAAACGTCATAGGTAATTATTAGCCTTCGAATAGCATAGATTGACTGATCTACGCTCAGGCAAGTCTCCTATACCCAATTTATTACTTATGCAAAATTTATCAACCCTGTTTATTCGCTGAACAAGATTCTATCTTGATATACTGTTGATATAATACACCTACATTGAATTACCTATTATTGAAAACTTATTGCTATAGTTCCAGCATGACTAAGAAATGAATTGTTTATTTATATGATATTGTTTATTGAGCATAAACTGTTGTGTTAAACCAAATTGTTTTGGCAAGACAATCTTATACTGAAGTTGAGTATCCCGTAAGGGAGCGAAGTTTAGTCAATGAATATATTGACAGTAAAATGTAAGTGTATTTTGAGCACTGTAGGTGATATGAATACTTCTAGGATGTTGAATAGGCTGATCCCCTATCTCACATCTGAATAAAATTTCTAAGTCTTTGTGACTGATAGAAATGATAAAAATTCGAACTAGTTGGAATTAGAAATCCGAAATGGTAACAACTATCGATCGAAATTTGAATTGTTATAATTCTTCAAATCCTATATTGTTATAAATATACAACTTCACGAGTATGTCATAGCTCACCTTGCAAATTATTCCTTTGCGGTTTTAGATGGTAATCTCCTGGAACATCCGGAGTAGATAAAGGGAAGCGTCCCTACATATATTAGATTATATTATTGTCTGTATGAATACCTTGTAATAAGAACTCAATATGAGAATTTTGTAATCGAATCATAATATTATGATATATATATAACATCTTTTATTTCTGCAACCTTGTTTTCTTACATATATAGATGTAAAGTAAGATGTCTTCTATTCTAGTTGAGATCCCTGGGAACTATTTATCTGAGTGAGGGTGTTAATAACATGGACTATTCATGTTGTTATTAATACTCTGAATTTCAGATAGATGGTTACTATCGATACGATAGTATATATTCGCATGACATAGACTATACATCTGGGTGAGGGTATTAGTAATATGGATTTATTCATGTTATTTCGATACTCGAATTTCGGATAGATAGACTCTAGTTATAGATACAGTTCATATATTCAAGTGAGGGTATCCAAACACAGTAATATTTCTCTTGGGAATTACCATCTGTTGTGGGATACTATGAATCTTGAATCTATGGGAATTATATCTGATAGTCCCTCTATCTAATGTAATATTTTAATCAGATACCATAGGTGTATAGATTTAAATGCATTATGTTAATTCTCTGTAAACACCATACTGGATACCACGGGAGTATAGGTACGGGGGTGTTACATATTTGGTATTAAAGTTGTTAAGGCTATAGATATAAGGAAGAGTTTTCTTAGTATATAGTCTTCGAGTCCGTAAAATTTTTTTAAAAAAACATATAAAATATAACATTAAAATTATTATGTGGTGTAAACCTTTATACCAGTATTTATGGAGTTTTCTTTTATAGATGGCCAACTCAATCTTTGAAGAAAGAGTGATCAATCCACCGCAAATAGAGTCTTTTATAGCTAGTGATGCAGAAGAAGAAGAATTGCTTCATGATCAACAACTGGTTGATGCTGAAGAAGAAGAAGAAGATCCAGTGGCTGGACAATTAATGAGAATAGATGAGCATGATGAGGCAATGGCATCACTACTGCAGACAACAGAATGTGAGAATAATAAGATGAAGTTTAAGGCAGATTTAGCTGAGTGTATGCTAATGGATGAAAGGAGTCATAGTCATCGACTGAAAGTACAACTGCACCATGCACATCTCTGGGAGTTCGAGATACTTTTAATGATTTGCAGCGTCGTGTAACTCGATATCCAGTAGACGAGAAGAAAACTGCTTATCACATCGATCGATCTGTGGTTTGTCACATGATCCAGGATTCCTTTGATGATATCAATGAATTCTAGAGAGTAATATAGGTGGTTGGATGCTTTATATTAGTAAAATAAAGAACCATTCAAAGTTTGTAATGAAAGTTGTACCCTGTAAGATACTAGTATGTTTAAAGTTGTTGTAAGACTTTGAGTTATAAATAACAATATGTTTTAGTTATCTAAGAATCTTATGTGAATCTTTGTTGTTGTTTTATAGAATCATGCCACCAACCAGAAGACCCCAAAGAGAAATGAATAATGAGGATAATCCTACTCAACAGTTAGTAGATATGATGTTAGGAGTAATAAACAGACCTGTAAACCAAAATACATCCTTTAAAGATTTTAAATTAGTTGGACCACCTGAATTTAAAGGCACACTAGAACCTGTAGATGCACAGATTTGGATTTCTGAGATAGAAAAATTCTTCCTAGTAACCAATGTTAGTAATAACCAGAAGATAACTTTTGTAACTTTCTTCTTGAAAGGTGAAGCTAATTATTGGTGGGAATCAACCAAAGGTCGAGTAGAAACTGAAATTGTTCCTTGGGATAGATTTAAAGAGTTGTTCTTTGAAAACTATTTTTCCAATCCCTGAAAGACCGAATGGAAATAAAATTTCTGGACTTAAAACAAGGAGATCTTACTGTAACCCAGTATACAACTAAGTTTAATGAACTATCCAAGTTTGCTCCTCATCAAGTAACCACTGAACTTAGAAAGACTTGTAGGTACCAAGAAGGTTTAAAACCTCAGATTTGGAGTAAATTATCAGTGCTTCAAATCAAAACTTTCTCTCAAATACTAGAGAAGGCCACTATAACTAAAAGTGAGAATTAAAATCTCGCTAAGTTTCATCAGGACAAAAAGACTCAGAGTGAGAAAGGGAAAAGTAAGATAGAACCCAGTTCAGGTGGGTTTAATAACAAACGTAAATGGAATAATTCTTTTTCTAACAACTCAGGGAAAAATGTAAAACCCCAACTTTTTGAATAAAGATGGATTTTCTATAAATATTATTTTTGAATAATATGGAGTGAAATTGATATAATAGTTGTGGGTAATATTTATAAATTTTGCAAAGTACGCAAGTTGTTATATAATATTCGATTAATTGGGAATATTCGTTTTTAAGCGGGAATATTAGTACAACGGCACAATCATTGGTGGACCCTAGCGAAATTATTGTCGGATTGAGAAAGCGACAAAAATACTTTATGAAAATAACTTGGCGGAAGTTTTACCGTTAACTGTTGAAACACCGGTGTTAAAAGAAATGCGATACAAAGAATCTGGCGTGGTTGCGTAGTAGCATTACGGTATTGATTATTGATGCTTACGTGATAAGTCACTCAGTTTTGTTGGTATTATTAATGTAATAATCTGAGAAAATCTTTTATATAAAGCGAGAATACTTTTATAAAGTTATTCTATAAATAGAATATATTATATTCTATTATGCATAGTGTTGCATAATGTCCGCATAGTGTTTTGCATAGTAAAATCTTTTTATATAAAACATAATACTTTTATAAAGCTATCTGTTTTATTTGACAATAATTAGAATATATTATATTTTATTATGCATAGTGTTTGTATAGTGCTTGCATAGTGTTTGCATAGTAAAATCTTTTATAAAGTTATTCGTTTTATTAGATTATAAATAAAATATATTATATTTTATTTAAAAGATTTTACTTTAAATATGAACCGTCGATTAAAGTAAATCAATACGGACCGTTCATGAGTTAGTTCTTATGCGATCCATTTTCTATAAATATAAGCTCATTCCTTCATTATTTTCTTACGAATTCACTTTGAAACTCAGAGAGAAAATTATAGAGAGAAAGAAGAAAAGATTTCGCTACTTAACTACTCTTATATTAGGTTCTTTTACAGAAGGGTGTTATTATTTCTTATTCATGAAGAAGCTGTTGTTATTCCATTGCTTATTATTACATTGGAATAACTTTGTATCTGTGATTCGCGCCTATTCTTGGTGACATTCTTCTATTATTCCGTCTTTACTATTCATTTGGAATATCACATGCATGCGTTTTCTGTGGGACTGATTCCATCTTTATTATTATTACATTGGAATATCACATGCATGCATTTTAAATGGGACTGATTAAAATCCTTATTAGTGATACATTGGAATAACTTTGTCTATGTGAAGTACCGCATGCATGGTGGTTTTTGTTGTTATTCCATTCTTTATGATTCATTGGAACATCCGCTTCGGCATGTAATTTAAATACGACTGGTTCCGTTATTTAGTATTCATTGGAATAACTTTGTCCATGCAAAGCACCGCATGCATGGTGATTTCTTTTGTTATTCCATTCTTTATTATACTCAGTTGATTAAAGTTTTGACTTCTATACTCCATGAAATTAATAGAATATCCTTTATATTTGCGCTTCATCTAGTATCTTTTCATGAAAATATTCTTCTGATCATTCTTGAATTTTACTACAAAGCAAATATCATGTTGACAATTTGGACATTAGTAGTTCTTGGACAAATTATTTTTGAACTTGTTTTATTGAATTCTTATATCATTGTCATCATCCTCATGTTTATATTATGTTGAAAGTCATCTACATGGCATTTTGTAGTGCATAGATGGACTTGGTATGATTATGACCGTGGATTATTCGATTGTAATCATGGTAGTAATGTTACAAATGATGTGGTAAAAGTCCTCGTTGGCCCGTAGTGCATTGATGGACAGTTGTTGGCATGATCATGACCATTAATGAATACACAAATATTCTTGGCCCATAGTGCATGGATAATTGTGGTTCTTATACTAAAGAATATCCTTGGCCGTAGTGCAGGGGTGATTCGATGATGTGGAATATTTATTAAAGTGAGTCTCAATTGATAATGAGTGATGAAAAACCTTTTTAATCATAAAAGATAGTAGATTTTATTTTCTACTTGACTCTTTTAATGGATTGTTTGTTCCGCTGCAGTTAAACTTGATGTCTATTATATTTTATCAGTTTAACATTGTTGGAGACTAATGATAATTTATTACGCATTATCTTAGTCATAATATTTCTTCTTTGGGCTAGTTGAGCTCACCCTTTCTTTCACCGTTCTCTTGTGAAATGAGAATATATTTGGGACGAGTCGGGGAATGGAGTGATGGTCCAGAGGATAGCATTAGTAGTCCTCACTATTCTGTGAAATAGTGTGATAATAATTGTAATGAGGACTCCTTTTGAGTTTGTATAATCTCTAGTAGATAATATTTGTATTCAAACTCACAATTTATGTTTTGTCGTATTGTACACGACAATTGTATTAGTAAGTTGTATTTAAATTCTGTACCGTGTATCTAGCGACCCAAGATGGGTGATGTATACCTAATTTTGGGGGCATCACAAAAAAGATAAGAAATACTAATAACAATTTTAGTAATAATAATATTAAACCTTGTCCTAAGTGTAGTAAGAAACATAGAGGAGAGTGTCTTCTTAACAAATGCTTTAATTGTGGACAGTCAGGACATTATCTTTCACAGTGTCCTCTTCCAAAGAAAAATAAATGTTTTAATTGTTGTTCAATGGACCATTTTCTAAGATCATCCCATAAACCAAGGAGGAAAAGGGTTAGAATACCGAGAATAATCAATCGACAGATGGCTGCGATTGGGGTTGAGAATCGACCTCCATGCGAGAACATTTAATATGTCGGTGAGGGATCTTTGTTGCTTCACGGGGCGTGGTGGCGGTATCATCCCTATCAACACTTTAAATGCATATGTGTTATTCGATTACGGTGCTACTGTTCATTTCGTGTCTAGAAATTTCTCTACAAACTTGAATATGCCTTGTGAAAATTTAGACAAACCATTTTGTGTAGAAATTGCTAATAATGAAAGAATTAGGTTAAGACCATATCGTGAAACCGTAGTGTGGTAATAAAAGGACATAATTTTAAGGTAGATTTGATACCAATTTAGTTGGGAGAATTTGATGTAATTCTAGGAATGAATTGGTTAGTTAATCATAACGCGATGATTAATTGTCATAAAAAATGTATTAACCTTTTGGCGCTTGAAGTCAAAGGTAGTGTTCAACCAGTAGTTGTTCACCTAAGCAATCTCGATGTTTGACTATAGTTCGTAAAAAGATTACTTAAAAGGGTTGTTTAGGATATTTGGCCTATATAGTTGATACTACAAATCGGGAAGGAGTAAAACTAGATCAAATACCTATAGTTAAGGAATTTCCTGATGTATTTCCAGATGATTTACCCTGTTTGCCTCCAGATAGGGAGATTGAGTTTATCATTGATCTTGCACCAGGAGCGGCACTAGTTTCTAAGGCACCATACAGAATGGCACCTATAGAACTGAAAGAGTTACTTATTCAATTACATGAACTCTTAGATAAAAAGTACATACAACCTAGTGTTTCACCCTGGGGAGCACCAGTGTTGTTTGTAAAGAAGAAGGATGGAACTATGAGACTTTGTATAGATTATAGGGAGTTAAATAAGCTAACTATTAAGAATAAATATCCTTTGCCAAGGATTGATGATTTGTTTGACCAATTAAAGGGGGCCGAATATTTTTCAAAAATTGACCTTAGAACAGGTTATCATCAATTAAAGGTAAGAAAGGAGGATGTGCCGAAAACAGCGTTTAGGACACGCTATGGACATTATGAATTTCTTGTAATGTCTTTTGGATTAACAAATGCACCGGCAGTATTTATGGATTTAATGAATCGAGTGTTTAAACCATGCTTAGACAAATTTGTTGTAGTCGATGATATTCTGGTATACTCGAGAACACGGGAAGAGCATGCTGAACACTTGAGAGTCGTTTTGGAGAAATTACGAAAGGAACAACTTTATGCAAAGTTTTCCAAGTGTGAATTTCAGTTGAAGAGAGTTCAATTTTTAGGTCATGTAATTGACAAAGATGGAATATCGTAGATCAACTAAGATCAAAAGCGGTTATGAAGCGGGAACAACCAACAACTCCAATGAAATACGAAGTTTTCTCGGTTTAGCGGGTTATTACCGAAGCGGTTTATAAAAGATTTTTCAAAAATAGCAACCCCATTAACGGTTTAACTCGAAAGATGGTGAAATACGTGCGGGACGGATAAATGTGAGGAAAGCTTCCAAGAGTTGAAGAAGCGGTGAGCATGGCTCGATGTTATCCTTACCGGATGATACTGAGGAGGCCTTGTAGTATATAGTGACACATCACACAAAGGATTAGGGTGTGTGTTGATGCAACATGGGAAAGTGATAGCTTATGCATCACGACAACTCAAAGATTATGAGAAGAGATATCCTACTCATGATTTAGAGTTAGTCGCTGCTCTAAAAATTTGGAGACATTACTTATACGGGGAAACGTGTGAAATATATACAGATCATAAAAGTTTGAAATATATTTTTACACAACGGGAATTAAATTTAAGACAGAGGAGATGGTTAGAACTGATAAAGGATTTTGACTGTGAAATCTTATATCATCCCAGCAAAGCAAATGTTGTAGCTGATGCGTTAAGTAGAAAGAATCAGGAAAAATTGAATGTGTTAACCACCAATGATAGGTTAATAAAAGATTTTGAACATTTAAAAATTGAGGTGGAATGTCCAACTACCTCTACCCAAAAATTGTATATTTTAGAAGGAGTTTCATCTACGCTTTCGATAAAGTTAGAGAGATACAGGAAAAGATGAAGAGTGTAAGAAATACAAGTCTAATATAACTCTCATGACAAGTATAATAAATTTCGAATAGATGCGGATGGAATAATAAGATATGAAAATAGAATCTGGGTTCCATTAGATGAAGCTTTAAAAGATGAAATTTTGAACGAAGCACATAATTCTAAATTTGCCATATATCCTGGCAGTACTAAAATGTTTAAAGATTTAAGTCGACACTTTTGGTGGTCGAATATGAAAAGGGAAATAGTTGAATGGGTAAGTAAATGTCTCACGTGTCAAAGGGTTAAGGCAGAACATCAGAAGCCAAGTGGTTTACTTCAACCCTTACCAATTCCTGAGTGGAAGTGGGAACATATAACCATGGACTTTGTAGTGGGCCTTCCAACTACACAAAAAGGCCATAATGCCATTTGGGTAATAGTTGACCGTTTAACTAAATCCGTTCACTTTTTACCTATTAAAATTACACATAACCTGGATCACCTTGCCAAATTATATATTCATGAAATTATCTCTAGGCATGGAGTACCTATTTCCATAGTATCAGACCGAGATCCACGTTTTACTTCAAATTTTTGGAAGAGTCTTCAGAAAAATTTAGGAACACAATTAAGACTAAGTACAACCTATCATCCTCAAACTGATGGACAGAGTGAGAGAACCATACAAACATTAGAGGATTTGTTAAGAACATGTGTCATAGACTTCAAAGGAAGTTGGGAAGATCAGTTACCTTTAGTCGAATTCGCCTACAACAATAGTTATCATGCTAGCATAGGTATGCCACCCTATGAAGCCTTATATGGAAGAAAATGTAGAACGCCTATGTGTTGGGATGAAGTCGGGGAAAGACAAATGTTGGGACCTGAAATAATTCAACAAACCACTGAAACTATCAGAATCATACGTCAACGATTGCAAGCATCTCAAGATCGACAAAGAAAATACGCTGATCCACATCGTCAACAACGAAATTTTAGCATAGGAAGCCATGTATTCTTGAAAGTATCTCCTTGGAAGGGCAAGATATGTTTTGGCAAGAAAGGAAAACTAAGTCCGAGGTTCATTGGACCTTTTGAAATTTTGAGAAGAATTGGTGAAGTTGCTTATGAAATAGCACTACCACCTGAGTTAAACCATATTCATAATGTGTTTTATGTGTCTGTTTTATGACCATACAAACCTGATTATAAATACGTTATAAATTATGAACCTATCCAAATCGAAGAAGATCTTTCTTATGTAGAAGAACTTTATGCGAGATAAATCGTAGTAAAAAAGCAAGTCCTCCGTAATAAAGTGATAGCATCGGTTAAAGTAATATGGAGAAATCAGAACGTTGAAGAAGCTACATGGGAGCTTGAAGATAAAATGTGAGAGAATTATCCTCAACTTTTTACTTAACATGTACTTTAATTTTGAGGACGAAATTCTTATTAGTGGAGGTGAATGTAAAAACCCAAAACCCTAATAAGACTCGTATGTATAAATCCCGTTATATAAATAAAATTTCTCTATTCTGAATGTGTTATGTGTTATTATATACTTGGTTTGACAAAATTGACCAAATAAATTTTTATCCGAAAAACGTCGTGCTTGACACCTCGTGCTTAATAATTTTTTTCCATAATTATTTTGACAAGTTGCTTTGTCGTGCTTACACTGACAAAATGCTTTGTCGTGCTTGTTAGGATTAGTGAGAAATTTAGGTTAGTAAACCTAGGTTAACAAACCCTAACCCTAATTAGCAAAACCCTAAACCTAGTTTATAAATTAAACCCTAATTAGCTAATCTAAACCTAACTAGCTTATGTTAACACCTAATCATGGTTAGTAAACTTCTATTAGGTACTAATTAACATTACTTAACATTCCTAATCATTAGAAACAAAACCCTAATCAAGATTAGTGAAGATTTAAACCTAATTAAGCTACTAATTTGATCAACTAGCTCACAAGTAGGTTGAGAGTCACCATTTCAAGTTCCAAAACATCACATGACATGCTTCCAAACTCCCAAGCAGCAGAAGAGTCACAAATCAGATCTTTATAGAGGCAAGTAGGTGGAAAAATGACCAAAAAGCCAAGTTGAAGAATTCTATAAATAAGAACCTTAGGGCTGAGCAAACTCACGAATTCTCAAAGCCTAGATACACTTATAAACTTACCATATCAAGCCTGGGTGTTAACAGCAACAAGATCAGAAGATATAATCAAGAATTGCTCAAGTTAAGGTGCAAACCCTAGTTCATAAATTTCTCTTTGATCTTATGTTAGATTTGTTGTTTAGATGTTTAGAATATTGTATTAGGATGTTAGAAAGTATGCTAGAATGGTAGAACACGTTTTCATAACATCTAGATGCCTTAATTAAGCGTTTTATGAAATCTGGAAATTTTGAAAAAAATGGTCTGACAGCCGAATGTCAGGGCTTTTCGATTCATGTGTGTTTATGATTTGGTCTATTAATTAATTGGTATTTGTAGCCTTTAAGTAGGTCTTTAATCTATAAAAGAAAACAGGTTCATATGAACCATAGATTCCAAGATATAAGCAGTCAAAGTGGGTTGACCGTTCACGGAAGTTGGTTTTCTGGGTTGCCCAGAAAGCTCAAAAACGATTAAACCGACTAGTTTGTGATCGACCTTTTAATCGTCTTACGATTGTTAATTGTTTAAGTTTTGTTATATATCTTTGATACTAGCGTTATACATACTACATATCTATGATCTTCAATCGAACAAATAACTCATAGGATTACCGGAATTATTGGTCAAAAGTAGTTGACCGAGCATGACCAAGTTTCTGGGTTTTTTCCAGAATCTGAAGAACACGAAGAACAGTTGGTAGCTGTACTTTGACCAACATAAATAGAGACCTTAGATTTAAGTTTTGTTCATGTTAATGTTATATATATGTACCCTGACATATAGATTACATGTTACAACAAACACAACATACATCAATAATGCAGTAATCAAAGTTATTCAAGCCACAAAAAAAGCGATTGAAGGCCGTGACCAATCATTACGGGTTATCCGAAACCCAAGAAACGACTCTTCTAACAGTAACTTTGAACCTTTATAATTTCTTGTTAGATGTAGATTAAAGCCTGATTATTTGTTGAGCTTGTACTATTGCATGAGTACTACAACACCAATACTTGATCTAACCAAAAATCATTACCGAACTTGAGTTATTTGATGGTCAAATTGGTCACTCGACCATGACCAATGGGCGCTTGAAACTCAAGAACACCTCTGACGACACTTTCATCATCCTTTGAGAGCTTTAGCGTCGATAGAAATTATTTTCTTTAAAATAAATTATAAAAATTAGAAATAATTAATAAATACATATAAAAATAGTTTTAAAATTATTATAAATTATTTACGATATTTTCTACAAAAATGTAATAATTATTTTATTTTATTTAGATATTATTTATAATTAACTTATTAATAAAGTAATTAGAATAATTACTTTTAAATACTAAATAATTATGTAAAAATATTATTAGTGAAATAAAAATCATAATAAATGATTATAAATTATTTAATAATATTAAATAATGTTTTTATAAAGTTATTATAAATAGAGATAAATGATTTAAAAATTATTTAAAGGATAAATAAATATTTTAAAAATACTTTAAACCTTCTAAAATATATTATAAGGATAATTAAATTATTTAAAAATATATCCAAATTTTATAAATAAAATTTAGTTCATTTATCAAAGGTATTAAAAGTCTAATCTAACCCGGTATTAAATAGATGTTTTATTTGAGTATTGTTATCAATACTAACGTGTTAGATTTATATTTATAAACATCATAGGTACTTATTAGCCTTCGAATAGTATAGATTGACTGATCTACGCTCAGGCAAGTCTCCTATACCCAATTTATTACTTATGCAAAATTTATCAACCTTGTTTATTCGCTGAACAAGATTCTATCTTGTTATACTGTTGATATAATACACCTACATTGAATTACCTATTATTGAAAACATATTGCTATAGTTCCAGTATGACTAAGAAATGAATTGTTTATTCATATGATATTGTTTATTGAGCATAAACTGTTGTGTTAAACTAAATTATTTTGGTAAGACAATCTTATACTGAAGTTGAGTATCCCGTAAGGGAGCGAAGTTTTGTCAATGAATATAATGACAGTAAATTATAAGTGTATTTTGAGCACTGTAGGTAATATGCATACTCCTAGGATGTTGAATAGGCTGATCCCCTATCTCACATCTGAATAAAATTTCTAAGTCTTTGTGACTGACAGAAATGATAAAAATTCCAGAACTAGTTGGAATTAGAAATCCAAAAATTTGAATTGTTATAATTCTTCAAATCCTATATTTTTATAAATATACAACTTGCTGAGCATGTCATAGCTCACCCTTGCAAATTATTCCCTTTGCAGTTTTAGATGGTAATCCTGGAACATCTGGAGTAGATAAAGGGAAGCGTCCCTACATATATTAGATTATACTCTTGTCTGTATGAATACCTTGTAATAAGAACCCGTTATGAGAATTTTGTAATCGAATCATAATATTATGATATATATAACATCTTTTATTTTCGCAACCGTGTTTTCTTACATATATAGATGTAAAGTAAGATGTCTTCTATTCTAGTTGAGATCCTTGGGAACTATTTATCCGAGTGAGGGTGTTAATAGCATGGATTTATTCATGTTGTTATTAATACTCGAATTTCGAGATAGATGGTTACTATCGATATGATAGTATATATTCGCATGACATAGACTATACATACGGGTGAGGGTATTAGTAATATGATTTATTCATGTTATTATCGATACTACGAATTTCGGATAGATAGACTCTAGTCACGAGATCTGAGTTCATATATTCAAGTGAGGGTATCCAAACACGGTAATATTTCTCTTGGGGATTACCATACATTATGGGATCTTTGTGAATCTTGAATCTATGGAAATTATATCTGATAGTCCCTCTATCTAATGTAATATTTTAATCAGATACCGTGGGTGTATAGATTTAAATGCATTATGGTAATTTTCTATAAACACCATACCGGATACCACGGGAGTATAGGCATGGGGGTGTTACATACTGAACACTTAAGAATAGTGTTGGAAACACTACGAAGGGAGAAGTTATATGCGAAATTCACTAAGTGTGAATTTTGGCTCGAAAGAGTGCAGTTTCTATGACATGTTATAGATAAAGATGGCATATCTGTAGATCCAGCGAAGGTGGAAGTAGTTAATGAGTGGGAGCAACCGAAAATGCCAACCGAGGTTAGGAGTTTTCTGGGGTTTGCAGAATACTATAGAAGGTTCATTCAGGACTTTTCTAAATTAGCTACTCCGCTGACAAATCTGAGGAAGTTGGTGAAGTATGAGTGGACAGAAAAGTGTGAGCATAGTTTTCAAGAACTAAAAAGGAGGTTGACTGAGGCACCTGTATTATCTTTACCAGATAATACAGGAAATTTTGTAGTTTATAGCGATGCTTCGCATAGAGGACTAGGTTGCGTGCTTATGCAGCATGGCAAGGTCATTGCGTATGCGTCACGTCAGTTAAAGGATTATGAGAAGGTCTATCCTACTCATGACCTAGAATTAGCAACTGTAGTGTTTACTTTAAAAATATGGAGACATTGTTTATACGGGGAGAAGTGTGAGATATACACGGACCATAAAAGTCTGAAATATATCTTTACACAGAAGGAGTTGAATATGAGGCAGAGAAGGTGATTAGAATTAATAAAAGATTATGACTGTGATATCTTATATCATCCAGGGAAGGCGAATGTAGTAGCCGACGCGTTGAGTCGGAAGAGTGGAGAGAAATTGTCAATGTTAATGACTCAGAACGAAGTAATAACAGAGATGGCGAGGATGGAATTAGAAGTTAAGTTACCAAGTGAAACGGGGGAGATGTTATTTTCAATAGAAACTCGACCAACGATAGTAGAACGGGTTAAGGAAGTACAATTAAGTACTGAAGAATGCGAGCAGATGAAGAAGATAATGAAGGATGATGTGAAGACTAAGTATAACCTTGATAAAGAAGGTTTACTTCGTTTTGAAGGAAGAATTTGGGTTCCAAATAATTCTGAGTTGAAAGAAGAGATTATAGGCCCATAGTTCGAGGTACTCGATACATCCCGGTAGTACTAAGATGTATCAAGACCTTCATCAGAACTTTTGGTGGCCGAACATGAAGAGGGAGATTGCAGAATATGTTAGTAAGTGCTTAACTTGTCAGAAAGTTAAGGCTGAACACCAAAGACCGAGTGGATTGATACAACCACTTGAGATTCCAGAGTGGAAATGGGAGCATATCACCATGGACTTTGTGGTGGGACTTCCAACGACAAGAAAAGGATACGATGTTATTTGGGTATTAGTGGATCGATTAACTAAATCGGCTCATTTTCTACCAATAGGAGTTAGGTATAACCTAGAGCAGTTAGCTAAGCTTTATGTCAAGGAAATCATTTCTAGACATGGAGTACCTATTTCGATTGTGTCCGATCGTGATCTACGATTCATGTCGAGCTTTTGGAGGAGTTTGCAAGAGCAAATGGGAACGCAGTTGAGATTGAGTACGGCGTATCATCCACAGACGGATGGACAAAGCGAATGGACTATTCAAATACTAGAAGATATGTTAAGATCTTGTGTTATGGATTTCAAGGGGAGTTGGGATGAACATCTACCTTTGGTAGAATTCGCTTACAACAATAGTTTTCACGCTAGTATAGGCATACCGCCTTATGAAGTGTTGTATGGAAGGAAGTGCAGAACACCGCTCTGTTGGGATGAAGTAGGTGAACGTTGAATGTTGGGACCTCAAATGGTACAACAAACGACAGACATGGTGAAGCTAATAAGAGCTCGATTAGTAGCGGCTCAAGATAGACAACGAAAGTATGCAGATCCTCATCGAGAGAAGAGGGAGTTTGAAGTAGGGTCTTATGTCTTTCTAAAAGTATCGCCTTGGAAAGGGAAGATATGTTTTAGGAAGAAAGGGAAGTTAAGTCC
Organism: Panax quinquefolius; assembly: GCA_020205615.1. Classification (NCBI taxonomy): domain Eukaryota; kingdom Viridiplantae; phylum Streptophyta; class Magnoliopsida; order Apiales; family Araliaceae; genus Panax; species Panax quinquefolius. The sequence continues at coordinate 40,235,331 of CM035167.1, read as the reverse complement.
AAGGTTTGTAGGACCTTCTGAGATTTTAAGAAGGATAGGAGAGGTAGCTTATGAAGTAGCCTTACCTCCAAAAATGAAAAGAATACACAATGTGTTTCACGTGTCTGTGGTGCGTCCTTATAAACCAGACTACAAGCACGTAATAGAGTATGAGTCTATTCAAGTAGAAAAAGACTTAACATATGAAAAACTTCTGATTCAGATTATTGATAGGAAGGAACAAGTCTTGAGAAATAAAGTGATGCCTTCAGTAAAAGTAATTTGGAGTAACCACGATGCTGAAGAAGCAACGTGGGAGCTCGAAAGTAAAATGAAGGAAAAGTTTCCTCATTTGTTATGTAAGAGTAGTGAGATTCTGGGGACAGAATCCTTATAAGGAGGGAAGAATGTAACGCCCGAGAAATTTGAATTTTCAATAAATTAAATTTTTATTTGATTATGTTGATTAAATGAAATTAATGGACTTATTATGTGAGTAAGATGTTCAAAGGTCGTTCTATGACCTAGAATATACGGATGTGGTTAGTATTTTGGCTTTATGCTAGAATTAATTGTTGTGAATTATCAAGACGAGAATGAAGGTTTTCTGAGATTGTTTGCGTAAAAATACTATTCATCCAATGTCATTCGGAGCTAGGGTTTGAAATTCTGAGAAACGCGTAATGTTAGAATATGACGATATTATGGAATATCCAATAATATTTTCGTTATGGCAAACGAAGTTTTCGCTTGTGGACTTAAAACCTAAGGGTTTGTGAAAGAGGTTTCCGAAAGGGAAATGTAATGCGTATAGTCGTTTCGATTATTATATGTATGGAATATGAGTATTATACTAGTATGTATACGAGTATGGTATGAAGAATAGTACGACGTATAATACGATTATTATACGAAGAGAATACGTGAGTAATACGAGTAGAATACGAGTTATATTATTAGAGTATGAGTTAAGGATTTTATCCAATCCAATTGGACTTGGATTAATAACAAGCCCAATGAATTAAGTATACAAGCCCAAGTCAAGGCCCAATATCAGATTAGTTAAAGCCCAATGTTTATTAAAGTCAATCCCAATCCAAAGAATTAAATTGTGGGTCGAACCGACGGGTCATGGGATTGGAAAAACCCATGGGGCAACCCATGGGCATAGTGGGCCGGCCACTTGGTGTGCAAGGCAAGATTAACACTTGGTCACCAAGTATTTTACTTGGTGACAAAGTGGTAAATATGTAAGGAGGTGGAGAATTGGACTATTTTGCCCCTCATTTAGTTTTCTATATATACAAGGCTTAGGATGGATTTTTGTTGTTTTAAAAAATCTTGTCCAACATATTTGAGAGAGAAAGAGAGCTAGACTTAAACTATTCTTCTACCTTGAAGCTTTTTCATTAGAAGTTCAACAAGAACACTAAGAGTTCTTAAGGTAATACTCTTCGATTCTAATTCCATCTCTTTTGGTTTTTTTTTATCATGGAGAATCATAAATGGGTGGGGTATGGCTTATAGGGTGGAATGAGAGTGACTTACCATAGATTCAATCTCTATAAGTCATGACCAAATAGAAATCGTAAGTGTTTACGTAAGTTAAAAACGTAGAAAGTCTTGAAAGTAAACTTAGTTATAATTGAACGTTTTGGAAACCATTGTAGCTAAGGTATGTGCATCTTGATTGGTTAGGATGTAGATATTAAGTCCATGGAGTATTCCATGTGATTTTGCTTAGAGAACATTAGTGACGAAGTTATGGCGAATTGTACGAAAATAGACGTTAAACGTCGAAAATGTGTAAAGTCCGGATTAAAGGTCAAAAGTTGTCGTGTGACTTGAAAACATTGGTTTCCAATGTCAACACGTGAGATAAAGTAATTAAGAGTCATTGGCGAAAGAATCGTCGCATTCCGACTTATAACGAAGAAAACGAGTATTGAACGGACGAAAACGTTAAACGAACGCTCAAAAATGAACTTAAAGGTGAATTCTGAGTTAACGAATTCAGAAATATGAAATTCTTATATGAACACGTAAATGATGTAATTCCTGACTTGTAGGAATTTGAATGGGCCAATTCGGATGTAAAACGAACAAATTAGGAAGTCGGGAGTTTCGTTAAGAAACCAAACTGTTTTGGCCAATTAGTGCACAGGTTCGGCGCCACAGCGCCAAACCCGGTGTTATCTGTCACGCCGCAGCGCCAATTATGGCCGGGAGAAAATAAAAAGGTCTAGAGACTCATGCGCTTGTTGTGAGAGTTTGTATATGGACTCGCATTGCATGCGGCGCCAAGTCCGCAAAACCTCAGAGAGAGTGGTCTTGCTTGGTACCACTAGAATGCATAGAGATGTCGTCTTGCTTGTGGCGGCGATGAGAAAAAGGTTGACCAAGTTAGTTTTTATTCCATTTTGAATGAAGACTTAATGTAAGATATTGAAGGTACTTAATGTACATTATAAGACTTACCTTAACTCACTTGTAAGGTGTTAATGTAAGAAGATCTAGTAAGGTTTAATAGTAATTAAATGAAGAACACAATGACGTAATGAGTGAACCGTGAATGACGTTCAACATTGGTAATTAACCATTTATGATCGAATGTCGGTTAAGGATGTAAGAACGTTAATGAAACATAACGAAGTATAAAGAGTTGAATCGACTTTAATAACGAAGTTAATTCAAATAAAACATAGAAGAGAAAGAAGTTGGTTAGAACCGTAAAGATAGTTTATGTGATAACTAATTACGATTGTGCCAATTGTGAATGTATCATGTAGATCCTATAAAGGCGAGAATAGTTGAATTGTAAATTCGAAGACGCTTGAAGGCAAGTCTTTCTTAACTCTTATCGACCTTCGCGTTAGCAAGTTTTTACGTGATGCGTGTTATAAAATGCATGAATGGTAAATAGAAAAGAGTCGATGCTGTTTTATTACGGCTAGACAAGTATTGAAGAGTTGATTGATTTGTTTACAAGTCATTGATATAGAAGCATTAACGCTATCCTATGCAAGTATTTGAGTACGGATGAGAAGGTATGTTTGTCTATGTACAAACAAAAGTATTTTCATCGATTATTTGATGGGCACACGACGTTGTCAAATGTTGAACGTAAATACGTTTAACATAAGAGTGCTGATCAACATAGAGTACAATAGGCTGATCATCTAAAAGTGCTCGTAAGTAAAGACGGATGGATGGCCTTAGTGCCGGATGTCCTTTTCAAGTATGAAAATGAAAAGAGTATGTTCATGGTTTATTGACCGGTTCATCATTCCTAAGCTATTATATATACTCAGGAATTGTTGTATGAGAAGTATTAGTCAAGTATTTCATAATGCTTCGTAAATAATTATTCAAATATGGAGATAAAGCATGTAATTATTGATGTGATATTCATATGATTCTGTGTTAAGACTTGTTGAACTAGTTATGCTCATTCTTGCTTGAACCATATGTTTGCAGCTAAAGTCGAATGAACTGAGAGTTCTAAGAGAGATAAAGGCAAGGCTAAGATGGAAAATTAACCGTCCTGTAATAGACTAGTGTATTGAATGTAATATACTTATGAAGAACAACGAATGTATTTGGTTATGAACCTGGGAAAGGATTTATTACGAATGTAATACAAAGATAGTAATTACAATCATTTTGTTGTTGTTTCAATGGAATGTTTGTATGAAATGTAGTATCATGGAGCACCATCTGTCGGGTTGGAAGATACCCGGATTTGGGGGCGTCACAAGGTTTAATTGTATTAACAACTCCATCCTTTTACCATCTTTTCATCAAATGCATTGATGATATAAAATTCATTTTGATATTTCAAATCAACTTCTGTCTAGCTGAAACAATTAGCATAGACATACCAAGAATAGCTCTTTAAAAATCCGTTGGTTCCAAAAGTTGAACCAAGTCTTTTCTTTTTAAAACGCACATATAAGCACGATTTCAATAAACTTCGAAATCTAGCATAACTAGATGACTTGGAATATCGTATTTCTCCATCTTCCTTCATTATCTTACTTGTGACAATACTTAATCTTCTCTAGCACCTTCAATGCTAAGTCTACTGAAAATACTTATTTTCAGTCTAAACATTCCTATACCTTTGTATAGTCCATCAACTTACCACACTTTATGTGTTTAGGAACTTTCCACAACCATATGTGTTTAAGAACTTATCTTGACAGTATGTAATCCAAGAACAAATCAAGGACTATCCATATGCTTAGGGCTCAGAAACATAACATATATTTATGAGTCACAAACTTTTCATAAGTATGAGTTTCAAGAACTCGCACCTATCTTAACATTCTATACCTATCAAGTATATACATGAGAAAAGATTCACATTCTCGTTATGTATATATTGATAGCGCGACATACTATTCCAATGATTATCACTATAATAAGCTAAGTAGTTGTTACACCAAAGCACAAACCTCTGCCCATACAAAGGTTTATACAACTCAGCTATCACATGAGTCCTCAATCGGAATCTTAGAACTTCTTACTTTCTCTTTACCTAATACAAATTTTCCTTAATTCGTATGCTAACCTTTTCAACTCAATCTGAGTTCTTCTTCCCGTACTAATTTATAGTACCATTCACTTATAGCATTAGCTATAAATCATCTATCGTTTAACAGAACAACTGTTATTACGATTTACTATGATCACGTGGTGATTTTCTTCCTTAATCGTTTAACTCAACGATTTTCTTATCCTTCTCCCTTCGATTATAGTCTTAGGTACTCATACCTAAGATTTATAACCTATCAGCTCTGATAACACTCTGTAACGCCCCAAAATCCGTTCTATTCTCACAACCGGATTCTGTACGTCACGATTCCATCTCCTTCCAAACATACATCATTATATAGCTAAATATAACAACATACATTCTCAAATCCCAAGTTCTATTACCTTCTAACCTCGTTCATTACAAATAATTATAATTACATTATTCTTTACATCTTACAAGAGTGACTTTCATCCGCCACCAAGGATACATATCAGTTCATTAAACTATTCTGTAGTTCAATTACACTATTCTATATTACAAGTCTTGCCTTGTTCTTCACGCTCATTCACGTACTGAATGACACTTTGTCTGGATACCGATCATCTTTATCTTTACGGGATCCTTAAGTTCTTTCTAACATCGTTCGCTGAAAATGTTTTTATTTAAAACAAGTGTGAGCATTCAATTGCCTAGCAAGTCATAGCAGTTGAACAAACAACTTCAAGAATCTAAACATTCTTTTAAGACTTCCATAACCGAACAAAGGTTATGGAGCAGATTGAACAATAGGAATAATCCTGATTCTTATCATTTTAAAACATTCATCACATACTCTTTACAATACTTTCATTCTTCTACCTTTTTCCATACATATCCTGTTTGGCTAGAATCATTAGCACATACTTAACAATAATGGTTCATGTATAAACAGAAAATACTCATATTGAACAGTTCAATCAAAGAACAACTCATCTCAAAGAAACACCGAAGGGTTCAAATTGTGTCACAAGGCCTCATACATACTACCACCTTGTACATACATTGCACATATGCACATAGACAAGACTTCTTAAGTTCAACGTCTGAGAAGTTTAAGAAACTAGCATTCATATAAAATGAATGAAGTTAGGAAACTTGCCTTACGCATAGCTACAACTTACGCTGAACTGCTCATTCCAAATTCTATATAACAACTAAGGAAATAACACATACACCAATTAGTCATATACTTGACTTACTCATTAGTTTACTTAACTTTACTTCTTAGGGTTTGCGTTCTTGTAATCTAAGTTTACGCGACCAACTTTCTTCTATCGCTTTACGACTTTGTGGCATACGAAGATGTCTTATTCACACATTCATCATCTTTGATGATTTACATCCTTAACTTCTTCTTATAACCTTTCTAGGACTCAGTACCCTTCGCGTCTCTGTTAGTAGTCCATATGGTACTTTGAGTGGTTTCCCACAAACAACCAACAAACAAGTTCCCGTCTCATCTACACTGCCCATAACAGTGAGTTAGATCAGTTGCTAGTTTCGTATATACATTTGCTCTCTGAAGGAATTGTTTAGCCCAGCTCCCATATATCAACCATCAAAGGTTACGATTGTACTATAACCTAAATTTATCTTAACCTATCAGAACCATTAAACTATAATGTTGTTAACTCAAATTCTTATTCCTTGTGGCTTTCTGGCAACAAAATGTCATACCTCAGGATTCATTCTTTATCGTCTAAGTCATATAGTCTTTTGTATACTCGGAACGATCGTTCAATGTCCATACTATGCATACATAGCATCAAACATTTTACAATACCTTATTCTGTGAGAGCCCCAAATCCGGGTCCCGGATCACCGTGGATCCGGTTCGATCATTCTATACAACTATTACTATTTTTGCAGAAGATATAAACATAAATTGTTTATATAATACATTTTACACACTATTCCCCAAGGTCGAGTAACCTTAACTTATACACAATTCATAACTTACTTGACTTACAATAACATTTATATCATACAATACTATTACAAATCTAATCGCACACATTAACTTTACGCTGGAACTATCTTTGACCTTTCCTTGTATCCGACGTATTCGTCTTAATCTGCAATGTTTATCATGATATAGCAAGGGTGAGCATGAGATTGCCCAACAAGTTTAAGTTCAATAATTTAACGATATATCATGATTGAAAGAATTTGAATAATAAGCTGGCTATAATTCAACAATATAATTGTGAACTAGCACGAACAAACTTTTGGCTGAACAAGTATTAAACATGAACAAATATATCTGGACCGAATGGTAATGAAGGTGATCAACCTTTCATACCTGACTTATATATGCAATATGTACAGAGTACAATTCTACAATGGCAATCAACAATGATTATCCATAAGCATATCTGAATGAAACAACTTTAAGTAGAGTTAAGTAAAACTTGCTTGAACCATTGATTACTGCTACACAATTTATAACGCTTTATCTGAAGACCTAATATTAGTAATATAGATCTCCAATATTAGAATAATATCATCACAATATAATACTATTATATATATAGATATACATAGAATAACCTAAACACATAACACATAACCCTATCAGTTTATAACACATATAAGACTCGATATCAAGTCAAACTATTGCAGTCTAAGTTGAACTGAAACACAAAATCGACATCCAGGCGATTACAGTCGGACAAATCTCGAGTTTAAGTTCAATTAAACTCGCTTAAACACTTAACTTAACAATTATCTCGAGATAATTTTAGTATTAGTCAAAATAATTTTCATAAGCTCGTAATAATTTTTAAATAATTATGATCATTTATCATGAATTTTCAATCATTAATATCGTATTTAAATGAATTAAATAACACATAATTCTTTTAACATTAATATTTATTTAACACTAAATATTAATGAAAATCATAACATAATATTATAATATAATAATAATATATCAAAGTATTTTAATACCTTAAAATCATATTTATATGATTTTTAAACAATTAAATTCATTATCGATAATTGCTATTAATATTCAAATATTAATATTTTCATGACAAAATATCAAAAGTTATATTTTATAACTTAAAATATTTTATAACACTTAAATCATTTTATATGATTTTTAAATCATTAATTCTATTTTTCCATAATTTATTTAATATATTTATTAAATAAACTAATTACCATTAATATTAATTTATTAATGAAATTCATCACAAAATATTAAAAGTCATTAAAAATAACTTAAAATATTTTCTTATACCATAATATTATTTTTCATGTATTAAAATCATTTTTAAATAATTTATTTAATATTATAATTAAATACCATTTATATTCCAAAAATATTAAATATTTATAAAATATACTCAAAATAATTAAAACCTTTAAAATAATTGTTCGAAATTTATTTAGTATTTTTAATAATTAAAAACCATTTATTTCGATTTATTTAATTAAAAATATTAATTTCTGAAATTAAGTGTCGCTAAAGGGCCCTATAGTGATAAAACTATCACTATAGGTGTTCTTCAGCCAACCTAGATATTCATAAGCTGTTAACAGGTTGCCTAGTTTGACCTCAATTAAAATAGTGTAGTTAATGATTTCTGGGATTGATTTTTCACTAATGTTGTAGTATTAATGACTTACTACTGCCTTAATCAACTGTCATGGCTAAAAGATAACAAAGTTGTGAGATCTGTTCTTGAGTTTCTGGGCTGCCCAGAAACTCAAGCAGGATCGAGGTACCTACTTTGGGTCATTATAGATTGATTTTGTGTTCTATTTGTATGATCTACAAGTTCACACATCTATTATACAAGTCCGGCTACAATTCTATATTATCATATCATAGCAACAACATCACAAACGCAAGATCTGGACCGGTCAAACTAAGGGTCAAGAACTGTTCATGAACATTTCTGGGTTTTCCAGAAATGTTGTTGAACAGTTTGGTCAACGGTTGTTTGACCACAAATTTCTGTGATTCTGAGCAAGATCATGGTGATCTAAAGGTTTTAATAGGTACTCCTCATGTCAGACTACAAGGATCAAACAACAACATAGCCAAAACATCAAATATCAGCAAGATTAAAGGTCTACAAAACTTATCAGAAGCTTTCGAAAAAATGCGGTCGCCTTGATTCTAGACTTAAATGATGGGTCATTATTTGTTTGACAATAATAACTCGATCTACACATGATCTGGACTTGATTCAAGTTCCAGATCTAAGACCTTATAACATACAACAAGTAGAAACTCTTAAAACACAAAAACAACTAACAAGACAGTATCTGTGAGACCTGACATTTGACTGTCAGACATCATTTTTCCAGATTTCCAGATTTGAAAAATCTTTAAATTCGAGCATCAAAATGATATGCTTCTAAGTTTTAGCAACCCAGATCATCAAGTGACACCCTAATACACAACTTTAACCAACAAATTACAATTTATAACATAAGATCACTGATTTTCAAAATTTTAGGGTTCGTATACCTTTGAGGTTTTGATTCTGATTCTGATCCTTGAGGATCTGATCTTTGATATTTATGGACAGATCATTGCTTATCCTATCTCACTTTCTCACTCTACAATTTCGGATTTTAGAGAGAGAAAAGCTTTGGCAAGAATAAGAAATAAAGTAGCCAATTTCTCTCTTTCTAATCCTTATAAAATGATACAATGTATCTATACATTTCTATGTGTCACATGTGGCTGAGATTTAAGACACAAGAGAGTCAAAGGTTGATCACCAAACACAATCTTGGCAAGATTTACACTCAACTTATTAGAAAATGTGACAAAAAGGGCATAATAGTCATTTCCATACTATTTTAATTCTAGAATGGTCATTTGATGCAAACCCTTAGGGTTATAACCTTAGGTTTCCATAATCAATTTTCTAGGATTTCAAGTTTAGGGTTTTCGAAATATAAAATTAATATTTCCAAAATTATAATTAGGATTCTATAATTATATTTAAGATTCCTTAATCATAATTTAAATCTTACTAATTAGGATTAGTATTTCCTAATTAAACTTGTTAATTTAGCAATTAGGGTCAAAATTGGTCATTAGGGTTTACAACCCACAAATTAGGGTTTCTAATAGAAAAATAATTTTCTAATTTAGAAATTAGATTTAAGTAATTATATTAGGATTTTCTAATTACTTATAACTTGAAAATTATGATTAATATTTCCTAATTAATATTAAAATTATTTAATTAACAATTAGGTTTTCCCTAATTATAAATTAGGGTTTCTAATCGAGAAATTAGGGTTTAAAAATTTAAAATTAGGGTTTGCTAAATAATTAAGCTTTACCTTAATTAATATTATAATTAATAACACTTGAGCATTATAATTATCCTTTAAGTTCCCAGATTAGGGTTTTAAATTACGGATTAGGGTTTCGAATTCTCGGAACTGAAATTAGGATTTCCAGTCATATCATTAGGGTTTCTTAGGGTTTGTTACAGATATCGTTTATCTGGTCAACCCTTGACCCTTAACCACATACTGTACGCATACACAACCATATAAACAAAACATATTCACGTCTTCCCTTAATCCTGAATAATTAACATAAATCCTTCATAGAATTTTGAAATCCTGAAAATTCCTTCTCAAAAATATTAAACACATACACTTATTTTTTGTCTAGGTTCTAATATTGAACCTTAAATCAATTAATAAAAATTTTCTAAATTCTCGGGTTGTCACATATATTCACCCCTTCTTCTAAAAATTTCGTCCCCGAAATTTACCTTACACCTTACACCATACACCATTCGCTATTCCTTCTCATCATCACATGCTACCCAATACACCTCTCACAAGAGTAAAAATTTTGAAATTGTGTTGAGGGTTATACAGACTATTGTCTGTCATTTTCGCAAATGTTTTATGGAAATTCATCCGCAAACCGTCATAACTTACGTACATAGTGGATAATTAGCCCGGTATGCCCTGTACTTATTAAGTACTGCTGGTCGAATCTGTTTCTCGTCACTGCCATAGGCACAAAATTTACCTCACTCTTATTAGATTCTGCACCAAAACAATTTGGTTCGGGAAAGTTTTCAAAGAACTCTTACAGTTTTCATAAACATTGGTCTAGCTGAATCAAATAACATAGACTCATATCAATAATTCAATTAAATCGAATTATTTAGGTGTAGCCAAACCCCGTTGGCAAGTTAAAATTTTTGAAAATATTATTGAGAATGACGTCATGATGCCATACTGTATTAATAGTCTGTTTGAGGATGCCGGTATCGTATGACTTTGTCATAACACATCATACAATAGTGGAACAACGACTTTAGGTCAATTCACACTAAGTATTTCTGTATTTACAACTCCATCAACTTTTTATCATCTCTATACCAGGTTACATGGTACATGAGTGAAAAATAAAATATATTTTGATATTTTAAATCATTTGCATTTAGCTGAAATAAGTAGCATAGACTATAGTTTAAACCGTTTCAAAAATGAATACGAGTCTACATATTATTATTTTTTTCAAAAGCACATAGTGCGTATTTAGCTTGATGTCAAAATTTGAAGTCTAGCATAGCTTGGAGTTTTGGAAAACTTATGTCTTCACTAATGATCAGTTGCTTAAACAGTCTATCTATTCTTATTATCCTTAATACTCCATTTACACACAACTATACCCAGTTAGATTCGTTAAACCACACTTATGAGTCCATAAACTTGCCACAATCATATGAGTTTAAGAACTTGTCCTAGTCAGACCTTTGGCGTCCATTCGCTGAGGGGTTCATAAACATTTCATATAACTATGAATTAAGAATGTCACATAAGTATGAGTTTTAAGAACTCGTACTTAACCTTATATTCTCTAACTATAATGTGACGCCCCCAAAATAGGTCAATTTCATCCAACCCATTACGAGTCGCCAAATACATGGTATGCGAAATAACTACAACTTTATTATTACAACATATAAACCGTGAGTTTAAATACGAGATATTGCCATCTAGACAATATCCACACATAAATAAATCCCCATCATAATTATTGATATATTATTTTACAAAAATGGTGAGGACTACTAAACAACTCTCTCTAGAACCTTCATTCCATACCGACTAGTACTCGCTACATTCTCGCCTCCCGAGAAGAAAAATGGAACAACAAGGAAAAGGGTGAGCTCAACTAGCCCTAATAAAGAATATTATGACTAAGATAATATACAACAAATTATCGTTAGTCTTCAACAGGAAAATCTAATAGAATACAATAGACAACAAACTTTAAATCAATATTCGCAAATAAAATAATAATTCATTAGAAGAGTTAAGTAGAGAATGCAAACTACTATCTTCTATCTATGAATTTAAAAGTTCATCGTCGATATTTTTTTTCCGTAACATCAATCAATATATATCCGAATCAAATATTCATCTTTGCACTCTGAGCCAAAGATATTCATCATTGGTCATGTTCATCTAAACACTGCTCATCTTTGCACTACGGCCAAAGATATTAATCGATCAGTCATGTTCATCTCAACACTGTTCATCTTTGCACTCTGGGCCAAAGATATTCATCAAGAAATCATTCATCTTTGCACTACTCTGGTCCAAATATATTCAATAATATCATCATTTAAGATCGAGGATGATGAAAAATATTTTAAAGAAAGCGAATCCAAAGTGAAACAAAATGACAAGGATTAAGGATTAAGGATTAGTACTTTGTTTTATCCATGTCCAACAATACCTCAAAAATAATCATAGTGGTGTAAAATTCAAGAATGATCAAAACATGGATACAATCAAAGCTAGTATCCGAATAGATATTTTCAAGTAAAAGAAAATTTTTCATTTTTCGATGAATAGTGTCGTGATTCGTGAATAGATCAGTATCGTGAATAGTGCCGTATACGTGAATAGTAACTCCGATACCAAAAGTTCCAAATTTGATAAAAAAACTTGGATCAATATTTCAACATAATGATATTGAAGAAATAATATCATTTGAGAAGAAAATAACAACCCTTACCAATTTAAAGCCAAGATTTTAATAAACACCAGGATATAGGCTATGACTTGAACTTGCACCGTATAGCAATACTCAAAGTATACTCAAAATACTCACAAGAATACGCCGATAATATAGAGAGAAAACTTGATTTTCGGTGTGATTTTCAATTCTAACCTAAGCACCCTATTTATAGGAAATTGCTTAGAACACCAAAGCAGAAAATTGAATATAATAATAATATATTATATATATATTCCTACGCACACTTTGAAATCTGATTTCAACCACCAAGCACATGTTAAAGATGGCCACCAACATTTGAAAAACGTTTTTCTTAAAAAACATAATTAAAACTTCCAAAAATCAATTATTTCGGAGCTTCGGAACTTTAATAATTCATAATAAATAGCTCTTTTATCAGAAAAATTCGAATCTTGCGAGTTTTTATAGGAAATCCAATCCTCTACAACTTTCCAGAAGAAAGTTTTTCCAAATTCAAATGTAAATCGTAAAGAAATCCACAAAGCAGACGATTTTATAAAGTTATAATCAAATTTCGATCAAGAAATGGGGTCCACAAACACACAAAACATGTGTTAATCATTTATTGCAACAAAAATATTCTTCCTCCTCGTATACTCATATATCCCACATTCGGTTGTAAAAAATATCACCGTTAATATATTATTAAAATAATATATTTAAATGAATTATTTTATCGGGAAAAGATAAAATATTAATTTTCAACAATTGTCATTTTAAAAATTTTCTCCATCTATATCCACATAAAATCAATATTTTCCTCATCATATAAATCAATAATTAATTATTCACAAATAATATTACAGAATCACAAGATCTTGCAACCCGGTAGTTCCAGAAAGAGGGGCTTTCAATAAGAATTTCTCCTTCATGTGGCGCCGCAATTAGGTGACCAAACCTCTCCTTAGAGCAGAACTTTCTAGACATTGCTAATAATGTTATCCAATAATATTATTAGGATAATATGAATTATTGCTCAGAGAATAGAAAAAATATCGTGTAATGACAATTATTGAAACAACAAACAATATAAAATATCAACGCAACAATTATTGAATCAATAAAATAAAATCTTGAACAAGAATTAATTCGTAACAATTATTGAGTAGTGCCTTCTTCACGTAAGAATCAATAATTGGTGCAATACCGTAAAGCTTCTTGTTCAACAACGCGTAGTGTGTTTTAACCACCGGGTATTCCAACAAGATAATCAGTAACAACTACGCCGTTATTTATAAACAACTTATATTTGTCGTTTTCTTCATCCAATCGCTTTCCGTTATGGGCCCACAAAAGACTGCGCCGTCGTACGAATATTCCCCGACAGTACGAATATTCCACGACCAAACGAATATTCCCCGACGATAATGAATATTTTATAACCACTTGCTTATTCGAAATATTTGCGTATTTTACCCATAACTATCCACATTAATCAAATCAACCCTTACTATTTCAAAAATAATAAATAGAGGAAAATAAATTTCATTTATTAATAATTTGGGGTCTTACAACCTCCCCTCCTTATGAAATTTCGTCCTCGAAATTGACGTACATACCTGGTGTTTCGAAAAGATGAGAATACCTCGCTTTCATTTCCGTTTCCAACTCCCAGGTCATTTCCTCAATAGCATGGTTTCTCCACAAAACTTTAACTCGTGGTATAACCTCGGTACATAGGACATGTTCTTTCCTCTACAAGATCTTGACAGGTACCTCCTCGTACGTTAAGTCTTCGCTTTATCTCGTCCGGTTCTAACTCAATGGCGTGGTTGGGTCAGTCCACATATTTACGTAACATCGATCGTGAAAACGTTATGAACACGCGTCATACTTGGCGATAAAACGAGTCTATAGGCCACAGTTCCTATTCGATCGAGAATTTCAAATGGATTAATAAATCGAAGATTTGAGCTTTCCTCACCTCACCGATTCTCGCTTTTGAAATAACAACTTCTTGCACCTCCTTCTTCAAATTCATTAGCTCCGGTGTGTAGCTTGAACAACTTTAACTTTATCGATTAAAGTCGATTATACTCGTATATCATCACGTGGGTAACTAGAGTTTTCATCTCCATCTCTATTATTTGTAAATTATTCGAAATGAGTCTTTGACAATATCGTACTCGTACTTGCATTCACCCCTTCTTCTAAAAATTTCGTCCCCGAAATTTACCTTACACCTTACACCATACACCATTCGCCATTCCTTCTCATCATCACATGCTACCCAATACACCTCTCACAAGAGTAAAAATTTTGAAATTGTGTTGAGGGTTATACAGACTATTGTCTGTCATTTTCGCAAATGTTTTATGGAAATTCATCCGCAAATCGTCATAACTTACGTACATAGTGGATAATTAGCCCGGTATGCCCTGTACTTATTAAGTCTTTTTGGTGAATCATTTTAAATCCATCGCCATAAAGCACAAAATTTACCTCACTCTTATTAGATTCCGCACCAAAACAATTTGGTTCGGGAAAGTTTTCAAAGAACTCTTACAGTTTTCATAAACATTGGTCTAGCTGAATCAAATAACATAGACTCATATCAATAATTCAATTCAATCGAATTATTTAGGTGTAGCCAAACCCCGTTGGCAAGTTAAAATTTTTGAAAATATTATTGAGAATGACGTCATGATGCCATACTGTATTAATAGTCTGTTTGAGGATGCCGGTATCGTATGACTTTGTCATAACACATCATACAATAGTGGAACAACGACTTTAGGTCAATTCACACTAAGTATTTCTGTATTTACAACTCCATCAACTTTTTATCATCTCTATACCAGGTTACATGGTACATGAGTGAAAAATAAAATATATTTTGATATTTTAAATCATTTGCATTTAGCTGAAATAAGTAGCATAGACTATAGTTTAAACCGTTTCAAAAATGAATACGAGTCTACATATTATTATTTTTTCAAAAGCACATAGTGCGTATTTAGCTTGATGTCAAAATTTCGAAGTCTAGCATAGCTTGGAGTTTTGGAAAACTTATGTCTTCACTAATGATCAGTTGCTTAAACAGTCTATCTATTCTTATTATCCTTAATACTCCATTTACACACAACTATACCCAGTTCGTTAAACCACACTTATGAGTCCATAAACTTGCCACAATCATATGAGTTTAAGAACTTGTCCTAGTCAGACCTTTGGCGTCCATTCGCTGAGGGGTTCATAAACATTTCATATAACTATGAATTAAGAATGTCATATAAGTATGAGTTTTAAGAACTCGTACTTAACCTTATATTCTCTACCTATAATGTGACGCCCCCAAAATAGGTCAATTCCATCCAACCCATTCTGAGTCGCCAAATACATGGTACAGAAATAACTACAACTTTATTATTACAACATATAAACTGTGAGTTTAAATACAGATATTGCCATCTAGACAATATCCACACGCAAATAAATCCCCATCATAATTATTGATACATTATTTTACAAAAATGGTGAGGACTACTAAACAACTCTCTCTAGAACCTTCATTCCATACCCTGACTAGTACTCGCTACATTCTCGCCTCCTGAGAAGAAAAATGGAACAACAAGGAAAAGGGTGAGCTCAACTAGCCCAATAAAGAATATTATGACTAAGATAATATACAACAAATTATCGTTAGTCTTCAACAGGGAAAAATCTAATAGAATACAATAGACAACAAACTTTAAATCAATATTCGCAGCGGAAATAATAATTCATTAGAAGAGTTAAGTAGAGAATGCAAACTACTATCTTCTATCTATGAATTTAAAAGTTCATCGTCGATATTTTTTTCCTGTAACATCAATCAATATATATCTGGAATCAAATATTCATCTTTGCACTCATGAGGCCAAAGATATTCATCATTAGTCATGTTCATCTAAACACTGTTCATCTTTGCACTACGGGCCAAAGATATTAATCAGTCGGTCATGTTCATCTCAACACCTGTTCATCTTTGCACTACGGGCCAAAGATATTCATCAAGAAATCATTCATCTTTGCACTACAGTCCAAATATATTCAGTAATATCATCATTTAAGACTGAGGATGATGAAAAATATTTTTAAAGAAACGAATCCAGTGAAACAAAATGACAAGGATTAAGGATTAAGGATTCGTACTTTGTTTTATCCATGTCCAACAATACCTCAAAAATAATCATAGTGGTGTAAAATTCAAGAATGATCAAAACATGGATACAATCAAAGCTAGTATCCAGAATAGATATTTTGGGCGAAAAGAAAATTTTTCATTTTTCGATGAATAGTGTCGTGATTAGTGAATAGATCAGAGTATCGTGAATAGTCAGATACGTGAATAGTAACTCCGACACCAAAAGTTCCAAATTTGATAAAAACTTCAGATCAATATTTCAACATAATGATATTGAAGAAATAATATCATTTGAGAAGAAAATAACATCCCTTACCTCGAAAGACAGTACTTCTAGTTGAAACACCGGATATAGGCTATGACTTGAACTTGCACCGTATAGCAATACTCAAAGTATACTCAAAATACTCACAAGAATACGCTCGATAATATAGAGAGAGAAAACTTCAGTTTCTGGTGTGATTTTCAATTCTAACCTAAGCACCCTATTTATAGGAAATTGCTTAGAACACCAAAGCAAAAAATTGAATATAATAATAATATATTATATATATATTCCTACGCACACTTTGAAATCTGATTTCAACCACCAAGCACATGTTAAAGATGGCCACCAACATTTGAAAAACGTTTTTCTTAAAAAACATAATTAAAACTTCCAAAAATCAATTATTTCGGAGCTTCGAAACTTCAATAATTCATAATAAATAGCTCTTTTATCAGAAAAATTCGAATCTCGCGAGTTTTTATAGGAAATCCAATCCTCTACAACTTTTCAGAAGAAAGTTTTTCCAAATTTCAAACAGAAATTGACCGAAATCCACAAACGGACGATTTTACTGTTTATAATCAAATTTCGATCAAGAAATGGGGTCCACCGACACACAAAACATGTGTTAATCATTTATTGCAACAAAATATTCTTCCTCCTCGATACTCATATATCCCACATTCGTTGTAAAAATATCACCAATTAATATATTATTAAAATAATATATTTAAATGAATTATTTTATCGAGAAAAAGATAAAATATTAATTTTCAACAATTGTCATTTTAAAAATTTTCTCCATCTATATCCACATAAAATCAATATTTTCCTCATCATATAAATCAATAATTAATTATTCACAAATAATATTATAGAATCACAAGAGATCGGCAAACGTGTAGTTCCTCAGGAAAGAGGGCTTTCAATAAGAATTTCTCCTTACTTGCGCGCAATTAGGTGACCAATCCTCTCCTTAGACAGAACTTTCTAGACATTGCCAATAATGTTATCCAATAATATTATTCAGATAATATGAATTATTGCTCAGATAATGGAAAATCTTGTGTAATGACAATTATTGAAACAACAAAGAATATAAAATATCAATGCAACAATTATTGAATCAATAAAATAAAATATTTGAATAGTAATTATCGTAACAATTATTGAGTAGTGCCTTCTTACGTAAGAATCAATAATTGGTACAATACCGTAATCTTCTTTGCTCAACAACGCAGATTAGTGTGTTTTAACCACCGGGTATTCCAACAAGATTAATGGTAACAACTACGCCAAGTTATTTATAAACAACTTATACTTGTCATTTTCTTCATCCAATCGTTTTCCGTTATGGGCCCACAAAAGAAGGCTGCTATTGTCAGTATTTAATAATCTGAAGCGAGCATTTAATATTCCACGACCAAATGAATATTCCCCGACGATAATGAATATTTTATAACCACTTGCTTATTCGAAATATTTGCGTATTTTACCCATAACTATCCACATTAATCAAATCAACCCTTACTATTTCAAAAATAATAAATAGAGGAAAATAAATTTCATTTATTAATAATTTGGGGTCTTACATATAACCTATCTATTTGTTATACACGTGAGAAAGGAATCACCCTCTTAACATGCATATAACAAATAACGCGACACAAACATTTCAATGATTATCGTTGCCAGAAACTAAGTGGTTTTTACACCAAGTACAGCTCCCATACGAAGAATCATACAACTTAGCCGCTGACATGAGTCCTCAATTGAAATCCCCACTTAATTCTAACTCCCTTCTCCATACAAATTTCATTTAATCCGTATTCATAATCCTTTCTTGAATCTGTACCAATTCATAGTACAACTGACACCCAACAATCTTGCTGTAAACTTTTCAATCATTCGCTTGATCTTTCTCCATACCACAACCTTATCCGATCACGGGGTGATCTCATCGTATATATTACGATTCATATCTATGTCTTGATCGTTTTGTTTTACGATCTCCTATCACTGTACTTTTAGTCTTTTAGTCTCTATCTATTCATCACTACTGTTAAACTTTATTATCAGAGTTAGGGAACTCTGTATCTTATAACTCACTGAGATTCGTCTTTGAATCTTACCGACCAACTAACTCTATTTGAGTTAGTACTTATCCTAATCACTGCGGTTATTAGTATCAGGTATTCCTATCTAAGGTTCATAACCTACAACTTTGATACCAACTGTGAGGGCCCCAAATCCTGGTCCCGAATCACCGCGGATCCGGTTCGATCATTCTATACAACTATTACTATTATTGCGGAAGATATAAAATTAAATTATTTATATAATACATTTTACACACTATTCCCCAAGGTCGAGTAACCTTAACTTATACACAATTCATAACTTACTTGACTTACAATAACATTTATATCATACAATACTATTACAAATCTAATCGCACACATTAACTTTACACTGGAACTGTCTTTTACCCTTTCTTGTATCCGATGTATTCATCTTAATCTGTAATGTTTATCATGATATAGCAAGGGTGAGCATAAGATTGCCCAGCAAGTTTAAGTTCAATAATTTAACGATATATCATGATTGAAAGGATTTGAATAATAAGCTGGCTATAATTCAACAATATAATTGCAAACTAGCACGAACAAACTTTTGACTAAACAAGTATTAAACATGAACAAATATATCTGGACTGAATGGTAATGAAGCTGATCAGCCTTTCATACCTGACTTATACATGCAATATGTACAGAGTATAATTCTACAATGGCAATCAGCAATGATTATCCATAAGAATATCTAAATGAAACAACTCTAAGTAGAGTTAAGTAAAACTTATCTGAACCGTTGATTACTACTACGCAATTTATAACGCTTTATCCGAAGACCTAATATTAGTAATATAGATCTCCAATATTAGAATAATATCATCACAATATAATACTATTATATATATAGATATACATAAAATAACCTAAACACATAACACATAACCCTATCAGTCTATAACACATATAAGACTCGGTATCAAGTCAAACTTTTGTAGTCTGAGTTGAACCCGACACAAATCTGACATCCCGACGGTCTAGTCGGATAAATCTCAAGTTTAAGTTCAATTAAACTCTGCCTAAACACTTAACAATTATCTCAGATAATTTTAGTATTAGTCAAAATAATTTTCATAAGCTCGTAATAATTTTTAAATAATTATTATCATTTATCATGAATTTTCAATCATTAATATCATATTTAAATGAATTAAATACCACATAATTTCTTTATCATTAATATTTATTTAATACTAAATATTAATAAAAATCATAACATAATATTATAATATAATAATAATATATCAAAGTATTTTTAATACCTTAAAATCATATTTATATGATTTTTAAACAATTAAATTCATTATCCGATAATTGCTATTAATATTAAAATATTAATATTTTCATGACAAAATATCAAAAGTTATATTTTATAACTTAAAATATTATTATAACACTTAAATCATTTTTATATGATTTTTAAATCATTAATTCTACTTTCCATAATTTATTTAATATATTTATTAAATAAACTAATTACCATTAATATTAATTTATTAATGAAATTCATCACAAAATATCAAAAGTCATTAAAAATAACTTCAAATATTTTCTTATACCATAATATTATTTTTCATGATTTTTTCATGTATTAAAATTATTTTTAAAATATTTATTGAATATTATAATTAAATAAATTAAATACCATTTATATTCCAAAAATATTAAATATTTATGAAATATACTCAAAATAATTAAATACTATTTTTAAGACTTTAAAATAATTTTTCAGAATTTATTTAGTATTTTTAATAATTAAAAACCATTTATTTTGATTTATTTAATTAAAAATATTAATTTCTGAAATTAAGTGTCGCTAAAGGGTCCTATAGTGACAAAACTGTCACTATAGGTGTTCTTCATCCAACCTAGATATTCATAAGCTGTAAACAGGTTGCCTAGTTTGACTTCAATTAAAACAATGTAGTTTATGATTTCTGGGATTGATTTTTCACTAATGTTGTAGTATTAATGACTTACTATAGCTTTAATCAACTGTCATGGCCAAAAGATAACAAAGTTGTGAGATCTAAGGTGCAGAAGTCGTTGTCAGGATTTGTTCTTGAGTTTCGGTCGCTTGTAAACTCAAGGCGAGATCGAGGTACCTACTTTGGGTCATTATAGATTGAGTTTTGTGTTCTATTTGTATGATCTACAAGTTCACACATGTATTATACAAGTTCGGCTACAATTCTATATTATCATATCATAACAACAACATCACAAGCGCAAGATCTGGACCGGTCAAACTAAGGGTCAAGAACTGTTCTTGAACATTTCTGGGTTTTCTAGAAATGTTCTTGAACAGTTTGGTCAACGGTTGTTTGACCACAAATTTTTGTGATTCTGAGCAAGATCATGGTGATCTAAAGGTTTTAATAGGTACTCCTCATGTCAGACTACAATGATCAAACAACAACATAGCCAAAACATCAAATATCAGCAAGATTAAAGGTCTACAAAACTTGTCAGAAGCTTTCTGAAAGAATCTGGGCTGCCCAGATTCCTGACTTCGTGATGGGTCAACGTTGTTTGACCAACAATAACTCTCGATCTACACATGATCTGGACTTGATTCAAGTTCCAGATCCAAGACCTTATAACAAACAATAAGTACAAACTCTTAAAACACAAAAACAACTAACAAGACAGGATCTATGAGACCTGACATTTGACTGTCAGACATCATTTTTCCAGATTTCCAAATTTGAGAAATCTTTAAATTCGAGCATCAAAATGATATGGATCTATGTTTTAGCAACTCAGATCATCAAGTGACACCATAATACACAACTTTAACCAACAAATTACAATTTATAACATAAGATCACTGATTTTCGAAATTTTAGGGTTCTTATACCTTTGAGGCTTTGATTCTGATTCTGATCCTTGAGGATCTGATCTTTGATATTTATGGACTGATCATTGATTATCCTATCTCACTTTCTCAGTCTACAATTTCGGATTTTAGAGAGAGAAAAGCTTTGGCAAGAATAAGAAATAAAGTAGCCAATTTCTCTCTTTCTAATCCTTATAAAATGATACAATGTATCTATACTTTGCTATGTGTCACATGTGGCTAAGATTTAAGACACAAGAGAGTCAAAGGTTGATCACCAAACACGATCTTGGCAAGATTTACACTCAACTTATTAGAAAATGTGACAAAAAGGGCATAATAGTCATTTCTATACTATTTTAATTCTAGAATGGTCATTTGATGCAAACCCTTGGGGTTTGACCCTTAGGGTTTAACCCCTAGGGTTATAACCTAAGGTTTCCATAATTAATTTTCTAGGATTTAAAGTTTAGGGTTTTCAAAATATAAAATTAATGTTTCCAAAATTATAATTAGGATTCTATAATTATATTTAAGATTCCTTAATCATAATTTAAATCTTGCTAATTAGAATTAGTATTTCCTAATTAAACTTGCTAATTTAGCAATAGGGTCAAAATTGGTCATTAGGGTTTACAACCCACAAATTAGGGTTTCTAATAGAAAAATAATTTTCTAATTTAGAAATTAGATTTTGTAATTAGATTAGGATTTTCTAATTACTTATAACTTGAAAATTAGGATTAATATTTCTAATTAATATTAAAATTATTTAATTAATATTTAGGTTTTTCCTAATTATAAATTAGGGTTTAAAATTTTGAAATTAGGGTTTGCTAAATAAGTAAGCTTTACCCTAATTAATATTATAATTAATAGGACTTGAGCATTATAATTATCCTTTAAGTTCCTAGATTAAAATTTTAAATTCCGAATTAGGGTTTCGGATTCTCAGAACTGAAATTAGGGTTTTTGGTCCTATTGTTAGGGTTTCTTATCAATCGCTAGGGTTTTCTAACCGAACATTGACGTTCTTAATATATACTTAGGGTTTGTTACAGATATCGTTTATCTGGTCAACCCTTGACCCTTAACCACATACTGTACGCATACACAACCATATACACATAACATATTCACGTCTTCCCTTAATCCTGAATAATTCACCTAAATCCTTCACAGAATTTTGAAATCCTCAAAATTCCTTCTCAAAAATATCAAACGCATACACTTATTTTCTGTCTAGGTTCCAATATTGAACCTTAAATCAATTAATAAAAATTTTAAAAATTTTCTAAATTCTCGGGTTGTCATATTATTCGTATCTTACAACGTCCGGTTCAATTCTTCTTCATTACCTTATGGTCAAACCATACACGGAGTGTTTAATATTCGCGTACACTCAACCTTCACGTTGGCTAAAGTGTTTAACGCTTACATTCATTCTAACATTCTCTATCCGACTCATACTCGGACTTTCATTATTCTTATTACCGTTCGCTATGGCTTTTAATGATAATTCATATCTTACTTACTACTTTTGTCAACGTCTAAGTCATACAACCATTGTACACTTAGAACGTTCGTCTAACGCGAATACGATTCACGAGGATCGTTTACGTATTCAGCGTTCACGTCGCTCGTCTCTTAATCTCTCATTCAACCTTTACTCAAGGTTTCAATTGCATCCAATCGTTATCTAACCCATGAACCCCATGTTCATTATTCTTTCTTAATGTCGAAGCCATACTGTCCGTTGTATGCTAAGACCGATCGTTCATTGCAACAACTTTACGTTCACAGCGTCTAAACGCTTTACACTTAACTTTCATAATGACATCATAACATCAGAATGTTATACATCACCCTCGCCACTCAACGTCTAAGGAATCACAATCATAGTAAGACCCCACGTTCGTTTTATCGCGACTACGGTCCCCAGATATTGGTTCCGTAATTTGCATTTACATTCTTTATCTTTTAATCATGCTCAATCTTTCTATTCAACCTTTAATAAAGGTTTAAGTCACTTTATTAAATGTTACATTAGGCGAATTATATGTTCTTTATCTTCCCTTACACGTCCCCAAGAGTTGAGTAGTTAAAATCTCTTCTCTGGGCCATTCTCATACCCCCGCCCCGGCGGGGGTTTGTATGCTAGAAATGCCCTCCCTGACGGGCCTCACTCCTACTAACAAACTAAATACCCCCGCCCCGGCGGGGATTTAGCCTTTAACAATGCCCGCCCCGGCGGGGGTCCCTTCTGATCTTGCCTTTCTTCTATGTCTTTTACATGCTTGAGACGCTTACTTTGAAATCCCATTGCTTCTTCATTATAACTCGGAATGAGGTCGTTCCAAAGCCATTCTCTTCCTTATCTTACGTACTTTAATTCCCCTTGGACAGAAATTCATTCTGAATCTGTTAACATGCCATTCAATCGGCTTAAATTCTATCCTTCGTTCGTTTTACGCTATTAACGTTCTTCGTCCCCTCATTCGTAATTTGGACATCTGAACTCGGAACTTGTTCATTCTTGAGTCTACGACTCACATTTTCTATGTTCTCTTAATTTCTTATGAACCCCTACTCATTTGGGTTCACTTACATACTTTCTATTTCTCGTTCACCTTTTACAAAATTTCAGCCATAACTTCGTTATAGCTAAGTTCGATCCGTTCTTCATGAATGTTTCTACCGTTCCTAACCAAGCAATAAGCAACTAACTTATACGCGATGATTTTAAACTTGTCCATCAATAACAATTATACTACGATGGTTTTAAATTTGTCAATCAACAACGTTCTTCTTGTTCTTCGCGTGTTCTTCGCGTTTTTCGTTCGTTCTTCATTTTTAATCGATATTTTGATTACGATTTCACTTTTCCTTGGAATTTGATGTTATAAAACACTATCCCTTACTAATATCACCGAATCTTTCATATGATACATTTGGATCGTTCAAATTCATTACAAATCTTATACTTCCTTAAGAAATATATAAACTAAACTTCAAATTCTTATTTCTTCGTTTCTTCATGATTTCAACCATATGAAATCATTCTTAACATCTTTTACTTCTTATTCTCATTAAGCTATGTTTTTTACATCTAAAGCTTAAAGAAAATTTACTTAGGGTTATGTTTCGGATTACCTCTCTTCTTTAATCTTTCTCCGTTGGACAAAGCGTGCACACAGGCTAGATTTTCCTCTTCCTTTTCCTCTTCATCCGAACTCTCTCTCTCAAGTGTTGGAAAAATTTCATTAACCAACAAATGAGCTAAAGCTCACCTTTTATAGATTTTTAAGGCTAGGGGCAAAATAGTCATTTTGCCCCAACCTCCTTACTATTCACACCTCCTCATTCCACCTCCTTACTATTCACGAAACTTCCCTTGGAAGCTTCGTGCTTCTGTCTTGCGAAATTCGTCTGACAATTTTAAAAACTGCGATTCTCGGAATCCAAATATTTTTGGATATTTCGTCTTTCCTCTACAGTCTAACTTTTACCCATTCTTCAGAACACCGAAAAACTGAAAAACACTTTTTGACGTTAAGCGTTTTCCTTCACGTTTTCCCCTAACGTAGCTAAACGAGTGAAAAGTACATAAAAATACTTTTCATCATTTTTATTTCGTCCGATTTCTGCACATTTTTCAAGAAAACCTTTTATCGACTTACTTAACTTTTCACGATATATTATCGTCGAATCTTTCAACGGAATGTTATTTCGACATACCGAACTCTTAGAAAGGCTTAGGTTATTCAAACCCTAACACTTATAGGTTTTGTCAGGTAAATAGTGTCTATTTCGTCTTTTTCCCCAGAAATATTTTTATTCCCAGAAATATTTTATTTTCATCTTGAAAATTCTTACTCGTCCAGTCTAGCTTGTAGCCAGAATCCTCCCGTATTATAATCATCCTAGGTTCTAGAACGATTAATAAACACATAGCACATAATAGTATTAATTAAAATTCATTTTATTAATAACTAATTCTTTAAACTTAAATTCTGGACAAACTGAATTTTCGGGTTGTCACATTCTTCCCTCCTTATAAAAATTTCGTCCTCGGAATTTCATAAAACCAAACCCTTACCCGGGTCCTCACATTCTCCCCTTCTTCACAGAATTTTGTCCTCAAAATTTTAGATTAATCTTCTTCTCAACTTCTATTCAAAGAAGTTCTTATCTTTCAAACATTCCCTATTCTTCATAACTTATCAAGAATTATGAAGTAGAATGAATAACGAGGAACATAAGGATTCCTTTAAAACATTTCATACTTTTGCTAAGGGTTCAAATCGACCATGAACTCTTACTAGGTTTAACAACATTTTACCGTAAACCATTTTACCACAGTTAGTTTACAATCACCAAAAAGGTAAACTACCTCTTCCATACGTAGGCGATCAGCCCATCGCATAACCCCATTTCAGGTTATGTTCACCTCAGACTTAATCATTAGATTTCGTACCAAAACAATTTGGCTTGGCATAACTTCTTAAAGAAAGCTCAATTTTCTTATAACATGACATACCATTTGTCTTAGCCAAATCAATTAGCTTTGACCATACCAATAATTTAGACATCAACTTGAAACATTCGTCTAGTCAAATTAATTGACATCGACTACTTCTTTTAAATTCTTTTACAATACCTCAAAACGTTTCATGACATCATGATACTGCACTTTACACAGTACGTTGAGGACTTCGTCAGTTTATGACTTTATCATTATACATCATACCATAGCGGGTTGTTGATCATAAGATCAAATCCAACACAAGGTTTAATTGTATTAATAACTCCATCCTTTTACCATCTTTGCATCAAATGCATTGATGATATAAAATTCATTTTGATATTTCAAATCAACTTCTGTCTAGCCGAAACAATTAGCATAGACATACCAAGAAGAGTTAAGTAGAGAATGAAATCTACTATCTTCTATGATTTAAAAGTCCATCATCAATATTTTATCCATGTAACATTAATCAATATACATCTTGAACCAAATATTCATCTTTGTACTACGGGCCAAAGATATTCATTTGTATCACCAGTTGGTCATGTTCATCTCAACACCTGTCCATCTTTGCACTACAGGCCAAAGATTTTCATCAAATATCACCATTTAAGACTGAGGATGATGAAAAATATCTTAAAGAAATGAATCCAGTGAGATAAAAGGACAAAGATTAAGGATTCGTACTTTAGTTCATCCAAGTTCAAAAATACTCCATAATAATCAATTGTGGAGCAAAATTCAAGAATGAAGATCAAAACATTGATACAATCAAAGATAGTAACCGTAATAGACAACTTGGACAAAGAAGAGAAAATTTCATTTTTCTATGAATAGTGTCATATTTGTGAATAGTGTCGTATTCGTGAATAGTAACCCCGACACGAAAAGGTAGAAATTCCATAAGAAAAATCATACTTCGTGAATCGTACTCATGAATAGTACCATATTCGTGAATAATTTCGTATACGTGAATAGTAACCTCGACATATAAAGGTAAAAATTTCATAATAAAATTCATACCAATATTTTGGCATAATGATATTAAAAGAAAAATATCATTTACGAAGAAAATAACATCCCTTACCATACTTTACCTCAAAAGAACAGTACTTCTGACTGGAATATCGAATATAATGTTGAAGGAAACTTGCACTGAATAGCAACTCTCAAAGTATCCAAATACTCACAAAAATACGCTCGATATTATAGAGAGAGAGAGAGAGAGAGAACTTCTGATTCTGATGTGATTTTCAATTCTTACTAAGCACCCTATTTATAGGAAAATGCTAGAATGCCAAAGTAGACTAAATTTATTAAAATAATATTTTCAAAAATTTCTACGCACGCCTCTTTAACCAAATTATCAGCACACCACAAGTAAGGCCCACCAAATTAAGCACTTTTCCACAACAACAAAAAGTGGGGTCCACCCATGTTTTTAATAAAAATATTTATTTTCGAAACTTCAATGATTCATAATAAATAGCCCTTTTATCATAAAAATATGAACCTTATGTCCATTCTATAGGAAATATAATTCTCTACAACTTTGTAAAAGAAAATTTTTTCAAATTCCAAACAGAAAATGACCGAAATCCACATACGGATGATTTTTAATACCTCTATTCAGACAAAATACTAATAAAACACCTCAGCATTAAATCCTTCATTTATATCCACATAAAATAAATATTTCATTATCATATAAATCAATAATTAATTATTCACAAATAATATTACAGAATCACAATAATGACAACCAGGTCGTTCTCAGGAAAGAGGGGGCTTTCCGATAAGGATTTCTCCTTACTAGCGCGCAATTAGGTGACCAAACCCCATTCCTAGACAGAACTTCCTTAGACATTGCCAATAATGTCATCTAATAATATGAATTATTGATCTGATAATAGAAAATACTGTGCAGTGACAATTATTGAAACAACAATAATATAAAATATCAACGTAGCAAATATTGAATCAATAAAATAAAATATTGAACAGTAATTATTGTAACAATTATTGAATAGTGCCTTCTTACATAAGAATCAATAATTCAAAAATATTCTGCAATACCGTGTGCTACTGTGCAACAACGCGTATTACTGTATTTTAACCACCGGGTATTCCAACAATGTTAACGGTAACAACTACGTTGTTATATATAAAAAAAACTCATACTTGTCGTTTTCTTCATTTGACAGTTTTCCGTTATGGGGCCCACAAATGGTTGCGCCATCGTACGAATATTCCCCGTCGGTAAGAATATTCCACGACCAAACGAATACTCCCTGACAACAATGAATATTTTATAACCACTTGTTTATTTTGTAAAATTTTCACATTTCACCCATAACCAAAGTATTATATCAAATTAACACCTTATTATTCAAAATAATAATTAGAGGAAATTCAATTTTATTAATAAAAATTTGGGGTCTTACAATCATGATATAGGTAATCTATTGGCATGGATATGTAGTCCATATGTCAGATGTAACGATCCTAAAATTCATACAATTTAATTCTCGACTTCGGTCGATAATAATACATTCAACCTCTAATTTTACATCATTAAACGATAATACAACCATTGAAATTTGCGGAATAATTAAAATTTTCTATTACAAACTATCCTCGTTCCCAAAACCTTCAACCTTTACATCTAAATATCTCAGAATCATTTTAATACTACAATAGTTTACATTCGCAAAATAATATTACAATTCAACATTAATACATTATTTGAAACATTAGACATGGTTTACAAGAATAACAACTTAGCTAGGATATTAAATCTTCATATATCACTTTTGATCCATAACAATCAAGTAGCACATATCGTTACCTTCAATTCTTGAATCTGCAAAAATGGTTATTTGCAAGAATGAGCTCGACAAAATTTCAAACCAAAATCTAACAGTTTTCATGCATCACGTAGCACATAATAACATGCTCAATATACAAGAATAATCATAACAAACATAGCATACATGTTATAGTTCACATAACAACTATAAAGATTGAGTTCCTTACTTAATCAACATTCATAGTCATAGATTGACTTTCACATTTCATACTTTTGACATATATAATACATCATACACTAAAATTTTAAAGCAGATCATCATCAAGTTCACATAGCAAAAAGGAACCGAAAGACATGTCTTTCTGCGGCGTTTTACCAACACGCTAATACTTGGCCCTCGCACAACCTACAATTGTATGTGAGATTGATAATAAATAAAATCAATACTCAATCTCATGGTCAAATTTATTCTAAGAATTACTTTATCTTATTATCCTTTATAATGTCTTTATAGACATCTAACTATTTTATATGCAACTCGGTTTTATTTTTCATTTTCATCACCACACATGCTAGACTATCACACTTGTAGTTTAATGTGCGTATATCACACCATTTTATTATACCACTTTGGTTTCAAAATGCATATTCAACACATTGTTTACATGTTTAATTTTCCTTCATAAATCAAAATTACCCTTTTCGATTTCTCCATTATTATTCTTGTATTATCATCTTTTCATACTTAGATATCCAATATTAGCCATTAGTTAGACACTTTGTATACCAAAGTTTAAAAACACTATTACTCTTGGGCATTTTATCGAGCACGTTATGTGCACACATTAACTTATCTCAACTCTTGATCTTAAATGGTTAATTATGCATAGAATATGATAACACATATCTATACTCATTACATATGTCAAAACATATTTTTAATCATCAAAATATATCATCACCCAAAATATTAATTCAAACAGAATTATAAAACTCATCTTCACAATTTCTTTAACAAAACGTTGTTTTCGTTTTTAACGTAACTCGTTCGTTACATGTCTGTTTTTGTTCCTTCTTATATAGAATTAACCCTTACTCAGTGTACTACAACCTCATCTAGGCCTTAAAGTCAGAAACTTATCCATCTAAACCAGATTCTGTAATTCATCAACTAGTGTAGAAAATTTCATTTTCTGGACATCCTTACTAAACAATTTATTTCGGACATGATCCAGTCCATAAAATGGCTTAATCACGCGAGTCTAGCTAGTAAACTTCCATATCTACAACTTTGAAGTTTTAATTTTCTTCAGATTCAAAACACACGAATTTATATGAATTTTTCAAAGTCAGAAACCGTAATGCTTTTGATTTTACGGGATGATTATTTTCCCTTCGGACCAACCTTACTAAAACAGACATTGAAAGAAATCTACAAAGAGTTTCATGTGATTCCACTTTCAGAATATAGCTTACTTTCATATCTTCGATTTGATATAAGGCTCACTTTCTAACTCATTATACCCAAAGAAGTATGAATTTCACAAGATATGTCCACAATTACTAAAAACCTACGAATTTTGTTCTTCAAATTTTCTTTCCGTTTCATTTTCTTTCTTGAATCCTCTTGTTTGATTCTTGATAATCCAAGATTAAACCAATACAAACAGATTAAGCATGATCTACTACCCTAGAACATAAATCTACCCAAAAAAATCAAGGATTAAATAAGAGTTTAGAAGTTACCTTCTTCTAGCTTTTTTTTTTTTTTTTTTCTTCTTCTTCTTCTTCTTCTTCTTCTTCTTCTAGCTCATCTCAATTCCTCTATTTCTCTCTATCTCTCTCAATTTCTCAATACAACTTCTACATAACAATTATCTACATTATGAAGAACATAAAAATATAATTAAAACAAGGAATTTAGATTATAACTTTATTAGTATGAATTTAAGAGAGAGATGGAGATGATGATAATGAGGCTTGTTTTGTCTTCTCAAAGCTTTCCCTTCTTCTTCTTTTTCTTCATCTTCTTCTTCTCCTACAACTCTCTCTAACTCTCTTCTTCTTTCTTTGGTTTGTTTTCTAAAACTAACATACTAACTTGTAGTATATACATATAATATACAATACTAGTAATATATAATATATGTAACTCCTAGTAATTATTATATATACTAATTACTAGTTAATACATAGGTTACACCAACTTGAACTTGAAAAGCCTAAGACCATATTTGGCAAATACTAATTATTTTAATTAATCAATAGCTTAACATCAATCAATCTCATCAAATTGTCACATAATTATATTTACTTGTAAATTATAATTTTGTGTAACAATCATCACATAACTCATCTAATTTAATAATCTCAATTAAATTAAAACTATAACATAAAATTATTATATTCATTTAATTAAATACTAAATATTCATTTAATTAATCTGCTACACTTAATTACATTACTCTATAATCAAAACAAAATTTATTTATTTAACTCAATAAATAATTCAATTAAATATTTATATATATTAAAATTAATATATAACATTCTCTTCACATCAATTCACATATTCTACAATATATGACATACACATACTCACACCCAACATATCTCATAAATAATATTTTTATTTATAAAATTCTCATTTATAATTTCTAAAAATCTGGGATGTCACATCAGACTACATCATCAAACAACAACATGACCTAACTATCAAACAACAACAAGATTCATGGCCTTCAAAATGGTTGTCAGAGGTTTCTGGGTTTCTAGGTTGCCCAGAAACCAGTCTCCCATGGTTGGTCAACCATGTTTGACCTTGGATAACTTGAGATATAGACATGGTATGAAGTTGATTCCACTTACAGCCAACTCTCTTCATGACAGAGAACAACTCTATAACATCAAACACACTTAACAATTAACACAAAAAGATCTAGAGGCCCTGACATATGGTTGTCATGCCTTAAAATTAGGGTTCTAAGTCAGTTGATAAAAACCCTATTTTCTTACATCTAGATATTATGGATCCTTGATGTAACATCTTGGATCACTAAATAACATCCTTAAACACAACTCTAAACAACAAATCATAACATTAACATAAATCTTCATGGATTTAGAAAATTTAGGGTTTATACCTTTTAATGCACAATCTTTGATTCTGATCTTTTGTTGTTGATCAAGGCTTGCTAAGAGTTGATATTAGCTTAACATAACTCTCACTTTCACTCTCATTTTCAAAAATTATAGAGAGAGAAGGTCTTGGCAAGTATGTTAAGTAAAGTAAGTTACTTTACTTACTTTTATCTTTGATTTTTGGATTCAATGTATGTAATGTTGCTAGGTGGAAACAAATATAAGATTTGGTGAGATATAGATCACATGGCATATCCAATTTGATGACTCGCCAAGATTTGGTGTGATCTTTTACTTAAGTTTTAAGTAAAAGGGCATTTTGGTCATTTCGCACTCACTAAGGGTATTTTTTGTCTTTTCACCTATAATTTGAAAGGAAATTTAGACATTTCAAATATTTCCCACATCTTTTTACACTTAAGCTTTTATACTTAGCATTTGAGCTCCCAATTTAGGGTTTTGATATTCTAAATTAGGGTTTCAGATTCTCAGAACTGAAATTATGGTTTCCAGAGCCGGTATTAGGGTTTCTTAACAATCGTTAGGGTTTTCTCACTGAACGTCGATGTTCTTAACATAACATTAGGGTTTGTCACTGATATAACTTATCTGATCAACCCTTGACCCTTAACCATATATTGTACACATATAATCAGTATATATAGAATCTTATATACTCAAACACTTAACCTTATAAGTCTTCACCAATTTTTTTTTTAAAATCCACCATAATCTTTCTCAAAATTTCAAATCCACAACTTATTTCCAGTCTAGGTTTTAATATTGAACCTTTATTAAATTATTTAAGATTTTTATTAATTATCTAAATTCTCGGGTTGTCACAAGTTTTATAACATAATGCTTTGATACCAACCTATGACACCCCCAAATATGGTGTTACACGCTAATACTAACTATACATTCATTCCAACAAAAATAGCATCATGATGAGTGTATTTACTACATTCTTATTACAATAATAATAAATCATTTCTCAGGTTCTGATAACCATTACATTCTTCATTATCATAGTATAAGTTCATACAAATATACTAGTCTATTACAAGATAATCTAATTATCCACTTGGCTTTGCCTTTATGCTTACCGGATCCCTCGGTTCGTTCGATATTAGCTGCAATCATATAATTCAAGTAAGAAGTAAGCATAACTAGCTCATCAAGTCTAACAATATATAATATACCCACCGCATCAAGAATCATATGATTAATCTTCACTAACTGAACAAATAGTTATGAAGTACTATGAACCATCGAAATAGAACCTTTCATTCTCATAAAACAATTCCAGAGTACATACAGTAACTTAGGAATTCTCAGCAGCTCAAAAGAAACATTCTCTTTGGTTTTCATTCATGAAAAGGACTACTCGACACTAAAATTGTAAGTCCGATATATCTTACGAGTACTTCTAGGTGATCATCCTATAGTAATCTATGTTGATCAACACTCATCCGTTAAACATATTTATGTTTAGGTTTTGGAAACCTCGTGTGCCCGCCGAATAAACGACGTAAAATACTTTTGTTTATTCATACCTAGGCTTACCTTTGAATCCGTACAAAATAATTGGCATAGGATAACGTTTTCAATACTATATTGAAAGACTTGTAAACAAATCAATCAAATTCTTAAGGTTTGTCTAGCCGAGTTAAAACTGGCATCGATTCTTTCATAAAATAATTCATGCATGTTCTAACATGAATCACATAAATTTGACTAACACAAAGGTCAGACAAGCGTTAGAAAAATTTGCCTTCAAACGTCTTTAATTAAAGTTCAACCGTTCTCGGTCTTTACAGTTTCTACATGATATATTCACATAGCACACTGAAATTAGCTACAAAACAATCTAACCACATTGTTTATACCAACTTCTTTCTCTTCTATAACTTAATTGAAATTATTTCATTAATAATATTCGTTTCAAGTTATTTATCATTCATTACGGGTTATTAACATTCATATGTCATAAATCGACACTCAACGACCATCGTTTAAGTACAACAATAGTTGAAACCCTAATTGGTTCTCTAACTCGAATATATTTTCCCCGAATAATCGATATTGGACTTCGTATAGAAAGTACATAAGTTTTATCTTCATTTCTTATCATTCACGTACCACGCACATCTATTACATATCATATAACCTTACGACAGACGCTAAACCCGAATACAATTCACAGTTCACGTTTTCATATTTTACGTTCTTTATTTAAATACATTTAACCAACATTTAATTCCTAAAATAATCGCTATACATGTTATTTAGGAATTTTCTCTTCATGTATATTAAGTATATACATGCCTCATAATTATCACTCAAAAAGTTGGGTTAACAAATGTCCGCGTCAGAAAATTTTCCTCTTAAGGGCGTTATGGCGCCCAACTCGGGCTTAATAGCCGTGCTGCGGTGCCGGCTAGCAGAAGGCAAGCCCCCGGCCAGGCGTTGCGGCTTATGTTTTTCAATTTGATTTCTTTCCGGGCTCGTAACGCGATCGTTCTAAGTCGGAAGTGGCTCATTCAAAAGTTGTTATCTCATATACTTTTATTTCATTCGGACAGAATAAGTTTCTGAATCTGTTAACAATAAATTTACCGTTTAAATTTCTACTATGCGTTCGTTAAACGTTCGTGAACGTTCATAGCTCGTTTCTTCATTTTAAGTCCAAATTCGACTGTTCTTGAGTCCACGACTCTTAAATACATTGTTCTTCGTTATGTGACACCCTTAAATCCAAGTATCGTTTACCTCGAACATGGTACATCATTTCTATAACTATTACGGAAGATATAAACATAAATTATTTATACAATAACAATAACACATAACTCCCAAGATCGGTAACCTTAACTTAAAACTTGCATTCAATATCCTACACGACATACAATGTCATTTGCATCCAATACTATTACAAGTTTAACTGCATCAAAATCCAATTTTGGAATTTGTCTTTGCCTTTGCCTGTATCCGAAGTTTCGTCTTAATCTGAAATTTTTATCATGATATGGCAAGGATGAGCAACAAATTTTCCCAGCAAGTTTTAAATATAAATGACGATTTATCATGACTGAAAAGAATAATAAGCTGACAAACTTTCAATAATATAATAATTGTGAAAGAACATGAATCAATTTCCGTAACTGAATGACTGAATCAATAATGTAGAATATCCAACAATGAACATGAATAAATTTAACTGAACCAAATGGTAAGGAAGGTGATCAGCCTTTCATACCTGATGAACATATACAACATGCACAACGTGTGACGCCCCCAAAATAGGTATACATCACCCATTCTGAGTCTCCAAAAACATGGTACATAAATAAAATACAAACTTCTTTTATACAATACGACAAAAGCGTAGCTTAGAGTTTTTACATGAATATTGTCTCATAGACAGTAGTCAAACTCAAATGAAGTCCTCATTACAATTATTATCACACTATTTCACTGAATAGTGAGGACTACTAATGCAAACATCTGGACTGTCACTCCGTTCCCCGACGAGTCCCAGCTATATTCTCATTTCCTGAAGAGAACAATAAAAACGAAGGGTGAGCTCAACTAGCCCAGTAAGAAATATTATGACTAAGATAATGCAGAATAAATTATCATTAGCCTTCAACAGTGTTAAACTGTTAAAATATAATAAGCATCAAGTTTAACTACAGCGGAACAAGCAATCCATTAGAAGAGTCAAGTAGAGCATGATATCTACTATCTTCTATGATTTAAAAGTTAATCATCAATTTTATCGCTGAGACTCAGCTTAATAAATAAACCACATCATCGAATCATCCCAGCACTACTGGCCAAGGATATTCATGTAATCATCAATGGTCAAGATTATACCGAATAATCCCTCGTCATAATCATACCAACAACTGTCCATCAATGCACTACAAGCCGATGAGGATTTTTACCACATCATTTGTAACATTATGGTCATGATTATACCGAATAATCCATGGTCATAATCATACCAATCAATAGTACATCTATGCACGTAAGACATAGATGACTTTTATCACAATATAAGCATGAGGATGATGACAATGATATAAGAGTTCAATTAAAAGAAAGCAAATAATAAATTTTTAAAGATTTATAATTTAATTTATCCAGAATTTAATAATGTCTAAATTGTCAACATGATACTGCTTTGTGGAGTAAAATTCAAGAATAATATTGTATCAAAAATAATTTGGACAGCAAAGAAACTAATTTTTGTCATGAATAATTTCTCGGGTGAATAGTACCCGAGTGAATAGTACCCCATGAATAGTACTCATGAATAGTACCCGTGAATAGTACTTTGTGAATAGTACCCATAAATAGTACCCCGTGAATAGTACTATAAAATAAATACTACTCATGTACAGTACTCCGACATGAAAAGCTTAAAATTTAACAAGAATGTGTAGAAAATATCATTGTGAAACGATACTAGATGAAGCGCAAATTTCAAGGATATTCTACTAATTTCACGGAGTATAGAAGTAATACTTTAACAAAATGATGGTATAATCAGGAATACGAGACGAAATAATATTACTCACATACTACAGAGTATGGAAGAAAATATTATTCCTATGAATACTGAACAAAATAATATCCCTTACCTCAGAAGAAGACTGAATACTGGAATAGTGAGGTAGCAGACTTCTTTTCTTCTTTCTCTCTATAGCTTCTCTCCCTATAATTGCTCTTATGAGTCTTAGTGAATTGGTGAGAATGAAAGAAGAATGAGCTTCTATTTATAGGAAAATACAGTTTCGATAATTGCACGTTTTGGGGCTCAAAATATTACAGTATAATACATTCATCTTTTCCTTCATTTTTAATTTAGTCCTGCAAGTATTATCAAACTTGCACCACCTCCCCAAGTAGTACATCATGTGAATCAATAGTACACAAATGTGATTAATAGTACACACATGTGAAAAAAATAGTTACAGTATAATACCTTCATCTTTACCTCTATTTTTAATTTAGTCATGCAAGTATTATCAATCTTGCCCAACCTCTCCTAATAGTACATGCATGTGAATCAATAGTACATACATTTGAACAAATAGTTATAAACATGTGAATTAATAGCAATTAATTGCTCATTTATCTGATTAATTACCCGATTTGTCAATATAACCTCCAAACATCAATTATTAACGAAATAGATGTCGATTTCCATTAACACTAATAATCCCAACACAATGAAAATATCAATTTCATCTTTAATCAACACGAACTTATTCATCATTAATATTATAACTCACAATATTTAACAACCAGATCGTTCCCAGGAAAGAGGGGTCTTTTCGTCAAGGATTTATCCCTATTGGTACGCAATTAGGTCACCAAACCTCTCCTCGACAGAACTTTCTAGACATTGTCAATATTATAAATAATAATATGAATAACTTTGTCGTCTCAATTATTGATTTAATAATATTAAATATTATGCAGATGATACTATAACAATAATTGAATCAATAATATGATAGATATGATGCAGCAATTTCTGTAGCAATAATTGAGTATAACTAAGTGACTTCTCACGTAAGCATCAATAATCAATACCGTATGCTTCTATGCAACCACGCATATTATTGTACTTTTACCACCGGGTAGTTCAACAGTTTAACGGTAAAACTTTGTGTAGTTATTTTTATAAAAGATAATTACATCATTTTCTAACTACGACAATACTTCAGTTATGGGGTCCACCAATAATTGTACCGTCGTACGAATATTCCCCGACCAATCAAATATTATATAACCACTTGCTTACTTTGCAAAATTTATAAATAATACCCACAACTATAACATTATATCAAATCCACACCATAATATTCAAAAATATATTTCGAGAAAAATTAATCTTTATTCATAAAAGTGGGGGTCTTACACAACGTGCACAACGTGCTAATCAATAAATCATATATGTGATATAATCAATAATGATTAACCACGAACATGCCTTTAAATAAAACTCAAGTTTGAGTTAGAAAACTTGCTCAATAAAAGAGTATAGGAACTTGCTTACACAGATCCATTGCATAAATTAAATGCAAGGGTTAAGATACTTGCACAATATAAAACATTGCACAGGTTAGGGAAACTTGCATGTACTGTCGATTACTGCTACGCAATCTAATTTAAGCTTCATTTGAAAGACCTATTATTGATAATATTGATCTCTCAATTAGAATAATATCATAACGTATACTACTGTTAATTACAGTCATAATACAACTTAAACACATTACACATATCCCTAACAGTCAGTAAAACACATAAGACCTGGTATCAAGTCAAAATATTTCGGTCTGGTTTGATTTCGGTACTATTTGGACGTCCTGATTGCCTTATCGGATAAATGTTTCCATATTATTTTAGATAATTTATTTATCAGTCATAACATTTCTTGGAAGCTCATAATAATTTTTAAATAATTATTATCATTTATAATAATTTTTCAATCATTAATATCATTTTTAAAAATTTTAAATACCAAATAATTCCATTATCATTAATATTTAATTAATTTAGAATATTAACAAAATCCATGTCACAATATTAAAAGTTATTTATTATAACTAAGAGTATTTTAATACATTAATATCACCTTTAAATGATTTTTAAAATATTTAAAATCATTCTTAAATAAACGCCATTAATATTAAAATATTAAAGTATTTCTGTCAAAATATTAAAAGTTATATATTATAACTTAAAATATTTTTCAAACTTTTAAATCATTTTTAAATGATTTTTAAAATATTAAAACCATTTTTACATAATTTATTTAATATAATTATTAAATAAATTTATTATCATTAATATTAATTATTAATGAAATCCATACCAAAATATTAAAAGTTATTCATTATAACTTAAAATATTTTCTAACACTTTAATATCATTTTAAATGATTTTTAAAATATTAAAATCATTTTAACTAATTTATTTAATATAATTATTAAATAAATTTAATATCATTAATATTTAAATAAATTAAAATACTAATGAAATATATCTTAAATTATTAAAAGTTAATTTTTATAACTTAAAATAATTTTTAAAACTTAATTATAAATTTTTCATAATTATTTTCTAATTTTTTTTCTATTTATTTTAATTAAATAATTTAATTTTCATTTAAACTGTCGCTAAAGGCCTATCGCAATGAAAATTATCGCTATAGGTGTTCTTGAATCTTGAAGAACATTCAAAGTCAGTGTTTTGGTACCTACTTTGACCACTTCCAATTCTTTGTTCATGATGTTTCTAGGCATGAGGGTGTACTAGTTATGTTTTATTGATATAATACTACATGTACTAACACATTTTAGGGTCAAACTACAACATATCATGAAGATATAAGTCATCAAAAGTGATGTCAGAGCTGCTCTTTAGTTTCTGGGTTACCCTAGAAACTGAGACAGTGGTGAGGGTCCATTTTGGAGCCATAATAACTTGGATTATGGGCTTACTCTAAGTGTTAAAGTGTCACACTTGTGTAGTATATATGTCAAGGTACAAAAGTAATACACTTAGGTAGCTTAACAACATCACAGAAGCAAGATCTGGCTTGGTCAAAGTACCTGCCAGAAATTGTTCTTGTAGAATCTGGAATTTCCAGAAAGTCATTCTAGCCAGTTGGCAACCCATATTTGAACATCAATAATTTTGATTATGGTTATGGTTTAGGTGTTCTAGTGTTATGGTTTGGTAGTCCATATTGTTGACCTAGTCATATTTCATCCTTAAGTTTTGATGATGAATTGTTCGTATGCTAAATTGTTTTATGGCTTTTTCAGGTATCTGATGATAAGAAATATTAATTGGATATTCAAGTGGTTGAATAGTTTTTATTTACTAGGAAACAAAAGTGTAAGGTCAATTGCATAATAATTAATTTTTCATTTAAAGGCTCTAGGACATATTATTTGCATTTTGTTATATGTCTTAAATGAAAAATGATTTAAAATTTAATGAAAAAGGTTCTTCTAAATATTAAAATAACTTGAGATTAGGTTAATATATATATATATATATATATATATATATATTATCAAGTACAAAAGGAATTAATATTTTATTACTTGATATATGTTACGTGTGAATATTTTTATCGTTACTTGATATCCTTGGATTATATTCTACACGTGGATATATGTATTAAGTGTGCATATCTAGTAGCTAAAAAGTAGCTAAACACTTGTTATATGGTGCATGTACGGTTTTCAAGGAGTAATGATTATAGAAACCTTGGGACTCTAATACCTTGAACATTGGATAAGATAAAGGAGGAATAAAAGTTTACTGCTACACGGCACTTTTATGAGATAAAGAGAGATAAAATCAAATCTGTTATCTAAGTGGGTTATCTTTTAATAGGTCTTCATATTTATCCCAACAGTAAAAGTATGAGTTTTTAACTGGATAAATATTACTTCTTTACCGTTGTGCGTTTGTTTCATTAATATTCTATCAAGCCGGTTTTTGTGGACTAAATTGAATAAATGTTAATCTGTAATTAAATGGTAACTTTAATTGGGTTATAAAAACCTCTTGTATGGACTGGATATAACTCACACAGAATACTTTATGCACTAAATACTGATATTATCGAGCAACTTGAACTTGATTAGTGCAAACTTTGAGCAGTTAAGCAATTATATTTTTGATATTTTAACGATCGAGAAATTTGTAATTTAATTTAAATATTTATGGAATTAAATAAATACTTAAAATAATTTATTTATTGAGAAAAATAAATAATTGATGAATTGTCATGAATTCATTTAGTATCTAAATTAATTAATGATAATTGAATCGAGTAATGATAATTTTATTGAAGGATTTA
This sequence comes from Panax quinquefolius, assembly GCA_020205615.1. Classification (NCBI taxonomy): domain Eukaryota; kingdom Viridiplantae; phylum Streptophyta; class Magnoliopsida; order Apiales; family Araliaceae; genus Panax; species Panax quinquefolius. Next base: position 40,193,981 of record CM035167.1, on the reverse strand, counting down.
ATTTAAGAAATAATTAAATTAAATCAATTGCTTAATATTTAAGAAAATAATTAAATTAAATGAATTGTTTAATTTAATGGAAAGAAATAAAATAAATAAAGTGGTGTGTCTAATTTATTAATTAAATTAGATATATAACTATTTATTAATTATAAGTATAATGATAATAAGATTTCTTTTAAACTAAAGTTATCTAGGTTAACTAAATTAGGGTGTGACATAAAACTATATAATATAAATATTATTAAAATAATTTGGTTTGAGAAATAGGGTTTAGCCAAACAAGGTCTTATGGCCTTTGGCTTATTCTAACGTACGTCCATTGGTTTTTTTAACTGATAACCACGATCATCAGTTGGGTTATTCTACTTCACGTCTTATTTCTTCTAAGACCAAAGCATCAGAGTGTTGAGAGAGAGAAAGAGAGCTTGGAAGAGAGAATCACAGAGAATCTGGAGGAAAATAAGGGTTGTTAATTGTTCATTCTAATCAAGGGTTCAAGGTATAAGCTATTCCTATTGTTATTTTTAGTTTTGGTAGTATATGAATATATCTTCTTGGTATGATTTGGAAATCACGTGAATTGTGTTGTATACATGTTCTTGTAGAATTTCAAAACTCTGTTGATTATCATGTGTACATGTTATTTGTTATCAAATTTATGAGAATTCGGGTTTTAGAAAGGAATTGAAAATCACAGTGTTCATGTTCATATAGTATGGCTTTAGAAAGTATGAGATTTGATGCTTTATATGTGTGGTAAACTGTGGTTTGTTATTGGATTATGCTAGTCTATTAAGAAAGGCACATAGCGTAATTTGAACGAAGTAATTCGGACAAGAATCGAAGTCACAGTGATGATTTCTATGTAAGATGATCAAAAATGGAGTTTATTTATGAAAACATGGAATTTTGAGAAATTAAACTAGTGTTAGTTGATGATAAATTGTGTTAATGGATTGTAAATGTCAACAATCATGTTTGTAATAGTCTGTACCAATTGTAGATGTTAATTTCACTATTTGGTGGGTGAAATTCGTGTTAGTTGGGCTAAAACGCAGCTCTCACCGCCGAAGTTCAGAGTCGTCGTCATCGTACACCGGTATAAATTGCTATTTGAGTACTAGAAGCAAAAAATGGGCGCAATTGAGCACATTCTAAGTCATGGGGTAGCATTGCACACACCCTAATCGAGACAGTGAAGTGCGCTTTGTTCAGGTCAGTCGGGCTTTCGGACTTGTGTTAGTTTAGTGAGTATGTTAATGATATTAAAACATGTTATAAACTATAATAACAGATGTTAATGTGTTGAAATGCAAAGTACAAAGATCTGAAATAATTATTTAAATAAGTTATAAAATGAAACCAAATGAGATGTTTTCGAAAGATAGAGTTGAACGACTAAGTTATGTTGATCAATGTGTAATTTCAGAAATGTTAAGTATGTTAACCTACATGGTTAGGTGCTAGGTTATGGTTATGACCTAAATGATGGTTTAAACCCTAAAGCTAATATTCATACAATTAATTGTTGTTGAGATTTCGATGATATGTGTAAAGTAATTGGAGATTATTTCATTTGTGTAGCTTAAAAACAAGGCAAGTCTTCTAACTCCATACTTTCATTGAGTTAGTTTTTTATGGTTATGCAAGTTCTCTAACTCTACTTTCATAAATGTGCAAGTTTCTAAATCTTATATTTGTCATTGAGCAAGACTATTGATTCTATTCTGATAAATGATTGAATAAGCTCATGTAACCTAATTCGTTACATCGAATGAGTTTCACATTCTCATTTCTTGTTATTAGTATTCAAAACATATATTGTTCTAACACATTGATTCAAAGGAGATTGTTTTAATTCCTTGAATATAATACTTTGCATATATATCATGCTTATTCAGTTATATATTATCGATATTCGATCTTTGACTTTGATAGCCTTGTTCAGTTATACATTCTTGTATTAAATCTTTATTTATGGAAATTGAATAAGTGTTCTAAAATTCTAGAAACACTGATAAGCTAGTTCCAAACTAAAATTTCTTTAGTGCGGAAATTCTAAATTCAAACTGAGACGAACAACCCTAACATAGGGGATTTTGTACGTGTAACGTTTAAATGTTTGTGCACAATACATGGTACAAAGGGCTGATCCCCCTGAGTACGTTAAGAAGAGTCTGTACAATCTAACGACTGTTAAGGTTAAGGTAATAATACCTAAACACCGTGGACATAGTTCGTGGTCTTAAGACCCTCAGATAATTAAAGTTCAAACTTGTTTTTATTTTAATTTGTAGAACAAGTTCTTTATCATTCAGTATTCATTGTTCACTCTAATGTTGTTATTATACTCTCTTTATGTTAGTGAGCAATTGTTTGCTCACTCTTGCAATTAAACAATGCAGCTAAAGTTGAAAGAGGTAATGATCCATCTACTAGCAAGAGAAAGGGCAAGATGTCTAAGTGATGAAGAATTGTTTAAAGTTTATTTAAATAATTGAAGTCTTAAGTCGTGTTTTATTTTATAATGTATTCCACAAACTGATGTAATAATTTTAAGGTTAGATTACCTGGGATTTGTTTTGAGATTATGATGCAACCCTTTAATGGGAGAGATTATTGTTTAAGTTATTTAAATTATGTCTTTATCCTTTGATTATGGGTAGTTAGATATAATAGATTTGATAAGTGAGCACCAAATTTGGTGAAAATGAAGTACCCGGATTTGGGGGTGTCACACATATAGTTGAGCCTTTAATTGTTAAATTGATTATTCTTGCATTGATCATAAACCTCTATATTTGTATTTAATTTTCTGTTTAGACTAAGTGTAGTCTAAAGGTGTTAATCCTAGTGGATTAGAGAAAAGGATTACAAACATGTTCAAAGAAGCAAAGATGCTTGAAGAGTGCATAGGTGCACAAGGAGCAAGAGTGCTCAAGAAAAATTAATTGTTATTAATTCTTGTAAGAATCTGTTTTGTAATCAGTGTTTATTTATAAAGAAATAAATAAAGTGAGTCTCCAATACTAGTTGGTATTGGACGTGGACTAGGCTATTATTATAGAGGGTAATAGTTGAACCACGTAAAAAATCTTGGTGTTGATTTTATTACTTGCTTTACTTTAATTACTCACATAAGCTATTTAATTATCTTAACAATTAAAATTTGAATATTTGCATTATTTTAAGATAATTATTTAACACCAAGTATTTTATTTAAGTTATAAATTCAGCAGGATATTTTCTTAAAATAATTAGTCAATTTAGTAGGCCATATTAATTCAGCAAGCTGAATGCATCAATATAGTAGCCTGAATTTAATAACTTGATCTAAAGTTTAAAAATTAGTCATAGATTGCTCCCACACTTATTCAATCCCCCTTCTAAGTGTGCCTATTTAAATTTCATTTGGTATCAGAGCTTGGCTCTACTTATCTTGGTCTTAAAGGTGACTTGTAGGGAAAGATTCTGACATGGCACAATTCGGGAACAACAATCAAGAAGGACAATCAACCAATAGACCTCCTATGCTGTTTGGAACAGAAAATTACAACTTCTGGAAATTCCGAATGAGGATCTATCTTAAAAGAGATCCTTAAGAATGGTGTGTTGTGGAGAACGGACCAGTTATTCCACGAACAGGTGATGGGACACCAAAGACTCTGCTAGAAATGGATTCAACCGAAGCCTACATGGTCTCATATGATTCTGCTACTATTTCTTCCATGCATACTTTAACTTTGTTTGGTGAATTAGAAGAATATGAACATCAGTTAAAGAGATATGATGATGAGGAGGAAACTGTTAGGTTTGTAATATACAAGAACGGAATCAAATTGCTCAAAGTAAGCAGAAACGTGGAAAAATCAGAGTTTTAAAATTTTACAAACCATATACCCGGATCACCCTTTATGCACAATTATTAATTAAACGAAAAGATAAAGAATAAAATTATACCCTTGAAGATCGAGCTTCCTCAGGTACAAGTTCACCTCCAAATCCTTTCGCGTTCAACTTGAATTCACCGGGTTTGGTTCCTTCCTTTGATCAACGTTAGCCACCCAAGTGTTTGGCCTCTAGAGGTGATCCACCAAGGAAGAAGAAGGATTCAAGAAGATGGGTGGTTGGCTAAACCCTAGTTTTTTTATCTCTATAGAAAACGAGCGTACTCTCCAACCATTGGAATTATAACGTAGTCTTGACATCTGATATAAGACTCCTCTTATAAAGATATCAAGTAACCCTATTAAAATAAGGTATTATTTAATTAAACCCTTTTAATTAAAGGGCTCCCCTAATCTTATTAGGGATAATTAATTAAACTCCTTTAACTAATTTTCCTTCCTAATCCAATTAGGAATAAATGAGAGTACTTATATTAAATTAATTCCTAAACTCTTTTAGAAATTAAAATAATAATAATAATTGTAATAATATTAATAAGACTCCTCTTATTAATTTATATTTAATATTTCTAAAATATTAAATAATAAATATTAAGCTATTTAATTTATTCTATCACCATAGATTAAATTAAATATACATAATATATTATTACGATTATGCCATTAACTTCTTAAATAATTATTCTTCCTTTTATGGTGTGACCCTTTAGGTTCTCCATATTAAACCAGGTTGTGAATAAATCAATTAGAACAATTCTAATCTTATTTAAATAAATAAATTAAACAATTAATTTATTTAAATAAATAATATTTATTCTACAATAGGGATAAGCCTCCTAGCGATCAACGACTTTTAGGATAATATAGATTTTAACATTAATCATAAAAGAACCTTTGAGTAAATAGTTACTGCAGACAATTCAATCCTTCCACCATACAATGTCCCAATTAAATATAAGACATGGAATTTATGTCAAGTCTTATTTTATTTAATTATATGTATTTCGATCCTTAAATGCACAACACCAAATAATGCAAATTAGAAACTCCTTTCTAATTTCATTACGCCGCCAAGGACTACTTGGGTTGTCATTTATCGAATCACATAGGACATTTCTCTTCTTTTAATAGAAGTGGTAGATTCTTTATTGATCATACATTATCTCCATGTACAACTTATTATACCCAAGAATACCCTTTGGTATACCCTAAGGGTCTTAAGGAATAAGTCAAAGTATAACTCATCATACACAAGATACTATGATTATCTCAAGTCCAAGGATCACTAGTACTACTATCACTACAGAATTCCTATTGATGACAAGTAAAACTCCATTAGGTATTCCTTAGCGAGCCACGTTCAAAGTGAACTTATTCTCTAATAAGCACCTACATACTTGCTTTAGTGTCTCCACACAAATGATCATGAGATCAATCATCCTCATCCAATGAGCAAGCAACGTATGTACCAATCTATCCATATTCACTAATCCCCAATTTAGTAATCCAATGATTGGGAACTATTTTAGTTTTAAGCTTTCTAAGAATTTAGATCTCATTAGAATGATCATCATCATTATTCTAAAAGTATTGCTTAAAACTATGGGTTTATCACATATTATAAAACAAAGATCATGTAGATAATTAAAAGCCTTTAATAAATTAATACTTTTATTAATAAATGAATAAGATTGTTACAAAGTATATGCTTTATCATCAAACATGATTGGCTTGTGTGTATACTACTTTCAATCTCCCACTTGCACTAAAGCCAATCGTCATGGTATCTCATACTCTTCTTCTCTAAGTGACGATTATCCTGCTGTTGGATAAGCTTTAGTTAATGGATATGTAATGTTGTTCATGAGAGTCCACTACCTCTATAGTGATTTCCCATCTTTCAATGATTCTAATAATCAAATGAAAGTTCCACAACACATGTTTAGATCCAAGATGAGACTTAGGAACTATTCCTAGTTCTGTAATGAACTTTTAAACCAAACAATCAACTTGCAGCTTCATTTATAGCTATATACTTTGTCTTTATTACTAAACTAGCAACTTCTTGCTGTTTGGAACTTTTCCAATTCACTGCACCACTGTTCAAGATAACGCTTTACCTTAAAGTGGATTTTTCTGTCATCTTGGTCTGTCTGAAAAACCTTAGTCTGTTAAGCCCTCTAGTTTTAATTTAGACCCACCATGAATATGATCACATCCTTAGTAGTTAGGTTAAGCACTTTAAGATGTTTTCACCGACTCATAGTGAACTTCTCCATAATATGATCGATCAACATCGTGTCTCGTACATTTCATTGCATACATGATTGTCACTCATGCGACCTCTCTTTCGAGAGTGCTGTGGGGACTATTAAGAGAGATACACTCCATAGCTCATCGACATGAGACATCTCTTGGAGTTTGCCATGCTAAACGACTTTAGCATCAAATGAATATACGTTCCTTGGGTTAAGTCGAGCATCCTCTTGTATCTATCTATATAGATTTTATCCCCAATTAAGATACTCTTCCCAAACCATTCATGGAGGAATGTTTAGACAACTTTATCTTTACTAATTGTAGCATTGGCATGTTATTCCTTATCCGTAGTATATCAATATATAATACTAGAAATGTCATAACGCTCCCACTGACCCTTTTGTACACACTAGAACTCTTACCTCATCGTATGTAACTCTGGATCATCATCTTCTATGATGCGTACCTCATCATCATCATCCATGATGAATCCATACCTCCTAGGTATCTTGAAGACTATTTGATTTACGATTCGGTTGTGGTACAATAGGTCTATCTCTGTGTTCCTCTTATTTGACTTATAGTGTTTTGTGGTTCTTGAACTCTTCAAGATCTATTATCCTCCCACTAGCCCCTTCAATGATAAACACCTTTATCTTAGAAGGAAGCGTGTTCATAATAAACACCTTTTGCTAAGTATGATTATAGAACATTTACCCTAAACTTACTTTAGGATGTCCCACAAATCAGATTTGTCAAATCTTGTCCCAAGCTTATCCTTTGAAACCGCTTTCACATAAGTTGGACAACCCTTATCTTAACATACTTAAGATTAGGAATCCTCCCCATCCATAACTTTTATGGAGTCTTGGGGCCGGATTTAGAGGTTACCTTTTTGTAGATATGCAGCCATTTCTAGGACATAACCCCAGAGGGATACTGAAATGTTGATAAAATCATTATGGACCGTACCATGTCCAACAAGGTATGATTTTTCCTTTCAGATACATCAATCAATTATTGCGTATTAGGAGGCGTCCATTATGAGAAAACCATTTGAGAAGATCTAGAAACTTATTACACAATTATTTATTCCTTGATCTAATCAAAGAATCTTAATACTTTGCCAATTTGTTTCACTTCTGAATTCTTTGAACTTTTTCAAATAATTCACACTTGTATTTCAGCAAATACATACAGTTAACTCTTTGAATAATCATCTCCTTTTCTTATAATAATTTGTTCAATATGTAAAATTATTTTCACGTAAATCAAGTATACAAAATCCATTAAGTAATATTCCAGTTCTATACAAAACATTATTATTATTATAAATAGAACAACAATTGTTCTTAAATATAATACCAAAGATTTCATTGTCCAACAATAAAATAGAAATAATATTTCTAACAAGAACTAGAATACAATAACAACTTATTGACTTAATAGATTTTCCCGTAGGCATTGCTAAACTATAAGTTTTTATGGCTAATGTGGCAACCTTTGCTACATTTCTCGCACATAGGATTACTTATATTTGTTTAGCTTTCTACTCGCTTGGTCCTTCATAAATCTATATTTATGATAACCAAAGTCGGTATCCAATACCCAAGTAGAACCTTGACTTAAAGAAAAATTTATTTTAAATCATGAACAAATTTGTATTTGTAACCGAAACTTCACTAAGCTTCTTTGGTTAGCCTCTGCAAGATGCTTCTCGCAGTTTCTTTCCAGTGTCCAGGCTTATTGCAATGGAAGCAAACTCCTTTGCTATCCGTATCAGTTTTGTTCTTATTATCCTTTATTTTTGCCTTTCTATTTATCTTCTTTGAATCGTTCTTTTTTTCAGAAGATCTTTTGGCCCCTAAGAGTAAGACATGATCTTTCTTGGTTGGAAAGTCACTCTCAATATTTTCAACATGTTAAGCAAATCAGCGAGGCTGATATCTAGCTTGTTCATATGAAAAATTCACAACAATTGTAAAAGGAGTCTGGGAGTGAGTGCAAGATCAAATCTTGGCTCAACTCTCCATCCATGACAAAACCCATTATCCTAATTGATCAATCAAATTGATTATGTTAAGGACTTTTGTCTGTACTATAGTGTCATTAGTCATTCTAGAACGGAAGAGCTCCTTAGATATCTGATATCTATTAGTCCTACTTTCCTCACCATCAACTACTTGATGTGCAAGAATATAGTAGGAGCATCCATAGTTTCATGCTGATGCTGAAGCTCGTTACTCATGGATGCGAGCATGATGCATTGAGCCAACTGTGCATCATCTTGTCACTTTCTAAAAGTAGCAATTTCTTCCTTAGAGGCATTGTCTGCAACCATTGCAGGGATAGGCATATTAAGGATATAAGATAGCTTTTCAGCCATGAGAACTATTCTCAAATTCCTTAACCAATCCGTTTAATACGGTTTGGTTAAATAACATCTAATATGTTTCGCAGTGATAGTAATTTAGACATTGTAAAATTCTGTAAATGAATTTGTAATTAACAACATTTTAACATACATTCTTTTATTAATTACCAAAATAATTTAGGTCTTGTTTTAAATTGGTATCTCCTACAATTTTCTTCAAACTATATTACCCTCACTTATATAGTTCGGCAAAATCTAATTAAAGATTTGCTAGTGAGAATAAGGATCCCATTTCAAATGTATATAGCCTTGTGGTGACACAACAAACTATATATAAATAAATAAGTAGACAACTTTTGTCAATTACATCAACTATGCAACTCCTTTTCTTTTGCCTCTTAGATTATTTTGATCAAGTGGTGGCACATCCAGAATCAAAATTATCCAAGTTAAGTCGACCTAGCACTCCATATATTCAAAAAGAAAATATCATCCTTGTGGTGACACAACAAAACAATATTGTTCAATTTTCTTTATAAGCATCAAATGTGATAAATTAACATCTTAAATACTTAATACTTGCCTTGTGGTGACACAACAAACTCATATTAAATATTTAATACTCTATTAATTTTATCATGCTAGAAGGCGACGTTCGATATTCCAAATATCTTTGAACGCTTAGGACTTAATATAAAAATTTGAGGGGTTTGTTATTAATTTGATTATGGACTTTTATTCTAGTTTGGTTCACTAGAGCCACCAAGTGAACCAAAAGGTCAAACCCTAGGGGTGCAAAAAATAATATTTAAATATAACTATTACATTTAAACTCGGGCTCCATTACAAACGGGTCTTCAAGCTCAAGCGCTCCTTGCTCCTTGATCTCCAATTTTTCAAAATTAATTCTAACTATTCCTATTACAAAACTAATTAAAATAAATAGAAACCTTGATCAAATCGAGGGAAGTACATAGGAGGAGATAGAATTTACATTCGGAAAAAATTAGAGAAGGCGAGTACGCAGACCCCATTTAATAAAACCCATACATTCATGCATCCAACTAAAATAAAATCCAATCACATTGGTCAATAGTCCATAATCAATCCCATTTATTATCATACACATCTCCATATGTATCAATAAATAACATTCATCTCATGAGTAATAAACATTCAATATATATATTGATATCATTTAATGGGCAAATTTAGTTAAGTATAAAATCTAATTTTTGAATCAAAATAAACTCCTTTATTTTAATCCAAATTTAAATCAAAATAAAACTATTTTATTTTAATTTATCCAATTTTGAATAAAATAAACTATTTTATTTTAATCAAAATCTTTAATCAAAATAAACTTCTTTATTTTAATTAATTATGGAATCCAATTCCATGTAAAAAAATTATTATTAAAAGAAACACGGATTCTCTCTTTCCTATTCACAAATAAACTCCTTTATTTTGAATAATATGAAATCTTATTTCATATCTAAATAAACTCCTTTATTTAAGGAAATTAGGATTCTTTTTCCTATTCACAAATAAACTCTTTTATTTTGAATAATATGAAATCTTATTTCATATTTAAATAAATTTCTTTATTTAAGGAAACATGAAATCCAATTTCAACTCTAATTAGTTATCATGGAATCTAATTCCAACTCTAATTAGTTAGCATAAAATTTAATTTTAAAATTAAAATAAACTTTTTATTTTAATATTAAAATAATTAAGAATATATATATATATATAGTACCGTACGGTGTGGCAAAAAAAATTATCAGTAATCATGCCAACCGTGAATCATTATATACTATATATATATATATATATATATTACTTTATCCGCTGGACCGCTGCAGGACACTAGGAATCTTTTAAAAATATTACCTGTAACCTTTTTAAAAGATATTACTAGGAAGGCAAGAAACTTAATATGAATCACGTGAATCAGGAAGATTCTTTGCCTCACGTGAATCACTTATTCACCCCTTGATATCATATACTAGGATATAAAAGCAACATGATATACCATATTAACATCCCACCGTACCGTACATGTCACGGAATTTCAAGAAACGTGCACAGATTACCGAAAAAGCAACAAACTTCCGAAATTTATTACGGCTTTTTCCTTCTTTTTTTTTTTTTAAATAAATTTTATACAATAAAATTGTGCCCAATTAAATTATTCTAAACACATATCAATATACACATCAAATCAAAACAATTAATAATTTGCATAAAGGTTTGGCTCTGATACCACTGTTAGGTTTGTAATATACAAGAACGCAATCAAAATGCTCAAAGTAAGCGGAAACGTGGAAAAATCAGAGTTTTAAAATTTTACAAACCATATACCCGGATCACCCTTTATGCACAATTATTAATTAAACGAAAAGATAAAGAATAAAATCATACCCTTGAAGATCGAGCTTCCTCAGGTACAAGTTCACCTCCAAATCCTTTCGCGTTCAACTTGAATTCACCGGGTTTGGTTCCTTCCTTTGATCAATGTTAGCCACCCAAGTGTTTGGCCTCTAGAGGTGATCCACCAAGGAAGAAGAAGGATTCAAGAAGATGGGTGGTTGGCTAAACCCTAGTTTTTCTATCTCTATAGAAAATGAGCGTACTCTCCAATCAATGGAATTATAACGTAGTCTTGATATCTGATATAAGACTCCTCTTATAAAGATATCAAGTAACCCTATTAAAATAAGGTATTATTTAATTAAACCCTTTTAATTAAAGGGGCTCCCTAATCTTATTAGGGATAATTAATTAAACTCCTTTAACTAATTTTCCTTCCTAATCCAATTAGGAATAAATGAGAGTACTTATATTAAATTAATTCCTAAACTCTTTTAGAAATTAAAATAATAATAATAATTGTAATAATATTAATAAGACTCCTCTTATTAATTTATATTTAATTTCTAAAATATTAAATAATAAATATTAAGCTATTTAATTTATTCTATCACCATAGATTAAATTAAATATACATAACATATATTATTATGATTATGCCATTAACTTCTTAAATAATTATTCTTCCTTTTTTATGGTGTGGCCCTTTAGGTTCTCCATATTAAACCTAGGTTGTGAATAAATCAATTAGAACAATTCTAATCTTATTTAAATAAATAAATTAAACAATTAATTTATTTAAATAAATAATATTTATTCTACAATAAGGATAAGCCTCTCCTAATAATCAACGACTTTCCGGATAATATAGATTTCAACATTAATCATAAAAGAACCTTTGAGTAAATAGTTACCGTACAATTCAATCCTTCCACCATACAATGTCCCAATTAAATATAAGACATGGAATTCTTTGTCAAGTCTTATTTTATTTAATTATATGTATTTCGATCCTTAAATGCACAACACCAAATAATGCAAATTAGAAACTCCTTTCTAATATCATTCGCGCTTAGCTAAGGACTCATTGGGTTGTCATTTATCGAATCACATAGGACATTTCTCTTCTTTTAATAAGTGGTAGATTCTTTATTGATCATACATTATCTCCATATACAACTTATTATACCCAAGCATACCCTTTCGTATACCCTAAGGGTCTTAAGGAATAAGTCAAAGTATAACTCATCATACACAAGATACTATGATGATCTCAAGTCCAAGGATCACTTGTACTACTATCACTACTGAGGAATTCCTATTGATGACAGCAAGTAAAACTCTATTAGGTATTCCTTAGCGAGCCAACGCTCAAGGTGAACTTATTCTCTAATAAGCACCTACATACTTGCTTTAGTGTCTCCACACAAATGATCATGAGATCAATCATCCTCATCTAATGAGCAAGCAACGTATGTACCAATCTATCCGGATTCACTAATCCCCAATTTAGTAATCCAATGATTGGGAACTATTTTAGTTTTAAGCTTTCTAAGAAATTAGATCTCATTAGAATGATCATCATCATTATTCTAAAAGTATTGCTTAAAATTATGGGTTTTATCATATTATTAAAAAAAGATCATGTAGATAATTAAAAGCCTTTAATAAATTAATACTTTTTATTAATAAATGAATAAGATTGTTACAAAGTATATGCTTTATCATCAAACATGATTGGCTTGTGTGCATACTACTTTCAGAAACTCCTCGAAGAAAGGTCTTAGCTCTTACTGCAGATAATGAGGAGGAGCTTGATGATGACTCCGATGAAGAAATAGCCATGATGTCAAGAAAACTCAAGGGGTTACTACAAAGGAAAAACAAGATAAAAAATAGTTTCGATTCGAATAAATTCAAAGGAAAGCAAACTGAAGAGACGTGCTTCAAATGTGGACGTCCTGGTCACTTCAAGAAAGATTGTTTTTAATTAAAGAATAAAGGGAAGACAAACTACAAAGACAACAAGAAAAACAAAGCCCTTGTTACTTAGAGTGATGAGGAATTCGAAGTGGAGATCGATGCCAAAAATGAGATAGCACAAGTATGTTTCGTGGGAATTGAAGGTTAATCTACTCAGGTATCTCTTAATGAACTAAACTCATTAGAACAAGAAAATAAGAAGTTAAAAGAAAAGAATGCATGCTTGAAAGGTTTAGTTAGTACATTAATGAGTGAAGTATATTCACTAATAGATGAAAAGATTGAAATTGAAAAAGAATTTACATGTAAAGAAGAAAATGTTTTGATTGCAAAGATTTATTATTTAGACAATTATAATAAAATACTTTTTAATAAGGTAAAATTCTTGAATAATGAAGTTCAAAAATTGACTAATGAGCTAAAAATGAGAGATGTGTGTATTGATACATTTAATGATAAATCTCATGTTAAAACGTTTCCTAATAATGAACTTCAAAAAGAAATAGACTCGCTAAAATCATCTCTTGCTAAATTTGTTCAAGGTGAAGAAAATTTAAATGTCATATTAGGTAAACAAATACCTAGTTTTGAAAGACAAGGAATTGGTTATAATTCTATGCATAAAAAGAGTAATATGAAAATGTTAAAATCAAAGTCACGTTTTAGTTTAAATTATTGCTCTCCTTTCACAACTTGTAAACATTGTGGTATTAAAGGTTATTTAGATATAAATTGTTTTAAGAAACGAAATAAGGTTAAAAAGGTATGGATTAAAAAGAATGATTTACTTGCTACTAACATGAATGGACCCAATTATCCCAAACTGAACTTGGCTTTAAGATATGGGTACCAAAAGGATGAATTATCTTTTCTTGACAGGTATGTTTTAAGGCAAGAGTTCCATCTCAAAAATGGATTCTTGATAGTGGATGTTCTTGTCACATGACAGGTGATAAATCAAAGTTCATGGAACTAGATATCAAGAAAAAGAATAGAACGGTCACGTTTGGAGATAATAGAACCTGCGAAATAATCGGAAAAGGTAAAATTGGTAATGGCAAGGTAAGTATAAATAATGTTCACCTGGTTAACGGTCTTGAATTTAATTTAATAAGTATAAGTCAATTAATGGATAACGGTCATCAAGTTAATTTTGAAAAAGATAAATGCACAATATTTCATGGTACTAACAATACTACTCTAGTTGCACAAAGAGAAGAAAATATATATACTATTGATTTTGAGCAACAGGATGAAGAACTATGTCTTACTTCAGTACAAGATGAAGCTTATCTATGGCATAAGAGGATGGGACACGCTCATATGGATCTAATCAAAAAGTTATCTATAAGGAATCTTGTAAAAGGACTGCCAACGATAAGGTTTGAAAAGAAAGGAATATGCATTCCCTGTCAACTAGGAAAACAAGTAAGAACTTCTTTTGTGACAAAGAATATGGTATCAACCTCCTCTTCCTTGCAATTACTTCATCTTGATTTATTTGGACCAGAAAAATATTCTAGTATTAATGGTAAATTTTATGCATTTGTAATAGTTGATGATTTTTCTAGATATACATGGGTATTATTTTTGAGAACTAAGGATGAAGCATTTAAAGAGTTTGAAAGATTAATAAGGAATCTTGAAATAAATTATAGCTTCAAACTCATTAGAATTAGAAGTGACCATGGTACTGAATTTCAAAAAGATTTCATAACCTTTTGTGATCAAAGAGGTATTAGCCATGAATTCTCAGCCCCAAGGACTCCTCAACAAAATGGGGTAGTGGAAAAGAAGAATAGGACTCTACAAGAGACGATAAGAACTCTAAGTACATCGTGTTATGTTTTAAATAGAGTACTCATTCGTCCAATTATTTTGAAAACACCATATGAGCTTTTCAATAATAAAATTCCAAACATAACTTATTTCAAAATATTCGATTCTAAATGTTTCATCTTAAATACAAGTGACAATTTGGGAAAATTTGATGTTAAGTCGTATGAAGGAATATTCATTGGCTATTCTCAAAATAGTAAGGCTTATTACAATTTCAATATTAAAAAGTCATGTGTAGAAGAATATGTTCATATCACTTTCAATGAGACTAACAATGATCTTCCAAAAGAAAGTGGAGATGATGCAGGAAATTTGGAGACAGTCAAAATTTCAGCAAACCGAAACGAACAAAATAAAAGACCGAATGAACAGTTTTAGGAAACTGAAATAGATGACCAGCATGAACGTGAACCTGAAAATTTGCAGGATGATGAATGTGACGCCCCCAAAATAGGTATACATCACCCATTCTGAGTCGCCAAATACATGGTACAGAAACAAATACAACCTCAGTAATACAATTGTCGTGCAAAATACGACAACACATATACTGTGAGTTTAAATACAAATATTGTCTAATAGACAGTATACAAACTCAAAAGGAGCCCTCATTACAATTATTGATAAACTATTTTACAAAATAGTGAGGACTACTAAAACAACTATCCTAAACCATCACTCCATACCCCGTCTAGTTCCTGCTATGTTCTCACCTCCTGAGAAGAAAAAGGGTGAGCTCAACTAGCCTAGTAAAGAATATTATGACTAAGATAATATACAACAAATTATCAATAGTCTTCAACAGGGAAAAATCTGATAGAATATAATAGACAATGAGTTTTAGATCAACAAGCTGCAGTGAAATAAAGAATCCATTAGAAGAGTCAGTAGAGAATGAATTCTACTATCTTCTAAGATTTAAAGTCCATCATCAATATTTTATCCTCTGTAACATCAATCAATATACATCTTGAATTAAATATTCATCTTTGCACTTACAGCCAAAAATATTCATTTGTATCACCGGTTGGTCATGTTCATCTCAACACACCGCTCATCTTTACACACTACGGCCAAAGATATTCATCGATTAATCATTCATCTTGCACTACAGCCAAAGATATTCAAGAATATCATCATTTAGGACTGAGGATGATGAAAAATATTTTAAAGAAAATGAATCTAGTGAGATAAAAGGACAATTATTAGGGATTCGTATTACAGTTTATCCAAGTTCAATAATACTCCATAATAACCAATTGTGACGCAGAATTCAAAAATAAAGATCAAAACATGGATACAATCAAAGATAGTAACCATAATAGACATCTTGGACAAAAAGAAGAAGATTTTATTTTTTGGTGAATAGTGTCGTATTCGTGAATAGTGTCGTATACGTGAATAGTGCCGTATACATCAATAATAACCCCGACACAAAAAGGTAGAAATTCCACAATAAAATTCATATCAATATTCCGGCATAATGATATTGAAGAAAATAATATCATTTACGAAGAAAATAACACCCCTTACCTCAAAAGAACAGTACTTCCGGCTGAAATATCAGGTATAAGGCTGAAGGAAACTTGCACTGATGAATAGCAACTCACAAAGTATCTAAATACTCACAAAATACGCTTGATAATATAGAGAGAGAAAGAGAGAAAATTTGTTTCTGGTGTGATTTTCAATTCTAACTAAGCACCCTATTTATAGGAAAATGTTTAGAACGTCATACCAGACTAACCTCCTACCTGATGGTTTTACCTGCTACTATTCACGCCCACCACTTTTGAAAATAAATTTCAGCACATTTCATTTCTCACCAACCAAAAGTGGGGCACACCATGTTTTTAATAAAAACATTTATTTCCGAAACTTCAATAATTCATAATAAATAGCCCTTTTATCAAAAAATATGAATTTTATGTCCATTCCATAGGAAATTAAATTCTCTACAACTTTGTAGAAGAAAGTTTTTCCAAATTCCAAACAAAAAATGCCTAAAATTCACATACAGACGATTTTTAATAACTCCATTCTGACAAAATACTGATAAAATACCTCAGTATTAATTCTTTCATTTATATCCACATAAAATAAATATATCCATCATTTATATCCACAATAAATATTTCCTTATCATATAAACCAATAATTAATTATTTACAAATAATATTATAGAATCACAATTATGACAACCAGGTCGTTCCCAGGAAAGAGGGGGCTTTCCGATAAGGATTTCTCCTTATTGGTGCGTAATTAGGTGACCAAACATCTCCTTGACACAAATTTCTAGACATTACCAATAATGCTATCTAATAATATTATTCAAATAATATGAATTATTGATCTGATAATGGGAAATATTGTGCAGTGACAATTATTGAAACACCAATAATATAAAATATCAACACAACAATTATTGAACCAATAAAAATATTGAACAGTAATTACTGTAACAATTATTGAGTAGTGCCTTCTTACGTAAGAATCAATAATTTCAAAAATATTGTGCAATACTGGTGTGCTTGCTTTGTGCAACCACGCCAGACATCAGTATTTTAACCACCAGTTATTCCAACAGTGTTAACGGTAACGATTACGCCATTATTTATAAAAACTCAAACTTGTCATTTTCTTCATTCGACCGTTTTCTGTTATAGGGCCCACAAATGGTTGCGCCGTCGTATAAATATTCTCCGACAGAAAGAATATTCCACGACCAAACGAATATTCCCCGACAACAATGAATATTTTATAACCACTTGCTTATTTTGAAAATTTTGCACATTTCACCCATAACCAAAGCATTATATCAAATTAACACCTTATTATTCACAATAATAATTAGAGAAAATTCAATTTTATTTATAAAAAGTTGGGGTCATACAATGAAGATGAGTCTCATGATCAAGAGGAAGTTATACATAATATCCAAATGCCAAGAACAGCTAGATATATCAAGAATCATCCTCAAGAAAATATCATTGGAGATATCAACAAAGGTATAACCACACGAAGAGGTTTACAAAATTATTGTGCATTCTCTGTATTTTTGTCATAGGTTGAGCCAAAAAATGCAAAGGATGCAGTTCTTGATGAGAACTGACTATTGGAAATGCAAGAAGAACTTCAACAATTTGAGAGATGCCAAGTGTGGGAACTTATGTCTCCTCCAAAAGATGTTTCCATCATTGGTACTAAATGGGTATTCAAGAACAAGTTTGATGAGCACGGGACAATCATTCGTAACAAAGCAAGGTTGATAGCTCAAGGATACAACCAACAAAAGGGGATCAACTATGAAGAAACTTATGCACCAGTAGCAAGGCTGGAATTAATCCGAATTTTGTTAGCTTTTGCATGCTACAAAAATTTTAAGCTTCATCAAATGGATGTAAAAAGTGTGTTCCTCAATGGTTACATAAATGAAGAAGTATATGTCAAACAGCCTCTGGATTCGAGCATGAAAAGTATCCTAATCATGTTTACAAATTAAAGAAAGCTCTTTATGGCTTGAAACAAGCTCCAAGGGCTTGGTACGAAAGGTTAAGTAAGTATCTCTTGTCAAACGGATTTGTTAGAGGTAAAATAGATTCTACATTGTTTATTAAGCATAAAAATATAGATATCATTATTGTTCAAATATATGTAGATGATATAATATTTGGTGCTACTAATGATTTTCTTTGTGAGTGGTTTTCCAAGTGCATGCATAAAGAATTTGACATGAGTTTAATGGGAGAGCTTAATTACTTCTTGGGACTCCAAATCAAGCAAACAAAGGAAGGAATTTATATCCATCAAACCAAATACACAAAAGAATTACTCAAAAGATTTGGCTTTGAAGGATCTAACTCGAAAAGTACACCCATTAGCACATCAATAAAGCTCACCATTGATAAGAAAGGTATTGATGTTGATATAACAAAATATCGAGGTATGATTGGATGCTTACTATACTTAACTGCTTCTATACCCGATATAATGTATAGCATTTGTCTGTGTGCAAGATTTCAGGCTAAACCCAAAGAATCACACTTAAATGTTGTTAAAAGAATTTTGAAATATTTAAGTGGTACAATTAACTTAGGGTTATTTTATCCAATTTGCAATAACATTGAACTAATAGGTTATTTAGATGCTGACTATGCAGGGTGTCAAATTGACAGAAAAAGTACGAGTGGTGCTTGTACTTTCTTGGGACAAACTCCCATATTATGGCATAGTAAAAAGCAAACCTCAGTGGCTCTTTCAACTACTGAGGGGGAATACCTAGCTGCAGGAAGTTGTTGTTCTCAGATTTTATGGATGAGGCAAACCCTATGTGATTTTGATATATTATGTGAATGTGTGCCTATATATTGTGATAATTTTAGTGCTATAGATATCTCTAAAAATCTTGTGTTACACTCACGTACAAAACACATTGAAGTGAGACATCATTTTTTTAATAGATAATGTGTCAAAAGGTTTAATTAAATTAATTTTTATTCCTACTAAAAATCAAATCGCAGATATTTTTACTAAACCGTTAAGTGAAGACAGATTTTGTATGTTACGAAGAGAACTTGGAATGTGTATTGCATAACTCTTTTTGGATTTTTTTTAAGATCTACGTTATCTTTATTTTATCCTATTCTGAATGCTTCTCTTATTAACTGATAAATAAGGATAATTGTTAGCATGATTTTTTGGCTGCCCATTTAAGTCCTTAAATCATGGACGCAATATTCTAGGCGTCTATCATAATTTTTTTTGAAAATCGAAAAGACAGGCTGGGGTTTCTTGGATGACGTAAACGTGTAGGAATGTAAATTGTACATGCATCCGTCCCTTTTATTTAACTTTCTATCTATCTATCTCCATTTTCTATACTTCTTAAACCTTTTTGATTTCTGGCTCTCCTTCTTTCTTTCTCTCTCTCTTTATACGCTCATCTTCTCTATCTTTACCTTCAACATCATGAGAACCCAGACACATAAGTGATTAATGATCGATTCTGACGACAATCAGACGCCGGTACCTCCCCAATCGACTGTTAGACCTTCACGAAAACAAAGAAAAATGAAGAAGGTCGTGTTTGTGGAAACGGAGTATTTGGACTCTTCGTCTTCTGACGAATCAACTTTCAGTCCTTCCTTACAGAAATCATCTGGACCCTCTCGACGACGACAATGAACAATCCCATCTTGTAAGGTCGAGTTCACACCACCACCGATTTTGGTAAACCTTAACCTCACCTCTGATATTCCTAAAAATTTCTTTCGCAATAATGCATATGAGGTACGGTTTAAGAATGTTATTTTTCCAAAACTATTTGTGTATGAAAAATATATGGATCAAATCTATTATCAAGAATCTCCTTTGAAAAATTTGTCTGAATCTTGTGGTATTTCTTCCATGCTTTTTCCTCCTTCAGTTGCATATCCTAGACTAGTGCAACAGATTTATACTAATCTGGAATGTCATGGGGAATTTTACACCTCTTTTGTTAAAGGAAAATCTTTGTATTTCACTGTTATGGATTTCGATAGCATTTTAAACATTCCATTCACTGGTGATTGTCCATTTACTCGAAAAGGAGTTGTCCATTCTCCATTCACCCCTCTGGAACAATTACAAATTGTTATGGATAATCCTTTGTTGAATGATGTTTTTACTCCCAAAACAGTAGATGTTTCTCCTATTGCTTGTGTTTTTCATCATCTAATTAGGTTTAATCTTTTGCCCCGCTTAGGTGGAGGTGCTGATTTTACTTATCAGGATTTGATAGTCGTTACTTGATTTTAAAAGGTGTGTCTTTCAATTTGTCTCAATTGTTGCTTCATCAAATGATGAGTTGTCTGCAAAAATTAAAAATGTGTCTGCCTTATAGTGCTAGTCTCACTACTTTCTTCAATCATTTTAAAATTTCTTTTGAAAATGAAATTTTTGTTGTTGTGAATGATTCCCTCGGTGTTCATACTCTAAAGATGTTTCGTGTTACTTTGATTGATGGTCAGTTTGTTCGTATTACTTCTGATAATTCTATTCCTCCAATATCAATTCCATCTTCCCCTGTTGTGCCCCCTACTCAATCTTCTTCTGAGATTGTTGAAATGTTGAAACTTGTTCTTAGTAATCAAGAAAAAATGCAACATGTGATGTCTGGTCTCAATAATCGTATGTCTATGTTGGAGAAAGGCAAATTGCCTTTGGGTGCTCTTGAGATTAACAAACTTTATCGGAACATTGAGGATGAATTTATTGATTTACAAGTTGGGTTTGAGTTGCAAACCACTACTTTGGCAGAGGTTATGCAAAAGAAAATTAATCGAAATACTTATCAATTAAGTCAGGAAATCAAGTTTGTAAGCAATCAAGTTGGTGAATTGGCTGAGTTTGCTGCTATGCGTTTCAATGACATCAGTTCTAAAGTACATATGTAGCGTAAACATTCTTCCGTTACAGAATGGGTTCATTGTAACTGGCTAGCCGAATATATGAGAGATTTCCTTGACGTACCATTACCAAATACAACTTACATTCCCCGTCCTCCTCAATTTGCTACTGATTTTACCTTTACTGAAAGGATTCACCGTGCCAATCATTGCCCTTACTTCACACAGAGGGTTGAACAACGTGCAGCAGTAGTAGAACTCGATTGATGGCTATTTCCCTTTTTGTTTGATGACAAAGGGGGAGAAATTTATGGTTTTATATTTTGGTAGACTGGAAAGACTTGGATTTGGATTTGTGCTTCAGACTTAATTTTGTTTAAATTTTAAATGATATGTTAGAAGTTTGATATTTGATGTATGTTGAACTAACATGATTGCAGGTGCATGCCCAAATAATAGGGGTTGTTTAAAATTTCAGATACACTGAAATCGACTTTCAGTTAGCTATTATGAGATTCCTGAAATGATATTGTTGCATTCATTTAGGGGGAGCTAATTATATTGTATGCATGAACATAGGGGGGAGCTAATGGGAATTAAAAGGTTTTTGGTTGTAATCATCAAAAAGGGGGAGAATGTTGACCTAGTCATATTTCATCCTTAAGTTTTGATGATGAATTGTTCGTATGCTAAATTATTTTATGGCTTTTCAGGTATCTGATGATAAGGAACATTAATTGGATATTCAAGTGGTTGAAGAGTTTTTATTTACTAGGAAACAAAAGTGTAAGGTCAATTGCATAATAATTAATTTTTTATTTAAAGGCTCTAGGACATATTATTTGCATTTTGTTATATGTCTTAAATGAAAAATGATTTAAAATTTAATGAAAAAGGTTCTTCTAAATATTAAAATAACTTGAGATTAGGTTAATATATATTATTAAGTACAAAAGGAATTAATATTTTATTACTTGATATATGTTACATGTGAATATTTTTATTGTTACTTGATATCCTTGGATTATATTCTATACGTGGATATATGTATTAAATGTGCATATCTAATAGCTAAAAAGTAGATAAACACTTGTTATGTGGTGCATGTACGGTTTTGAAGGAGTAATGATTATAGAAACCTTGGGACTCTAATACCTTGAACATTGGATAAGATAAAGGAGGAATAAAGTTTACTGCTACACGCCACTTTTATGAGATACAGATAGATAAAGTCAAATCTGTTATCTAAGTGGGTTATCTTTTAATAGGTCTTCATATTTATCCCAACAATAAAAGTTTAAGTTTTTAACTGGATAAATATTACTTCTTTACCGTTGTGGGTTTGTTTCATTAATATTCTATCAAGCCGGTTTTTGTGGACTAAATTGAATAGATGTTAATCTGTAATTAAACGGTAAATTTAATTGGGTTATAAAAACCTCTTGTATGGACTAGATATAACTCACACAGAATACTTTATGCATTAAATACTGATATTATCGAGCAACTTGAACTTGATTAGTGCAAACTTTGAGCAGCTAAACAATTATATTTCTGATACTCTTTTAGCTGGTATTTGGTAAGATTTAATTGTTTATCTTTCTGTGCTAATTGATCATTACATATAGTTGACCCTTTAATTATTAAATTGATTATTCTTGCATTGATCATAAACCTCTATATTTGTATTAATTTTTTGTTTAGACTAAGTGTAGTCTAAAGGTATTAATCCTAGTGGATTAGAGAAAAGGTTTACAAACAGGTTCAAGGAAGCAAAGGTGCTTGAAGAGTGCATAGGTGCACAATGAGCAAGAGTGCTCAAGAGAAATTAATTGTTATTAATTCTTGTAAGAATCTGTTTTGTAATCAGTATTTATTTATAAAGAAATAAATAAAGTGAATCTCTAATACTAGTTGGTATTGGATGTGGACTAGACTATTATTATAGAGGGTAATAGCTGAACCACGTAAAAAATCTTGGTGTTGATTTTATTACTTGCTTTACTTTAATTACTCACATAAACTATTTAATTATCTTAATAATTAAAATTTGAATATTTGCATTATTTTAAGATAATAATTTAACACCAAGTATTTTATTTAAGTTATAAATTCAAAGCAGGATATTTTCTTAAAATAATTAGTCAATTTAGTAGGCCATATTAATTCAACAAGCTGAATTCATCAATATAGTATCCTGAATTTAATAGCTTGATCTAAAGTTTAAAATTTGGTCATAGATTGCTCCCACATTTATTCAACCCCCCCTTCTAAATATGCCTATTTAAATTTCAAATATGTCAGAGTATAAAAGTTATACACTTACAAGGCTTACAAACTTAACAACCAAGCTCTGCAAAAGCTTGTCAGATAGTTTTTGGGTTTTCTAGGTTTTCCAGAATCCAGTTTCTGTGGTTGGTCAACCATGTTTGACCATTCATAACTTGGAATCTAGACATACTATGGACTTGATTCCACTTCTAGTGTACTCTCCTCGTGGCATACTATAGCAATGATACACACTAAAACAATTAGCACAAAATGATCTAGAGGCTCTGACATTTGACTGTCATTCCTCATTTTTAGGGTTCTTGACAGTTTATAAAATTCCTATTTTCATGCACTTAGATGTTATGGATCCATGATGTATCATCACATGTCACTAAATAACATCACATAACACATATTAATTAAACATCAAAACACATAATCTACTGGGATGTTAAAGATCTAGCATAAATTAGGATTTATATCCTAAGAGGTGTTCTTGGCTGATCTTAGGACTTAGTTTCTCTCCAAATTTCATGGGTTAAAGAGAGAGAGAGAGAGTCTTGGCTTAGCTTATGAACATAAAGAGAAGATTTTTCTTACTTTAACTTTTCAAATCTTTGATTACATGGTTGCCAATGTTGCTAGGTGGCTAAAATGGCTGAGTGGTGTTAGTTTAGAACACTTGGCAAGCTCAAGTGGTGACTCACCATAATTTTGAAATATCTTTTACTTAAAAGTTAAGTAAAAAGGCATTTTGGTAATTTTGCACCTACTAAGGGCCCCAATAATTCCAAGGTTAATTTGGTCACTTCACATATATCACCTAACTTTTAACCCTTAGGGTTTTATACTTAGAATTTGAGTTCCCAAATTAGGGTTTCGAAATTCCCGATTAGGGTTTACGATTTCAAAACAAAAATTAAGGTTTCCAAAGCTGGAATTAGGGTTTCAAATCGATCGTTAGGGTTTCCTAACTGAACATTAAAGTTCTTAATCTAACATTAGGGTTTACCAATGTTATACTTTATATGCTCAACACTTAACCCTTAAACACATATTTCACCTACATGTAATCACTTTCAACTTATCAAATCATACATATCCATCACAAAATTCGTATTCAATATTCTATTTCCCAGTCTAGGTTTTATGATTTAACCTTTATTTAATCATTTAAGATTTTATTAATCTTATAAATTCTCGGGTTGTCACACGTTACGCCACCAAAAACCTAGATTCAATAATTATCGTCTAATCCTGTAAATTTCGCAATAATTGCGTTCCTCGAGATTTTTACGCCAAACCAAATGGAATCAATCCATTGGTTAGTTATCTATATCTTAACCAAGCAGTTTGCATCTAACTTATACACGATGGTTTTCAATTTGTCCATCAACAACAAATTCTAAGTTTTAATAGTTTTCTTTGATTACTGCTTAATTAGTCGATTATCTTATACATGGCTTATTAATGTTCTTGTTCGCTAATAGCCATCCTTATTCCTCCGGAAGAGATATGCTCCACCAATATTCATATTCTTTATAAAATGCAATCGAAAAATATAATCGAAAGTCGAGTTTACGTGTTTTTACCTTTGTATTCTTCGCGTTCTTGCTTAAAGCTTGATTAGTTTTCTTTGATTCCTGTTGTTCACTTGTTAAAGTTCCTTTCTCTCTCTCTCAATATAGTGCTCAATGTTTATAAATAACCAAATGAATAACTTAAGCTTTTATTTATAGAAAATCAAATTGAGGGCATTTTGGTCAAAAGGCTACCTCCTTACTATTCCAAGCTTCCAAAGGAAGCCACTCCTCTAGCTTTGCCACCAAGTGGTCGCCCCTCTTGCCCCATGGGGGACCCACATGGGTTGCTCCATGGGTTTTACCCACCCGGTGATCCATCGATTTATTTCTTGGTTCGGGCTTAGAATTAATTCATATAGGGTCTAACTTTGGGTTTGATTTAATTTAACATTGGGTCTTGATATAATTCATCATTGGGCCTCATTCATTGTCCAATTGGGCTTGACAAAGTCTAGATTCAATACTAAAGTCCATTAAGACTTATTCGTATTATTCTCGTATTCTCTTCATATATACCTCGTACGATATTCGTATTATATGTCGTATTAATCTTCATATTATACTCATATAATAACTAGTATTATACTCGTATTCCTCACATATAATAACAATTCTTATTATACTTAATCATTTAGTTCTTAAATTTCACATTCCCTAACCCTTAGGGTTTTAAGTCCGCAGACGAAAACTTCGTTTGCCATAACTGAAATATTATTGAATATTCCATCTCGTCTTATAATTCTATCAATACGCGTTTCTCGAAAATTCAAAATTAATTCCCGAGCAGAAACGGATGAATAGTGTTTCTACGGAAATTTCTCAAAAAACTTTTATTTTCGTCTTGAAAATTCAAATCACTTAATTCTAGCACATAGCCAGAATCCTAACCACATTCGCACATTCTAGGTCATAGAACGACCTTCAAACAACTTAGTCACTTTAATAAACAATTATATTTATTTAATTCAAATAATCAAATAAAACTTAATTCACATAATAATTTAATTTTTTCGGGCGTTACAGTGTAGGGGTACACGAAGTGCAAATAATTATAAGCAGTTAAGTCGTAGTTGATAATCAACAAGTCAGGCAAGTCTTTCAGTTCCTATTTGCTATTTGAATTTGATAACTGTTGGTTGAATTATATTATGCCATGAAATGTTGATTTATATATGAAATGCATTTGAGATATGTATGAAATTCGAAAGGCAATCTATGATTATATATTTAATAAGTTAATCTCTATACTTGTTATGTGAGAAGTAGCATGCGTATTGAGTTAAAATGATTATGATTGTATAAACCGCGCATGATATTATGTGCTATGTGATGCATGAAAACTGTTAGAATTGTTGAGCTATCGAGCTCACCATTACAAATAGCCATTTTTGCAGGTTAAGGACTCACGGTAAAGTTACTTGCTACTTGATTGATAGAGTTCAATAGTATAACAAGAAGATTGATTTGTTTATCTGAAGTTATGATTTTGAACCATGTTATTTTAGATGATGTACTTGATAGTTGTTTATAACTTTTAACTCGTGTAGAGTTGTAAAAAAGTATTATTATTATATATATATATATATATATATATATATATATATATATATAGGGAGCGGATCAGGTCCGGACTCCCGTATTTTGTTAAAATGCAGACCTGTTTTGTTATATGTATCCAAATCACACCCAAAATAATGTATTATGGAAAAATTTCAGTTCCATAAAATATTATATATATATATATATATTTAGTTGTTTTAAAAAAAAAATAATAATAAAAATAAAAATTTCGGACTTTAGATTTGTCCGGACTGCATCCTGGTCCTATATATATATATATATATATATATATATATATATATATAAAGAATATCAAATTGAGATGTAACATTTTATAATGTAACTCTGATGAGTCGAATCATATAATAAATTTGATTCAAAGATATGCAAATGATGAAGGTTGTGATTCAGGGAAATGAATAAAGAACTAAGAAAAATTTTAATTATTCGGCATCTTATTAAATATAACATCGGATATGATGTAAAGACAAGAAGGGTGAAAGACCAAGATTGAGAATTGACTTATTAAGGTTTTGGTATCGATTCATAGATCCTGGAAATGAGAAGGAATTAATATATTAATTGGTATCAAAGCTAAGTTGTATTCATTGATTTATGAATGAAAGTTATAAATAATTAGATGAAAGTTATATCGTGATGCACCAGGTCCGAGGTAACGGTTACCCGGATTTGGAGCGTTACAGATACTATGATGATCTCAAGTCTAAGGATCACTTGTACTACTATCACTAGAGGAATTCCTATTGACAGAAAAGTAAAACTTCATTAGGTATTTCTTCGCGAGCCACGTTCAGTGATGGAATGATTTAATTTATTGATACATATGATGATATGTATGATAATAAATGGGATTGATTATGGACAATTAACCAATATGATTAGATTTATTTTAGTTGGATGTTTGGATGAATGGGTTTTATTAAATGGGGTTCTGCGTGCCTCGTCTTTTACGGTTTTTTTTCTTAGATGTAAATTCTATCTCTCTCCTATGTACTTCCCCTTATTTCACGATCAAGGTTTCTATTTAAATTAAATAGTTTATGTAATAGGATTAGTTAGAATTTTTTGAAGAAATCAGGAGATCGAGGCGCTTGAAGACCCGTTTGTAATGGAGCAGGGTTTAAATGTAATAGTTATATTTAAATGTTTATTCTTTGCACCCTAGGGTTTGACCTTTTGGTTCACTTGGTGGCTCTAGTGAACCAAACTAGAATAAAAGTCCATAATCAATCCAAGGGTAGAATATAGTATTCTATATGTGCATGCTAGTATTATATATATTATATATTATGCAAACATGCTTCGCATGTTTAATAATATACGCGCGTATTTATATATATATTTGCATGCAGCTAAACAAGATGAGACAAATAATAACAAATCCTCAAAGTTTTTATTAAGTCTTAAGCGTTCAAAGATATTTAGAATATCGAACGTCGCTTTCTAGCATGATAAAATTAATAGAGTATTAAATATTTAATATGAGTTTGTTGTGTCACCACAAGGCAAGTATTAAGTATTTAAGATGTTAATTTATCACATTTGATGCTTATAAAGAAAATTGAACAATATTGTTTTTTGTTGTGTCACCACAAAGGCGATATTTTTTTTTTTGAATATATGGAAGTGCTAGGTTGGACTTAACTTAGATAATTTTGATTCGGATGTGCCACCACTTGATCAAAATAATCTAAGAGGCAAAACATAAGGAGTTACATGTTGATGTAATTGACAAGGAGTTGTCTACCTATTTATTTATATATAGTTTGTTGTGTCACCACAAGGCTATATATATTTGAAATGGGATCCTTATTCTCACTAGCAAAAAACTTTAATTAGATTTTGCCGAACTGTATAAATGAGGGTAATATAGTTTGAAGAAAATAGTGGGAGATACCAATATAAAATAAGACCTAATTTATTTTGGTAATTAATAAATGAATGTTTGCTAAAATATTATCTTTTTACATGCAGAATTTTGAAAATGTCACATTCACTAATTTCATCATGAAGCATACTTGATGCTTAACAAACTGGCCAGGGATAAGAACTACACGGATTGGTTAAGGAATCGAGAATTGTTCTCCTTCTTTGAAAAGATTTCTTATGTCCTAAATTACTTGTGCACTGCAAAAAGTTGCGAGAGAGCGACCTCTAAGGAAGAGATTGCTATTTTTAAGCGGTGGCAAGATGATGCATCGTGGCTCGATGCATCATGCTCGCATCCATGAGTAATGTGAGCTTGACGTCGGCATGAAAACATGGATGCTCCTCTTATCCTCTTGCACCTTGGAGAGTTGTATGGTGAGCAAAGTAGATTGCTAGATATGAAATATCTAAGGAGCTCTTAGATCTCGGATGACCAGAGGGCACTACCGTTGAGACTCATGTCCTAAAAATGATCAATCGATTGAGCGTCTTAGGCGACTTGGGTTCGTCGTGGATGGGGAGTTGAGTCAAGATTTAGTCTTGCGATCACTCCCGGACACCTTCTCACAATTTGTTAAGTTGGATGTCGACTTGTCACGAATTACTTAACATGTTGAAAGCCATTGAAGGTCACTTCCCATCCAAGAAGAACCATGTCTTCTTGGTGGATGATTCTTCCAAGAAAGGAAGAGGCCCAAGGTATTTTACGAAAAGAAGAAATCCAAGAAGGCTAAGGGAAAGGCGAAAGTGAAGGATCAAAAGAACACGATCCAAATTATAGCAAAGGAATTTGCTTCCATTGCAATAAGTAAGGTCATTGGAAGAGGCCGCAAGGATTATCTCATGAGAACAAAAGCGGAAGAAGCTTGAGAAGCTTGAATCCTAATCAAGGTTTGTTTATGATTGAAATTAATTTTTACGAAAGTCGATCTTCTACTTGGGTATTGGATCTGGGATGTGGTTCTCACATATGTAATAATATCGAGGGGTGGTCGAAGTAGAAAAGTGAGCAAGGATGAGGTCGATCTACGAGTGGGAAATGGAGCAAAGGTTCTTTGCATTAATTTGTAGGGACTTATTGTTTAGCACCGCTACTGGGCAAGTTCATTAATTTAAATAATTGTTATTTTGTTCCAAATATCATTAGAAACATTATTTCTATCTACGTATTGGATATGGATGGTTTTAATATTATAATAAAGAACAACAGTTGTTCTATTTATAATGATAATGTTTTATATGGTGTTGGTAATTTGCGAAATGGACTTTATATACTTGACTTGCATGAAAATATATTTCAAATTGAACAAACTAATAAAAGGAAAAGAGATGATGTTAATTATACCTTCATGTGGCAGCCTTTGTAGTCTCCTGGTCGTATTAATGAAACAAGATTATCCAAGTTGCATAAAGATGGGCACCAGAGAGCTATCGATTATGAATCATATCCAACACTGTGAATCTTGTCTCATGGGTAAAATGACTAAATCTCCTTTTAGTGGAAAAGGAGAAAGAGTTCTGAGTTGTTAGCGTTAGTACCTGAGATGTATGTGGACCTATGACAACCTAATACATACGAGGAGGGTATTCTTATTTTATTACATTCTTGTTGTAAGACCCCAAAATTTTTTAAATAAAAGGAATTTCCTTTATTTATTATTTTGAAATAGTAAGGGTTGATTTGATTAATGTGGATAGTTAAGGGTTAAATATGCAAATATTTCAAAATAAGCAAGTGGTTATAAAATATTCATTGTTGTCGGGGAATATTCGTTTGGTCGTGGAATATTAAATGCTTGTCGGGAATATTAAATGCGTCTGACAGTATGACCATGTGTGGGCCCCATGTGAAAGCGATTGGATGAAGAAAGCGACAAATATAAGTTGTTTTTAAATAACGGCGTAGTTATTACCAATTATCTTTGTTGGAATACCCGGTGGTTAAAACACACTAATACGCGTTGTTGAGCAGTAGATGGCACGGTATTGCACCAATTATTGATTCTTACGTACGTGAAGGCACTACTCGATAATGGTTACTGATAATTCTTATTCGATATTTTATTGAGTTAATAATTCTTTGCGTTGATATTTTATATTCTTTGTTGTTTGATAATTGTCATTACGGTATCTTTCATTATCGAAGCAATAATTCATATTATCTGAATAATATTATTAGATAACATTATTGGCAATGTCTAGAAAGTTACATCTAAGGAGAGGTTTGGTCACCTAATTGCGGCGCGATGAAGAAGAAATTCTTATTGGAAAGCCCCTCTTTCTGGGCGCACTGGTTGTCAATATTGTGATTACGTAATATTATTTGTGAATAATTAATTATTGATTTATATGATGAGGAAAATATTGATTTTATGTGGATATAGATGGAGAAAATTTTTAAAATGACAATTGTTGAAAATTAATATTTTATCTTTTACGATAAAATAATTCATTTAAATATATTATTTTAATAATATATTAACGGTGATATTTTTACAATGAATGTGGGATATATGAGTATATGAGGAGGAAGAGTATTTTTGTTGCATTAAATGATTAACACATGTTTTGTGTGTTGGTGGACCCCATTTATTGACTGAAATTTGATTATAGCCTGTAAAATCGCCCGTTTGTGGATTTCGGTCAATTTTTATTTGGAATTTGGAAAAACTTTCTTCTGCAAAGTTGTAGAGAATTGAATTTCCTATAAAAACTCGCGAGATTCGAATTTTCTGATGAAAGGGCTATTTATTATGAATTATTGAAGTTCCGAAGCTCCGAAATAATTAATTTTTGTAAGTTTTAATTATTTATTTTATTAAAAAACGTTTTTTATCATTTCTTTCTAGAAGGTGGCATGTGGGAAATGCTAGGATCTGAATTCTAAGGTTGGCTAATGAAAATTTATATATATATATATATATATATATATATATATATTAATTTATTAAATTTTCTACTTTGGTGTTCTAAGCAATTTCCTATAAATAGGGTCTTAGGTTAGAATTGAAAATCACACGTAAGCTGAAGTTTTCTCTCTCTATATTATCGAGCGTATTCTTGTGAGTATTTTGAGTATACTTTGAGTATTGCTATACGGTGCAAGTCAAGTCATAGCTTTATATCAGGTGTTTAAATTTAGAAATCTTGATCTTTCGAGGTAAGGGATATTATTTTTTTTGTAATGATATTATTTCTTCAATATCATTATCTTTGAAATGTTGATCTGAAGTTTTATCAAATTTGGAACTTTTTCATGTCGGGGTTACTATTACTATTCATGAGTTTTATTCACGAATTACTATTCATGAGTTCTTATTCACGAGTTCTTATTCACGAAGTTACTATTCATTGTAAGCGTGAAGATGTTTTTGTGGAATTTCTATCTTTTGGTGTCGGAGTTACTATTCACGTATCTCGGCCTTTATTCACGTATCTGACACTATTCACGATATCACGGTCTTATTCATAGAAAAATAAAATTTCTTCTTTTAAGTCAAAACATCTATTACGGATACTAACTACGATTGTATCCATGTTTTGATCATTCTTGAATTTTACACCACTATGATTATTTTTGAGAGTATTTTTGGGCGTGGATAAAACCAAGTACGAATCCTTAATCCTTAATCCTTGTCATTTTGTTTCCTTTGGATTCGTTTCTTTAAAAATATTTTCATCATCCTCGGTCTTAAATGATGATATTATTGAATATCTTTGGCTGTAGTGCAAAGATGAATGATTTCTGAAGAATATCTTTGATTAATATCTTTTGTGCAAAGATGAGCAGTGTTGAGATGAACATGACATGGATTGATTAATATCTTTGGCTTTGGCTGTAGTGCAAAGATGAGCAGTGTTTAAATGAACATGACGGTGATGAATATCTTTGGCTTTTGTAGTGCAAAGATGAATATTTGATTCGGATGCATATTGATTGATGTTACGAGGATAAAATATTGATGATGAATTTATTAAATTCATAGATTATAGTAGATTTCATTCTCTACGTAACTCTTCTTATGAATTATTATTTTCATTGCGAATATTGATACGAAACTTGTTGTCTATTGTATTCTATCAGATTTTTCCTGTTGAAGACTAACGATAATTTGTTGTATATTATCTTTAGTCATAATATTCTTCTCTTGGGCTAGTTGAGCTCACCCTTTTCCTTGTTGTTCCATTTTTCTTCTCGGGAGGCGAGAATGTAGCGAGTACTAGTCGGGGTATGGAATGAAGGTTCTAGAGAGAGTTGTTTAGTAGTCCTCACCATTTTTGTAAAATAATGAATCAATAATTATGATGGGGATTTATTTGCGTGTGGATATTATCTAGAAGACAATATTATATTTAAACTCACAGTATATATATTGTCGTATTTCACACGACATTTGTATTATTGAAGTTGTAGTTTGCTTCTTGTACCATGTATTTGGCGACTCAAGAATGGGTGTTGTGTATACCATTTTGGGGGCGTCACAGTTGGTATCAGAGCTTAGGGATATGATCTCTGGCGGAGATCGGGGAATAGAACTAGGAGGGAGGCGAGTAAATCCTTCGCTAGTGTGTCCTACTAAGCTTATTTGTTAGTTGGTCGGTATATAGGGATATTATGTGATATATTGATTTCCTTAATTAACCCTTGTTTTATGGCGGTATTTGAGAATGTCGTGAGAATATTAATGATGGAGTAAATGAGGATAGTGGAGATGCTGTACTACTCTGACGAGGAGAGCGTCTGATGGTTTGCAATGTTCCTCTGTGAACAACACTGCGAAGCGAGATGATGAGCGAGGGGATGTTTAGAAGCTTTTTGCAGTTCATGCAAAAAATCGAGACGAGGAGACTCGTGTTCAAAAATCTGAGGGAGGAAATGATAGCAATTCACGAGTGGTCTGCCCAAAGCAGTTCAAAAGTTGGGACCACGAGTGCAGGGAAGCGGATCCGATTAAAGGCGGAGGCGTGGGTCAAACAAATTACCAAGATATTCGATGTCTTGGGATGCGGAGAAAGCAGAAAGTTCCATTCGCCACCTTTATGTTAAAAGTGGCGAGGCGGATTCTTGGTGGGAATCGTGAAGCGTACCCATCCATTTGCATTTTCGGCATGTCGTGGGAGAGCGTTTGAAGCAGTTCAATGACAAGTACTTCCACGAAAGTATTCGTCGTATATGAAGAAAGTGGAGTTTATTAGACTAGAAGCGAGAATAACATGGCGGTGTCCCGATGCGAGGCGAAGTTCGCGGAGTTATCGAGTTTGCACCTCATTTGGTGGAGAATGAGGAGCGTATATGGCGGATGTTTACGAGAGGTTTGAAACCCGACATACGTCGATATCTCATTTCTCATAAATTTTCTCTCTATTAGGATGTTGTCAGCGGGGCTCGGTTGTTAGGCGAGATACTTGAGTACGTTCAACCGAGGGGACCATAACCGAGGATCATCTAGAAGATAGCGATCATCGAATAACGCGATAACCGGCGGAGAAAAAGAAGAATCTGAGACAAAGCGGTAACCACTACGGTGGTGGTAATCGTGGCCATGAAAATAGAAGAAGCGAGTCGGGAGGAGATTTTAAAGAGGAGATTCAACAACGACCATGTGAAGGCGTCGGCGCGGTATGCAACTAGTTTTAAGGGAGGAGAAGCGACCACCGGTCATATATGTTACAAATGCGAAAAGAGGGACATATCATTCAAAGCGCCTAGCAGTTCAAGGTATGCTATAATTGTGGAAAGGAAGGACATATCGCTCAAGATTATGCGATGGCGAAACCTAGTTCAGTGAGGGGACGGTGACTCAAAAGATATGTCGAGAAAAGTCAAAGTCAGCGATTAGGGAAGGCGTTTTTGTTGTGGTGGTCAAAATCGAGAGGAACGACGAATTTATACAGGTTAGTTAATTATAAATTCTTCTTGAAGTATATACCTTACTAGATATTGGTTCTACCCATTCTTTTATCTCTCTTACTTGCGCTCAGCGTTTGAACTTGACTACGGAGAAATTAAACTTTGACCTATTTATGGAGAACTCGTTAGGAGAAACTTTCATTACATCTGTTGTTTAGAAATCTTGCTTGATTCAAGTTGGCACTATCACATTACACGTTAACCTTATTTCTATAGAGATATTTGCTTTTGATGTGATTTTAAGGTTAACTACTCATCATCATGTAAAATTGATTATTTTCGTAAGGTTGTTAGTTTTCATATTCTAAGCAACTTTGTTATTGAATTCAAGCAATCAAACCATTGTAGTCAAACATTTTCATATCAAGCCATGAAGTCATTCGTTTATTACGGATGTCAAATTTTCTTAGTCCATGTTATGGATTTGAATAAAGACACGTCGATTTGAATAATATTCTGTTGTTATTGATTTTTCTGGCGTATTTTACTGAAGAATTTCTTGGCTTACTCCCAAAGCACGATATTAAATTTTGTATCGACTTTGAACCGGTACAAAACTCATTTCTAAAATCTCATATCGAATGGCTCTATTGAACTTGAGGAGTTAAAAATTCAACTATAAATTTGGTACTGAGCCTTTATTTTGTGACTTCCTTTGTGGAATTCACCTAAGCGAGACTCTCTGTAGGGGCGTCATATTCGATGCGATAGTAAAGCGATAGGTGTCATTGTGACGTCTTTATCAAGATTGGGATATGAGTCACGCGATTGAGAGCAACCTAAGTCGAATCGAAATACGTAGCTTTACAGAAGCTTAGTTGGTTATTATCGGAGATTCGTTGAAGGATATTCTCGAATCGCTATTCCATTAACAATGGTGACTCGTAGAGATACAAAATTGAATGGAGCGAGGAATGTGGGAAGATTTTCAAGAACTTAAGAGGAGACTCATTTCGGCACATATTACGATCATACCATCTTGGAAAAGTGAGCGTGGTAGGTGACGCGATGAGTAGAAGATCATATCTTGAGGAGCGAGTGCGATGATGTCAAATATCGCATAGAGCCAACTTTAATAAAAAAGTTAAGATTGCTCGAGCCCGCAGGCCGGAATGATGCGTATGAAGAAGAAAGTACAAGAAAAAGCTATTAGGGGCGAGAATTGATGAAGAAGGAATACTTCGAGTCCACTCTAGACTTTGTGTTCCTAACGACTCTGATTTGAAGTACAAGATTATGATGGAGGCACACAATACGCCATTTGCAATCCATCTTGGGAGTACCAAAATGTATTATGATCTTCAACATACATTTTGGTGGAGCAATATGAAGAGAGAGATTGCAAAGTTTATCTCGATGTGTTTAACTTACTTAGCGTGTAAAGGCGGAGCATCTTGTACCTAAGGGTCCGTTGCAACCACTTGAGATTTTAGGAATGGAAGTGGGAACACATTACTATGGATTTCATTACGGGTCTTCCACGGTTTCTCAAGGCATAGATGCTATTTGGGTTATTGTTGATAGATTAACCAGTCTACGCTCATTTCTTCTGAAATCGAGAGACTTATTCCTTGAGCGTCTTTCTCGTATATGCGTAAATGAGATTGTGAGATTGCATGGCATGCCAGTATCCATAGTTTTAGATCGTGACCCAAGATTCACTTCATGATTTTGGGTTAGTTTGTAAAAAGCTATGGAGCGCAATTTCTGATTGGTTTGGCATACCATCCTCAAGCGGATGGGCAATCGAAAGGACTACTCAAACTCTTGAAGATATATTAAAACTCTGTGTCCTAGATTTCAAAGGAAGTTGGGATAAGTACTTGCCATTGGTGGAATTCTCATACAACAATAGTTATTAAACAAATATAGGCATGGTTCCATTGAAGCATTATATGGAATGAAAATGTCGTTCTCGATATGTTGGGATGAGGTGGGTGAAGCAACATTATTTGGGACCCGAGAGTTAATACGATATGACTAATGATTCGACAAGCGTATACAAAGCGGCACAAGATCGACAAAAGAGTTATGCGGATCTTCATCGAAAGGGCGTGGAATTTAATGTGGGGATCATGTATTGTTGCGAGTTGCTCCATGGAAGGTGTTACAAGATTTGGGAAGAGAGGAAAGCTCGATCCACGATTTATTGGTCCATTTCAAATTCTTGACCGAGTAGGAAATGTAGCTATAGACTTGCGTTACCTCAGAGTATGTCTCGTGTTCATAATGTGTTTCACATATCGTACTTCGTAAATATGTGAAAGACCGAACCACGTTATAGAGTTAGAACCAGGACGAGATAGCCCAGAAGACTTAACGTATGAGGAGGTACTGTCAAGATTTTGGATAGGAAGGAGCATGTCCTACTGCCATGAAAAGTTATACCACAAGTTAAAGTTTTGTGGAGGAATCATCTTTATAGAGGAAATGACCTGGGAGTTGGGAAAGCGGAAATGAAAGCGAGGTATCCTCACCTTTTCAAAACACCAGGTACGTACGTCAATTTCGAGGACGAAATTTCATAAGGAGGGGAGGTTGTAAGACCCCGAAATTTTTAAATAAAAAGGAATTTCCTTTATTTATTATTTTGAAATAGTAAGGGTTGATTTGATTAATGTGGATAGTTAAGGGTTAAATATGCAAATATTTCAAAATAAGCAAGTGGTTATAAAATATTCATTGTTGTCGGGGAATATTCGTTTGGTCGTGGAATATTAAATGCTTTGTCGGGGAATATTAAATGCGACCAGTAGCGACCGTGTGTGGAGCCCATAACGAAAAAGCGATTGGATGAAGAAAGCGACAAATATAAGTTGTTTTTAAATAACAGGCGTAGTTATTCACAGATTATCTTGTTGGAATACCCGATTGGTTAAAACACACTAATCGCGTTGTTGAGCAGTAGCTTGCGGTATTGCACCAATTATTGATTCTTACGTAAGAAGGCACTACTCAATAATGGTTACGATAATTCTTATTCGATATTTTATTGAGTTAATAATTCTTTGCGTTGATATTTTATATTCTTTGTTGTTTGATAATTGTCATTCACGGTATCTTTCATTATCGAAGCAATAATTCATATTATCTGAATAATATTAGATAACATTATTGGCAATGTCTAGAAAGTTACATCTAAGGAGAGGTTTGGTCACCTAATTGCGGCGCATGATGAAGAAATTCTTATTGGAAAGCCCCTCTCTCACAGGAGGCGCTGGTTGTCAATATTGTGATTCTGTAATATTATTTGTGAATAATTAATTATTGATTTATATGATGAGGAAAATATTGATTTTATGTGGATATAGATGGAGAAAATTTTTAAAATGACAATTGTTGAAAATTAATATTTTATCTTTTTCTGATAAAATAATTCATTTAAATATATTATTTTAATAATATATTAACGGTGATATTTTTACAATGAATGTGGGATATATGAGTATATGAGGAGGAAGAGTATTTTTGTTGCAATAAATGTTTAAAACATGTTAAACATGTCGGTGGACCCCATTTATTGACTGAAATTTGATTATAGCCTGTAAAATCGCCCGTTTGTGGATTTCGGTCAATTTTTATTTGGAATTTGGAAAAACTTTCTTCTGCAAAGTTGTAGAGAATTGAATTTCCTATAAAAACTCGCGAGATTCGAATTTTCTGATGAAAGGGCTATTTATTATGAATTATTGAAGTTCGAAGCTCCGAAATAATTAATTTTTGTAAGTTTTAATTATTTATTTTATGAAAAACGTTTTTTATCATTTTTTTCTAGAAGGTGGCATGTGTGGAAATGCTGGATCTGACCAAAAGGTTGGCGTATGAAAATTTGTATATATATATATATATTAATTTATTAAATTTTCTACTTTGGTGTTCTAAGCGATTTCCTATAAATAGGGTCTTAGGTTAGAATTGAAAATCACACCGAAGCTGAAGTTTTCTCTCTATATTATCGGCGTATTCTTGTGAGTATTTTGAGTATACTTTGAGTATTGCTATACGGATTGCAAGTCCAAGTCATAGCTTTATATCCGGTGTTTAAATTTAGAAATCTTGATCTTTCGAGGTAAGGAATATTATTTTTTTGTAATGATATTATTTCTTCAATATCATTATCTTTGAAATATTGATCTGAAGTTTTATCAAATTTGGAACTTTTTCATGTCGGGGTTACTATTCATGGGTTATTCTTATTCTATTCAGTTACTATTCACGAGTTCTTATTCATGAGAGTTCTTATTCACGATTCTATTCACGAAAGTACTATTCATGAAGCGTGAAGATGTTTTTGTGGAATTTCTATCTTTTGGTGTCGAGTTACTATTCACGTATCTGACTATTATTCACGTATCTGACACTATTCACGTATATCTGGATCTATTCAATAGAAAAATAAAATTTCTTCTTTTTCGTCAAAACATCTATTGCGGATACTAACTTCGATTGTATCCATGTTTTGATCATTCTTGAATTTTACACCACTATGATTATTTTTGAGGTATTTTTGGGCGTGGATAAAACCAAGTACGAATCCTTAATCCTTAATCCTTGTCATTTTGTTTCCTTTGGATTCGTTTCTTTAAAAATATTTTTCATCATCCTCGGTCTTAAATGATGATATTATTGAATATCTTTGGCTGTGGTCGTAGCAAAGATGAATGATTTGAAGAATATCTTTGGCCTTGTAGTGCAAAGATGAGCAGTGTTGAGATGAACATGCCATGGATTGATTAATATCTTTGGCATGTAGTGCAAAGATGAGCAGTGTTTAAATGAACATGACCCGGTGATGAATATCTTTGGCACAGTGTGCAAAGATGAATATTTGATTCGGATGTATATTGATTGATGTTCTGAGGATAAAATATTGATGATGAATTTATTAAATTCATAGATTATAGTAGATTTCATTCTCTACGTAACTCTTCTTATGAATTATTATTTCAGCTTGCGAATATTGATCTGAAACTTGTTGTCTATTGTATTATCATTTTTTTCCTGTTGAAGACTAACGATAATTTGTTGTATATTATCTTAGTCATAATATTCTTTCTTGGGCTAGTTGAGCTCACCCTTTTCCTTGTTGTTCCATTTTTTTTCTCGGGAGGCGAGAATGTAGCGAGTACTTAGTCGGGGTATGGAATGAAGGTTTAGAGAGAGTTGTTTAGTAGTCCTCACCATTTTGTAAAATAATGAATCAATAATTATGATGGGGATTTATTTGAGTGTGGATATTGTCTAGAAGACAATATTATATTTAAACTCACGATTTATATATTGTAATATTTCACACGACATTTGTATTATTGAAGTTGTAGTTTGTGTCTTGTACCATGTATTTGGCGACTCGGAATGGGTGTTGTGTATACCTATTTTATTTTATTACATTCCTTGACGACCACTCAAGATTTGGATATGTGTATTTAATGAAATACAAATCGAATCATTTGAAAAGTTCAAAGAGTTTGAAGTGAAGTTGAAAAAGCAAATGGTAAGAGTATTAAGATTCTTCGATCCGATCGAGGAGGAGAATACTTAAGTGGTGAGTTTCTCAATTGTCTCAAAGAAAATGGTATAATCTCACAATGGACTCCACCGGGGGCGCCTACAAATGAATGGTGTATCTGAAAGGAGAAATCGAACATTGTTGGACATGGTTCGATCTATGATGAGCTTTACTGAGCCTTCCAGTTTCCTTACGGGGATATGCC
Source organism: Panax quinquefolius (assembly GCA_020205615.1). Classification (NCBI taxonomy): domain Eukaryota; kingdom Viridiplantae; phylum Streptophyta; class Magnoliopsida; order Apiales; family Araliaceae; genus Panax; species Panax quinquefolius. The sequence continues at coordinate 40,153,864 of CM035167.1, read as the reverse complement.
TAGAATCGGCTACATACCTACTTAACAAGATACCTACAAAATCCGTCCCCAAGACCCCCATATGAGTTATGGGATGGGGAGGAAACCAAATCTTAAGCATGTTAAGACTTGGGGTTGTCCGACTTATGTTAAAAAGTTTGAAAGCGATAAGTCTGCAGACTAGATCGACAAATGTAGATTTGTGGGATACCCTAAAGAAACATCGGGGTATTATTTCTATCATCCAAGTGATCAAAAGGTGTTTGTTGCGAAACATGCCGCCTTCTTGGAAAAGGAGTTTATCTTGAAGGGGTCGATTGGGAGTAAGATATATCTTGAAGAGGTTCAAGAACCCAAAAATACTACGAGATCAAAGTGAGGTACCTAACCAAGTAGAGATTCATACATACCACACCCTATTCAGTAAATCTGGAAGAATACCAAAGATGCAGACGGTATGGACTTGTCATAGAAGATGACAATGAGGTATGCATCATAGATGATGATGATCCATTGAATTACTGAGCAGTATGAGTAGTAAAGACTCGGAGAAGTGGCAAGAAGCCATAAAATCGAGATGGACTCCATGTATGAGAACCAAGTATGGACTTTGGTCTCACCACTGAAGGCATTAAGCCTATTGGGTGTAAATGGGTCTTTAAAAGAAAGACTGGAGCGAGCGGCAAGGTAGAGACCTATAAGGCCCGATTTGGTTGCAAAAGGTTTCAAACAAAGACAAGGAGTTGACTATGGACGAAACCTTCTCACCCGAGAGCAATGCTCAAGTCCATTCGGATTTTGCTTGCGATGCGACTTACCATGACTACGTAAATCTGGCGGATGGACGTGAAAATGGCCTTCCTTAATGGAAAACTTGAGGAGGATGTGTATATGACACAACTAGAGGATTTGTTTCAAAGGTTGGAACAAATCAAGTCTGTAAGCTTCAACGATCCATTTATGGATTAAAGCAAGCTTCTCGTGGGTGGAACATCCGTTTTGATGAGACAATCAAAAGTTTGATTTTATCAAAATGAGGATGAACCATGTGTGTACAAGAAGGTTAGTGGGGCGTTGTTTCATTCCTTGTATTATATGTTGATGATATATTACCGATAGGGAATGATATTCTATCTTTGCAAACAATTAAAATCAAGTTATCTAAACACTTCTCCATGAAGGACTTGGGAGAAGCATCCTATATTTTGGGGATAAAGATCTATAGAGATAGATCTAATAGGATGCTTGGCTTATCCCAAGGAGCGTACATTGACATGATGCTAAAAGGTTTAGCATGGAAGATTCCAAAAGAGGTCTCATGCCGATGTGCCATGGAATACATCTCTCCAAGAAACAAGCCCCAAAGACACTGAGGGAGAAAACCGTATGAGTAAGATTCCTTATGCTTCAAACAATAGGATCTATCATGTATGCGGTATGATATGTACTAGACCAGATGTCGCTCATGCACTTAGTGTAACAAGCGGATATCGGTCGAATCCGGAGAGAAGAACCTTTGGAAGGCGGTGAAAAATATCCTAAAGTACTTAAGAAGAACTAAGGATGTATTTCTTGTCTACGGTGGGTGCGAATTAAAACTAGAGGGCTTCACAGACTCAAGTTTTCAAACAGACCAAGATGATGAGAAATCCGTTTGAGGTATATGTTTACCTTAAGCGGTGGGCGCGATGAGTTGGAAAAGTTCAAGCAACAACGATTCTTTGATTCAAATGATGAGGCAGAGTACATAGTCGCAAGTGAAGGCGCAAAGGAAGGCATTTGGATGAAGAAGTTCATTACCGAACTTGGTGTGATTCCTAGCATTAAAGGACCGGTGCCTTTTATTCAGCGTGACAACTTTGGAGTCATTGCATGCAAGCTAAGGAACCCAGTGTCTCATCGAGAAATCCAAACACGTCATGGCGATTTCATTTGATCGGAGAGATCATTGAAGAGGAGGCGTCACCACGGAGGCGTGTGGACTCTCAAGACAATATTGCAGATCCATTTACTAAAGCGTTAACACTGACGGCAGTTTGATCGTCACTTAGAGAAGATGGGTATGAGATACCACGGCGATTGGCTTTAGTGCAAGTGGGAGATTGAAAGTATTATGCATACAAGCCAATCATGTATGATGATAAAGCATATCTTGTGTAATCAATCTTATTTATTTATTAATAAAAGAATTATTTATTAAAGGCATTTATTATCTACATGGTGTTTGTTTTTAATAATATGTGATAAACCCATAGTTTTAAGCAACGCTTTTAGAATAATGATGATGATCATTCTAATGAGATCTAAATTCTTAGAAAGCTTAAAACTAAAATAGTTCCCAATCATTGGATTACTAAATTGGGGATTAGTGAATCAGGATAGATTAGTACATCGTTGCTTGCTCATTGGATGAGGATGATTGATCTCATGATCATTTGTGTGGAGACACTAAAGCAAGTATTTAGGTGCTTATTAGAGAATAAGTTCTTTGAACGTGACTCGCTAAGGAATACCTAATGGAGTTTTACTTTTGTCGATAGGAATTCTGTAGTGATAGTAGTACAAATGATCCTTAGACTTGAGATCATCATAGTATCTTATATATAATGAATTACACTTTGACTTATTCCTTAAGACTCTTAGAGTATATCAAAGGGTATGCTTGGGTGTAATAAGTTATATATGAAGATAATGAATGATCAATAAAGAATCTACCACTTCTAGTAAAAAGGAGAGATGTCCTATGTGATTCGATAAATGACAACCCAGGAATCCTTGGCCAAGGTGGAATAAAATTTGAAAGTAGTTTCTAATTTGCATTCATTAGGATTTGTTCATTTTGGAATCGAAATACATATAATTAAATAAAATAAGACTTGACAGTAATTCCATGTCTTATATTTAATTGGGACATTGTATGGTGGAAGGATTGAATTGTACGGTAACTATTTACTCAAAGGTTCTTTTATGATTAATGTTGAAATCTATATTATCTGGAAAGTCGTTGATCGCTAGGGAGGCTTATCCCTATTGTAGAATAAATATTATTTATTTAAATAAATTATTTGTTTAATTTATTTATTTAAATGAGATTAGAATTGTTCTAATTGATTTATCAATTATCTAATTGATAAATCAATTAGAACACATAATATAGATTTCAACTTAAGTGGTGAGTTTCTCAATTGTCTCAAAGAAAATGGTATAATCTCACAATGGACTCCACCAGGGACGCCACAAATGAATGGTGTGTATCGAAAGGAGAAATCGAACATTGTTGGACATGGTTCGATCTATGATGAGCTTTACCGACCTTCCGGTTTCCTTCTTGGGATATGCCCCTAGAATCTACCATTTTGCATACCTACTTAACAAGGTACCTACAAAATCCGTCCCCAAGACCCCTATATGAGTTATGGACAGGGAGAAACCAAATCTTAAGCATGTTAAGACTTGGGGTTGTCCAACTTATGTTAAAAAGTTTGAAAGCGATAAGTCGCAGACTAGATCGACAAATGTAGATTTGTGGGATACCCTAAAGAAACATCGGGTATTATTTCTATCATCCAAGTGATCAAAAGGTGTTTGTTACGAAACATACGCCTTCTTGGAAAAGGAGTTTATCCTTGAAGGGTCGATTGGGAGTAAGATATATCTTGAAGAGGTTCAAGAACCACAAAATACTACTGAGATCAAAGTGAGGTACCTAACCAAGTAGAGATTCCTTACATACCACATTATTCAGAATCGGAAGAATACCAAAGATGCAGAGACGGTATGGACTTGTCATAGAAGATGACAATGAGGTATGCATCATAGATGATGATGATCCATTGAATTACTGAACAAAGGCTATGAGTAGTAAAGACTCGGAGAAGTGGCAAGAAGCCATGAAACCGAGATGGACTCCATGTATGTATGAGAACCAAGTATGGACTTTGGTCTCACACCACTGAAGGCATTAAGCCTATTGGGTGTAAATGGGTCTTTAAAAGAAAGATGGGAGCGGGACGGCAAGGTAGAGACCTATAAGGCCCGATTGGTTGCAAAAGGTTTCAAACAAAGACAAGGAGTTGACTATGACGAAACCTTCTCACCAAGAGCAATGCTCAAGTCCATTCGGATTTTGCTTGCGATTGCGACTTACCGTGACTACGAAATCTGGCGAGATGGACGTGAAAACGGCCTTCCTCAATGGAAAACTTGAGGAGGATGTGTATATGACACAACCGGAGGATTTGTTTCAAAGGTTGGAACAAATCAAGTCTCAAGCTTCAACGATCCATTTATGGATTAAAGCAAGCTTCTCGTGGGTGGAACATCCGTTTTGATGAGACAATCAAAAGTTTGATTTTATCAAAATGAGGATGAACCGTGTGTGTACAAGAAGGTTAGTGGGGAGCGCTGTTTCATTCCTTGTATTATATGTTGATGATATATTACCGATAGGGAATGATATTCCTATGTCGCAAACAATTAAAATGGTTATCTAAACACTTCTCCATGAAGGACTTGGGAGAAGCATCCTATATTTTGGGGATAAAGATCTATAGAGAAAGATCTAATAGGATGCTTGGCTTATCCCAAGGAACGATACATCGACATGATGCTAAAAGGTTTAGCATGGAAGATTCCAAAAGAGGTCTCATGCCGAAGCGAGCCATGGAATACATCTCTCCAAGAAACAAGCCCCAAAGACACTGAGGAGAGAAAACCAGTATGAGTAAGATTCCTTATGCTTGACAATAGGATCTATCATATACGGTATGATATGTACTAGACCAGATGTCGCTCATGCACTTAGTGTAACAAGCGAGATATCGATCGAATCCGGAGAAGAACACTAGAAGGCGGTGAAAAATATCCTAAAGTACTTAAGAAGAACTAAGGATGTATTTCTTGTCTCTGGTGGTCCGAATTAAAACTAGAGGGCTTCATGACTCAAGTTTTCAAAGCAGACCAAGATGATGAAGAACCGTTTGGGGTATGTGTTTACCTTAAAGCGGTGGCGCGATGAGTTGGAAAAGTTCCAAGCAATAAACGATTCTTGATTCAAAGGATGAGGCGAGTAGTACATAGCTGCAAGTGAAGCCGCAAAGGAAGTCATTTGGATGAAGAAGTTCATTACCGAACTTGGTGTGATTCCTAGCATTAAAGGACCGGTGCCTTTATTCTCCGCGGACAACATTGGAGGCATTGCTGAAAGCTAAGGAACCTGTGTCTCATCGTAAATCCAAACACGTGTTGCGGCGATTTCATTTGATCGAGAGATCATTGAAAGAGGAGACGCCACACCGAGCGTGTGGACTCTCAAGACAATATTGCAGATCCATTTACTAAAGCGTTAACACAAATGGTAGTTTGATCGTCACTTAGAGAAGATGGGTATGAGATACCACTACGATTGGCTTTAGTGCAAGTGGAGATTGAAAGTATTATGCATACAAGCCAATCATGTATGATGATACAAATATATATTGTGTAATCAATCTTATTTATTTATTAATAAAAGAATTATTTATTAAAGGCATTTATTATCTACATGGTCTTTGTTTTAATAATATGTGATAAACCCATAGTTTTAAGCAACGCTTTTAGAATAATGATGATGATCATTCTAATGAGATCTAAATTCTTAGAAAGCTTAAAACTAAAATAGTTCCCAATCATTGGATTACTAAATTGGGGATTAGTGAATCCGGATAGATTGGTACATACGTTGCTTGCTTCATTGGATGAGGATGATTGATCTCATGATCATTTGTGTGGAGACACTAAAAGCAAGTATGTAGGTGCTTATTAGAGAATAAGTTCTTCGAGCATTGACTCGCTAAGGAATACCTAATGGAGTTTTACTTATTGCCAATCATAGGAATTCTGTAGTGATAGTAAGACAAATGATCTCAGACTTGAGATCATCATAGTATCTTATATATAATGAATTACACTTTGACTTATTCCTTAAGACTCTTAGAGTATATCAAAGGGTATGCTTGGGTGTAATAAGTTATATATGAAGATAATGAATGATCGATAAAGAATCTACCACTTCTAGTAAAAGGAGAGATGTCTATGTGATTCGATAAATGACAACCCAGAATCCTTGGCGATGTGGAATGAAATTAGAAAGTAGTTTCTAATTTGCATTCATTAGGAGTTGTTCATTTTGGAATCGAAATACATATAATTAAATAAAATAAGACTTGACAAAGAATTCCATGTCTTATATTTAATTGGGACATTGTATGGTGGAAGGATTGAATTTATGCAGAAACTATTTACTCAAAGGTTCTTTTATGATTAATGTTGAAATCTATATTATCCGGAAAGTCGTTGATCGCTAGGGAGGCTTATCCCTATTGTAGAATAAATATTATTTATTTAAATAAATTATTTGTTTAATTTATTTATTTAAATGAGATTAGAATTGTTCTAATTGATTTATTCACAATAGGTTTAATATGGAGAACCTAAAGGGTCACACCATAAAAGGAAGAATAATTATTTAAGAAGTTAATGGCATAATTGTAATAATATGTTAAGTATATTTAATTTAATCTATGGTGATAGAATAAATTAAATAGCTTAATATTTATTATTTAATATTTTAGAAATATTAAATATAAATTAATAAGAGGAGTCTTATTAATATTATTACAATTATTATTATTTTAATTTCTAAAAGGTTTAGGAATTAATTTAATATAAGTACTCTCATTTATTCCTAATTAGATTAGGAAAGAAAATTAGTTAAAGGAGTTTAATTAATTACCCTAATAGGATTAGGGAGCCCATTTAATTAAAAGAGTTTAATTAAATAAATAATACCTTATTTTAATTAAAATAGGGTTACATGATATCTTCATAAGAGGAGTCTTATATTAGATATCTTATATACGTAAATTAAAAGATTTTGAGAGTACACCCCTTTTCTTATACAGATAGGAAAAACTAGGGTTTGAGCCAATATCCCTTCTTCTTGATAATTATTCTTCTTTGGTGGATCACCTATAGAGGCCATACACTTGGGTGGCTTACATTGATCAAAAGGAAGGAATCTAGGAGATTCAAGGAGATCGCGAGAAGTAGAAGGTGAACTAACTCTGCACTGAGGAAGGCTCGTTTCTACAAGGGTATGATTTCATAATTTCTTATTCTTCGTTTAATTAATAATATGCATAAAGGATGATCCGGGTAATTGGTTTGTGAAAAATTTTAAAATCTGATTTTATCTCGCTTCCGCTAATTTTGCAATTTTGATTGCTACTTTGATTTTCATAAAACCTAACAGTTCAGTGAACTTATTCTCAATTAAGCACATATATACTTGTTTTAGTGTCTCCACGCAAATGATTATGAGATCAATCATCCTCTTCCTAAGAGAAACGTATATACTAATCTATCCTGATTCACTAATCCTCTTTTTAGTAATCCAACGATTGGGAACTATTTTAGTTTTAAGTTATCAAAGAATTTAGATCTCATTAGAATGATCATTATCATGATTTTAAAAGTATGACTTAAAACTATGGGTTTATCACATTTAATATAACAACACCATGTTGATAAAGTAAAAACCTTTAATTAAATAATTATTTATTAATAAATGAATAAGATTGTTACAAAGTATATGTTTTATCATATCAAATATGATTGACTTGTGTGTATACTATTTTCAAAAACATTACTTGGGAGCAAGAATTCATGACTTCTAATGAAGGAAATAAGTGCAATAGTGAGGAAATTTCATAACTAGTAGCTTCTAAGATGTTCAACAGTCCAATGGTGGGTGATTATTATAAATGTTTAAATATGAATATGACCATGGAGTTTTCACAGGATCAGTCACATTAGTGGATGAGTTCAGTTTAAAAATTAATGGGAGCAAGATCAAGGTTGCTATCACAAGGAAGTTGGAAGAGATTTCATGGGCTGATTACAAGGTCGACTGCATGGCTGAATCTTATGGGGTTTTCACTGCAGTTGGCTCAAAATTGTTTAATGCACCTGTTTGTTTGGGTAAGTTGAAAATCAATATAAAATAAAGGTGAATTTGAATGGTAACCATTTCGAAAGAGATAAGACTCAACTTTGGATAAACTGTGAAAATGGCTTGCATATGGTTGCTTACAATAACAATTTGACAAGTTATTGTATTGCATTTAATACCATCTAGAAAGAGAGGTGGATCAATGCTCAAGAAAATGGGGCTGAATTGTTGGCAAGAGTTTCAATGGCTAGTTGTGTTGGCTGCAAAAATTATGGTGTTTGATCCGAGAGGAATGCATTTTGAAATGCAACTGGCAGACCCAAGAATCAAGCAATTTCGGGCATTGGTAGCCGAAACGGTACCGAAATGACCCAAGTTTTGGTGGACTAAGAATATGCGTCCGTGGGTTGGTTGGGTTGGCCCGGCACCAAGCCCTGGCTTTATTTTTTTTTTTTTTTTTTTTTTTGCAAAATTTTCATACATCAAAATAAGTAATAATAATAAATATTAAAAAATAATAAAATAATTTATAATAAACAATAATTCTAATTTATATATATTCAACAAGTTGCCAAAATTCTTCATATCAATTGTTGAAAATGTCGCATATTAATAAATAAAAGACCATTTTCTTAAGGAGTACAGTAATATTACATACTAATAACTTGAGAAGTTCTTGTCATGAATCGGTTGTAGTTAAATACTCCTTCATTATATAAGTAATAGACTTTGTAGAAGAAAAAAAATTGCTTTTGTTTGCTTGATGTTCGAATTTAAATAGTAATAATAATAATAATTTGATGTTTGAAAAATAGTAATATTAAAAATAATAAAATAATTTATAATAAACAATAATTTTAATTACCATTATATTAACAATAATTAGAGATTATAAAATAATAAATAATCTTATAATGAGTAATATTTTTTTAATTCAAGCAATTAGCAGAAGCCAAGCAATTGAGCATAACCAAAAAACCAACAATAACAATATAGTAACAATACAGCATTAGCAAAGCCAAGCAATTCATGAGCTAAAAATGGCGAAAATTAAGCATAACAATAACAACAAAAAACCAAAGGCACAACGGAAGTTGATATTATTGGCTGTTTGGTTTCATTCCTCTCTCTCTAGTCTCTATATATATAGTAATGCTCATAAATAATTAAATATTATAAATTATGCACGATTTAAGTTTTACTTTTTAATAATAGTAAAATTTGAACAAAAGTAAAGACACAATATATTAAAGATTGCTTTAAAAATAAACAGTTGTTGTAGCTCAGTTGGTTTGAATTCTTATTTATTTACTTACAGCCTGGGCCATCTTTGCCAGGTCTACGTGAGTTGAAACGGGAATATGTCTATTGCTCAGTATGAAGAAAAGTTTACAGAACTCCCCAAATTTGACATGCAAGCAATCGCAGATTAAGAAAAAAGGCTAGAAAGTTTGAGGGCAGACTAAGGATGGAAGTTAGGAAAGCATCAACTGCTCACTGACATACTAATTTTACTAATTTTGAGGTAGAAATTAATTGTCATGAGCATAATAAGAGGCCTAGAACAGAAGAATTTCGAGGTGGTAAAGGTCAAATGGAACATGTCAAATTTGTGGCAATAAGTGTAGAGGTCAATGCAACCAACAGGAGCTTATTTTAGATGTGGACACCTAGATCATCAAATTATGGTTGATGCCTTCAGAAGTAGGCTAATCAAATTCTTTGGGTATGGAATTATGCAGACAAATTCATATTTTCCGTATGCTTGCTGCTTCAGTGTAACATTCTTTTGTGTTGATTTTCCAGTTTGATTAATGTGATCTTACCTCTAATACGAAGTGAACTTTTCGGGTTCAATAACTATAAAATAGCAGAATAGAGTTTGTTTGTTTGTGTGTTTCTCACCAACCCCCAACCAAATATATATTTAACGGATCCAACTTACATTATTAAAAGACAATAAAATGACCGAAAAGACTAAATAGGTCCTATAACCTAACACAAATGAGTAGATTGGTGACACCATATAGACCTGGTCATTTGACCATCCACCAACAAACTAGGTTTCAACTGCTACAGCACAACACTGGGGCAACCGTGGTAATAGCTAGTTTTATCCTACATACCACTCTTCACCAAGGCTAACCACTTCTTGTATCGTAATGGCATATACATGTTTAGTTCTATCTTCTCCATTACCACCTTATCAGTTTTACGTCAACTTGACACATGGTGCTGGAATCAAAACTGTGCTGCGATCCCAGTTTACAAGCAATGAACTATTTGCCCTCTACTAATTTTCCTGCCCGACGCTTCCAAACTCCCTGCATTTGATAAGAATAAATTTTTAGTGTTATGAATGCATGCATGCATATAAACAAAGAATGTAGCTGAAAAAGGCAGAAGAGTACAAGAGGTTCGTCGTCAGAATTTTCTGGATCGAAAGCTGCCGAAGTAATCCTGTCAGATTCATGCGAACTTGGTGGATAACCATCAGCATCATCTGCTTGGTTTACTTGCAAATGTGATTTCCCTACTTCATCAGCAACATCATCGGAGTCTTCCCTTGATAAAGCTCGCTTTTGTGTCTCTTCTGAAGAAGATACATCTTCTTCATCAGATCCCTTGGCAGTATTAAAGGTGCCTGCTGCATTCTTGATATCTTCCTCTACAGATTCAGGGTCTTCTTCATTTGACTCTTCCATTTCATTAGAGCTACTCCCAGCATCTTCGACCTTATGCCCCTCTGAAACTGATTTCTCATGCTTGTCAGAATTCTCACCTCCTAAACTCTCCTCCATTCTATCGCTCTGCTCCTCTTCTGAATGAACAGGGAAAAGAAAAAGGGAAAATATCAAGAGATATTTAGAATCCTACAAAAGGGGTTATCAAGTTTTTATAACAATTCATTTTACTATGACAGACTTCCTGTTCATTTACATCTACCAAATAAAAGAATTCTACTTGGCCTTTGTACTAAATTTACTCTTGATAGACCAATCCAAGATTTTCTCAAATTTTCCAGCTTCCCTTTTTTAACGCTTCTTTGGAGCAATTACAACTCAGTTTAACTATTTATTTGTTCCCCTTAATCTCTTTCACTCCGCATCTTCATTCCACTTATTTGTTCATTATGGAGCATGCATTTTCTATTTAGGATCAAAATCATACGACAACTAGTTACATAGTAAACTTTCACTCGGTGAATATTCATGGTGCTTCGAACAAATAGTTTAAAAATATATGATTAGGTTAATGACTGGTTGAAGTTTTAGTACAATGGTTGTGAAGAAAAGGGATACACATCATGATAGATTTAAGTGTTGACATTGTCACTTTATTGCCATGACTTTTCTTTTATCAGAATTCACCTGTGCACTAAAAATGTGAACAAGTCACAAAACTAGATGTTTGATCTCAGTGCTCACCATGTATTAAATAAATGATATTGGATAAAGTACTAATAAAATTTTTATGCATTAAACCAAGGACAAATATATTTTATTTTCCAAAAGAAATAAAAATCAACAACAAATGGAGAGACCTTTACCTGTTTCGAAATCTTCAACTTTAAATGTTGTTGCAGGTTCAGGATCAGATATGCGAGGACTCTGGTCGCTCCCCTCTTGACAAAATTCAGTAAAGCTTTTTGATATCCTCTTATGTCCATGCTTCAAATTTTTCCTTGGAGCTCTTTTCCCTTTTACTTGAGATGATGGAGATCTGCTAATGGAGTGTTAGTCTATTAATAAACATAGTGAAAATATCTCAGACATTTCGGCAAGCAGATGTTACTCACATGTTAATTTGTTTCTTGCTTTGCCTTGAACCACACGAAGACTTCTTTCTCTGCTCAACTGATCTGAAAACATACAAAATGAATTTAAAATTAAAAATACCTTGATAACATACACATAAGGTGCACACAAATTTTTTATAATATATATAGACATTATATATAAACACACACATGCTCATAAACCCAGGTCAAATCCCAAGTCGGAATGAAATAATTGCGTACCAAGGCGCAATTCACATTTCACTATCTCAATAGTATCTTCTTGGATCATCTTAACTCACCACATGTCGCCCAAAAAGGTCACGACTCAATGTAAAAATTTTAGTAGTTTGGGACCTTATATACATATCAAATTATCCCACATGTTCCGATGTGGGACTGTCTAAAAATTTTACTCTCTAGCCATCGTGCCATCGTGCCATCGTGCCATCGTGGGATAATACTAGTGGCATTCGTTTCCCCACCAGAGTACATCATCTTCCATTGTAGGATACTACTTTCGAGAGTCAACAATACCATATATAAGAATCCAGGTCAAATCTCGAGTCCTAGTCAAATCAACGTACATAATCAAATCATAACGTAGTAGTGTACCAAGACTCAATCCAATATCTTAATAGTATCTTCTTAAGTCATCTTATCCAACCACAACCTCATCCTAAAGGTCGGACTATAGGTAATATTGCTAATAACTTCGGACCTTATATACATATCAAATTATCTCACATGTTATGTGTAACTGGGGTATTACAATTAATGGGTTTTACAACTAGTAATAGCAACAACCTTGAATGTTTTGAGCAACTTGATGCAATAGTAAAAGTAAAATTTTAGGATCCATTTGCTAGTATGTTGTATATCCTTCTAATTTAGTTCATGCGTACTATTTCACACACTTGTTTACTTATCAAATGAAAAAGTTTATGCATTTTTCAGCCTATGGTATATTTCCTTGATCCCTTCCTTCCCTATTTCCAATCTCTTTTTATATATATTTTTTGCTAATTAAGAAAAGAGGCGGGGGATATGGGAGAGATGCACAGAGACCACCCTCTTGTTAGGCCTTCGTTGATGGGTTAATAGGGTCCCTGACAACACATCAACCACCAATCCCCAATGGGTTAGTCGAAGACTAGAAACCTTGATCTCAAGGATATTTCACTGGCTACCATGGAACATCCTACTTGATGATCCTTCCTTGCCTGTTTGGTTTCAATGGATCTTTTGCTGTTTCTACCTACAATAATTTTGTCGAAGGATACCAACTGAAACCTTAGCCACTGGCCTTTGGTTCTGACTTCTGAGAGATTGAAGTTCTAATTAAGCCAAAGTGGAGGAGTGGAGGGATGGAGGGGAGTTCCTAGAGCATGTGTGAATTGTTTATGCTTCCAAAACTGGGAAGTAACTGGGAATGTGTTTAGATAGTTGTTAAATTTGATGCTTATTGTTTATATGTGAATTGTGCTCTATACAAGGAATATGACCATCAAGCTCTGTACAGGTTTTGTTAATTTCTATAAACTCATATCTTCCCAACCAAAAAAATGTATTAAAAATTACTTCTCGAGCAGTGTTCCTGTGTAAGTGTAATCGATTAGTCTCTTGGGTTCTGTAGTCAGATTTATCCTGTTTATTTTTCTGTGTTCTCTGATTATTCTTTTCTTACCAAAAGAAAAGTAAATACTACGGAAAAAAAAATAAACAAACCAATAGTGGTTCAAGTCTGAATATGTAAACATCAACCAAACAAAGCTATTTGCTAAAGGGAATATTGATCAGCAAACGGTACTTACAATCCTTTAGCAGGCATCTTCTTTGGCAAATTTAATCGCTGCAAATGGGGTTGAATACATTGTCAGGGATCAAGCCACATGAATGAAATTAGTTGGAAACATTTCACAAAAAAAACTTTTTCTTAAAATGGAAAGTTGAGACCTTTAAAGTCTTTCGACCATCGTCAACAAGCTCCCAGCGCTCCTTGTCTAAACAAAGCACCTCCACATCTCCATCATTGTATTTAATCTTTTCACAGAATTAATTAACAAAAGATATGTCAGAGAATAATGTAAACTTAAACTAAAATATGATTCATAACAAGTATCTCGGCAATGCAGCTTACCACATGTTTGTTTTTCTTTTGGTCATAAGACTTCACCACGCCTTCATAAAACCTATAGAATTTAGCAGTTAGACAGTATGAATGCACAGGTAGAACTCTTTACAATATTTTCCTTGTGAGAATCGCACTTGCCAAACTCGGAACAAATTTACAAAGGCTCAATACATCATATGTATGATGATTAAAACACTCTTGCACTGTAAGCATGAACGAAAAAATTAAAGCACGATAAACCATTTTGTATACATAAACAAATGCATCAGGTCTACAATCCATAGTTGTCACGGCGCCACGGCGATGGCAGTAGCCGACTGCCTGGATGCCTAGGCGACCGCCATGACATCCGTATGGCGACAAGTCGTTTACAATGTGCAATTTATATATTATTTATTTTACTTAACAAATATATTGGCAATAAAATTTCATATACATTAAAACTCAAAACATAACACTATGGAATAACATTAAAGGCATAATTATATAAATACTTGGTAATAACAATCCAAAAACAAAACACTTGATATTAAAAATTAGTAAAAGAAATAAAGAATTCAACAAACACCACAGAAAATAAAGTTGCAACAAACCATCACAAATATGTAGTCTGATAAAGATGTGTCGAATTCGATTACTAACAAGTTTTTTAAGGTTTTATTTCCTTTCTCCCTGGTTTTTAATCGATGGGTCATGGGTTTGTAATCGATGGGTCATGGGTTAATGAATCAGAACTGTAAAATACTTTGATTGAGTCAGAGCTGCTAAGGCGTGCATCATGGCGTCTCAAGGCGTCCAAGGCGTCACAAGGCGCACGCCTTAGCAGCTCCAACTCAAGGCGCCCATCGCCGTATCATTTTTTCATTGCCTGGACTCCTAAGCGTCGCCTTAACAACTATGCTACTATCCAGAACAACCGATACCCAAAGAACATCCCATGTTAAAATTTGAAGCCTTTGCATTCTCCCCCTTTTTTCTTACAATGTCTTTGTTTCTATATTTTACTTATTTACATCAACAGAGCACTCACTGCTTATCCATAGGCCACCAGATCTTTATTCGGCAATCAACCAAGTCAGTGGTAGGACGTCCACCTTCCTTTGAAGTGCACTGTAGAAAAAGTGATGTAGCAAGTTAACAAAAGGATGAGCCTAATTTGAAAATTCTGAGTAAGCAAGAAAACCTGTTAAAGAAATGAGAAAAAAATTCACTTATATAGTTTGAAATAGAAACACGTACCAGCACTAGCAATGCAGATAAGGATGATAAAATAGAAATGATTTCATGTACATAAATCTTATAAATTTATAAAGTCATTAGAAACATGGTTTAGGCCATAAAAATACAGCTTGTCATGATATGCTATAGTCAGGAGAATTTTTTGGAAGCTTGAGGATTCTCCCCTTGGTTAATTTAGCATCACAGCTCAATTGAACAAGTCCTAAGGTCGATTATTCCATTGAATAAAGTATGTTTCATACGGTACAGTTTACAGAAAACTTTATTAGAGCACAGGTAGTAACGACCAATAACAGAAATCTTTCAATTTATAACTAGAAAGTTTATGCTGCAACCTTACTTATCCCAAGAAAATATTAATTAAAAGAAAAAGTTACTTGCTGAAGCCAAGACCGACACAAGGTACTGGTTTAGGAGAGTAGAACGTTCTTGGACGCAATGGTGAAGCTTTGTAAAGGTGGTGGTGGGCCATGCCCCTCCCCACACACCCCAAACACAATTTTTTCCTTACATATATTGCAAATTTTTAAAATGCTAAACCTTTTAATTTCATTCTTTTAATTAAAATTAATCATGTAATTTACTCAAATCTAGCCCTTTAAAAATACTTGCAATTCACTCCGGACTTCAACAAAGAAGTTAAACTTGGGACTTGTAAATTACATGTGACATGAAGCATACGACGTTTTAGGAGAAGAGCTTGAACAGAGTGGATAGACTGACCTTTGCCAATCCCGCAATGCTTCTTCGTTTGCGCTTCTTGACAGATCCCATTTTGAGATTACTGTCGGAATATATACTATCCGTATCCCTTAGCTTTTTAGGCTTCTATATGGATGAGAGTAGAAAATATAAAATAAATACATGAAATCAAAAACCATGTAGTTTAAGAAACAACTTCATCGGTGGAAATGCTTACTTTCAGGTCATGGTTAGAAATTTCTTCTACTTTATGAACGCCGTTACGATCCTTTTTAGAACCTCTACTTTTACTTTTTGATGAGAAGCCTGAACCCTTCTGAAAGCAAGACACCAGCAAATCTGACTCTGCTGCTTCATTTGTATTTTCTTGCAAAGAAGTTTTCTCTTTGGAATCATTGTGGAGTACCTCATCCATTTCAATTGATTTAAATGAAGAAACTCCCTCCTGAGAAAAACCATCAGCTGAAGACCTCATACCTTTTGTAACACCCCTAGGAGTAGACAATTTAAAATGACCTTGAGCAGATGATGACCTCCGACGTTTTGGTACAGGTACACATTTGTTGATTCACTAGCTATTCTTCTGATCTTTTTATGCTTTTGATCATTCTTAACTTTTCTGGGGATATATTCATGGCCATTATTTGGTTCGAACTTACTCAATATGCCAACATTATCCATATCGATTTCCCTCACCATTTTCAAGATATCTACATCATTTACCTTTTTCACTCCAGGTGATAAAGACTCATCTTTCACCACTTTTCTTGCCTTAATGCCCTTAGCTCTTAGACGTTTTATCATTTTTCCCAAAGGCACCTCATTTCCATCTGTTTCACTGTCCTTCAGATCATCATCCTCAGCAATTTCTGGAAGAACCTGCATGTAAGAACAAAATGTAAATCAAAGAACATGTCGAGTGTAGATTTTATCATATTATTCCTGAAATTGGAGCATTCTTGAGCAGGACATACGGTTCCATTAGCTTCTAATTTAAGTGATTCAAAGTGGGCCAATACACTTTCATCAGCCAACCACGTCTTCCCTTCACTGACCTATTAAAAAAAATGTAGCAACACCAAATAAGTATCAAGTAGAAACTGGCATACAACAATAAAATAAGTAAATAAGAATTTTATATCATCTAATAGCTACAATTTCTAAAGTTCATAATTTAGTATAAAGCAGTCACCAGGGAAAGGAAGAATAAAGACACAGTCAGAAATAATATTTTCTGTTTAAACTTACTAAATCAAAGACAAACATACATATATATTTAAGGTTAAAACTTTGTCTGCATATTTGGAGGATTAGAGAACTGTTTGGATGTTCCCATGGGATTCATACTGATTTGAAAGCTAGCTAGTACCCTGTCTAAGTAATTCCAAATGCAAACTCAATTGCTTCCTCTCATTGCAATGTTCCATGCAATAAATGCCCAGTTTTTTAAATAATCTCTGCCAATCTATAGAGGGGTTGCATTACTTCCAGTTGACAGCACCTCCCCTGCCACCCAAAGAAAATCCAACACACAAAGAAAAAGGAAAAAAGAAAAAACTCAAACAAGTACCACTTGAGCAGTAGGCTGCCATTACTATTCATGAGGAGCTCAAAGCTGGAAGCATAAGAAACTCCATTGGTAAACTTCCCTACTTATTGTGAGAGACTGAGAAATGAGATAGCTGCCTATTCAAAATGAATTACAATGTACAGAGGAGAGCCTTTATATAGGCTTAGACACACAGTTATATATGGAAGAAAGGAGATCACTAATTACTATTAAGATTATTCCTTCAGATAATATCTCTTTATCATAGAATATCCTGTAGAATCCTCTCTAAAATTTATAATGAAACCCAGAGAGAAACCTAGTACAAAACAGTCCAACTGCTGAATAGACTCCGAGCCAGGAGATCCCCCTTGCCTGAAACACAAGGCCGAGTGGGTGATGCACTGAAATAGATATTAAACACTTAAAAATCGCTTAGCTCCGTTTAAACAGGAGCATAAAGCACAAGGGTTTGATCTTCATTCAAGTTTATGAGTTCAGTTAATGATGTTATAACCAAATTGGTCCCCAACACCCAAATGGGCTAGGGCTAGGAGCAGACTGTGAAAGTTCAAACTTTGGCAATATTTTTTCACAAACCGCCTGATGAGTGAGTTTTATACTCATAATTGAGTGCTTTTGAGCTTAATCTTTTGGTAGTTTTTAAGTATTTGTGTCTATTCATGCATGTTTTATGTTGTTTTGTAGGAATTGGGACAAAAGTTACTTGGATCGACGTTTGGAGTGGCTAGATTCGCGTTTTCGGCTTGCCATTTACACAGCAGTCACTTCAGAGCCAATTTGAGTATTGCTCCGGACCTTATTTCGAAACATTTAAAGAATGAAAGTTGTAGATCTACGTCTCCTCTTTCCGGAACATCTTGAATCATCAAAATCGGAGTTCAAACGAAGAAGTTATGGCCATTTTTCCAAAGGACGTCGGAGCAGAAAATTTCCAAAAATGGGGCCAGCGCCGGGCGCCCAAACCAAGGCTATTTGCAGCGCCGGGGCGCTAGGGACCAGTGTTCCAGCGCTGGGGCGCTGGGGAAGAGTTTGGTAAGGCTTATACGCGTTTTGGGGCGAATTTTGACACCTTTTTGACTCTAAATTGGATTGGGTTTGTTCCTAAGCTAAAATTTGGACTTGTAACCTTTAAATACATGATGTAAAACATAAAATAAGAGAGATTACATAGATTAGACTAGATAAAACACTCCATTAGATTAGAATATAAACCCTAGTTCTTAATTAGCCATTGGAGATTGAAGCAAATTGAAGAACACTGAAGATCAAGAGCAAGAGCAAGAGCAAGAGGGGAGCATCAGATTTGCTGACAACAAATTCTATTCTCTTCTCTTATCATACTTTTATCTTTTAATGTCTATTTAGTTGTGGATTCTTGGTTTTAATTCATTAATTATGAACTAACTCTTTTATTAAGATTTCAATTGAACCTTTGATGTCTATGAATTAATTATTTGATTTATTCCAATTATTTGTGTCAAAGTGAATTGTTTATCTTGCCTTATGCCTATTGATTAATTATCTGATCAGTAATTACCTTGTTACTCTAGAAGGAATTGAAAGAGGAGATTTAGGGTTAGAACTGGGTATGATAACATGTGACTTAGTTATTTGCATGGTGAATAATTAGGTTTGGAATTGAATGGAAATATCTGTTCACCGCATGTAACACATAAGGAATTGGAATTGAAGTAGTTTAATTCAATTGTTTTGCATAGGAATATAGCAAGATTAATCTGGATTAAATAGAAGTCATTTGATCACTTGGAAAAGGACTTTTGGCATTTGAGAATTCCCGTTAACAATTCAGTAGGCATAATAATTGGGATAATTGGATAATTGATTTATAGTTCATAATTGGGGATATTGAAGCCTTAATCTTTATTTATTTGAATTCATTTATAAAGCAATTCGGTTTAATTAGTTAATTTAGTTTTCTTAATTAGAAAAATCACACTTTGCAATTGTTTAAATAAAATTGATTTGGTTAAGAGTTAGTACTTGGTAATTTTTATTAAATAATTCCTCGTGGGAACGATACTTTTCTTATCACTTTATTACTTGTTGACCGTGTATACTTGCACTTGCACGTATTCATTGATTGCGAAATCAATCAACAAGTTTTTGGCGCCATTGCCGGGGAATTAATTTAATAATTATTTACCAATATTAATTTCAATCAAATTAGTCTTAATTTAAACATTTTTATTTTTATTTTTCATTCTCTTCCTATATTTCTCTCTTTTCAGGTACAATGGATGACTTTGCGTATCAATGGCCATACACGAACATGACTCAACCAAGGGAAACAGGGATTGATGGACTTCATACATTTTCTGTAGAGCCAATACAAATTGAGGCAAATTCGAAGATGTTGGAGGTTATTGCAGCCCAACAGAGGCGAAGGATGGCAAACATGACTCAACCAATGGAAACAGGGATTGATGGACTCGCGACACTTTCAGAATTGGCAGCACAGGTGTCCACAATAGCTAAGAAAATGGAAACATGGAGTCCACCATCCACGCAGCAAGTAGCTATGGTTTGTGAGTTATGTGCTGGGAGTCATGCTACAGATCAATGTGCCATAAACGCTAAATCAGCTCAGTTCGTAGGGAGCTATAGTCGGTCTACCCAACCGTATCCGAACCAAAATGCGTATAATCCGGGTTGGAGAAATCATCCGGGATTTTCTTGGAGTAACAATCAAGCTCAAGCGCCTAGACAACAAAACACATCCGAATTTCAAAATCAGACTCAACAACCACCAGAAAGGAAATCAAGTTTGGAAGAAGCCTTGGAAAAATTCATTAGAGCTACTGAAAAAAGGAACGATGAACAAGACAAAATATTTAATCAAGTAGAGCTGAATATGAAAAGCCAAGGTGCGTCGATAAAGAATCTGGAAAATCAATTAGGGCAAATAGCACTTGCATTGAATAACCGCCCACTTGGAACACTCCCTAGTGATACGAGAGATAACCGGCAGAGATGAGCATTGGCAAAGTACGTGACTCTACGTGAGTGGAAAGGATTTGCAAGTGACGATCGAGGAAAAGGAGATCGACGAAGATTTAATCGTAAGATTCAACGAAGATGAGCTGATTTCATTAGTATCCCATGTGCCTCCTCCACCAAAGTTCAAGAATCCAAGGCGTTTTTGCAAAACCATGTCCAATTGGCGCATGTAAAGAGGCAAAGCTCTTTGTGACATAAGAGTTAGTACAACTGTGGAGTCATGGTGGGTTGAAAAGGAGAAGATAGAGGAAGAGCCCATTGTGTTTGACAAGCTTCCATGCCATAATTTGATCACAAACACAATAGGGAAAGCACCTAGTGGTTTGCCGTACTTAATGGGGATCCTATCTAAAAAGATCATGCTAGGTGACTTAAACTCAATGGCCATTACAATTGGGAACCTCCCAAAAGAGACATTGTTACTGATGGATGGAGGGTTCCTCAATTTTCGTAGGGAATTGGATAGAGAATTGAAGAAGTCGGGTTGAGACTATAAAACAAGCGCTTATTGGGAGGCAACCCAAGTTTAATTTTTATTTTTAGTTTTTATTAGGTTTTATATTAGTAGTTTTGAATTTGCATTTATTTAGGATTTAATAAAATTGCGTCTATCATGGTTTACAGGTTATTCAAGTTAAATTCAAGTGAGATGCCCAATTTGTTCCATGTGCTTAGCATATTCTCCAAACTTAGTGGACAAGGAGGAAGATTGTTATATTTTCAGGGAAGTCCTCTGCTCTACTTTTTTCTATTTCAACCATTGATGACAATGTCTAGTTTCAGTTTGGGGGCACTTTAGTGTCGTATTGCATATAGTTAGTTATCTGTATGGTAGTTCGTTTTTTTGTGTGTTAGCATTGTGTTTTTTTTAGGTTGCATATAATACATGGTAGTTATTTGCATATTCATATATGTGTTGCATTAGTATGTGTTCATGTAGTATAATTGCATTTTTTTTGCATGAATCTGTGTGATCGGTTGGTGTGGTCTTAGCTTCTACTTTATGATAAGATTGGTTTTGCATGTTAACTTGAACAGTGTTGATAATTGATGATGAGTTCTAATTTTAATCATGATGATAATCTGAGTCTGTCTTAAACTTATGTAACCGGTTAGCACTTAAAGTTTAACTGTTTTAATCCACTTGGTTCAAGGGTTTCATAATTTGTTTCTGAGGGAAAATCTTGGTTAAAATTTAAAGAAATTAGCGAACTGGCAGTAAAGGTTGGAATGACGTAAAAGCTTGAGTTTGAGGGAATCTATGGGATATATATATTACAAAAAGAGAAAAAAAAGAGAAAAAAAAGAAATGATGAAAAGAAAAAAAAAGAATAAAAAATCCAGAAAAAAAAAAAAAAGAGAATAAACAAGTGGCATGCTTATACAGTTTTGTGGCCTTTGTTACTTGAGTAAGTAAGCCCAGGGGATTGTCTTTACACCTAGCGCCCTAAGGTCTTAATGGCTTGAGAGTCGTTGGTGAAAGCTCGTTAAAGTAGTAACCTTTGAAAAGCCTAAGGGAATAAGACATTGCACAGCCATGAGAAAAAAATAAAAAAAAATGAATAAAACACGAGAAAGAGCAAAAATGCACTCGTGATTGAATAAAAGTAGAAATAAATCTTGTATTTACCCTTAGACTTGGTAATTGCTTAGTTTTAACCAGAGTTGTCATGTTCACAAAAGTAATTGAATTGGAACTGAAATTTTCCTTATAAGAAGTTTGTTATGTGATTATCTTAAACTGTGGTTGGTTAGAATGGTTAACAAACACACGCACACAACATGGGTGATGATTGGTTTGGATTGACTAATTGGTTAGAGTTATGGACTTTGACTTGATTGGATATATTGTTTGAGTATCATTGGTATCTTTGAGACCTGTTGCTATATATCATACTGATTTATTACTGGGTTCGTAGGTATATTAGAAAGTAGATCATGCATATGCATTCATGTAGTTGAGTTAGTTTGTTTATTTTTAGTTCTTTTGTGTTTTTGCTTGAAGACAAGCAAAGGTTTAAGTTTGAGGGTATTTGATGAGTGAGTTTTATACTCATAATTGAGTGCGTTTGAGCTTAATCTTTTGGTGGTTTTTAAGTGTTTGTGTCTATTCATGCATGTTTTATGTTGTTTTATAGGAATTGGGACAAAAGTTACTTGGATCGACGTTTGGGGTGGCTAGATTCGCGTTTTCGACTTGCCATTTACACAATGAGTCACTTGAGCCAATTTGAGTATTGTTCTAGGACCTTATTTGAAACATTTAAAGAATGAAAGTTGTAGATCTCGTCTCCTCTTTCGGAACATCTTGAATCATCGAAATCGGAGTTCGACGAAGAAGTTATGGTCATTTTCCCAAAGGACGCTTGAGCAGAAAATTTCCAAAAAATGGGGCCAATACGGGCGCTACCAAACTATGTTATTTGCAGCGCCGGGCGCTTAGGGGAGCGATGTTCCAGACTGGGGTGTGGGGAAGAGTTTAGTAAGGCTTGGACGTGTTTTGGGGCTAATTTTGACACCTTTTTGACTCCAAATTGGATTGGGTTTGTTCCTAAGCTAAAAATTGGACTTGTAACCTATAAATACATGATGTAAGACATAAAATAAGGGAGATTACATAGATTAGACTAGATAAAACACTCCATTAGATTAGAATATAAACCCTAGTTCTTAATTAGCCATTGGAGATTGAAGCAAATTGAAGAACACTGAAGATCAAGAGCAAGAGCAAGAGCAAGAGGGGAGCATCAGATTTGCTGACAACAGATTCTATTCTCTTCTCTTATCATACTTTTATCTTTTAATGTCTATTTAGTTGTGGATTCTTGGTTTTAATTCATTAATTATGAACTAACTCTTTTATTAAGATTTCAATTGAACCTTTGATGTCTATGAATTAATTATTTGATTTATTCCAATTATTTGTGTCAAAGTGAATTGTTTATCTTGCCTTATGCCTATTGATTAATTATCTGATCAGTAATTACCTTGTTACTCTAGGGTTAGAACTGGGCATGATAGCATGTAACTTAGTTATTTGCATGGTGAATATTTAGGTTTGTGAATTGAATGAAAATATATGTTCACCGCATGTAACACATAAGGAATTGGAATTGAAGTAGTTTAATTCAATTGTTTTGCATAGGAATATAGCAAGATTAATCTGGATTAAATAGAAGTCATTTGATCACTTGGAAAAGGACTTTTGGCATTTAAGAATTCCTGTTAACAATTCAGTAGGCATAATAATTGGGATAATTGGATAATTGATTTATAGTTCATAATTGGGGATATTGAAGTCTTAATCTTTATTTATTTGAATATTCGGTTTAATTAGTTAATTTAGTTTCTTAATTAGAAAAATCACACTTTACAATTGTTTAAATAAAATTGATTTGGTTAAGAGTTAGTACTTGGTAATTTTTATTAAATAATTCCTCGTGTGAACCGATACTTTTCTTATCACTTTATTACTTGTTGACCGTGTATACTTGCACGTATTCATTGATTGCGAAATCGATTAACACCGCCCATAGATCAAACCGCATCTCAAGCTTGACAACAAATCATTTACAAAAGCTTTACAATAAAGAAAAACATAACAGATAATTATTTGGAATATTAATCCAATAACATAAAACATAATATAATTGAAAATTAAATTATTAAATTTTAACTACACAAAATATTTCCCATGATATTCCAAACAATCGACAAAAATAAGCAACTTTTCCTTTTTTTCCCAGCCCCCAGGCATTTGCCAAATTATATGCAGAATAAAGAAGGTACATGAATCCCAAAGTGGTTCTTCTTTCCTGTGGCATTCAGCTCATTGCATATGGATTCAACAACGTAAAATGGGTCTCAAATCATAAAAAGAAAGAAAAACTTACCAAAGGTTCATCTCCTTCTTTAGTCTCATGTGGTTTGTACAGGACTGGAGGCAAGGATGCAGAAAAACTAAATTCCTGCTGGTTGTCATGCTTTTGAGCTAAGCGCTTGATGATTGACAGTCCAAGGTCACAGATTGCATGTGAGTTCTGAAAATACAATTTGCATCAGTCAACCATTAGAGAAGTACTGTTCTTCCCTCTCATTTGTCTTCTTCTTTTCGACAGAAAAGTAATAAATGATTACACCAATATTTAATCTTTACCGTCGATTTTTTTGTGTCAACAGAATCTTCGGAACGCTTGATACTTTGGAAGATCGAGATTACTACTAAAATACTCTCCTTCTCCTTGTTGATATATCTTCTGACTTGCCATCTTCATCTCCATGCACCAGCATAGAAAGAAGCAAATATAATCGCCTTAGGAAATGTAAAAAGAAAAATTAATTACTTTGAGAAAATGTTATGGACAAAACCCCATATAAGACTGGTCATCCGATTTTCATTACTAGTAACATCGTTGTAAACAAGACAAACTGTCCCTGATGAGTAGATTTCATAACAAAGGATTGAACTACTCTAACATTCACAAGTATTATGCGAGTCTAGAAGACTGATAAGCAATTAAACTCACTTAAAGCATTGCATCCTTTACAACTAGCACCAAGCATCTTGAAAAACAAAGTCTCTCTTTATAGAAGTTTCATTTTACTTGTACACTGAAAAGCTCCATAACCGAGAATCTGAAAGTTATCATCAGTGCTCGCCTTTGTACGTACATGATGTCATAAAAGCTACTAAACACACGTCTAAGTAGCAGTAGTTAATTGAACAGAAGTGAGGTATCCTTTGTCAAACAGAAGAATATATTTGTTTTTTGAAAAGTAAGCAGTTATTCACAAAAGTACAGAACTATATTCAATACAAGGAATTTTAAAATAAAAGATATATATATATATATATTAAAGAATGGTTCACCAAACATATCATATATAAAAATACTAGGACTGTTTCTAGAATTGTTGCAGTTGGGCACTATTTATTCCTTAGACATGGATCATTCCCATAAGTCATGCAAGTGATGTCTGACTAAACTATCTAGTGGATCCTGAAACAGTTTTGACAAAACATTTTCCATTGTTTATTAAAGCAATTCCTATAATCCATTGCATCCAGAAAGACGATCTAAAGCCTGAAAGTCTTCACCAAGAATTTCATCCACAGCTTAACAATAGTCAATAAATAAAAACAACTTAATGTGTGCTTCTAATTTATGTTTCTGTACAAAATATATTAAATAACCATTTATTTTAATTCATATATTTTTAAACTTCATCCCACAAATATGTTCAATCAATCAATCATATATATATATATATATATATATATATATATAGGGCCTAGGATGGTTGTGGTTACCATAGCCATCTAGCTGTGATCAAGTAATTATAACATGGCTAGTTGTGTCACTTGACCAATTTCATTAATGGCATTGCCATCATTTTACTATTTTATTAATCAACACTACATCATTTTGGGGGTTGTAGTCAACTAGGTGTGCAACTCAGCAACACTTTCTATATATATATATATATATATATATATATATATATATATATAACTAGGTTGTAGCAAGCAAACAGCTTGTTGTAAACACTGAAATTACAACAAGCCTATACTCCACGACAATACATACATCAGTGAATGGAACCCTATATATATATATATATATATATATATATATATATATATATATAGATACATATATATAGATGTATGTATTTATATACATGTATTTATATTCATTTAATATATAACAATCACAATTTGCAAGCATTGAATAGACAATTTTCTTTTTTTGTCCAAATTTGGAGATGTTTAATAAATTAAACACCATTTGAATGTGACAGCAACATCCACGTCCGCAAAACGGAAAGGAAGCAAAACTGGTGTTAGCTATCCATCAATGAAGGCTGTCCCACAGAATCAATTTAATAAATCCAGAAACTGAGACAAGGTTTAAGTTTATCGATGCTTCTCCATTATTGTGTATTTTCGCTTTAAACCTGAAATAAGCATCATAAGCAAGCCAATGTACCTGTAAATTGGTTCATATGCTTTGACATCTTTGCATTCATTAACATTAGGACATGAAGAATGATGAGCAAGAGCATGGACCAAGTATGGGAGAATGAATTCGGGATAAAACACAGAGGAAGCTGTATCAGATTGTACAGATAGCTGGCGTGCCTTCCCTTGCTGCCACATCTGAATGATGTCACATAAGTTATGTTTATCCTGCCAAAGCAAAATGAGAAAAATATTAATAAAGAACCCAGATAATAAATTTTGAAATTACTTCTTTTACCTGAAAACCAATTATGTACTTCACAGATGTACAATGAGCAAATTAAATAAATACCTCTTCAAAATCGGGCTGCTGAGATCTTATGTCAAATAAGAATGCACAAGCATATTTAGGGTCTAAAAGCCGGTCCTTTATGTATTGATGAACTTTGTTGAGAAATAGTTTCTTAACTTGAATATTAACCTACATGAGCAGTGAAACGAAATTCAACATTATTTTAGTTGGCCAGTTTTTTCTGAAGACAATAATCAAGGAATCAGATACGTAATAACAACCATCATCATACTATAACTGTAACGAATGAGAATTTTGTAATAATTAAAATATTTATTAAATTAAATAAATATTTTAGATGGTTTATTTATTAAAAGAAAATAAATATTTGTTGGAAAATTATTGTGGAATAATTTAATTAAGGATGAATATTAATTAAATTGATGTTAAATGATTCTACGAGTTGTGCATATTTTATTACGCTAATGTGTTGGTGATGTTTAATTTAATTTAAATAATTAAATTAAAGAATAAGTGAGTTGTTATGTAATTGCAATGTTGGGTAAGGATGATGTTCTAATTGAATTTGTTAATTAAATTGAAAATTTAATAATTTGTTACAATGTAATGTGGAGTTCTAATCTAGTTTAATAATTAAATTAGAGATTTATTAATTTGTTAAATGAAATTATAATTTGTAATGAAATTTGTAATAAGGTTTAATTGAATTAATATTATTATATTTTAATTAAGAAGTGTGACACATGATACTAATATATATTAGGAGAGTTATAAAAATAAAATAGAATGGATTCTAAAAGGTGTCAACCAAACAAGGCCTTATGACCTTTGGTTTATTTAACTGATAAAAACCTTTTATTTGTATAACTGATATGTTTGGTTAATACGTATGTTACGTGATCAGTTTATTTACATGTAATGTTCCTAAGTCTAAAGAACAGAGCTTGAGAGAGAGCTTTTAAGAGGAATTGAGAAGAGGAGAATTCTCTGTGAGTTTGAGAAATCAAGAAGAGAAGAAGATTTAATCAAAGCTTGCAAAAACCTTTAGCTAATCAAAGGTAAACTCTAAATTCTCTAAACTCCTAGTTTTAGTTTTGTGTTCTTCATCTAGAATGGGTGTTGATGAATGATTTGTGAAGAAGTTGGTTATGTGTGTTAATAAGCATGCTTAATCTGTTGTTTAAAACATCTATAAACAATTTTAGAGATGTCAAAATCCATGAAAACCATGTTGAAGATGAAGAATGAGTTTTGCTTAATATATGTACTTTGGGTTTATTTTGAGACTAAAATTGGTTAGGAGTTTATGTTATAATTGTAAAATTGATGATTGATTATGTAAATACATTAAGAAACGAAAAGAATGCAAGTTATATGGACTAATTTGGTTGAGAAACGAAGCTATGGTGATTGTTTTCGCTAAATATGTCAAATTTTGGAAAAACTAGCAAAAACATGGTTTTAATTCTTCCAATTTGATTGTTTATGTTGTTTTAGTGTTTAGAGTCATGTTATACATGCTTGGTGGTGTTGTTGATAAGTTTATAGTTTCTAGGTTTATTAAATTTAATGTTTGTATGGTAAAATTCGTGAAGTTTGAATGAAGATGAAGTTTCTATCTAAGATCTGCTATTTGGTGTCAAGGGATGTGAGAATGAAGTTTATTCGAAATCTGAGTACTAAGATGCTACGGTCTGCTTAGTGATCAATCTGATCGCTAAGTTATTCACATGTAGCTAGTATTATGTGGGGATTACATGCAAAGGGAAAGAAGCAAGTTTCACGCGCAAAAGATCCTAACGTGGCAAGGATTTTGGGATTTTAGGAAAAAGATTTTGTTTCCTAAAATATTAGGCATATTCTATTAGCCTAATTTTTAGGGATTTATTTTCAGATACTTATCAAATTCTATTATAATTAGGATTTCTTTCCGGTTTAGATTTACATTCTAAATAAGGTTTCTATTGTTTTATAGAAATAGGAATTTCTTTTCCAAATTGATTTCTACTTAGAAATTAGGGTTATGGTTTGTAATTCCTATTAGGATTAGAATAATTTGTTCTATTGTTATTAGGATTTGGATTGTTTTGAGTAGTATAAATAGAGGTCTAAGTTAATGTAATCAAACACATATACATTATTCATTATTCAATATACTTGTGAGTTTATTCTCTACTTTTGGTTCTTTGAAGAATTCTAAGTAATTCTTAGTTATTTCTTTGAGATTGATTTGACTTATCATACAACAATTCATAGTTGTGTGTGGCGTCTTTCACCGATAAATCAATCGTCGATTGTGCGAGATTACCGCTTCAATATAAGCGAGGGGAGGTGTCGTTGGTGTCCATTCAACGCAGTGAAATTAAAGCGCGAGCAATTGTACCAAGATTACCGCTCACATATATAAGCGAGGGTTAAGGTGTTGCAAGCAATTCACCCAACTTTTTGTGCTAGAAACGATCGGGCGACGACCACCTCATGCTGCAAGCGCGTCAGAGAGTCTATCACTTAGGGTGATTGATTTTTCCTGCGAAATTTGTTTTATTTTGTGTTGCTTTCAGTCCATAGCATGAAGTTGTAACCTAAACCTATGAATATAAAAAGATGATAACTATATTATATGATGTTGTAACAGATTGTGGTTGCATTGTAATACCGAATGTGAAGATTGAAAGTTATTAATTAACAAGTTACTTAATGATTAAAGCTCGATGTTTGTGAGAGTCGATAATATGGATTAGAATCTGAGACTTGTGATTTTAGTTTGTGTTATGTGTATTAGTATAATCAAACCTAGAGCTAATGATTTTAAATTAAGAGAAATGGATATTAAGTCAATGAGCATAGTCGTAATGTAACTATTTGATAATGTGATTTGGATGTTAAAAGCATTTATGTTATATGTTAATGAGTTTTCAGATTCGTGTTATATGGATCGAGTAATATGATTAGATCTTAAGTTAAAGGTTATAACTTATAACTAAACTAAGATGAGAATTGAATCTATGAAGATAATGTGTATGTAGATAATTGATGTGTCGATCTTAATGGTATGTGTAGGACGTTTGGTGAACATGGGTTGTAATTATATAGCTAATGCACGAGGCAAGATTTCTTATCCCTAACTTGTTATTTATACGCAAGTTCTCTAACCCTAATCTTTCATTATGCAAGTTTCCTATCACTTATTATTATATGCAAGTTTCTTGAATCTATTATTCAATTGAGCAAGTTCTCTAACCATAATCTTTCATTATGCAAGTTCATATTCCTAACTTGTTATTGTTATGCAAGTTCTTTAACCCTAATTTATTGTTGAACAAGTTAATTAATCTTTGCTTCTTTGTTCCAAGCAAGATTGCTTTGGTTAATCAAAGTCTGTAGTTTTATTGTAAGCATTATCTTGTTGCAAAGTGTTTATTCAGCTACGAATAATTGTTGTTTAATCTTTTATCAGCAATGTCATTGTACAATCTTACATTGTTATTGTTGTACCAAACTCTTAGTTGACTAACGACCCTTCTATTGATTCAACAAATACTTAATTGATGAATGCTTTATAAACTAAATTACCCTTGAAGTCGATCCAAACCAAATTTAACTTTCTTTGGTTTGCTTATGTACCTTTACAGTTTTGAAAGCATGTACTCGATGGCCAACAATTGTTCAATTTATAAACCATTGATACTCTATCTTTTATTGATTCATTGATATACTTTGTTCATGAAGACGTAGTAACCAAACCCTTGAATTGTTATTAATCCCTATTTGATTCAATTGTTGATGAGCGTTCTAAAGATCTAGAATTCCTTTGAAGCTAATTCCAAACCAAACTTCATTTGATACGGAACCTAATGATTAAAGCTGAGATGAATAACCCTATTAAAGGGGATTATTTTAGAGTTACGCGATAGCGTTAAAATATTTGCGTGCAATACATAGTACAAAGGGTTGATCACCTAGAGTACGAGACGATGGTCCATATAGTCGTTTAGACTGTTAAAGGTTACAATAGAAACGTTTGTTAACCTAGGACATAGATGATGGTTATAGTCGTTTTAAGCTGTTAAATGTTAAAGTAGAAATACTTGACAACCTAAAACATAGTTCGTGATCGTATGACCCTCGGTGTATTCCTTTGATATTGATATCTCTTATTTGATTTAAAAGTTCATCATTCCTTTGAACTCATAGCTTTTGAATTAGAGTTTATTGTTTCCAGTAAGAATACATTACCATTAAAAGCTCCATCAGTTGTCATTCATAGATTTTTATTGTATACTGTTCTTCTTGTGGGCAATTGTTTGCTCACTCTTGCACAAAACAATTGCAAATGAGGTCAAAAAGTCTGAAAACCTTTCTACAAGCAAGGATAAAGGCAAAGTTCATGATTAGATGATGTTTAGTTTACTTTTCATTTATGAAGCTTATGTAATGGACTTGATTATGATTATGCTTTACTATTCAGTTGATGATGTAATAATAAAAGTTAGATGACCTAGGATTTATTTTGAGATTATGTAACCCTTTAACGGGAGGATTATCTATTATGCTTGTGAGATTTATTTATATCCTTTGTTTATGGGTAGATAGATGTGATTTTGTTGAACAGTGAACACCAGATATGTGGGATTGAAATACCCAAATTTGAGAGTGTCACAATAATCAAAATAAATTCTATAAAAAGCTTTAGCAAATATGTATTGATTCTTCTTTTAGTTTATTTTATACGAGTTTTAGCATATATGAACTTCACCTCCAAAGTTCTCAATGTTAGGTAAAAGAGATCAATGGGAATCTTATGATCCCAGTTTTTTGATAGTCTAAGAATAGACTTTGCTCCAGCAAGCTTTAGATGGGCCCTATCAACTGAACTGCGAAATGGAAAGAAGAAAGTAATACATTATTAGAAGCCTCTTATAGTAAAGTCATTTAACCAATATGCAATAGCAACCTCGTACTTTTTTATTTTCTTCGAAGTAAAAGCAAAGCTTATAACATATTACAAACATTATTCTTCACATATGGACAATATTACCTCGATTCAATATCTTTCGAGATTCCCCCAAAAGAAAGTATGTTTCTAAGCATTCCCATCAGATCATCAATTCCAAGACGAAGCTGAGCATCTTTGACAGGCAAATAGCTCTTCACCAATGTTTTAATGCCAAAGATCTGCACACACAAAATCCAGAGCCCATAGGGAATGCAAAAGGGGTTTGTCAAGGTGGTGCATCAGTGCATCCTAAAAGCAAACATGAGAAACCAAACTGATGAAAATATTGAGTGTGAAATTTTGAAAAATATGCAATAGTTTTTTGCAATTCTTTTATAAATAAAACAAATATACAAAACTACCACAAAATGACCTTTAATGAACAAAGTTCGCTTCTCTCATCCCAACATTCTTTTGCTTTATCTTCCTGTATCTGCAAAAAAGAAGTATGCTTTAGACAAAATTAATAATATTAAACAATAAATGATTAATAGACTCCAAGGCAGATTTTGGGATGCCTTGTTTTCTTTCTTTTTTTTCTCTTCTTTTATGATAGGTTAGGATGCATACATGACTACGCGCTAGAATCTCTCGTTTTATGAATCCTTCAATTTCATTTTCTCTTGTTTCAAAGACTGACATGGCCGTCTGGGCTATACACCCCAGGGATTGTAGCACAGCAGGTAAATTTTTCTTTTCGTCCAGCATATCCACAAGCCTCTAAACAGTGTCAAGAAACATTATACTAGAATAAAATTGATCATCAATTAGGGCATCAAATGAGCAGAGTAAATCTACAAGAAATACGCAATGAAGTAATGCGGAACCTTGTACAGAACAGACAATGACATGAGTCCGTCATCGTTTGTTATTGCTGCTAGAGCATGTACAGCATACTTGGCCTGCCTTCGACTACCCTCCAAACATATCCTTTCCAATATAAGATCCAGTGAACTGAAAAATAACAATATGATATTTTAAAAAGAATACATGAATGTTAATGACTTACATAAATGTATGGAAATTTGATATAAGAAAACACAGAATTTTGTGTCCAAACCTAGATGAGACTCCCAGTTGATCTCTAATAGTTCCACCAGCCTTTGCTAGAACTTGCAAAACACCTTCCTTTATTACTTCATTTTCATCTTCAAGAAGATGTACCAAATCTTCTTCAATCCCACTAAGCAGCAAAGGACAGGACCAAGCAAGAATCTGAAATTTTAACCCAAAAAAAATTAAACAACCATGATTTTTTCATGTTTTACAAGCAAATAAATGATCAAGTATGCACAATTATATCAACTTAACAACACCTTTTATCCCAGACTAGTTGGGGAAGGCTGAAAATAAATTCTATATAGCAGCATAAAAGTTGAAAGACAAGAAGAAAAAAATAACATATAACATAATAATATCAACATTAGTGAAACCAAAAAAGATAAACCAAAAGAAAAAGAAAATAATAAAAAACACAATAAAAAGAAAGATTGCAAGAAAATTAGGAAAAAATATATATATGAATACATCCACATATATAAACATACATACATACACAAAATACATATATCGAAAATGATAAAAATGTGCATCCTAATGAAAATGATTATTAAGGATGCACATTTATATCACTTTTGAAACATTATCCTATAAGTTTTTTTTAAATATACAATACCTAACATGCAATAGAAACAGTATTTTCAATTGACAAAGTAATTTTGCATAAATATTTCTTAGTTTCACAAGTCCTATCACATGGAGATGGGACCAACGCCACTCTCATGTGACAGATAAGCTTGCAGAAATATAAATATATGCTTGCAGAAGTAACACTCCCCTAGAAAAAAGCAGCCCCATTCTGCAAGCACACATTATAACATGTGTTGTGGGTGCACGTTTAATATGATTCACAAATTTGGCTTAACATACACGATGCATCACAATGAAGTTGAAAACTTTAAAACTACCAAATGACGCATGCTACCAAAACACCATCTTGAATTGCAGAATTTCTTTGAGAAGCAATATAGGGATTGGAAGTTTTACCACAAGTATATTCATGCAAGACAAAGTAAACTGTGCACTTCCAGCAGATTTCTGCAAGTCAGCCTCCAGAAGGATTTCTTTGACATGCTCTTTGTTAAAAAGTATATATGAACATTTCGTTGAGAGTAAGCTTAGAAACTCATAGAGACGATGCTTTTCACCAAGGATCCTTAGTACATCATCCTGTGGAAAGAAAATATTGCTCCAGAAATCATCACGCGGACTAGTTTTATATGCTAACTATCATCTTCTGGTTAGAGATACAATAACTTATGCTTGGGTCTACATCCTTACCCGAAAACGACAGGCTTGAAGACACGTAGTGTTTGAATCAAGTAGAGTTGTCAAGATCTTCCAAACATTAGCATCTTTTAATTGATCAAGAATCACAAAATTCTCCTCTGCATTTACAGGATCTGTAAAACAGCGAGACATAATTCGGAAGCAAAACTTGATCCTTTTCTGGAGCTCCGGAGCATCATTGTCCTGCAGATAAATGAGAATGGGTAGTATTAGTTAACAGTTCTGCCTTTTTCCCTTTCCGCAGGTAACTAGCAAACAAGGTCTGCATACCTGATGCATCTGCCTAAGGGAAATATACCTCTGCATCTCCTGTTGTAACCTGCAATCCAAGTAGACATAACCTGAAAGTTAGTGAAAATATATATCAAATACAGAATATAAAAGTTATATTCACCTCCAACAGATTACGTGCGTACAAATTTTACACCAACCACTTATAACCAACCTTTGCTTCTGCTCCAGTATCTTCTCAAGAGCCTTAACCTCAACTTTGTCAAAACCTGAGAATATTTTAACCCAATTTCCAACTTTTTGTTTGACAGAAAATTCGGTTGGAAATAAGGATGAGGATAATATAGATTCAATGGTGTCTGATCTGCAGAATAGAACAAAGATGTCAATAATGTTGTTTCTGCAAAGTCAATACTGTGACATATTCCTTTGCTTCTTATAGAGTAGCATGTCATGAAAATTTATTTCTGAGAATTTAGGAATCTTCTTACAGTAAAATTAGCAAACCACCCAAGTTTTGGAGATACTCCATTTAGATACGTTTGTGTTAGTAAATTTTAGCTGGCCTCGTTCATGCACCTTTTCTCCAATAATAATCAATTATTTCCTTGAACCAAAAAAAAAATATCTTAAATATTTTATCACCAAAAAATTGAATTAACTTGCCTGAAATCTTTGTCATAAAAACATCTAAGAATCTTCCCAGGAATCCAATTATATTCATCACTTCTAATTGAACCATCAGACCACTTCAAGCAATAAATTCTGTATACCTCAGCTAGCCTCTCCATGGTATATTTTTTCACAAGAAGCTGCATACAGAAAAATAATAAATGAACAATTGAGTAAACAATCACCAACTGGTTAAAACTGAAAATGAGCACTGACAGGAAGAAAAAAAAAGAAGAGGAAAGGATGGTGTAGATATACAGATTTGTCACGAAGGCGTTCTGCAACAAGCTTTACAGTCTCAACTGGAATGGAAGCCAGGAAACAACATGCCACATCACATACAACAGCAACAACTTGTTTACGAACATTTTCATCATAGTCCAACAGCCGGTCACAAAGGGCAGCTAAAATACATCGACACAGATCAAAAATTAAAAGATGTTTAATTCAGTAAATGGAAAAACATTTGTAAGAGTCCTTACAGATGATTTCAGGGGCCTCAGATCTTGAAGGATTTGACAGGAGACAACTTTTGACATGTTCGAGGACAGACATGCGAACCTCAACAACTCTGTCAGTCAACCTCTTCAAAAATTCAATAAAGATTGGCTGAAATGTTTCAGAGATAGCAGCTTCTGGGAGTGAAAATAGGTCCCCAACTAATTCCGCAGCTTTAAGTCTAATGTCTATCTTGTCAGTCTGTCAAGGGCAAACCTTGAAAGCTAAGATATCATTCATCAAACATACAGAATGAGAATAACCATGACTTTAGATGAATCTATGAGAGAAGATATTTGGAATTTGACTTTGGCCAATGATGTTAAAGCACATAAAGAGTTTAACAAAAGGACTGGTAAAGGCGTCATTAAATGACTTCCTCATGAATCTAATCAATCTATGAGAAAATAATTTTGGAAGTATGTTGACTTTAACCAATGATCCTTTACCTTAAAAAAAGTGCCTTGCCTTTCATAAAAATTAAAATTAAAATAAAAATAGAAAAATACTTTTGACTTTTAGCCAATTATGTAGAGAATGAAGCACAAAAAGAACAAAAATTAGAAAATGCATTGTAAAATGGAGATGATTCTCAAGGAGACAAAAGGGAAGAAGCAACTAAAATTTTTGTGTTTACCAGTAGCTCTCCTGTTAGGTATGGAACAACTCCTGACAAGACTTGAGGAGCACAGCGATAGATATCGTAGATAACGTCATGGTAGTCAATTTGACAATTCAGAGACCTGTTATCACCTGACATTGATGATATAAGAAACTGCTTTATGCCAGGTTCAAGTTTTCTGCCACACTGCTCTATAACATTCAAAACAAGCCTCCTCGCAGCCATAGTGATATCCTAGCATTCCAAGTTCCACAAACTCAACCCTTTGGTATTAAAATATATAATTTAAACAATATGCCAGGCAAAATTAAATAGTACCCTAATCAAGAAGAAAATAAAGTGCAAGTGAAGATGAAAGCAGAGATGCTTACTTTTTTATTCTGACCTAAAACAGACAGTAAGATAAATAAGAGGTCGTCTTGAATTTCCTCGCTCTCCTCCAAGAGAACCACCATGATCGTTTGCATCGAATTCAAAACACTTTCTGGGTGCTCATCACTGCCAGATGTGAGTTATAAGACGGAAGTTATTCGATTATGAAAATATATCTACAAACTTATTTCAGCTACAGAACCTACCAATAATATGAAGCTCGATGCAGAATTTGTCGTGTACATTCGAAATTAACCATGAATTCTAAAAATAATTTTGGAAAGTTCAAATATGTGTGAGTATTATTGAGGACAAAAATTCAAACAAAGTGCAAGTACTTGGATCATTTTATCTAGTCGCTCACCTTGGACTCTACTCTTCGTCTTTTTTTACGAATAAGCATTTTGCACACAATATAGTTCCTATATTGTCCAAATTCAGGCATATACTGCTCCACGTTTATTACTTAATAACTATAGACACAAGCAAGTGACTACTTTCCATATGTAACCATTCTAACAGAATCTGTCACTAATCCAAGTATCCATTAATGGATTGAGTCTGGTGTAAAGAAGATATTTTTAAGTATCAAAATCCTATGGCACCTAAAGAACAAGACCTAAATTAACAGAAACTAATAATTATGAGTTCAGTTCTTACTTTGATTTCCTCTTCTTTTTCTTTATCTTTATCTTATTTTATTTTTATGTGGCTATTGGTACCAGCCCATTAACCCTAGCCCTAGCTCTTCATTGAACTTACCTTCAGTATAGCAACCAGGATTACAAAAGAGGCCCGGTAGAGCACAGTTGTTTCTTTGAAGATAAAAAAAAAAAAAAAAAAAAAACTTTTATATTAAACCAACAATAATTATCAGGAGTATGTAATTCACCTTTTGCCACTAATAAATAATTTTTGATGTACATAGAGTACATATATATTATATATGTATGTGTGTGTGCGCGCGCGCGCATGTATCATATCACCTAATAAGCTATAAGAGTCATTTCCTGATTAAAGTTCAAGCATTTGAGAGAGAGAGAGAGAGACCATGCTGAGTGTAGCTAGTGAACATAATATCCACTTTAACCCTTCTTGCACTCAAACATTAGTTAGGATTTTTACCAAATGTTAATAAACTTGAACTTATATTTGACAATCATCACACCCATGACATAATCTTTAATTAAATTGAGCTCATATAAGATAATAAGGGAAAATTACACTGATTTCTCTATTATTTAACCAAATGACATGGATTCTCCACTTATAGATATCACATGTTACGACACTGAGCAGTCAAATAGGGTTCTAATTTTACCCATATAAACATGTTTGACTTAAACAGAACAAATGAAAATGTAACAAATAAATTTTTAGAATGAATCAATCAGCCAAGCCATAAACAACCAAATAGCTCAATATTCATTGACTTCTATTTCTTATCATTATTCTTTTTTTTTTCACACTTTATATTCTATTTTTTTCTCTCTTCTTATCTTTATCTTCTTCTTGAGACCCATTGCAAACTCTATCATTATGGTTTCACCACCACTGCTGACCAACTTGATGCCCAGATAACCATAGTCCATCACCACAATAAATCATTGCTGCATGCCATCAATAATTAGCCAAACCCAAAGATGACAAACCTGTACACTCGTTATCATCAATTCAGCCATCACAAGTCACAACCTGTTTATTTATTTTTTCTTTTAGTTTTACATTTCAAATTAGATTAAAAGTTTGGTGGGTACTGGGTAGAGGCATTTCAAAGTTAAACCTTTCAGTTTTAGCAAGCTGCCAAATCACAATGAAATATCACCCCGAGTGCAGTGCATTATTATACACATGCACATTTATATGAACCACTAGCATATCGCTTTTGTGGCATGAATAAATAAATATATATATATATATATATATATATATAATTATTGAACGTGTACTTCAGATTAGAGAATAGAGACACTATGGGCATTTTGAGTTGTGATCAAAATGAAAGGAAGAACAACTGTCAACTATTTATCAGTTCGTCTGTCAAATTCTTTCACACACACACACACACACACACATATATATATATATATATATGTGTGTGTGTGTGTGTGGAAGGAGGCTTACTCTGACTAAGACTCAACTATTTGCTGTCCGTGGTGCGTGAGTTTCCTGGAATGTAGAGAGACATATACATATATGTATATATATAAACCATATGCTTTTGTAAAACCTTTCTCCACCCTAAATAGCATTATCATCTTGTTTTCTTTGAGAAATATAGTGTAAAATCTAGTTTTTCAAGACATTTAGACCATACTAATATTATGAATTATTTTCTCGTCAAATATTACTTCAGTAATTGAAGGATCTGTAGGCTGACTTTAGTAACTCAACTATCTGTCAATCATGGCAAGGGGGGGGGGGGGGGTGGGGGGGGTTCATCAGTGGGTCATGTTCCTCAAGTAAATAAATTGGAGAAGTGCACTTAACTTCTCAGAAAAGAAGGGAAGACCTCCAATTCGCCAACAGAGGAGACCTCAGTGAATTACCCCGTACAAATAAAGCGTGAACTATTTAATGGTACTTCAAATAAAACTGATTAATCCCTGAAACATTTCTAAGGCAAGTACATCCATGAAAAGATTATCATTTTATCCATGAAGTTCCTTTACTTGTACGCTTTCAAATGGGATTCATTTTCAGGCTACCCCAACTAGTTTGGGATAACAGGCGTTGAACTGTTAATGAGTTCTAGTTGTACATCCATGAAACGACTAAATTAATCACATAAATTCAATGCAGAACCGAGAACTGCAACTTGATTAATTTTTCTGTTTCCCAATAGATTTTGTATGTGATTACTTCTTTTTTTCAATTCTCCCCCAACTCATGTCTTGGAAACAATAACAACAAAGAACACAATCTGGGAATTGACGTAAAGTAAGACAAAAATAAAAAAAGACAAAATCATCAAGGGTAGAATATGTATAGTAAATATTGAGACAGTATATCAAAAATAATGGAAAGAAACCATTATAATTAGGATGAAACAATTAACATTATTACTATTTGGCGAATATCCCTTTTCAACTTTACTACATTATTACTTAGAACCATGGCATTCTATTTTAGGAAGTTGAAAAATAGATAGCTTTTCAAAACTTTGAACGGCAAGGATAAAAAGACATCTAGGGGTGATGTTCTTCCAAAAGGGAAGGCAAAAAAATACCCCCCCCTCCTCTTCCCCCAAAACAGATGATATGGTATACAACAAACGAATATAGTTGACCTTACCTAGGTGCAGTTCAAAAATGTGGCAAAAAACTTATCAGGAAAATCCAAGAAGTTATATGAAACATTGAATTATCATAGAAGTATCAACACTAGAAAACATCAAAGATATTGGTATTATTTTCTTGTTTTTTCCTTTTGATAAGTACATCAAAGATATTGGTATTACATAATGTTAGAAGATATTCTCAACTCATACATGTGTGCCAACCCATCCATGTGTTGTGTCAACCCATCTATGTGTGTCAACATATCCTACTTCCTTTCCATGTGTGTTCATGTATAATTTAATTTGTACTAATGCCTATAAATAGGCTTGTAAGTTTCATTGTAGATTTAATTCAATGTGAGAAGTATTAATGAAGAAACCCAAAATAGTTTCTCTCTTTGTACATTGTATCAAAGGACATTCCTTACTCTTTGGTAGCAGAGCACTGTTCACCGTAGTCGAGTATTGTTCATCGGAACTGTTCATCGACACTGTTCGTAGGTCGATACTTGATGAGTGCATATTATTCATTTATTTTTATTCCTTTATGTTTAGTTTTATAGCATGTCTCATGTGTATATGAGCTTATTAAGGTGTTTAAATATTTCAAGAAGAATTAGAGCTGAAATGAAGAAAAAGAGAAGATTGCAGGGTATTGAATGCTAAGATGGATGCATGGTCTTGGCTTGGGACTTGGATTTTATTGTAGAGCTATTCCTTAGCTTTCCGGAACATCTTGAATCGTCCCAATCGGAGTTCATATGAAAAGGTTATGATCTTTTTACCAAACGAACGATGAACTTTAAAGTTTGGAGTTTATTTACATCAGTCACTTAAAGCCCAATTTCGACCTTGATCCAGCCATAATCTATCAATTCTCAAAGAATGAAAGTTGTAGATCTTGTCGAGAGCTTCGATTTGATAGGTAGCAGGCTCCGTAACTCCTCTCGGATCAAAAGTTCTGGTCATTCTACCAAAAGACGTCGCAGCAGGAAATGTGACAGCAAATTGGGTGGGAAAATCTTAGAAATCTTGGAAATCTTAGATTTTTGGAAAGTTTCTAAAAGCATATTTTGGCAGCTTTCTACATGGAATGGGATTGATATTTCTATTAGAATTAGGATATCTTTAGACTGAGATTTATTTCCAAGTTGGATTTTATTTCTTTATGAAAACTAGTTGTAATTTGTAAATCCTTTTAGGATTTGAATTTCTAGTTCCCAAAGATTTAGGATTTTGTCTAGCACTATAAATAGAGGATGATAGTCGGGTTTTATTTATTCAATCATCTACTACATTCTCTCATCTAGACCATTGAAGTGCAGACATGGAAAACATAAGCTAAGGTCTTTATATTCAGTTCTAAGGGATGTTGAACCTTATTTATAATTAATGGTTAATTGAGTATTCATTATTTATTTCTTCTAATATGAAATTCATTCTTGATAATCTGATTTAATTTCTGAAAGTTATTTGGCTTAACTGATTTGATTTCTGCAAGATTGAATTGGTTAACGAATATCATATGATAGATTAAGGAATAATATTACGTGTAATTGATATTGTTCCTAATCACAAGTAGTAATTAGTAATACTTGATTGTGGAAAAGCTTTTGAGTATTGCTATAACTATCAGAAGACAAGTTAAACAATCTGAGCTTAGGTGTTTGTTGCTTGGAATAGTCTAATTCCCTAGTTCTTAATGTTGCTGTTATATTAAATCTAAAGAGTTTGTTCTAGGTTATATAATAGTTAGAATCTTGTGAAGAGCTTGTTTCATTGAGTGACAATGTATGGAGAGTTTCGGTAGCAGAGCTTGTTACCTAAGGCTATTAGTTTCATTGAAGGGTAAATAATGTTACACTTGATTAACCTATTGTTGTAAGAAGATGATACTGAACTGAAGAACTGAAGCTTTTTATTCATTGATAATTCTTATTAGTTTATTCTTGTTAATTTAGTTGATCAATTCAAAATCTCCTTTTCATTAGAAATCATTGGATAATTATAAAACAAATCACTCTCTGTGGGATCGATCTTTGCTTACTACTGTGCTAATTGTTTGAATTTGTAAAGTGAAAATAAGGTTAATTTAGAGTGTAAACAGCGCTCCTCTAGATCAGAAAGCAGAGCAATTGTTCACTAACCTCTTAATTTTTTATCTTACACTGCTATTCTTATTTCCTCTCAGAAAACCAGTTGAACAAATTTGTATGAAGAAATTGAGTGACTCCTATTGCTCCATAAATTTTGTTTCCAAGTGTAGTGCAATTATTTGATATCCGTTGGAAAATCTATCCTCCTCAGATGTATATTGTACCTACCTTTTATATGGCGGAACAAAGTGATGCTAGCGATGAGGGTTCATACTTGAAGAATATGGGACAACAACGCTCCAAATCTATTTCTTATTATGCACAATCAAGTATACACTATTGTGCTCTTAATGTCTCATCTACTTGTCCTAGTTGGATCATTAACACAAGTGCTTGAGCATATATTTGGGTCCTCCAATCTCTTTACCTCATACATACCTTTGTTCGAAAAAAAGACAATATTCGAGTAGTTGATGGTCCTTTTTCTCCTATCTCCTGGAGTGGTTTAATAGTTTGTACTCATTCATTAACATTATCATCTATTCTTCATATTCCTTCATTTACCGCAAACTTATTATATGTCCAATGTCTTACCGAATCCGTACACGCCTTTTTCCCAATTCATTGTATTTTTCAGGATTTGGTGACGGGTCAGAAGATTGGCAGTGGTAATGCAGTTGATGATTTATATTATTTGGATGTTCCCACGTCTAACATGTCTCTAATTAAAGATGGGACTGCTACTCAGGCTCTTCTAGTCTGACTACTCTTCATCAATTACATCGACGTCTGGGACATCCTTTAATCTTTATTTCCCTCTTTAATTAAGTTGTGTCACAAAATCGTTTTTATGTTATTCTACTTATTACTATTATTAAATCGACATTTTGGACCTTTTGTTGTTATAAATACTGATGTGTGGGGACCCTCTCGAGTTGTATCTC
Source organism: Panax quinquefolius (assembly GCA_020205615.1). NCBI lineage: Eukaryota > Viridiplantae > Streptophyta > Magnoliopsida > Apiales > Araliaceae > Panax > Panax quinquefolius. The sequence continues at coordinate 40,111,116 of CM035167.1, read as the reverse complement.
ATTCTGGTCATAGATGGTTTGTTACTTTTATTGATTGTTATTCTCGTACAACTTGGATTTATCTTCTTCATTCCAAAAAGGAGGTGTTTGACTGTTTTCAAAAAATTTATAAGATGATCCAAACCCAATTTGAAGCTAAAGTCAAGATTCTTCATAGCGATAATGGTCGGGAATACAGTAATAATAATACTTTTACATCTTATCTCTCTCAGCGTGGCATCTTACTTCAAACCTCCTGTGTCAAAACCCCAGAACAAAATAGGGTGACAGAAAGAAAAAACCGACACTTACTAGAGGTAGCACGCACTCTTACGTTCACTATGAACACGCCTAAATTTCTATGGGGAGATGTCGTTCTAACTGCTGCATTTCTTCTAAATCGACTTCCCTCTAGAATTCTTGGGAATAAAAGTTCCATTTTTTTCCTCCAACACACGACAAGTCCTTCTCCTCGAGTTTTTGGTTGTGTTATGTTCATGATAAATCTCCCACTCGGGGAAAACTAGATCCCAAGGCTCTTAGGTGTGTTTTCATTTGATATTCTCCCACCCAAAAATGTTACAAATGTTATCACCTTCCTTCACACAGAGTTTTGTCACTCGTGATGTCACGTTTTGGGAATCAGAACCTTTTTATTCTTCCTCACCTTCTCCTCAGGGGGAGGATGTTATTGATGATGAGAAGCTTCCTCTTGAGGCTGATATTACAAGTAGTACTACTCCCCCTTATCCTATAAAATCTTCTTTTGTTCATGTTGTCTCTGATAAATCTTCACAAGGGGAGTCACAAGAGTCACATGCTAGACAAAATGAGCCTGAGTTGAAGACATATGCTTGAAGAGACAAGAATAAAGTCACCATTACTAAACCACTGCAACAACTCTGTCCAGAACCTAGTCCTGATAATGCTAATAGTAAGAATCCTAATCCTACTTGTTCTTCTGATATTGATCTTCCTATTGCCCTTAGAAAATGGGTTAGATCATGTACCCAACATCCTATATCAATTTTTTTAGCCTATTATAAATTATCTGCATCCTACCATTCCTTTGTTTCTTCCTTATCTTCTATATATGTTCCTCAAGGGTGGAGAGAAGCAATTAGCAACGAGAAGTGGAAACAGACTATGATAGAAGAGATGAATGCCCTAAAATAAATGATACATGGGAACTAGTCACTCTAAAAAAATCAGTTTGGATGAAAGTGGGTATATACAATCAAACAAAATTTTGATGGGATAGTTGAGAGACTCAAAGCTAGACTAGTTGCAAAAGGATACACTCAAACCCATAGGATTGATTATCAGGAGACATTTGCTCCTGTAGCAAAGATGAACTTTGTTTGTACCATAATCTCATGTACAGTAAACTTCGATTGGGATCTTCAGCAATTAGACTTAAAAAATGCATCCCTTCACGGTAACTTGGAGGAAGATGTGTACATGGGCATACCTCCTGGTTTTGCTTCATTTGTCACTGAGGGTAAGGTTTGTAAGCTACGAAAGGCTTTGTATGCTCTGAAGCAATCTCCTAGAGCCTGATTTGGTAGACTCCACAAAGCAATGATGGCTTGGGTACAAGCAGAGTCGAGCAGATCATACTCTATTTGTCAAACAAATAAAGGGTAAGATTATCATTCTTATTGTTTATGTTAATGACACTGTGGTGACAAGGGATAATAAAGAAGAGATAGTTAATCTCAAAGCAAGACTGGCCAGAGAGAGTGAGCTCAAAGATCTTGGTACTTTGAAATATTTCCTTGATATTGAAGTTGTGATATCTTCCAGTGGGATTTTTCTATCTCAAATGAAATATAAACTTGATCTTCTAACAGAAACTGGAATGTTGGGATGTAAGCTCGTTGATTCTCGTATTGAAGTTAATCATCATTTAGTAGGTGGATCAGGATCTACAGTTAATAGAGAAAGATATCAACGTTTGGTAGGACGATTGATATATCTTATTCATACTAGACCTGATATATCTTATACTGTGGGAATGTGGGAATAGTAAGTCAGTATATGCATGATTATCGACATTGTCGCATGAAAACTCTGAGATATCTCAAGTCTGCTCCTGGGAAAGGTATATTGTTTACACCACATGGTCATATGAGAATCGAAGCATACTCCGACTCGGATTGGGCTGGCACTATAGATGATCGTCGTTCTACATCTGGTTACTGCTCATTTGTTGGTAGCAATCTTGTTACTTGACGCAGTAAGAAACAATCTGTAGTGACAAGATCCAGTGACAAAACAGAATATCAAGCTATCGCCTTGGGTATATGTGAGCGAATGTGGCTTTGAACTTTGCTAGAAGATTTGGGTATTGCAACTAAAATGCCTATGCAGTTATTTTGTGATAATAAAGAAGCCATTAGTATTGCAAACGATCCCGGTACAACATGATAGAACAAAACAAATTGAGATTGATAGACACTTCATTAAAGAAAAGTTAATTGTTGGTCTTATTTGCTTACCTTTCGTCAAAACAGAACATCAACTTGTTGATATTTTGACTAAAGGTCTTAGTAGTAAGTTGTTTCATCAATTTTGTTTCAAGTTGGATATGCGAGACATCTATACACCAACTTGAGAGGGAGTGTTAGAAGATATTCTCAACTCATACATGTGTTGTGCCAACTCATTCATGTGTTGTGCCAACTCATCCATCCATGTGCTTTGACAACCCATCCATGTGTTGCGCCAACCCATCCATGTGTGCCAACCTATCCTGTTTCCTTTCCATGGGTGTTCATGTATAATTTAATTTGTTCTAATGCCTATAAATAGGCTTGTAAGTTTCATTGTAGATTTAATTCAATGTGAGAAGTATTAATGAAGAAACTCAAAATCAGTTTCTCTCTTTCTACACATAACAAATCAATTATCCTGCATCCTAATAAATGAACACAGTAAAATTTGAAATGACACGCACCTGACAACAGCCAAAAACGTACTGAACATTTCATTAACCAGGTCATCACATTCGAGATCTAGCATCACAACACAAGACCTATATCTAGCCAGAGTCTCCAAGATAACAACTCTCCTCCCAAAAGATGGACCACTGGTATCACATAACCCGCTAAAGGTGCTTACAATCAAATGAAAGATTTCCTGAAACAGATTCAATATTAGTAGGCTTCCAATCAAAATTTATGTTCATACAAGTAACGGACACACCAAGCCACCAACAGTTCGTCATAACTGAAAAACACCTTTAGAACATCGTCACTATAAGGAGCTTCTGGTGCAGTTATCCGAGTTATCTCACATATACAGGTTGCAACAAGAAGCTTAACTTCTCTGTCTTGATGCTTTAATAGTTCCGACTTTACAATGGCATTCAGAAAAGGCTGCATGGATGTCAATACAGACTTTGGAGGTGACTGATCAAACTCAGAAAGAGCTGATCCAGCTTGCTGCTTATCAATACGGAAGTTTATGAGACTTGAAATTAAGCAACAATAAAATTGCTTTTCAGAAAAATTTGTATGTATGTATGTACGTATGTATGTATCTATATGTATATATATATATATATATATATATATATATATATATAAACTTAGGTATATATACATACATGGACAAGTTAATTTAAAAAATTTAAACAAGTATAGGTGTAAATTCCAGTAATGTGGGAATCAATTAATCAAAACCTCCCATATTGGCACTCGTCTAAAAATAATAATAAAAAAAAAGAGTATTTTGTGCTCTTTTTTTCGGAAGTCAGGAGCTCAATAACAGAATCATTTGAAAGCAGGGTGGGTAAATGTATAAAAATGGGTTAAAAAGGGGATACATCAGTAAAATATGCTGTAAAGAGAGGAACAATTATATCTAACAGAAAGATTAAGAAATTTTACAAATAAAAGAGATGAAATAAACAAGCAATGGAACTGGACAAATTTCTAAAGCAGCTGCCCTTAATTTCACCGTTCCACAAAAGACATCAATAAAGGGCCAGAAAGCATAATTAGATAATTAACAAATTAATCCAATATGCAGTAAAAAGATATTATTGTCCGTAGATAATAATCAACAATGTAGTTTTACAAATTCCCATGAGTATAGGTCTAACTTCCATGATGTGGGAATCAAATAATCAAGACCTCCCATATTGGCACTCGTATAAAAGAAGTATATTGCGTGCTCTTTTTTCAAGAAGTCACTAGTTCAATAACAGAATCATTTGAAAGCAATGTAAATGTATAAAAATGGGAACTAATCACAGAATTGAATAAAAAGAGGATATATGAGTGCTACCAGAAAGATTAAGAAATTTTACAAATAAGAGATGAAATAATCATGCACTGGAACTGGAAAAAATTTCTACCATAGTTTCCCTTGTTTTCACCATTTCATAAAAGATATAAATAAAGGGCCAGAAAGCATAACTAGATAATTAACAAATTAATCCTCTATATGTGGTAAGAAGATATGATTGTCCATAGATAAAGATCGACAATGTAGTTTTGCAAATTGCCCGTGAGGCAAAACTGTGTATTCCCCATAAATATTTGATCGCAGCATCCAAAAAAGGTTTATGTCTGTGGCCCGACTTCTGACTAGTTTTCCTCTCTTTTTTCAGACATAGATATCATATACATCCTCAAGAAGTAGAGAGGTTCACTTTGCTTCTAGGATTCTCCTTTGTCTAATAATAATCTTGGAAAAACAGATAACCTTTCAATCAAATCAGCATATATCATAAATTGTACTCCCTCCGTCCAATTTTACTTGTCCTAATTTACTTTTTGGTTTGTCCAAATTTATTTGTCCCTTTCCATTCTAATAATATTCTTAGTCTTATTTTTCCAATACTACCCTCAGAGAAATGTATTAAAAAAATCTTAGAAAATAACATAACATACATTGAAAAAATTAACAATATTAACTTTGACATTGGAAGCACAACCACACTCCTTTTTCCCTTCTCTCCCCTATATAATTTTATTATTCCAAGAAAGAGAAAGAAAGAGTTAAGAGATTAACTAAAACTAAAGAGACGATAATATAGTAATTAAGATGGGTAATTTGGAGATAAAATAATCTTCATATGTGTGTATTTTCAAACTAGGACTAGTAAAATTGGATGGAAGGAGTAATTTTAAGGGGGGGGAACTGAGGCAACAAAGAAAAGTAAATTCTAAGAGAATAAGCTACTTGAGGGCATCGTGGTTATAGGATAGAAATGACAACCAAAGACTAACTTGTTGCCCTAATAGAACAGTTGTGAAATGCTTAACTATCACTTATTAAGTTTAGCATTATGCAATTGAAGCCTTCCTTTGGTACATATTTGCTTTTATGATTGTTCTAGATCAGTGTAATGACAAGAGTGAAGACAAATTTCAAGTAGAAAATGAACTCAGGTTGAATTTTGTACTCTGAAAATGTGGTCTAATAAATCTTGGTGGATTTATGCCATGATGAGACAACCACCAGGATTTCCTTATGGCCTGTTTGGTTTGGGGGGAATGAAATGGGAATTCCAAAAGGAATGCTCATTCTTATGTTTGATTACTTAAAAGGGAAGGGAGGAATGAGCATTTCAATGGAATGCCCCTTCATATGTTTAAAGGAATGCTTATTCCATCAAGATGGCTAAAGATTGACCATTCCATTCCAATCGAGAAACTTAAAAAAAACATTGATCAATCAAAATTGTGTAGTTTATCGTTCGGACCAAACATAAGAATAGGAATGCAGTAACCAAACAGACCATTAGTATATATTAGTATATTGACTCTCTCGCAGTCTATTATTCTGTTCAGCACAAACAAGTTTACCAACTGAGAAAAATAGATGATGTTTGAGTCCTTGTGGCAAGCGTATTTGATTATATTGATTGAAGAATTTTTTTGGTAAAAGAACAAATTACTTGCCAAGAATCTCCGTGATATGACTAGTTGAATGCATATGCCACGTTGCCAATTAATTAAGAGGATTAAATGTTTGCATCTTTGCAAAGGATTTTGTTCTTGCTAACTTAACAGAAAAAAGTAATCATTCTATAGTTCACTACTATTAATCCTTCAGCCAATTTAGAAGAAGTAAACCCTTTTTATTCTTCTGTTCATCCAACTTTTGGAGGATTATGTTAACAGAACTACTTAGGTTCATTATATATGATTACATATTGGATAAGTTAATTTTCAAAATTTTACTTGAACAAATATCTTCACAAAACTATTCTGTTTTTTAGACGAAAGAGATCTTATTTAAAGAAGAAAAACAAAGAGGGAGGACAAGGAGTCTAAGGTGTTGTTTGTTTACATCTGATTGCCTCTTAATGGACTGCCTCTTATTCGCTAAGAGGCATGATATTGTTTGTTTTTTTTGTTGTTACCTCTGAATGCCTCTTAATCGATAAGACAGAAAATGAAATCTTAATAATTAAGATGTACCTCTTAATGAAATTCTTTTGATAATTTTTTTATATAAATATATTCAACAATATTATGCACTCATTTTTATTAAATTGAATATTTAAAATTAGTAAATAAAATTTTACCCTTTAAAATAGTAAAATAGTATCATTAAGAGACAACTTACTTTTTAGTTATCAAACATTTTTTTAGATTCAGACATCATAACCATTCAGATGATCTAATTTATTAAAACATCATAATCATTCAGATCTTAATTTTCAGATTTATCAAACACAACCTAAGAAAAACAAAGAGGAACAAGCGCTGAAGAGTAATCTACCAAACCCTATGAACATTCACTAATGTAGGCCAAGGACGGACGGACGGAAGGAAGGAAGAATAAAAGGATTAAAAGAACATAATTAGGATAAAAGCCACAAGCACAATGCTTAAAATCAATAATAATAAAGCATTCAATTTATGAATAAACTTTTAGGGATTACAATCCTCATATAGACTAAATAAAACCCTAATTCTTTGAGACCAAGTAAACGTAATTTAAAAATGGAAACACAATCCTAATAATAATCTATATAATAAAACAGAACTCAATTTGAATTTTATAATTTAAGAAAGCACAACAACGACTCAGATTCATTCTAACTTAATCTAAAGGCTCACATTTCATCTCACACAAAATCCCGCCCAAATTTCCTCCTCCTCTTTCTCTCTCCTCTTCTCCTTCTCTTTCTCTCTCCTCTCTCATCTCCTCCGCCTTCTCTCTCTCGCTCTCATATTCATCTCCTTTTCTTTCTCTCTCCTGGGTCAATCTCTTCCCCTTTTCCTCCATTTACTTAATCAATTGGTATTTTAATATTTTATTTTAAATTATAATATTTTTTTGGAGTATGCATACATTTAAAATGTATAATACATAAAAAATATCAATGGTAAGAAAACACAAAATTAAAAACAAGATCATAATTTACTTATAAAAAACATTACTTATAAAAAAAATTACTTATAAATAGATTCTTTTTTTTTTTTTTCTTTATCAAATAGAACAAATGTTAAACATATTAGAAAATTGGTTCATTGTTGGCATGATGTGATAATTAACATAATAATAATAATAATTATAATGATAGTAATAATAAAAATTAAAATAATAACAATAATAATAATTATAATTATAATAGTAATAATAATAATAATTAATAATAGTAATAATTATAATAGTAATAATAATAACAATAATAATTATAATTATAATACTAATAATACTACTAATAATAATAATAATAAAAATAATAATTATAATAGTATTAATAATTATTATTATTATAATAATAATAATAATAGTACTAATAATAATAATTATTATTATTATAATAGTACTAAAAATAATAATTATAGTAATAGTAATAATTATTATAATTATAATAATAATTATTATTAATATAATAATAATAAGTTATAATAATTATAATATTATTATAATTATAATAATAATTATGATAATAGTAATAATAATAACAACAATAATAATAATTGTTATTGTGATAGTGTGGTGAATTATGAAAATTGTTATTGATGATTTGTAAGTTTTGTAGACATGTTTAGATTTTTCTGAATATCTATTTTTAAAGAAAAAGTAATTATTGTGGTGGTGGGGTGAATTATGATAATTGTTATGTGATTGTAAGTTATTTTAGGTTCCAAAAAGTCTTTAGGTAATGTAGTATTTTTCGAATTTTAATCTAATTTTTCGTTACGTCGTGCCTTCAGGCACGGGTAATTACTAGTCTACTATAATTAAAAACTTTAGAATATTCTACCTATATAATAAAAGATACTCCCTCTATTCCAAAATTAGATATACAATTTGACTTTTGAGTTCAAACGACGACATATTAAACTTTAAAATTGGTATATTAAAAGTTTAAAATGAAATAAATTTTGTGAATAGTATTTTTGTTATGCACTATATAATTATAATAATTGTATAGCCTAAAATTAAATAAATTCACATTAATTTGAAGTTTAATACGTCGTCGTTTGATGTCAAAAGTCAAATTGTATCTCTAAGTCAAATTGTATCTCTAATTTTGGAACGGATGATTAATTACTAATTACAATTTCTTTATTTCAATATAATGATACAAAGCAACTAATTAATAATCCTTCGAGCAATGTTCTAAAAGGCGTGGCCTAGGCGGGATTTTTTATTTTAAACCAATTTTAATATTTTATCTTACATTTATCCAAACAAAACAATAATATAAAGTAAAACAATCTATAATAAAGTCATTTGCTTAAAGTTCAAACACATATTCATATTGCTAATGTCAAAGTTCAAACACAAACATGCAATTGTTCAAAGTTCAAAAATATTTTTAATGTATTAGTTTTATTCATAAACACAAATTTAAAAATTATATTGAATTAAACTTAATATTACAATTGCATCATCATTTATATAATTTGAAGTCGGTATAAGTTCAAAAAATTACAACTATAATAAAATTATCCATTTTGACTTGATATTATTCACTACTTGTTGTGATTTAATATGCTACAACTTGCATTATGACTGGTAAATCATTAGAAAAATAAATATATTAATATCTGGTTAGGGTAGTTATTAAAATTAAAAAAACCTCCCCGCCTAGACTATGCCTAGGCCCTGTCTAATTTTTTGGAGGGTTTTTTTTGTCACCTTGGGCCTAGGTGAGGTGCCAGGGGGGCCTAGCGCCTAGGCGGGGATTTTTAGAACACTGCCTTCAAGTTCCTTGTATTGCTCCAAAAAGAAAAGAGTGAAAAAAATAAAAAAGAGATTTTTCTTAGAGGCATGGATTTGGACATCCCCCGAAGCTTCGAAAAGATGGAAAGGCAGAATAAAGAGATTAAGGGAATGATATTTCGGCTCAAAGCCATAAAACACAATTCTTAAAACAATTCACATTTGATAATCTAAATAATAACATGGATTACAGCTCTTTATATTGGAAAGCTATGACTTAGCAACCCAGGAAAAACCTCAATATAAAAAATAAAATTAAAAAACTCCTAATTAAAATCTACTACTATAATTAAATTCTAGAATAATATAACAAATTTTAATTAGTGATTAAAATTTCTTTATTTATAAATAATAATATGAAGTAATTAAGTAGTAATCATTCAAGTCCTTTACATTACTCGGTCTCATTCACCTAACTACAAAGCTCCCATTAACGTTGTGGAGAAATAAAGAAGGAAAAATGTTTTCTATTATATATCTTACAATGTACAATAGAGAGCCTTTATATAGGCTTAGAACTGCAGCACATTTAGAAAGTAAATCAATCATCCCTTAATCATGCAATCCCTCTAATCATAAAATACCCCAAATCATGTTATTAGAATAATATCCTAGAACTCTGTAAATTATCTACTAACACTCTCCCTCAAGCTAAAAATCTTATAACTTACAGCTTGTTACAAAACATAATCTCAAAACTAAAAAGATTCAAACCAAACTTAAAAGGAAAATATTTTATCTCTAATACTCCCCCTCAAATTGAGGCCCTCTTCAATTTGCACGAATAAAAGAAAAAGAAAAAGAAATGAAAATGTGCATGTCCAAAGTTGATTCTCACCCTCAATACATAACTTCATATCCACTTTCCAAAAACACTTATCTCCAACAAAAACGATGAAAGACTTCTTGCCTTCCTCAATAAAGGACTCTTAAGTCTCCCAACAAATCAAAAGGACACACGCCTTCCTCAAACCTCTACCCCATGAAAATTTTTGCTCTCTAATCAACAACCGATTTTACATATTTCAAACCGAGAAATTAACTACTCTGGACATGTCGCCTTTTTGAAAATGAGAAAATAAAATATAAAAAAACTCCAACTCCAACAAAAAAATCAGAATTGAACCAAACCGCTTAATTTTTCTTTAAGATGAAGTTAAACACTAAAAAAAGCGATGCCGTCGCGCCTATATGTTTTGCAAGTGGTATAACTAAAACCTTTTGATTTGATTGCCAAGATCAACCAAACTTTGATACCATGTGGAGAAATAGTTTTCTACTCCCTCTGTCCCATAGTTATAGACTGATTTTCCATTTTGAGATGTCCCAATATATAGGCTACTTACTATTTATAAATTTTAGTTGGTTCATTGTTTTACTTTTATGCCCTTATAATAAATATTCAACCATTACTCTTTTTTTGAAGAAACAACATTCAATGTTATTATTTTTATCACCACATTTAATGTTGTTGTATTCTCTTTGGTTAAAATTCTATGGTTGTGGACTTTAACAAGTCAATCAATGAAGTTGAGAGTTCCAGTGTGATAAGTAAGGAGTAATTAACTTATTCATTAATTCCATATTAAGGGGTATATGTGGAAAATTTATGTTAAAATTACCTCTTAAACTAATTTTCTTAAACTATGTGCCAAAAGAAATCAGCCTATAACTATGGGACGGAGGGAGTATTATATATCTTATGTACAATAGAAAGCCTTTATATAGGCTTAAAACTACAATACATTTGAAAAATAAATCAATCATCCCTTAATCATGCAATCCCCATAATCATAAAAACTCCCGAATCATACTATTAGAATAATATCCTAGAATTCTCTAAATTATCTACTAACAATCACCAAACAGAAGCCACAAAATAAACTCTCCCACAGATACGAGAGAAAAAGATAATTATTCTCAAAATTCCTCTTGATCCAAATTTCCCAAATAAAAGCAAACAAAGCACAACGCAACGCCACAAGATAGAAAGGGAAACAAAAAAATTATATGATCTGACGAAACTTGTCAAAGAAACAAGACAGACTCAATCGTCTTCCGCAATCTTAAATAAATAAATTCACTCCTCTTGCAACTGAACAATGAAGGAATAGATGTTTGCGAGACATAGAACTGTGCTTGCACATATCACATAAATACCATCAAATATAAAGCAAAAAATTCATCTTTAAGCAGTTTAACATCATATTCAAATTTTTAAATGTGCTTTTAAAATAATTAAAATACTATTTGTCACTTGTGAAGAATTTGATAAGAGATCCCAAACCTAAGGAGGAGTGCATGCTTCCCAGAATGGGTTAAATGCAAAGTCGACCATTGAACTTTAGTGATTTTTGGGTATTGAGCCCTTTTCTTTTGGTCAACCCAAATCGAGCCCCTTTCTATTCGAAAATTTGGATATTGAGCCCCCAGGTGTCACATGTGCGTTGACTGCCTGCGTGGCACACGTGGCACCGCTGACGTGGACATTTTCCAAATTAATTGCCAAAAATATGGATCTCCCCATATTTGAACCCAAAACCTCAAATTTGAAATTTTGGACATGAGACCACTCAAGCACCACAAGCCTAACTGTTAATTTTACTCAAGAATTAAGTTTTATACCAAAATAATTCATTTCCCTAGCCCCACCAAATTAATAAAAGACATTTATACCCATTAATTTAAAACACCATCATACTCAGCAATTTCAAATCTCCAAAAGTTAGGTTTTTTAAATTCAGACCAAAAATTACATATTTCGCGTTCAGTGGCCATCGTCTCAGAAATCCGTGAGGAATGAAAAGGGGAAAACTACCTAAAGAAAATAGAAATCCCTGTTTCTTTGAATCATAAATATTCCGTTGTTTCGGGTTCCGATTCCAAAACAGATCTGAAACTTATAATTTACAGCTTATAGAAATTATAGTTAAGGCTTGAGGCGGAGTTGGTGACGTAAGCATTGCCGGAGAAGTCGACTGCAACGTCGTTGGCACCGGTCGCGGAGGAGGAGGTATTCGGGTCTAGGAGAGGGGTGAGGAAGAGGCGGGGGCCCGTACGGAAGTCGTAGGAGGCGAGGGCGAAGTAGGAGAGGATGGAGAGTGGACGGTGGCGTTGGTGTTTGACAACCGCGATGCCGAGGATGGCGGTGGGAGAAGGGAGGGAGGAATAGGAGATGAGGGTATCGACAGCGACGTCGTCAGAGATGGACTGGAGGAGTGGGTGGCGGAGGGAGCTAACGGTGAAGTGTTGGGAGGATGGGTCCCAGGTGAGGGATTCAGGGTAAAGATTAGGCAATCGGAAGTTGATGATGTGGGGATTTTTGGAGAAAACTGGCCTGGGAGGGTGAATATTATGAGAATTGTGGCGGCAATGATGAGAATCAGGGTTGATCTCTTCCAACCCCTGGAGAAAAATTAATGTTTTCTACATGATTAAGTTGTAGGGGTTATTTACATCTTAAATTAAATAATAAATAAATAAAAATGAAACAATAATACCATATTGCTTCAGTTAGGCGTTAGCAGGAATACTGAAAATTGAAAGAATATACATTCGAACATTACAGTAACCCTAATTCAACCGAATTGGTAGAAACTTTTCATTCAAAACCAAGAACTTAGTTCAAAGGTTCATAAATTTAACCATGACGACGAGAATTAAGTTCAAATTACACTTCAAACAAACCCTACAAAGAAAGAGTTACTCTAGGGATTCAAAAAGAAATGAAAAATAAGACCATAAATTGCTTCAGTTAGCGTTCAGCTGGAATACTGAAATATGAACCATACCATGAACCCTAATTCAACCGAATTGACAGAAACCTTCCATTCAAAACCATGAACTCAAACGTTCAGAATTTTAACCATGGAGACGAGAATTAAGCTCAAATACACACCAAACAAACCCTACAAGAAAAAATTACTCGAGGGATTCAAATTGGGATACCTTTAAGAGCTTGACTAGAGAGTTTTTGGAAGACGGAAGGTTTTCGAGCTTCGATCCGAACTCCTTGAGCTGCTGTTGAGGCTTTTGAGCCATGTTTGTTGAGCTCTTTTTCTCTCTCTTACTTTCTCTCTCTAGAAAAGAACATCTGGTTTGTGTTGTAGAGAGTCGGAAAAGAAGGTTTCGAACAAGGAAGCGAAATAAAAGCCAAGTGTGCGTGTTTGTGATATAAGCAACTTGTACTCTTGAGTCTTGACTTCAGCGCTCCTCTATATATACTCTACTGCAGACTTACTTTATTGGATGGAGTTTTTCACGTTACTTCCCTAAATCGGTATGTGCCGGTTTGATGTAGAGACAATACCGGTAATATTAATTACGTATTTAAGTACAAGTTTTATTTTTATTTTCAATAATTTTATTATAATATGTAGCTATAATTATGAGTTATACATACAGAAAAAAGAATTAGTAAATTTTCTTCTTTTTTTTCTAGACAGTAAGCTCATGTCTCATTGTTTGTATGAATTTTCTTTTCTTTTTTTAACTTTTTTATACTTTTTTGCTATTTATGTTAGTGGTATTAGAGGTTTTTTAGATAATTTTTAAATGTAAATTTCACCAACTATCTTATTTTTTTAATTTCTATAATACTTCTTGATGAATAAATATAGATATTTATGCTATATATGGTATATATCGGTTCAGTAGTGTATATACCGTTTAAAAAAATAGGACTAAAAGACAATTTGCACTCCAAACTTTATTTTCTATTTACTTTTGCACCCTAAACTTAAAAAGGTGTCTAAGTACACCCTAAACTTAATTATACGTAACAAAGCGCACATTTTCTTCACTTAAACGGTCAAAAGTGACCGGCTAAGGCTGTAACACAAGTTTGGAGTGCAAATTGTCTTTTCGTCTTAAAAATTGGCAAAAATAATTATTTTTAAATAAAATACAATAATTAATTTTAAAAATAAAAAATAAATAATTAATTTTAAAATAAAATAATAAAATTAAAATAAATATTTGGAATTAATAATTAATCATTAATCATTAACTTATAAAATGATTATTTTATTTTTATTTTAAAATTAATTATTAATCATTAGGATTAAAAAATCATTAACTTGTAAAAAATTATTTTTGCCACAAAAAATAAATTCTATTTTTGTTTTAAAAACAAAATTTTGTAAAAACAAAATTTTTAAAATAGAATTTTTTTTTAAATGTAATTTTCAAAAACATAATTTTATTTTACAAGTTAAAAAAATTTGTTTTTGTTTTTAAAACAAATTTTTTTTAAAACAAAATTTTAAAAATAGAATTTTGTAAAAAGTAATTTTTTTAAAACAATATTTTTAAAAGCAGATTTTTTAACTTTTTTAAAAAAAAGTGATTTTTTTAATGTAATTTCATTTTACAAGTTTTTAAAAAATTTTTTTAAACACAATTTTGTAAAAAAATTATATTTTACAATTTTGTAAAACACAATTTTATTCTACAATTTTGTAAAACATAATTTTTAAAAAACAATTTGTATTTTACGATTTTATAATTTTGTAAACACAATTTTACAATTTTGTAAAACACAATTTTATTTTACATTTTTGTAAAAACATAATTTTTTTGTAAAAATGCAATTTTTCCAAAAAAATTACATTTTACAATTGCTTTTTTAAAATTGCATTTTCAAAAATATTGTTTCAAAAAAATTAATTATTAATCATTAATTCCAAATATTTATTTTAATTTTATTATTTTAATTATTTAATTTTAAAATTAATTATTTTATTTTTATTTTTAAAATCAATTATTTTATTTAAAATTAATTGTTTTAAAATTATTTTATTTTATTTAAAATTTATTATTTTTGCCAATTTTTAAGACTAAAAGACAATTTGCACCCCAAACTTGTGTTAAAGCCTTAGTCGGTCACTTTTGACCGATTAAGTGAATAAAGTGTGCGTTTTGTTACGTATAATAAAGTTTGGGGTGTACTTAGACACCTTTTTAAGTTTGGGGTGCAAAAGTAAAAAAAGAATAAAGTTTGGGGTGCAAATTGTCTTTTAGTCAAAAAATAGATATTGATATCGGTTAATTGATTTATACCGATTTTTTATACCGTTGTCGGATTGATTTTAAATTTTATCAAATCGTTCATACTTGTAGACAATCAAATTTTTGTATTTCTTTCCCTAACCATGGCGGGAGGGCAAGAACATCATTTCACTCCGACTTTAATATATCCGAGCAAGGATCACAAAGCTAAGAACGAGTTTATAAAGCTACTACAACGATTCCCGAGCAACAAACCACTCAAGTCAAGATTGTTGACTAACCCACATATTCAAGAAGATACTGTTTTTGCTTTTTGCTCTATCTTTCCGGATCTGGAATTGGTTAAACTTTATGACATTGCGTAGCTTTCGAAAATAGCTTTTCGGAATGGTATGGTACGTCTCTCAACTCTTCCCAGATTGAAAGTTACAAACATTTATGTACACAACACGAAAAATCGACGTCGCGACATGAAAATCGAGGCAACTAGGCCCCACTTGGGCCAACCGCATATGGGCCTGTGGCCAAGCCCGGAGCCTATATAAGGCAGTTTTCAGCCATTTTTTGTAGGAAAAAAATAGGAGAATTTAGAGAGAAAAAAATTATTTGTGAGGAGTAAATTAAGAGAATTCTCCTTAGATTTCAAATAGATCTAGCCATTTCTGTATAAATCGACCATCAATTGAGTGTTAAATCATATAGATCTAAATGCAAGGAAGATTATTTCATCATTCCCAAGGTGAAAAATCCAATCTTTTATGTAATTTCGATGTAGATCTAATAGATGTGTTGTATTTTATTCATTGTCGTGCTTGGATTTGCTTATTTTATGATTATTGTTTTATTGAGACTTTCCTAACATCCTAGATCTAGGTGTGTGAATCATATGTTCGTATTATGGGTGGTTAGAGAGGATTTCCCATGAATGTAATCTCCTCCTAATCATCCGATGATACCCTTGTGCTGATTTATCGACTTTCCTTAGATTTAAATCATTTTACTAATTGTTTTTCTTGGAGATTATTAAAGTTTGAATTTTTTTCACTAGATCCACCTTAGATTTAGCTTAGATCTAGCTTGTTGTCGGTTTCAAAGTTAAAAGTTTTAACCTTTATGCTAGATTTTGCTTAGATATAGTTGTTTCGTTGTTTTAAATTAATTTTGCTCACCCCGTAAATCCTAGATCTATGTCTAGCGGTGATGGGGTCCCACCTTCTAGCCATCAAAGGATTTTAATAATTGAATCACCTGATAGCCGGTTTGGAATATATTTGAAAGAAGTATTGTGACACCCCCAAAATAGGTATACATCACCTATTCTGAGTTGCCAAATACATGGTACAGAATACAAATACAACCTTAAATATACAACATAAGCTCTGAGTTTTAATACAAATATTGTCTTCTAGACAGTATTCAAACTCAAAATAAGTCCTCAATACATTTATTATTACACTATTTCATATAATAGTGAGGACTACTAATGCTATCATCTGGACCGTCACTCCGTTCCCCGACTAGTCACTGCTACGTTCTCATTTCCTGAAGAGAACAATGAAAGCAAAAGGGTGAGCTCAACTAGCCCAGTAAGAAATATTATGACTAAGATAATGCAGAATAAATTATCATTAGCTTTCAACAGTGTTAAACTGATAAAATATAACAAACATCAAGTTTAACTGCAGCAGAACAAGCAATCTGTGACGCCCCCAAAACAGGTATACATCACCCATCTTGGGTCGCCAGATACAAGGTACTGAATACAAATACAACTTAATTATACAACAGTTGTGTAAAATACGACAAAAATAGGTTGTTAGTTTTAATACAAATATTGTCATCTAGACAATATCTACACTCAATGGAGTCCTCATTACATTTATTATCACACTATTTCACAAAATAGTGAGGACTACTAATGCACCATCTAGGACCATCACTCTGTTCCCCGACTAGTCCCAAATTACGTTCTCATTTCTCGAGAGAACAAAGTGAAAGAAAGGGTGAGCTCAATTAGCCCAGTAAGAAATATTATGACTAAGATAATGCAGAATAAATTATCATTAGCCTTCAACATTGTTAAACTGATAGAATATAATAGACAACAAGTTTAACTGCAGCGGAACAAGCAATCCATTAGAAGAGTCAAGTAAAGTATAAAATCTACTATCTTCTATGCTTTAAAAAGTTTTTCATCAACTTTATCGCTGAGACTCAGCTTAATAAATAAAATCTAATCATCCCTGCACTACGGCCAATGATATTCATGTAATCATCAATGGTTATGACTATACCGAATAATCCCTGGTCATAATCATACCAACAACTGTCCACCAATGAACTACGGGCCAATGAAGACTTTTACCACATCATTCGTCACATTACGATCATGATTATACCGAATAATCCCTGGTCATAATCATACCAAGTCCATCTATGCACGTAAGTCAAAAATGACTTTCATCACAATATAAGCATGAGGATGATGACAATGACATAATAATTCAATAAAACAAGTTCAAGAATAAATTTTAAAGATTTATAAATTAATTTATCCAGGAACCAATAACGTCCAAATTGTCAACATGATACTGCTTTGTAGAGTAAATTTCAAGAATGCTCAGAAGAATATTTCTATGAAAAGATACTGGATGAAGTGCAAATATCAAGGATATTACACTAATTTTATGGAGTATAGAAGCCAAAGCTTTAACCAACTGAGTATAATAGAATATATGAAACTGCAAATGGATTTTCGCCCGCCATGCGGTAATCCACGTAGACAGATCATTTCCACAATTTAATAAGGAATGAATACGAATGATCATTCACCATGCATGTGGTAATCCACATGTAGCGAGTTATTCCAACAAAATAATAAAGAATGGAATAACAAAAGGATCTGGCAGCGATGCGATAATCGCATGCATGTAGATGATTCCCAATGAATAATAAATAATAGAACCAGTCCGGCGATAAACATACGCACGTGATATTCCGGCTGAATAATAAATAATGGAACCAGTCCCAGGCGTAAATGCACGTACGAGGATATTCTCGGCAGGATAATAAATAATGGAACCCTGCATGGCGTAACGCCTTGTATACATGATATTAAGCAGAATAATAAAGAACGGAATATTAGAAGAATTTCACCATGTATGCGGACTTTGATAAACGAGTTATTCCAAGCAGAATAATAAGAATGGAATAACAACAGAATTCACTGTGCATGCGATAGATCATATGCAGACAGGTTATTCCAACATAATAATAAAGAATGGAATAATGAAGAATTTCACCATGTATGCGGTACTTCGCATAAACAGGTTATTCCAACATAATAATAAAGAATGGAATAACAGAAGCTCTCTTCATGAATACGAAAGAAATAATACCCCTTACGAGTACAACAAATAATATCCCTTACCTTAGAAGAAACTGGATATTGGAGTAGTGAAGTAGCAGAATACTTTTCTTCTTTCTCTCTATAGTTTCTCTCTCTAGAGTTTCAATGAATTCGTAAGAAATAATGAAGGAATGAGCTTCTATTTATAGGAGAATGGACTGAATAGTAACTAATTCATGAACGGTCCAAATTGATTTACTTTTAAACGGACGGTCCATATTAGTTTACTATTAAAACTTAAAGCAACGGTCCATACTGATTTACTATTAAAACTTTAAACCAGCGATCCATATTGATTTACTATTATAACTTTCCACCAGCGGTCCATATTGATTTACTATTATATCTTCAACCAACGGTCTGAAAAATTATCACATCTCCTCATGGAATAATATTATACCCAAAAAGATTTGGACCGAAAAGAAATATATTTTTTGGGTGAATAGTACCCCATGAATAGTACTTCGGGAATAGTACCCCGTGAATAGTACCCTGACATGAAAAGTGTCCCAAATACCCGAGTGAACAATACTAGAGTGAATAGTAATCGGGTGAATAGTAACCCGTGAATAGTACTCCAACATGAAAAGTGCCCCGAATACCCGAGTGAACAATACTAGAGTGAATAGTAACCGGGTAAATAGTAACCCGTGAATAGTACTCTGACACGAAAAGTGCCCCGAATACCCGATTGAACAATATAACCTCCAGACATCAATTATTATCGAAACAAATGTCGATTTCCAATAACACAAATAATTCCAACACAATGGAACTATAAAATTCATCTTTAATCAACACGAACTTATTCATCATTAATATTATAATTTACAATATTTAACAACCGTGTCGCTCCTGTGAAAGAGGGGCTTTTCGATAAGGATTTCTCCTTATTAGCGCATGATTAGGTGACCAAACCTCCCTCGACAAAACTTCTATACATTATATTGCAAATAATAATATAAATAACTTTGTCGTCTCAATTATTGATTTAATAATATATCATATTATGTATGGGATGATCTTGTAACAATAATTGAATCAATAATATGAGAGATATGATCGCAATTATCGTAGTAATAATTGAGTATAAGCGAGTGACTTCTCACGTAAGCATCAATAATCAATACCGTGTGCTACTATGCAACCACGCGTATTACTGTACTTTTATTACCGAGTAGTTCAACAGTTTTAACGGTAAAACTTTCGCCATTATTTTTATAAAAATATTTTTGTCGTTTTCTCAATCCAACAATAATTCTGTTGTGGGGTCCACCAATGATTGTACCGTCGTACGGATATTCTCCGACAAAAAGAATATTCCCCGACCAATCGAATATTATACAACAACTTGCATACTTTGCAAAATTTATAAATATTACCCACAACTATAACATTATATCAAATCCACACCATAATATTAAAAAAAATATTTTGAGAAATTTAAATCTTTATTCATAAAATTTGGGATCTCACACAATCCATTAGAAGAGTCAAATAGAGAATAAAATTTACTATCTTCTATGATTTAAAAGGTTTTTCATTACTTTTATCGCTGAGACTCAGCTTAATAAATAGTCCACATCATCCCTGCAAATTATCTATGCACTTTGGACCAAGGATATTCGTGTATTCATCAATGGTCATGATCATGCCAACAACTGTCCATCAATGCACTACGGCCAATGAGGATTTTTATCACATCATTTGTAACATTACGGTCATGATTATACCGAATAATCCCTGGTCATAATCATACCAAGTCCATCTATGCACTACATGCCACATATGACTTTCAACATATTATAAACATGAGGATGATGACAATTCAATTAAACAAGTTCAAGAATAAATTTTAAAGATTTATAAGTTAATTTATCTGAACTCAATAACGTCAAATTGTCAACATGATCTTCGCTTTGTGGAGTAAAATTCAAGAATGCTCGTAAGAATATTTTCATGAAAGATCTTTGGATAAAGCCTTAAATATTAAGGATATTCCACTAATTTCATGGAGTATAGAAGCCAAAACTTTAACCAACTGAGTATAATAGAATATATGAAACCGCAAATAAATTTTTGCCGCCATGCAGTAATCCACGTAGACAGATTATTCCAACAGAATAATAAAGAATGGAACCATTGAAAGTAGTATGCACACAAGCTAATCATGTTTGATGATAAAGCATATACTTTGTAATAATTTATTTATTTATTAATAAAAAGTATTAATTTATTAAAGGCTTTTAATTATCTACATGATGCTGATTTATAATATGTGATAAACCCATAGTTTTAAACAATGCTTTTAGAATAATGATGATGATCATTCTAATGAGATCTAAATTCTTAGAAAGCTTAAAACTAAAATAGTTCCCAATCGTTGGATTACTAAATTGGGGATTAGTGAATCCGGATAGATTGGTATATACGTTGCTTGCTCATTAGATGAGGATGATTGATCTTATGATCATTTATGTGGAGACACTAAAGCAAGTATGTAGGTGCTTATTAGAGAATAAGTTCACTGAACGTGGCTCGCTAAGGAATACCTAATGGAGTTTTACTTGCATGTCAATAGAAATTCCTGTAGTGATAGTAGTACAAGTGATCCTTAGACTTGAGATCATTATAGTATCTTGTGTATGATGAGTTATACTTTGACTTATTCCATAAGACCCTTAGGGTATATCAAAGGGTATGCTTGGGTATAATAAGTTGTACATGGAGATAATATATGATCAATAAAGAATCTACCACTTCTTGTAAAAGAAGAGAAATGTCCTATATGATTCGATAAATGACAACCCAGTAGTCCTTGGCCAAGATAAAATGAAATTAGAAAGGAGTTTCTAATTTGCATTATTTGGCGTTGTGTATTTAAGAGTCGAAATACATATAATTAAATAAAATAAGACTTGCCAGTAATTCCATGTCTTATATTTAATTGGGACATTGTATGGTGGAATGATTGAATTGTACGGTAACTATTTACTCAAAGGTTCTTTTATGATTAATGTTGAAATCTATATTATCTAGAAAGTCATTGATCACTAGGGAGGCTTATCCCTATTGTAGAATAAATATTATTTATTTAAATAAATTAATATTTTAATTTATTTATTTAAATAAGATTAGAATTGTTCTAATTGATTTATTCACAACCGGTTTAATATGGAGAACCTAAAGGGTCACACCATAAAATGAAGAATAATTATTTAAGAAGTTAATGGCATAATCATAATAATATGTTAAGTATATTTAATTTAATCTATGGTAATAGAATAAATTAAATAGCCTAATATTTAATATTTAATATTTTAGAAATATTAAATATAAATTAATAAGAGAGAGTCTTATTAATATTTTTACAATTATTATTATTTTAATTTCTAAAAGAGTTTAGGAATTAATTTAATATAAGTACTCTCATTTATTCCTAATAGGATTAGGAGGGAAAATTAGTTAAATGAGTTTAATTAATTATCCCTAATAAGATTAGGGAGCCCATTTAATTAAAAGAGTTTAATTAAATAAATAATACCTTATTTTTAATTAAATAGGGTTACCTGATATCTTTATAAAGTGAGTCTTATATCAGATATCAATATACGTGATTCCAATTGTTGGAGAGTACGCTCCTTTTCTATGAGAGATAGAAAAACTAGGGTTTTGCCAAACACTCATCTTCTTGAATCTTTCTTCTTCCTTGGTGGATCACCTCTAGAGGCCAAACACTTGGGAGGCTAACGTTGATCAAAGGAAGGAACCAAATCCGATGGATTCAAGTTGAACGTGAAAAGGATTTGGAGGTGAACTTGTACCTGAGGAAGCTCGAATCTTCAAGGGTATGATTATTGTTCTTTATCTTTTCGTTTAATTAATAATTATGCATAAATGATGATCCGGGTATATGGTTTGTAAAATTTTAAAGTCTGATTTTTCACGTTTCCGCTTATTTTGTGCAATTTGATTGCGTTCATGAATATTACAAACCTAACAACCAGGTCATGCGTAACCTGCACAGACATGATATTCCAACAGAATAATAAAGAATGGAACCAGGTCATGCGTAATCCGCACAGACATGATGTTCCAACAAAATAATAAAGAATGGAACCAGGTCATGCGTAATTCGCACAGACAGGATGTTCCAACAGAATAATAAAGAATGGAATAACAACAGAATTCACCAGGCATGCGATAGACCGTACAGACAGGTTATTCTAATGGAATAATAAAGAATGAATAACAGAAGAATTTTACCATGTATGTGGTACTTCGCATAGACAGGTTATTTCGACATAATAATAAGGAATGGAATAATAATAGCTCTCTTCATGAATACGAAAGAAATAATACCCCTTACCTTAAAAAGAAGAGTATTCCGACGGTAGGGCGAGGATATACTTGAAGAAAACTTGCACCATTTTCTATGTTCAAAGCTTTCTTAAACTCTAAACAAATACGCTCAAGATTATAGAAGAAGAATTCTCTGAACTTCTGGTGTGATTTTCAATTCTAACTAAGCATCCTATTTATAGGGGAATGGAAAGGATACTATGCTGCACTATGCAATAAAATATAATATATTCTATTTATAATCAAATAAAACAAAACTTTATAAAAAGTATTCTATTTTATATAAAAAGTTTTTACTATGCAAACACTATGCATAATAAAATATAATATATTCTATTTAAAATCTAATAAAACAAATAACTTTATAAAAGTATTTACATTTTATATAAAAAGATTTTACTATGCAAACACTATGCATAATAAAATATAATATATTCTATTTAAAATCTAATAAAACAAATAACTTTATAAAAGTATTACATTTTTATATCAAAAGTTTTTTGTTTTATTACATTTATAATAATAATAAAACAAACTTTATCATCATTATTATAATTTACAATATTAATCGACCGTGTCGTTCCTGAGGAAAGAGGGCTTTCAATAAGGATTTCTCCCTATTGGCGCACAATTAGGTGACCAAACCTCTCCTTGATGAACTTCTGAGACATCGTTAATAATGCAAATAATAATATTAATAACTTTGTCATCTCAATTATTGATTTAATAATATATAAAATAATGACAATAATTGAATCAAATAACGTGAGATACTATGCAACAATTACTGTAGCAATAATTGAACAAAACTGAGTGACTTCTCACGTAAGCATCAATAATCAATATCGTGTGCTCTATGCAACCACAGCGTATTCAGATGTACTTTTAACACCGGGTGTTTCAACAGTTAACGGTAAAACTTCCGCCGTTATTTTCATAAAGTATTTTTGTCATTTTCTCAATCCGATAATAATTCCGTTGTGGGGTCCACCAATGATTATGCCGTTGTATGAATATTCCCTGTTAAAACGAATATTCCCCAACCAATCGAATATTATATAACAACTTGCGTACTTTGCAAAATTTATAAATATTATCCATAACTATAACATTATATCAAATTCATTCCATAATATTCAAAAATGATATTTATAGAAAATTCATCTTTATTCATAAAAGTTGGGGTCTTACAACCTCCCCTTTTTATGAAATTTCGCCCTTGAAATTAGGGTACGTACCTGGTATGTCGAAGAGGTAAGGATACCTTGATTTCATTTGAGATTCTAACTCCCATGTCATTTCCTCAACATCGTGGTTCCTCCACAAAACTTTAACTTGAGGTATAACCTTGGAGCGTAGAACATATTCCTTCTTATCCAAGATTTTAACAGGAACCTCTTCATACGTTAAATCTTCCGCTATTTCGTCCGATTTTAACTCAATAATGTGGTGCGGGTCTTTCACATATTTACGTAACATAGATATGTGAAAAACGTTATGAACACGAGACATACTTGGCGGTAAAGCGAGTCTATAGGCCACAGTTCCTACTCGATCGAGGTTTAGAAATGGGCCAATGAATCGAGGATTGAGCTTTCCTCTCTTTCCAAATCTCGCAACTCCTTTCCATGGAGCAACACGTAACAACACATGATCTCCAACATCGAATTCTACGTCCTTTCGATGAAGATCAGCATAACTCTTTTGTCGATCTTGTGAGATTTTTATACGTTGTCGGATCGTTCGAATCTTTTCCGTAGTCATAAGTACCAATTCCGATCCCAACAACGTTGCTTCACCCACCTCATCCCAGGATACTGGAGAACGACACTTTCTTCCATACAACACCTCAAATGGAGCCATGCCAATACTTGTTTGATAACTGTTGTTGTAGGAAAACTCCACCAATGGTAAGAACTTATCCCAACTTTACTTGAAGTCAAGGACACAGAGTCTTAATAAATTTTCAAGAGTTTGAATAGTCCTCTCTGACTGCCCGTCCGTCTGAGGATGATATGCCGAGCTAAATCGTAAATCTGTGCCCATAGCTTTCTGCAAACCAACCCAAAATCGTGAAGTAAATCTTGGGTCTCGATCAGAAACTATGGATATTGGCATACCATGCAGTCTTACAATCTCGTTTATCTACATACGAGCAAGCCGTTCAAGTGTATAAGTTTCTCGTATTGGTAAGAAATGAGCAGACTTGGTCAATCTATCAACAATAACCCAAATCGCATCTATGCCTTGAGAAACCTTAGGAAGACCGATAACAAAATCCATGGTAATGTGCTCCCACTTCCATTCTGGAATTTCAAGTGGTTGCAATGGACCTTTTGGTACTTGATGCTCTGCCTTAACTCGTTAACAAGTTAGACACCTTGAGATAAACATCGCTATCTCTCTCTTCATATTGCTCCACCAAAATGTATGACGAAGATCACGATACATTTTGGTACTCCCAGGATGGATTGCAAATGGTGTGTTGTGCGCCTCCATCATGATTTTATACTTTAAATCAGGGTCGTTAGGAACACAAAGTCTGGAGTTGACTCGAAGTATTCCTTCTTCATCGATTCTTGATTCTAGCATAGCACCTTCTTGCACTTTCTTCCTCATACGCATCAGTTCCAGGTCTGTAGCTTGAGCAACTTTAACTTTATCGATTAAAGTCGGTTCTACTCGTATATTTGCCATCATCACATGGGTCCCCGGAGTCTTTAACTCTATCTCCATCCTTTGCAAGTCATATAAAATGGGCATTTGCGTTGACAATATCGCACTTGTACCCGCATATGATCTTCTACTCAATGCGTCAGCTACTACGTTTGCTTTACCAGGATGGTATTGAATGGTATGATCATAATCTTTTAACAGTTCAAGCCAACGTCGTTGCCGCATTTGAGTTTCTTTTGGGTGAAGAAATATTTGAGGCTTTTATGATCCGTAAAGATCTCCACTTTCTCCCCATACAAGTAATGCCTCCAAATTTTAAGTGCGAAGACAACAGCTGCCAACTCTAGATCATGAGTAGGATAATTCCTCTCATATTCTTTGAGTTACCGAGAGGCATAGGCTATGACTTTCCCATGTTGCATGAGAACACATCCTAACCCTTTTGCGATGCATCACTTTGTAGATGACAAATCCCTCGAGCGGATGGTATTGTCGAGCAGGTCTTTGAAATGAGTCTCCTCTTGAGTTCTTGAAAACTCTTCTCACATTCCATGCTCCGACCGAATTTTATATCTTTTCGAGTCAGCTGAGTTAATGGAGTAGCGATTCGAGAAAACCCTTCCACGAATCTCGATAATAACCCAATTAATCCAGAAAGCTAATTTCGATCAGCGATTTAGGTTGCTCGACTTTGAATAGCTTCAATCTTTGCCTGGTCAACAGATATTCCATGACTTGATACTACGTGTCTAAGGAATGCTACTTCCTCAAGCCAGAACTCGCATTTCTTCAACTTGGCATAAAGCTTGTTTTCACAAAGCTTTTGGAGTATCAGCCTCAAGTGTTGCTCATGATCTTCATGGCTTTTGGAATATATGATGATGTCATCAATAAAGATGACCACAAAGTGATCCAAATATTCCTTGAATACTCGGTTCATCATATCCATGAAGGCAACAGGAGCATTAGTCAATCCAAAAGAGATGACTAAGAATTCATAATGCCCGTCATCTGAGAGTTACGAAGGCGATCTTTGAAATATCCCCGTTTCTAACTTCTTGGTGATGATATCCGAATCTAAGATCGATCATTGAAAAGAATTGTGCTCCTTGCAACTGGTCAAACAGGTCATCAATGCGAGGCAACGGGTACCTATTTTTGATGGTGACATGATTCAACTCCCGATAATCAATATAAAGTCGCATACTTCCATCTTTTTTCTTCACGAATAGAACAGGAGCACCCCAAGGAGACGTACTAGGTCGAATGAAACCAATGTCTAACAATTCCTGTAATTGGGTCTTTAACTCCTGAAGTTCAATAGAAGCCATTCGATATGGGGCTTTGTAAATGGGTTTTGTACCGGGTTCAAGGTCGATACAAAATTCAATTTCACGCTCTAGGGGTAGAGGCTAGGAAGTTCTTGGGGGGAATAAGTCGGAAAATTATTAACAATAGAAATATCATTCAAATCTGACGTATTTTTGTTTAAATCTGTTACATGAGCTAAGAAAGCTTGACATCCATTTTTCAATAAACGAATAGCTTTATGGCTTGAGATGACCGTGATTGATTTTAATGGTTTGGTCGCTTGAATTCGCATAATAGGTTGATTAGGAATATGAAAGCTAATAACCTTACAAAAATAATTAATTTTAGCATGATGAGTAGTTAACCAATCAATCCCTAGAATCACATCAAATGCAAGTATTTTCAATGAAATAAGATAGACAGGTAATGTGAGGGTACCGATTTGAACCAAACAAGACTTATAAACAGTGGATGTAATAAAGGTTTCTCCCAATGGAGTTTCTACAGATAAGTCAAAATCTAATTTCTCCGGAGTCAAATTTAATCGTTTAGCGTAAGTAGGAGAAATAAAAGAATGGGTAGAAATGGTATCAAATAAGATATAGACTTTGCTAGAGTTTATGATAAGCTTACCCGTGATGACCTCGTTCGAGTTCCTTGCTTTCTGGGAGGTCACAACAAACTCTTTCCCTTGTACTACTGGTTTTGACTTGTCTGGGACGGTATTTTGTGTCACCGTTCCAACTAGACTTGTCTTCGGTGCACGACAAAATCGGGCTAGGTGACCTTCTCTTCCATAATTATAACACGCTTTGGATGGCATCGCACAGTTTGGACTGATATGTCCCTCCCCTCCGCATTTGAAGCATATGATAGGTGGTCGTTCTCCTTCCTTAACAACGGGTGTTGGTGCTGACGTCTTTCCATCATTGTTGAATCTCCTCTTCTTGAAATGTCCATTCTTATTGTCTTGGCCATGATTACCACCGAAGTGGTTACCATTTCTGGTATGTTGATTCCTTCCACGTTTGTTGTCGCCGCTTCGATGACTGCTACCACTGGTATTATCATTTTGCCGATTGCTTTCTCTTGGTTGATTTGACTCGTTATTGCGTTCCAATAACTGAGCCCTATTAACAATATCTGAATACAAACACAGTTTGTGAGAAATTAAGTATTGACGTATCTCGGGTTTCAAACCTCTTAGAAACATCCGCGTCATTCTCTCCTCATTATCAACCAAGTGAGATGCAAACCGGGATAACTCAGCAAACTTAGCTTCGTACTGCGACACGATCATATTGTTCTGCTCCAACTTGATGAACTCTACCTCTTTCATGTGACGAATACTTTTGGGAAAGTACTTGTCGTTGAATAGTTCTTGGAACTTCTCCCAAGACATCTTCAGTGCGGTATGTTGAATACGCTTTACCGATTCCCACCAGTAATCTGCCTCTCCTCGCAACATAAAGGTGGCAAAAGGAACCTTTTGCTCCTCGGAGCATCCCAATACATCAAATATATTGGTGATCTGCTTTATCCACGCTTCCGCCTTAAGTGGTTTTGGCTCTCCAATAAACTCCGGTGGTCCCAGCTCCTTGAAATGTTTAGCGGTGACCGTACGAGAGTTTCCAGTGTTTCCACCTACATTTTGGACAGGAGCCGCTCTCGCCTAATGTTGCATGAATTGCATAAATCCTCTGAACATTCCATCATTCATCATTTGGTCAGTGTTATTGTTTGCATGAGGATTATCGCCTTCCTGATGCACCTTATCCCGATTATTGATATGTGGAGACTCAACGGTCTCCTGTGCTCCATTGCTATTCTCAACATTCTCGGATGTCATTTTCAGATACTGCCACAAAACAAAGGTTAATTGACATGTAAAATCTTATCCCTATACTCTAACCGACCAATTAAATACCAAATAAACTTAGGTAGGTCATACTAGCGAAGGAATTCCCCGTCTCTCCCCTCCTAGTTCTAGTCTCACATCTTAGCCAGGGATCATATCCCTAAGCTTTGATACCAACTGTGATGCCCCCAAAATAGGTATACATCACCTATTCTGAGTCGCCAAATACATGGTACAGAATACAAATACAACCTTAAATATACAACATGAGCTGTGAGTTTTAATACAAATATTGTCTTCTAGACAGTATTCAAACTCAAAATAAGTCCTCAATACATTTATTATCACACTATTTCATAGAATAGTGAGGACTACTAATGCTATCATCTGAACCGTCACTCCGTTCCCCGACTAGTCCCTGCTACGTTCTCATTTCCTGAAGAGAACAATGAAAGCAAAAGGGTGAGCTCAACTAGCCCAGTAAGAAATATTATGACTAAGATAATGCAGAATAAATTATCATTAGCCTTCAACAGTGTTAAACTGATAAAATATAACAAACATCAAGTTTAACTGCATCGGAACAATTAATCCATTAGAAGAGTCAAGTAGAGAATAAAATCTACTATCTTCTATGATTTAAAAGGTTTTTCATTACAATTATCATTTGAGACTCGACAATAAATAGTCCACATCATCCACTTTTCTGACGATGATATTCATTAATATCACGACCACAAATTATCCATGCACTACGGCCCAAGGATATTCGTGTATTCATCAATGGTCATGATAATGCCAACAACTGTCCATCAATGAACTACGACCAATGAGGATTTTTATCACATCATTTGTAACATTACGGTCATGATTATACCGAATAATCCCTGGTCATAATCATACCAAGTCCATCTATGCACTACATGCCACATATGACTTTCAACATATTATAAACATGAGGATGATGACAATTCAATTAAACAAGTTCAAGAATAAATTTTAAAGATTTATAAGTTAATTTATCCTGAACTCAATAACGTCCAAATTGTCAACATGATAATGCTTTGTGGAGTAAAATTCAAGAATGCTCAGAAGAATATTTCCATGAAAAGATACTGGATAAAGCGCAAATATCAAGGATATTCCACTAATTTCATGGAGTATAGAAGCCAAAACTTTAACCAACTGAGTATAATAGAATATATGAAACTGCAAATGGATTTTTGCCGCCATGCGGTAATCCACGTCAAATGCATTATTCCAAGAATAATAAAGAATGGAACCAGGTCATGCGTAACCCGCATAGACATGATATTCCAACAGAATAATAAAGAATGGAACCAGGTCATGCGTAATCCGCACAGACAAGATGTTCCAACAGAATAATAAAGAATGAAACCAGGTCATGCGTGATTCGCACAGACAGGATGTTCCAAGAGAATAATAAAGAATGGAAGAACAACAGAATTCACCAGGCATGCGATAGACCGCACAGACAGGTTATTCTAACGGAATAATAAAGAATGGAATAACAGAAGAATTTCACCATGTATGCTGATTGCATTGGCATTGGACATATTATTAACATATTAATAAGGAATGGAATAACAATAGCTCTCTTCTTGAATGAATGAAAGAAATAATACCCCTTACCTTAAAAGAAGAGTATTAAAGGCGGTAGAGGCGGGGATATACTTGAAGAAAACTTGCACTATTTTCTATGTTCAAAGCTTTCTTAAACTCTAAACAAATACGCTCAAGATTATAGAAGAAGAATTCTCTGAACTTCTGGTGTGATTTTCAATTCTAACTAAGCATCCTATTTATAGGAGAATGAAAAGGATACTATATCTTTGCACTATGTCATAAAATATAATATATTCTATTTATAATCAAATAAAACAAAACTTTATAAAAAAGTATTACATTTTATATAAAAAGTTTTACTATCTACAAACCTTTATGCGAGCCTTTATGCAAACACTATGCATAATAAAATATAATATATTCTATTTAAAATCTAATAAAACAAATAACTTTATAAAAGTATTCTGTTTTATATAAAAAGATTTAATATGGAAACACTTTACATAATAAAATCTAATATATTCTATTTAAAATCTAATAAAATAAATAACTTTATAAAAGTATTATGTTTTATATAAAAAGTTTTCTATTTTATTACATTTATAATAATAATAAAACAAACTTTATCATCATTATTATAATTCACAATATTAATCGACCAGGTCGTTCCCAGGAAAGAGAGGGCTTTCCAATAAGGATTTCTCCCTATTGGCGCGCAATTAGGTGACCAAACCTCTCCTTGACAGAACTTCTAGACATCGTTAATATTGTAAATAATAATATTAATAACTTTGTCATCTCAATTATTGATTTAATAATATATAAAATATTGACAATAATTGAATCAAATAACGTGAGATACTATGCAGCAATTACTATAGCAATAATTGAACAAAACTGAGTGATTTCTCACGTAAGCATCAATAATCAATATTGTGTGCTACTATGCAACCACGCGTATTACTGTACTTTTAACACCGAGTGTTTCAACAGTTAACGGTAAAACTTCCGCCGTTATTTTCATAAAGTATTTTTGTCATTTTCTCAATCCGATAATAATTCCGTTGTGGGGTCCACCAATGATTGTGCCGTTGTATGAATATTCCCTGTTAAAACGAATATTCCCCAACCAATCGAATATTATATAACAACTTGAGTACTTTGCAAAATTTATAAATATTACCCACAACTATAACATTATATCAAATTCATTCCATAATATTCAAAAATGATATTTATAGAAAATTCATCTTTATTCATAAAAGTTGGGGTCTTACAAGTATGCCCTTAAGCCAATTACATTTGATGTAATAAGCATTTACTTTGTAATCTTATTCATTTATTAATAAGAGAAATTATTTTATAAAAGACATTCTTTATGCATATTAATTAGTTGAATTAATAAATGAGATAAACCCATAGTTATTGAGTAATGCTTTCAGAAACATGATGTTGGTCATACTAATGAGATCTAAATTCTTGATAGCTTAAAACTAAAATGTTCCTAATCGATGGATCACTGATGTGGGGTTACTGATTCCAAATAGATTAGTACATACTATATATGCTTGCTCTGTTGTAGAGGATGATTGATCTCATGATCATTTGTTTGGAGACAATAAAGCAAGTATGTAGGTGTTTATTGGAGAATAAGTTCATTGAACGTGATGTATAAAGGAATCCTAATGGAGTTTTACTTACCTGTCAATAGGAGTTCCTAATGTGATAGTAATACAAGTAATAATTGGACTTAAGATCATCATAATATCTTGTATATACTGAATTATGTGTTGAATTATTCCTTAATACTCTTGAGTATATCATAGGATTACATGCTTATTTTACCCCATTATTTATCTCAAAATATGGGATTTACAATTTATTTAACACATATTTAATCACATAACTTATTACTCTTCCTATTTTGGCATATTAAGACGTCGAGAAGTTTCTCTACGCTCTTTTTCCATGATACAAAACATCGTTCTACGATCCATCATATATCATGACAAGTCTTCAAACTGAGTTGGGTAATAAAAGACTCGGTCTTGGGCCCTATCAATCGCAGAATGAAAAGCATTATCCATTTCATTCATCTTGGCCTTCTTCGTCTGAACCTTATCTTTAGCACGATCTGCACGCTGAGTAGCCTTCATCCAAGTGTCTTCTGCTCTCGCACGCTTAGCTGACTCCTCCATCAAATCATCTTTTAGCTTCTCAATTTCAATCTTAATCTTTTCATTCTCAGCCAGTAGCTGTTCTTGATGACCCTCTGTGTGAACTAGGTTCCATTTCGTGTTCCCAAGACGTATGTCGAGATCCTAAATCTCCACATTCTTCTGCTCTATAGTGACTTGACGCATATCAGCCAGCTTCTTCAGCTCCTCAACCATAGCCTGTAATTCTATATTACGGTCATATAATTCATCATACATCCCAGCTGCATTGGAGTTTAGTGAAAACTCCATATGATCCTCTTCCTCATCCTCCACCTCTATCTCCTCAGAGTCCTTCTCCTCAGGATCAGACACAGGCTCATACCCATGTCCTTCATCAGCCACCAACAGAGAAGGCTCCCTCTGGAACAACTGCTCCTGAACAACA
Source organism: Panax quinquefolius (assembly GCA_020205615.1). NCBI lineage: Eukaryota > Viridiplantae > Streptophyta > Magnoliopsida > Apiales > Araliaceae > Panax > Panax quinquefolius. The sequence goes on along the minus strand of CM035167.1, from coordinate 40,078,117 downwards.
TGGACATCTCGGGGTTCCTCATCTCTAGGCACCTGAGGTATCTCTTCCCCAACTTGACTGAATCCTTCAACATTAGACATCCTGACAACAAAATACTTTTGAAGTTTTATTTATTATGTGACACTCTTCGATACCCGCGAGCACATAAGTTATCAACACATAGGCACATAAAGTCTTTTATTATTTATCTTTAATGAATTCCGTAATCTATTTCTTAAAACTCGATAAGAGTTATCACCACTATGCTTTCAATCTCCTTAAAGGTTACTTCCTAAGGTTTCCCCCACCTAAGGTTCATAACCTAAAGCTTTGATAACAACTTGTGACACCCCCAAATTCGGGAACTTCATTCCCACAAAATTTGGTGCTCACTATCCGAAACAATCACATCTAACTACGGACCTTTCCTCTCGTACTTAGGGGGATCAGTAATCTTGATGGTACGAATGACTGATCCCCCTAAGTAAGAGAGGAAAGGTCCGTACAGTCTAACGACTATTAATGGTTGAGGTAGAAATACTTACTAACATGGGACATAAATCTCTATGTGAATTATAATTAAAGAAGGTTTAAGATTAAGTTCTCTATCCGATTACATGCGATGTCAAGCATATCTCTACCTTAACATTCATCAAGATTCTGCTATTCACAAAATTCATGAACACATGCTATATTAACTAAGTCTAGATTCTAATATCCTCTCTCAATTCCATACAAATCCACAACGAATTGTTGATCAGGCAATTCATAAATTCACGCTCAAATTGATATAGATAAACTCGGACATAATTTATTGAACTTAAAATCAAAGCTACAAAATCATAGTTTCATTTAAAGATCCATCATAAGCCTAAAAAAATGAATTAGTTCATAATGAATGAAATAAAAACTGAATAATTCAAAGATAAAATTCTTCCAATTACAAATATAGAACTAAGATGAAGAATAATGCAAGACACCCTTCACGTAGCCTTAATCTGCAATCATCACGAAAATCTCTTCAAAATACTCCTCCAAAGCTTGCTATGAAAAACTGGAATTAATCTCTGTATTTTTGCCTTGCGTGATCCTTAATTCGTTGTTTGTCGATGAATATATATCTCCTACAGAGTTCTAGTCGAAGTCCCTTGCTATTTAGAGTCCAAGTGCCATGCCAAGTCTCTAATCCGTGTTCCAACAGTATTCAAAACCAACCAGGACTGCCCAGAATTCGCAACCCCCGCCCTGGCGAGGGTGTATTGGCATAATAGGCCAGCCCCGGCGGGCATGGCCACTGTTAACCAGTTTTTCTTATTTCATGTTTGGTTCCAAAATTGCTCCAAATGACCTCCTTTCTTCACGACTTGCCACAACAACCACCCTACACATAAAAGAACACCAAACGAGTAAAAATGAACATTAAAACAAGAAAGTAACAACGAATTAAGCTTGAAATGGACATCGATTCGTGGATATAAAATCCACTTATCAAAATCCCCCAAACTTAAACCGTGCTAGTCCTTGAGCACAAAACAAGCTACATGCTATGCAATGCAATGATATGTAATGTATCTAACTAAATGATTACAAATCCAATAGTATCATAGAATCAAATTTATTCATCCGGCCTTAGAACAATTAAGCACACACTACAATACTTCATAATAAAAACCATCAATAACTTCTTATCAATTCCTCGAATCTTATACGCCTCATCACTAATATCGTGTGTGTGTGGTCAACATCTATGCTATTGATTTAAATTCAAATTCAACACATAACCAACCTCTTATTAGGATTCATACAGAATAAACTCAAAAATTTCAAAAACAAACAAGTTCCAACTCAAATCAAACAATTACCAAGATTAAGGGTCCGAATAGGGTATTCATGCTCTTTTTTTTTCATTGACGGGGGCTCTTTGCCCTTATTTTCCGTCTTTTCTTTATTTTTCTCTTTTTTTAGATAGATGGTTAGTGAGTGCGTTTTACGCTCTATCTCACGCTTGTGTTTATAGGGAGTATTTCTCCTCAACCCACCACAAGACTCAACTTGTTTCCATATTTTTTCTTGAAGCTTATACACCCTATGTTTTCCCCCCAAACTTAGGTTCTTGCATAATTTGTTGTCTTCACTGCCTATTCTTATCATTCTCATATCTATACTAGCATTATCCTTTAGAAATTATTTATGTATCGATTTAAACCAATCAGTCAACACAGATGTTATTAACATGCAAACCTTTTATACCAATTTCAAACAAGCACAAAATTCGAGTTATGATTTGAAAATACCTCACAGTTCTAACAATTAGTACTATATTTGTCTACTTAATCTCAATTTCATCATTGGCCATAATAAACATGACTACAACACTGTTGGACATATGCAAAATGAACACAATAGCTAACTAAATTAAATATTTTTTTATATGAATGCAAACATTACACAACATAAATTAAAATTAAATATGCTCCTAAGCTATTATGCAACTATATGATCACATAAATGCTAACACTAATATGCAAACTAAAATGCAATACTAAATAAAGACATTATGCATGCAAAAATGCAAAATAAAACTAACTCCCCCAAACTTAATAACAACAATGTCCTCATTGTATGGATATAGCAATAAAATGATTGAGGACTTCCCTATAATTTCCTAAGTTGGGGTGGTGGTGGTTGATCTTCTCCCTCGGAGTCGTTTGGTGGAAACCTTGGCATGGGAATGGACTGCTGATATGGAAATTGTGCAGCGGGATTTAAACTCTGGAGTGTCGGATTCAAGGATGCGAATGACATGTTCATGGCATCAAACATATGGTCTTGTCGCATTGCAAGCCGTCTCATCTCCCGTCTTGCTGCTTTGTTGTGCTCCTCCATGTGGTGTTGAAATGCTAGAAACTAAGGGTTAGATATGGCGTCAGAAGATGGTTCCACCTCAGTCCCTTGATCGCCCATAGTCTCGTCCTCATCATCGTAGGTATCTTCAGCGTCAGCTTCGTCCTCCGAAGCTGATGGAAATACAAAACCTAAACCTCTAGGATGAGATTCACCCCCGACCCACACTGAATACCGCGCAATCATTCTATTGTCTAGTAGCTGTAGCGGCATTTGAGTGGGCTCATCATCGGACCATCAAACTCTTGCTTGATGACATAACCCATAAATAAGGGATGGGTGTGGCAAACCGCCTGAAAAATTGCCCCATAGACATCGGCGAATGGAAAAACTGATTATAGCTCCGATGTCGATGATGAAGTTTTGCACAATAGCATATAGGAGTAGTGCCTTCTCTTTGGTCACGTCTGAGGTGTACGTGGATGGCAACAGTTTCGCACATAAGAAGGTGTACCAAATTTTCCTATACCGACTGAGATCTTTTCTATGAAACACCGTGCCTCCTTCCGACCCTTTATCTATGTTGTTTCCGACTTGGTCATTTCTTGAGAACCTCCTCAAAGTCGTGGTCGAAATCCTCAAATGAGCATATTGACACCTCGTCTAGGCACCTCAATCGATAATATGTGTTGATGGCATCCAGCCTTTGAGCGGGACCATTCGACCCCGCACAAAAGCATTGAACGGTGCCTTATCCTCGGCGTTCACATAGAACTCCTTGACCACATTAACAGCGGCGGGCTCGGGCTCCTCAGTGAACTTGACCCACCCTTTCTGATAAATTTGTTGCATCATTTCACCGTCGTGAGCCTCTAGTGCCAACCCTCGCTTCGGTGTAAGAGCCTTTGTGACCATGTAGTCGTACCGGTTAGCGGCGGCGACACTTTTGAACTTTCGGCGGTCGAATGTGAGGGATGGTGGGGTTGGCCTTGAACTCTCTTTGCATTATCATTTGGATGTTGGTTAAGACGCCTTTGATTCTCTGAAGCCTTAGTAACAAAATTCACTCCCAAACTGTACTCACACAATCTGACAAACACTTGGTGTGCACACTATTTTTCTCCCCCCAAACTTGGTGATTATTGTGGTAAATATGGAAAGAGAAGATGAAGAATTTGTAGTAGTGTTACTCACTCATAGGTGCAAGCTTACTTTCTCCCAATAGGAATCCTAATTCGTGGCTTTGTGATATGTAGTTGAAAGGTTGTGAGAAAATTGGGTTGAGAGAGTGTGCATATATAGAGATTGTGGTGGGGAGTTATGTGGTAGTGGGTTGGAGTAATGGAAGTACTAGAGTAGGGGGAATCATGGAGTAATGGAGTAGTGGTGAAGTGGGTGTAATGGATTTTGAATTGGTAATCGTGGGTTAAGAAGTGGTAAGGTATGGAGGAGGGATGTGACGCCCCAAAATAAGTCCACACAACCCATTCTGAGTCGCCAGATATCACACTATAGAAATCAAATACAAACTTCATTTATACAACTGTTGAACTATCGTGCAGAATACGACCACAGTTAATCTATGAGTTTTAATACAAATATATGTAACTCTCATGGTGCCTCTACCACAACACCTTACAATAGTACTTTACATAAAAGTACATTCAATAATTATTTTAGAAATTAAAATATTCGGAAAATAGTCAAGGAAACCTTCGTATATGGGAGGCCATGCATCTAAGTTATGATAGATATCATATGACTCGAGAATTATCCTTGGTTGACCCAATAGTCCCCAAAGAAAAATGAGTAGATTATTATCATGTTCTTTCCAATGGTGAGTTTTCTCTTGACATATAATTATCTCCATTGTCTCCAATTAAGAATTATACTTCAACCAAAGTCCAAGATTATATAGGTAGTGCTCGTAGATATACTCAGCAAGTGGATGTGCACAACCCTGTCTTATAATAACACGAAGTCGTATGTCATTAGACATCTCTTATGATAGTGGCAAAACACCCTTCCAAAGTTGGGTTTGCCTCACCCTATTTGATTCACCAAATATAACTATTAAATGTCGTATAAAAATACAACACACTTATCTAAAGTTCTCAATAAAATTATTTCCATTCTATTTAGTGAGATCCTTAACAGCTATAGACCAACGTTCTAATCCCCTGTTACCTCCGCTTGACCCAGTTACACTCTTATTACCTGAAAGGAATTGTGAAGCAAAAGGGTGAGCACAACTAGCCTAGTAAAGAATATCATAACTAAAGATAATTAAATTATCAATAGCCTTCGTCAGTAATAAATCAGAGATTTAGAACATATGGTAGATGATAAAACTTTTCAACCATAGTTGCAGCGGAATGAGCAATCCATTAGAAGAGTTAAATAGACCATAAAGTCTATTATCTTCTCCATGTTAAAAGTCCACCAACAATGTTTTATCCCTGTAACATCAATCAACAATTAATGTCCACAATCATGTGAATAACTCATAATCATAATTGTGGTTCTAAATTCCTCTTCGCACCCAGGACGAAGATAATTTTCATCACCTGTATTTACCTAAAACATCAAAGATCATGTTTATACCAAATCACAGTTCCTATTCATAATCAAACTAATAAATTCATCTTTGCACTACGGGCCAAAGATATTCATTAACAGTTCATCCTTGCACTACATGCTAAAGACATGCAACTGTATTTTAGAAGAGTCAAGTAGAGCATGATATCTACTATCTTCGAATTAAAAGTTTATTATCAATATTTTATCATTTGAGACTCAAAGACGATAAATAATCCATATCACCGAATTATCTATGCACTCTGTGCCAAGGATATTCATTAGTATCACGACCACGAATTATCCATGCACTACGGCCGAGGATAATCGTGTTTTCATCAACAATGCCGTGATCACACCATAAAACAATTCATCATTGCACCCTTGGCCAAAGAGAACCCATGGTCGTGATCATACCAAAAGCATCCATCAATGCGAAGAGAGCCAATGAGGACTTTTACCACATCATTTGCAACATTAAATTAAGCAGTGATGATTATACCGAATGATCCTCAGTCATAATTGTGACACCCCCAAATTCGGGTTCTTCGATTCCACGGGATTTTGTGTTCACTGTACAAATATCATCTATCTATCTACCCATAATAAATGCAAATCATGCAACAGATAGGAATAAAATCCTCCCCTTATGGGTTTACAACATCGGAATAATAAATACAATCCCAGGTCAATCTAACCATAAACATCTGTGCGGAAACATAAACAAATAAGTCTTAATAACATCAAGTCTTTACAATAACATTCTTAAAATTAAATAACAAGTCTTCATCACTTATTAGCTTTGCCTTTGCCTTTGCTAGTAGAAGGCTCATCGTACCTTTCGTTCCTAACTGCAATGTTATTATTACGCAAGAGTGAGCATGAATGCCCACAAGTATAAAAATGAAATAACAATATATAATAACATGCGAGTGAATCAAAGACTTCTAAAATAAAGCTCAATTTTTGAATCAAGAATGAATAACAAGAATTCAAAAGATTTCTGAGGGTCATAAGACCTTGAACAATGTCCTAGGTTATCAAGGGTTATACTTCAAACCTTTAACAGTCATAAGACTATGGACTCTTCTACTCGTACTTAGGGGGATCAGCCCTTAGTACCATACTGTGCACAATATCTTAACGCTGACGCATGAGAAATCCCTATACAAGGTTGTTCATCTCAGTTTGACATCAGAGTCTGCACCAAAGGAAGTTTGGTTTGGATAATTCAATAAGGGTTCTGAAATTTAGAACGTTCATCAACTATGGACTAGTCGAATCAATTAAGGGTTCGCTAGTCTAATAAGGTTCAACAATAAATGATAATTAAATTGAATAAAATCTTAAGAGGTATCTGATAGAACAAGTATTGTATAACAGAATCATACTTTAAAATGATAGATAATCTTTAATATAACAAACTGAACTTGATTTATAAACTTGAATAATGATAACAAGTAGGGTTAGGAAACTTGCCTCGTGCGTAGATTACACGTTAATTAAACACGTTCCTTGAATTTAATCCTACATATCATTTTCATTCACAACTCTAGTTAATTATAATATAATTAAACATCATAGGTTCATTCTTTTGTCTAAACTTTGGTTATGACTATATTTAGTCAAATTATCACACTTATTGTCACACAATAAACACTTCACGAATACTAAACTAATTATGCATTCAATAATTCAATCCACATGAAATTATGTTATTGACATGTTAATAATCTGTTTTAACATCTCACTATACTCTAATATATTTTTAATTTCATTAAATTAGGTTAACATCACATTCATGGACTTGCACACTTTAAAAAATTTCGTTTCTGAACATTCTAGAGTGGTCATATTATATCACTGTTTATCTTGATTATCTACACACTGTATATGGCATATTTATGACTTGGTCAATAAGCGTATACATGAACATGGTTTCGCATATACTTGCATGACTCTTTCTACTTCATAACTTTGCCATTGTAAGTGCAGCGTGCAGAACGAAATGGCGGTTCGTGAAAATCATGAAACATGCCAATTTCTACCAATTTGTTATTTCTTAAATGTAATTTGACATACCCATATACTAGATTTCGTATATAATCATTACTCAACATTTATAGAGTGATTTTAACCAATTAAAACACATAATTATAGAATAAAAATGTAAATTTCACTGTTCTTGATGTTCTTGAAGGTTTTGAACATAAATCATAAAAATTAACACTACGGATTCGTTATAACACCGAATCCGTTCATTTAAAGTTTGGTCTCTGTTAGGTTTGTAATATTCTAGAACGCAATCAAATTGAAAAATTAATGCGGAAGCGTGTAAAATCAGAGTTTAAAAAATTTACAAACCATATACCCGGATCACCCTTTATGCACAATTATTAATTAAACGAAAAGATAAAGAATAAATCATACCCTTGAAGATCGAGCTTCCTCAGGTACAAGTTCACCTCCAAATCCTTTCGCGTTCAATCTTGAATCCACCGGGTTTGGTTCCTTCCTTTGATCAACGTTAGCCACCCAAATGTTTGGCCTCTAGAGGTGATCCACCAAGGAAGAAGAAAATTCAAGAAGATGGGTATATGGCTCAAACCCTAGTTTTCTATCTCTATAGAAAAGGCGTACTCTCCAACAAATTGGAATTATTACGTAGTTGTTAAAGTCAACAACCCCTATCACCCATAATAAGACTCCTCTTATTAATAGATGTGGACAACCCACCTTAACAATTAAGGAATTGGGTTTTATTTAATTAATTAAATTCTTTTAATTAATTAAGCTCCCTAATCTTATTAGGGATAATTAATTAAACTCCTTTAACTAATTTAACCTCCTAATCTTATTAGGAATAAATGAGAGTACTTATATTAAATTAATTCCTAAACTCTTTTAGAAATTAAAATAATAATAATTGTAATAACATTAATAAGACTCCTCTTATTAATTTATATTTAATATTTCTAAAATATTAAATAATAAATATTAAGCTATTTAATTTATTCTATCACCATAGATTAAATTAAATATACTTAATATATTATTACGATTATGCCATTAACTTCTTAAATAATTATTCTTCCTTTTATGGTGTGACCCTTTAGGTTCTCCATATTAAACCTAGGTTGTGAATAAATCAATTAGAACAATTCTAATCTTATTTAAATAAATAAATTAAACAATTAATTTATTTAAATAAATAATATTTATTCTACAATAGGGATAAGCCTCTCCCTAGCGATCAGCGACTTTCCGGATAATATAGATTTCAACATTAATCATTAAAGAACCTTTGAGTAAATAGTTCCGACAATTCAATCCTTCCACCATACAATGTCCCAATTAAATATAAGACATGGAATTCTTTGTCAAGTCTTATTTTATTTAATTATATGTATTTCGATCCTTAAATGCATGACTCAAATAATGCAAATTAGAAACTCCTTTCTAATTTCATTACCATAACAACCAAGGACTCTCTTGGGTTGTCATTTATCGAATCACATAGGACATTCTCTTCTTTTATTAGAAGTGGTAGATTCTTTATTGATCATACATTATCTCCATATACAACTTATTATACCCAAGCATACCCTTTGATATACCCTAAGGGTCTTAAGGAATAAGTCAAAGTATAACTCATCATACACAAGATACTATGATGATCTCAAGTCCAAGGATTACTCAGACTACTATATCTACTCTGAGAATTCCTATTGACAGCAAATAAAACTCCATTAGGTATTCCTTAGCGAGCCCGCGTTAAGTGAACTTATTCTCTAATAAGCACCTACATACTTGCTTTAGTGTCTCCACACAAATGATCATGAGATCAATCATCCTCATCCAATGAAAAGCAACGTATGCACCAATCTATCCGGATTCACTAATCCCCAATTTAGTAATCCAATGATTGGAAACTATTTTAGTTTTAAGCTTTCTAAGAATTTAGATCTCATTAGAATGATCATCATCATTATTCTAAAAGCATTGCTTAAAACTATGGGTTTATCACATATTATAAAATAGCATCATGTAGATAATTAAAAGCCTTTATTAAATTAATACTTTTTATTAATAAATGAATAAGATTGTTACAAAGTATATGCTTTATCATCAAACATGATTGGCTTGTGTGCATACTACTTTCAATCTCCCACTTGCACTAAAGCCGATCGTCATGGTAACTCATACTCTTCTTCTCTAAGTGGCGATTATCCTGTCATTGGATAAGCTTTAGTTAATGGATATGTAATGTTGTTTATGAGAGTCCACTATCTCTATAGTGATTTCCCATCTTTCAATGATTCTTATAATCAAATGAAAGTGCCACAACACATGTTTAGATCCAAGATGAGACTTAGGAACTATTCTAGTTACGTAATGAACTTTTAATCCAAACAATCAACTTGCGACTTCATTTATAGCTATATACTTTGTCTTTATCACTAAACCAAAGAAACTCTTTGCTATTTGGAACCTTTCAATTCAACGCACCATTGTTCAAGGTAACACTTTACCTTAAAGTGGATTTTTTTCATCATCTTAGTGCATTCGAAAAACTTGAGTGCATTAAGCCTTCTAGTTTTAATTTAGACCCACCATGAATATGATCACATCCTTAGTGCTTGGGTTAAGCACTTTAAGATATTTTCAGCGACTTACGTTGATCTTCTCCGAGAATATGATCGATCAACATCGGTCTCGTATATTTCATTGCATACATGATTGTCACTCATGCGATCTTTCTTCTTTGGAGTCTATGGGGACTATTAAGAGATACACTCCATGGCTCATCAACATGAGACATCTCTTGGAGTTTGCCATGCTAAACGACTTTAGCATCAAATGAATATACGTTCCTTGGGTTAAGTTGAGCATCCTTTTAAATCTATCTATATAGATTTTCATCCCCAATAATGATACTCTTCCCAAATCATTCATGGAGGATTGTTTAGACAACTTTATCTTTACTGATTGTAGCATTGGTATGTTATTCCTCATCCGTAGTATATCAACATATAATATTAGGAATGTCACGACGCTCCCACTGACCCTTTTGTACACACTAGAACTCTTACCTCATCATATGTAACTGGATCATCATCTTCTATGATGTGTACCTCATCATCATCATCTATGATGAATCCATACCTCCTAGGTATCTTTGGTACTATTCCAGTATACGATTTATCTTGTGATGCAACAACAGTCTATCTATAGGTTCCTCTTATTTGACTTATAGTGTTTTGTGGTTCTTGAACTTTTCAAGATCTATTATCCTCCCACTAGCCCCTTCAATGATAAACACCTTTATCTTAGAAGGCAGCGTATTTTACAACAAACACCTTTTGCTAAGTAGAATTATAGAACATATACCCTAAACTTACTTTAGGATGTCCCACAAATCGACACTTGTCAAATCTTGTCCCAAGCTTATCCTTTTGAAACCTTTTCACATAAGTTGGAACCCTTATCTTAACAAACTTAAGATTAGGAATCCTCCCCATCCATAACTTTTATGGAGTCTTGGGGTAGGATTTTGAGGTTACCATTTTCGTAGATATGTCTGACCATTTCTAGGACATTATCCCGAGAAGGATCTTTGGAATGTCGGTAAAATCATTATGGACCGCACCATGTCCAATAAGGTACGATTTTTCATTCGGATACATCAATCAATTATTGCAGTATCGGGATGTGTCCATTATGAGAAAACTATTTGAGATGATCTAGAAACTTATTGCACAAGTATTTATCCTTGATCTAATCAAAGAATCTTAATACTTTGCCAATTTGTTTCACTTACTTCAATTCTTTGAACCTTTCAAATAATTCACACTTGTATTTTAGCAAATACACACATTCAACTCTTTGAATGATCATCTCCTTTTCTTATACTAATTTGTTCAATATGCAAAATTATTTTCATGTAAGTCAAGTATACAAAATTTATTAAGTAATATTCGATTCTATACAAAACATTATTATTATAAATAGAACAACAATTGTTCTTAATTATAATACCAAAGATTTATTGTTCAACAATAAAATAGAAATAATGTTTCTAACAAGAATTGGAATCTGATAACAACTTATTGACTTAATAGATTTGCCGTAGTAAGCGATGCTAAACTATAAGTTTCTATAGCTAATGCAAGAACCTTTGCTTCATTTTCCACACATAGGATTACTTATCTTTGTTTAACTTTCTACTTACGCTTGGTCCTTCATAAATCTATATTTATGATAACCAAAGTCGGTATCCAATACCCAAGTAGAACCTTGACTTAAAAGAAAAATTTATTTCAATCATGAACAAAATTTGTATTTATAACCGAAACTTCACTAAGCTTCTTTGGTTAGCCACTGCAAGGTGCTTCTCGCAGTTTCTTTCCAGTGTCCATGCTTATTGCAGTGAAAGCAAACTCCTTTGCTATCCGTATCAGTTTTATTCTTATTATCCTTTGTTTATGCCTTTCTTTTTACCTTCTTTGAATCGTTCTTCTTTTCAGAAGATCCTTTGGCCCCTACCAGTAAGACTTGATCTTTCTTGGTTGGAAAGTGACTCTCAACATTTTTCAATATGTTAAGCAAATCAATGAGGCCGATATCTAGCTTGTTTCATATGAAAATTCACAACAATTGTGAAAGGATTAGGGAGTGAGTGCAAGATCAAATCTTGGCTCAACTCTCCATCCATGACAAAACCTGTTGTCCTAATTGATCAATCAAATTGATTATGTTAAGAACTTTTTATGCATCTTTGTAGTGTCATTGGTTATTCTAGATCGGAAGAGCTCCTTAGATATCTCGATATCTTTTAGTCTATTTTCCTCACCATCAACTACTTGATGTGCGGGAATATAGTAGGAGCATCCATAGTTTTATCTTGTGTCATTTGAAGCTCGTTACTCATGGATGCGAGCATGATGCATTGTTAATCAGTGTGCATCATCTTGCCACTTTCTAAAAGTAGCAATCTCTTTCTCGAGGCATTATGCGCAACCATTGCGAGGATAGGCGTATTAAGGACATAAGATAGCTTTTCAACTATGAGAACTATTCTCAAATTCCTTAACCAATCCGTTTAATTGATGCGGTTAATTTTTAGCATCTAATATGCTTCAGTAGTGATAGTAATTTTAGACATTGTAAAATTACGTAAATGAATTTGTAATTAACAACATTTTAACATACATTCTTTTATTAATTACCAAAATAAATTAGGTCTTGTTTTAAATTGGTATCTCCCACTATTTTCATCAAACTATATTACCTCACTTATATAGTTTAAGCAAAATCTAATTAAAGATTTGCTAGTGAGAATAAGGATCCCATTTCAAATGTATATAGCCTTACGGTGACACAACAAACTATATATAAATAAATAGGTAGACAATTTTTGTCAATTACATCAACTATCAACTCCTTTTCTTTTGCCTCTTAGATTATTTTGATCAGTGGTGGCACATCAAGAATCAAAATTATCCAAGTTAAGTCCGACCTAGCACTCCATATATTCAAAAAAGAAAAATATCATCCTTGTGGTGACACAACAAAACAATATTGTTCAATTTTCTTTATAAGCATCAAATGTGATAAATTAACATCTTAAATACTTAATACTTGCCTTGTGGTGACACAACAAACTCATATTAAATATTTAATACTCTATTAATTTTATCATGCTAGAAGGCGACGTTCGATATTCCAAATACCTTTGAACGCTTAGGACTTAATATAAAAAATTGAGGGGTTTTGATATTAATTTGTCTCATCTTGTTTAGCGCGCATGCACATATATATTTAAAATACGCGTCATATTAATGAACATGCGAAGCATGTTTGCATAATATATAATATATATAGTATAAGCATGCACATATAGAATACTATATTCTACTCGGATTGATTATGGACTTTTATTCTAGTTTGGTTCACTAGAGCCACCAAGTGAACCAAAAGGTCAAACCCTAGGGGTGCAAAAAATAATATTTAAATATAACTATTACATTTAAACCTGGGCTCCCTAACAAACGGGTCTTCAAGCGCTCCTTGCTCCTTGATCTCTAATTTTTCAAAATTAATTCTAACTATTCCTATTACAAAACTATTTAAAATAAATAGAAACCTTGATCGTGATCAAGGGAAGTACATAGGAGGAGTTAGAATTTACATTAAGAAAAAATTAGAGAAGGCGAGGACTGCAGTAGACCCCATTTAATAAAACCCATACATTCATGCATCCAACTAAAATAAAATCCAATCGCATTGGTCAATAGTCCATAATCAATCCCATTTATTATCATACACATCACCATACGCATCAATAAATAACATTCATCTTATGAATAATAAACATTTAATATATATATTGATATCATTTAATGGGCAAATTTAGTTAGTATAAAATCTATTTTGAATCAAAATAAACTCCTTTATTTTAATCCAAATTTAAATCAAAATAAAACTATTTTATTTTAATTTATCCAATTTTGAATAAAATAAACTATTTTATTTTAATCAAAATTTTAATCAAAATAAACTCCTTTATTTTAATTAATTATGGAATCCAATTCCATATATAAAAAAAAAACTTCTTTATTAAAGGAACCACGGATATTCTTTCCTATTCACAAATAAACTCTCTTTATTTTGAATAATATGAAATCTAATTTCATATCTAAATAAACTCCTTTACTTAAGGAAAGACCGATTCTTTTTTTCATTCACAAATAAACTCTTTTTATTTTGAATAATATGAAATCTTATTTCATATCTAAATAAACTCCTTTATTTAAGGAAACATAGAATCCAATTTCAACTCCAATTAGTTATCATGGAATCCAATTCCAACTCTAATTAGTTAAGATGAAATTTAATTTTAAAATTAAAATAAACTTTTATTTTAAGATTAAAATAAATTTTTATTTTAATATTAAAATAAATATTTTATTTTAATTATAAAATCATTAAAATATATATTATATATATAAATAATATATATATTACGGTATTAAATATATATATATATATATATATATATATATTATATTATATAGATATATATAGTATAAAATGAGTAATTAGTGATCCCTTGTAATGAAAGAAAAAAAAATAATATATAAAACTTTCCTGTGCTATATAAAGTAACGAGCCTGTTGACAGGAAGGTTGATGTGCACGAAAATTAATAAGAGTCACGGCTTGGCTAATATATTACATATATATAAATTGTGAGACAGCCACGCAAATGACGAAATAGCAAAACAGGTTTTCGCAATTTAATTTTTTTTTTTTTTTAATAAATTTTATACAATAAATTATGCCCAATTAAATTATTCTAAACACATATCAATATACATATCAAATTAAAATAATTAATAATTCGCATAAAGGTTTGGCTCTGATACCACTGTTAGGTTTGTAATATTCTACAACGCAATCAAATTGAAAAATTAATGCGTAAGCGTGTAAAATCGAGTTTTAAAAATTTACAAACCATATACCCGGATCACCCTTTATGCACAATTATTAATTAAGCGAAAAGATAAAGAATAAATCATACCCTTGAAGATCGAAAGCTTCCTGTGTACAAGTTCACCTCCAAATCCTTTCGCGTTCAATCTTGAATCCACCGGGTTTGGTTCCTTCTTTCGATCAACGTTAGCCACCCAAATGTTTGGCCTCAGAGGTGATCCACCAAGGAAGAAGAAAATTCAAGAAGATGGGTATATGGCTCAAAACCCTAGTTTTCTATCTCTATAGAAAAGGCGTGCTCTCCAACAAATTGGAATTATTACGTAGTTGTTAAAAGTCAACAACCCCTATCACCCATAATAAGACTCCTCTTATTAATAGATGTGGACAACCCACCTTAACAATTAAGGAATTGGGTTTTATTTAATTAATTAAATTCTTTTAATTAATTAAGCTCCCTAATCTTATTAGGGATAATTAATTAAACTCCTTTAACTAATTTAACCTCCTAATCTTATTAGGAATAAATGAAAGTACTTATATTAAATTAATTCCTAAACTCTTTTAGAAATTAAAATAATAATAATTGTAATAACATTAATAAGACTCCTCTTATTAATTTATATTTAATATTTCTAAAATATTAAATAATAAATATTAAGCTATTTAATTTATTCTATCACCATAGATTAAATTAAATATACTTAACATATTATTACGATTATGCCATTAACTTCTTAAATAATTATTCTTCCTTTTATGGTGTGACCCTTTAGGTTCTCCATATTAAACCTAGGTTGTGAATAAATCAATTAGAACAATTCTAATCTTATTTAAATAAATAAATTAAACAATTAATTTATTTAAATAAATAATATTTATTCTACAATAGGGATAAGCCTCCCAATGATCAACGACTTTCCGGATAATATAGATTTCAACATTAATCATTAAAGAACCTTTGAGTAAATAGTTACCGACAATTCAATCCTTCCACCATACAATGTCCCAATTAAATATAAGGCATGGAATTATTGTCAAGTCTTATTTTATTTAATTATATGTATTTCGATCCTTAAATGCATAACTCAAATAATGCAAATTAGAAACTCCTTTCTAATTTCATTCTTACCGCCAAGGACTCTTTGGGTTGTCATTTATCGAATCACATAGGACATTTCTCTTCTTTATTAGAAGTGGTAGATTCTTTATTGATCATACATTATCTCCATGTACAACTTATTATACCCAAGCATACCCTTTGATATACCCTAAGGGTCTTAAGGAATAAGTCAAAGTATAACTCATCATACACAAGATACTATGATGATCTCAAGTCCAAGGATTACTTCAGACTACTACTATCACTACTGAGAATTCTATCGACGAAAGCAAATAAAACTCCATTAGGTATTCCCAATGAGCCACGCTCGGTGAACTTATTCTCTAATAAGCACCTACATACTTGCTTTAGTGTCTCCACACAAATGATCATGAGATCAATCATCCTCATCCAATGAAAGCAAGCAACGTATGCACCAATCTATCCCGGATTCACTAATCCCCAATTTAGTAATCCAATGATTGGGAACTATTTTAGTTTTAAGCTTTCTAAGAATTTAGATCTCATTAGAATGATCATCATCATTATTCTAAAAGCATTGCTTAAAACTATGGGTTTATCACATATTATAAAACAGCATCATGTAGATAATTAAAAGCCTTTATTAAATTAATACTTTTTATTAATAAATGAATAAGATTGTTACAAAGTATATGCTTTATCATCAAACATGATTGGCTTGTGTGCATACTACTTTCAGTCTCTTCGTATCAACATGCATAATAACATACAAGTATAAATTTTACAAAACAATATATGTTTGACATATTAAAATCACGTATAAGGGCCATATGGCCATATTCCATACTCTGTAAATTTTGAAGCAACCATATACGATGTATTTTCATGAAAATGATGATATGGTTATACAATATATATAATCAAATACGATATGATACATCTTAACCCATATATGCATATAACCCTTACAATTTCCAATTACAGAGACTTTATAGAAGACTTAGGAGTCATATTCATGGAAACTTTAAATGACGTAAAATTGATAATTGGGTTGGAGAGAATTACCCAAAGCGTAGAGTGAGCGAAGATAACAATCTTTCTTACAAAACACCACTTCAATCACACCACTCACAATCTCTCTCAAAATTATAACTTTTCTCTCTGAATTCTCAAACACTCTCCCTCTCTGCTTTTCCAAACTCAGAAAATAATAAGAAGGAAAAGGAGAATACGTATAATAAATAAGCAACTGACGCGCATTATGGTCAGTTAACCCAATAATGGGTAATTGCTTCCAACCACTACTAGGGCCTCGTTTGGCAAGCCTTAATTGATTCAAAGTCATTTAATTTAATAAATCTCTTATCCTATAGTTTAATAATGTCACATCCAATTATAAAATAAATCAATTATCTTATTTACTTTACTTTAAAAATAAAATATGATAATTTGTCATTAATTCACATTGTCACATAATTAATTTCTTATTTATTAATTATGTCAAATTATTAAATCTTTAATTAATTATTACATTAATTAAAATAACATTATGCTTATTAAATATTTCATTTAATTCAATAAGCTCACATAAATACATACTTGAATAATAATTATTCTCCATATTAATTTAATAAATATAACACATATAATCAAATTAATCTACCACAACTTCATCAATTAATTATTTAATCTAATAATTTAATCATCAAAAATATTTATTTAATTCAATAAATATTAAAATTAAATTATAAAAATCTCGATCGTCACATCTTTCCCCCCCTTAAAAGGATTATGTCCCCAGAATCACTACTCAATAAATTCGACCCGTTGCATTCTCCCCCCTTACAAAGATTCTATCACCAGAATCGGCTACACAAATTAAGTAAATAAATGAGGGTAATTATTCATCATATTCTCTTCGAGTTCCCACGTAGCTTCTCCAGCGTTGTGGTTCCTCCAAATTACCTTCACAGAAGGTATTACTTTATTTCTGAGAACTTGTTCTTTTCTGTCGACAATTTAAACAGAAATTTCTTCGTAAGATAAGTCTTTTTCAAAATGTAGGGGTTCGTATTCAATTACATGCTTGTAATCGGGTTTGTAGGGTCGTAAAACAGAAACATGGAAGACGTTGTGGACATTCTTGAGTGCTGGAGGTAGGGCTACCTCATAAGCAACTTCTCCGATTCTTCACAGTACTTCAAATGGTCCAATGAATCTTGGGCTTAATTTCCCTTTCTTTTCGAACCTGATCTTTCTCTTCCATGGAGTGACATTTAAGAACACATAACTACCCGATTCAAACTCAATATTTTTACGATGTGGATCGGCGTACTTCTTCTGCCTATCTTGAAATTTCGCTACCTACCGTGTTACGATTACTTTGATTATTTCTGGCATCTCATTGTACCAATTCTAGCCCTAAGAATTGTCTTTCGCCAACTTCATCCCAAAGAAAGCGGAGTTCGCACTTTTCTCACGATAACGCTTCATAAGGCGGCATGCCAATACTAGCGTGGTAACTGTTATTGTAGCCGAACTCTACAAGCGGTAGGTGATCGTCCCAATTTCTTTTAAAGTACATCACACAGGCTCTTAGCATATTTTCTAATGTCTGAATCATTTTTTCGCTCTGTCTATCTATTTGAGGGTGATATGCCATACTCATCCGCAATTGCGTACCCATGCATTCCTGTAGACGTTTTTAGAAGTTCGATGTAAAGCGCGGATCCTTATTGAAAACAATTAAAACCGGCACTTCGTGCCTCGAAACAATCTCTTTTGCATATAACCTTGCCAACTGATCTAAGTTGAATCTGATTTTTATCGGAAGGAAGTGTGCGGATTTCGACAGTCGGTCAACGATAACCCATACTACATCGTAGCCTTTCTGAGTCATCGGAAGGCCAACCACGAAGTCCATTGTAATATGTTCCCATTTCCATTCTGATATCTCCAATGGTTGTAGCAACCCACTTGGTCTCTGATGTTCTGCTTTCACTTTCTGACAGGTCAGACACTTGGCAACACATTCTGCAACATCACATTTCAAATTTGGCCACCAGAAGTGTTGTCGAAGATCTTGATACATCTTGGTACTACCAAGGTGAATCGAATATCGTGAGCTATGAGCCTTGCTCAAAATGTCTTCCGTAATCTCTGTGACTGGCGGTACCCAAACTCTGTTTTCAAATCTCAGTATTCCTTCCTTATCCATTTTGAATCTCGGTTCAGTTCCTTCAGATATCTTCTTTGTCACCTTTTTACATTCTTTGTCCTGAAGCTGAGCCTCCTTAACTTTATCCAGTAGGGTTGTACCAGATTGCATCTGAAATAGCTTCTCATCAATTTCCATAGGATACTTCACTTCCAACTCCAGTTTCTCCATTTTAGAAATTAGCTCCTCCTGAGCGGTCAACATCATCAACTTTTCCCGACCCTTTCTACTTAAGGCGTCGGCAACGACGTTTGCCTTACCCGGATGGTATAAAATCTCAAAGTCGTAGTCCTTAATTAACTCCAACCATCTTCTTTGGCGCATATTCAAGTCTTTCTGTGTAAAAATATATTTTAGACTTGTGGTCTGTATATATTTCACACTTCTCCCCTTAAAGATAGTGCCTCCAAATTTTCAAAGCAAAAACTACTGCAGCTAACTCCAAGTCATGGGTCAGATATCCCTTCTCATAATCCTTCAATTGTCGTGATGCATACGCAATGACTTTGCCATTTTGCATCAGCACACAGCCAAGTCCTTTATGCGACACATCACTATAAACAACAAAATTTCCTGTATCGTCCGGAAGAGACAACACATGTGCTGTACTCAACCTCTTCTTCAATTCTTGAAAGCTTTCCTCACACTTCTCCGTCCAAACAAATTTCACAGCTTTTCGAGTCAAATTCGTTAACGGAGTTGTGATCTTGGAAAAGTCTTGTATGAATCTTCTGTAATATCCTGCCAATCCAAGAAAACTTCGTACTTTCGACGGCGTCCTCGGCTGATCCCAGTTAATCACGGCTTCGACTTTTGATGGATCTACCGAAATTCCATTTTTATCGATCACGTGCCTAAGAAATTGCACCCGCTCGATCCAAAATTCGCATCTCGAAAACTTGGCATACAACTTCTCCCTTCTCAATACTTACAACGTTAATTTCAAATGTTCTTCATGTTCTTCCTTGGTTTTCGAATAAACCAAAATGTCGTCTATAAATACCACTACGAACTTGTCCAAAAACGGTTTGAACACACCATTCATTAATCCCATAAATGCTGCAGGAGCATTCGTTAGACCAAACGACATAACCAAAAATTCGTAGTGACCATATCGTGTTACAACGCCGCCTTCTTGGACATCCTCCTGGTCTCACCTTCAGTTGATGATAACCACTCCTCAAGTCTATCTTGGAAAAATATCTCGCTCCCTTCAATTGATCAAACAGATCATCGATTCTCGGTAATGGATATCTATTCTTAATCGTGACCTTATTCAATTCTCTGTAGTCAATGCAGAGCCGCATCATTCCGTCCTTCTTCTTCACAAACAACACCGGCGCTCCCCACGGCAATACGCTTGGTTGAATGTACTTCTTGTCCAGTAATTCTTGTAATTGTACCATTAATTCTTTCATCTCTACCGGTGCCATTCGGTACGGTGCCTTCGATATTGGAGCGGTTCCTGGCGAAAAATCGATCACGAAATCAACTTCTCTATCTGGCGGAAGTCCTGGAAAATCGTTTGGAAATACATCGACGAAGTCTCTCACTACTGGTACCTCCTCAACTTTCGGATTCTCTTTACAACTGTCGACTATTTAAGCTAAATATCCTACACAGCCTTGTCTTAACAACTTCACGGCTCGCATCATCGTGATAACTCGCTTTGTCAGGCGACTTGCTACTATAAAACACAACCTTTGGCCGGAGTCATAAGGTTAATACGCTTCTTTTTGGCAATCAATTACTGACCCGTAATTGAATAACGATCCATTCCCAAGATAACATCAAATTCCTCAAGTCGAATAGGGATAAGATCTATGTTCATGATATTACCCTTAATATCCACTCTACAGTTCTTATGTACGTACTTAACAGTGATTATTTCTCTATTCGCAATTTTTATGTTCATGGGGTAATCCAACTCATCCATAGGCAAATCTAAATTCTTAGTAAAGTCATCGGATATAAAGGAACAAGTAGCACCAGAATCAAATAAAACATAAGCATTAATTTTATTGATCGGAATGATACCTGACACCACATCACGAGACTGAATTGCATCCTACACCGTCATGTTGAAAGTCCTGGCGGTCAGTCGGTTAGTTGCGGTTGGTCCTATGATAGTCAAGGCATTTCCACTGCTATTTCCCTTGTTTCCTTCTGATCTTGCCCCTCCAGATCCCTTCTTAGGACAGTCTCTTGCCAAATGATCTTTTGAACCACAGGTGAAGTAGGCACCCTTCTTTGGGTTAGGACAGTTAGGTGCTATGTGGCCTTCCTGACCACAATTGTAGCACACTCTTTTTCCCTTCATGCAAACTCCCAGATGAGCTTTCTCACAAGTCGGGCATGCTTCAATCCTCTTCTTCTGACCTCCTTGCTGATTTCTCGATGATGAGTTGTCATTCCACCTCTTCTTCTGATTAAAATTACCACCTCCTGTGCCACTTCCACTAGCCTTGTTATTTCCTTCACTTTCAGTCTTCTTCTTCTTCTAATCTTGATTGTACTTGGTCACCGCATCGCTTCCACCTTCAAATGAGGATGGCCTTTTTCGAGACTCAAAGAAGCGTGTTTATTTGAAACATTGATATTTTCATTTGTATACCTGTGGCTTGATCCTTGTTCAAAACGTCTCGCCTTTCTCTCATCCGTGTGAACTTGATACGGGGCGAACCTCACCAACTCGTTGAATCTAGCTGCATAATCAGGTACGAACATATTCCCTTGCTTCAACTCCAGAAACTGAACCTCCATTTGGTTCTGTGAGCTGGTCGGGAAATACATCTCAAAAAACATCTCTTTGAATCTCTCCCAAGTAATCACACCTTCACCTCCACGGACCTTGTTCGCTTTCCACCAGTAACTGGCTTCAGACTTCAGCATAAACGTTGCAAAAGAAGTCTTCTGATCGTCTCTAACTCTAGCAACATCGAAAACCTTATCCATTTCCATAACCCACGTTTGAGCCTCAATTGGGTTCATGGAACCTTTAAACTCTGGCGGTCCCATCGCCTTGAAATCCTTAAACGTAGTATTTGGTGGAGCTTGAGGTTGATTATTCATTGCTCCAGCTAGCAAGTTAACCAATTGCTGAACAGGATTATCATTTACGTTATTGTTGTTATTTGTAGATCTTTCTTGAGCTGGTTGACGTTGTTGTCTTCTTCTTTGCGGCATATTTCTGTTAAAATATATGCTTATTAGATCTTTGTTTATTTCTCTAAATAGTTAAGACTTAACTCAACAATTTAATATAATTATTTAACACATTATATCAAACAACTTGATATATTTAATTAAATCAAAAGTTTTAACATCAAACGATAGCATCACTGCTATTTACATCAATTATCTTGATATAAAGAATCTACAAGATTTAAAATATTAAAATATTCCTTCATTCATAAACACATCAGAATTTACATATAAAAACTAATTAAGTCTTTCACATATTTAAACAAATCCTATCACTGTCGGTTAAGACGCTGAATAGCCTTTCTACGTTCTTCTTCTATGATATGAGACATCGTCTTGCGATCCAACATGTACGATGGTAACCCTTCGAACTGGATTGGGTACCTCAAAACTCAATCCTGGGTCTCATCCATTGCCTTATTAAGTGTAGAATACGTCTCCCCAAGCTTAGCCTTCTTTGCACGACCATCCTCTTCCACAAGATCAGCACGACGTGACTCTCTTACCCAGCCCTCCTCTGCTAAAATCAGCCTTTCTGAGCTTTCCTTCAGTTCCTTCTTCAACTTCTCTATCTCCTCGGTCTTATCCTCGGTTTGACCCTTCTCGTGGACCAAATCCCATTCTACATTTCCCAGTCGTGAGTGAAGAGTCTCGATCTCCCTCTCATTCTGTTCGAGAGTAATCTGCTGAATAATTGCCCGCTCAGTCAGATCCTGGACATCGTCTCGTAACTCTACGTTACAGTCGTATAACGCGTCATACATTTCAGCATCAATGGAGTGCGGTGGAAACTCCTCTTCTTCCTCTTCAAATTCCTCCTCAGGATCCTCCTCAGGATCGGTCTCAGGTTCATGCTCCTGACTAACAATGGTGATCAATGGAGATGACTCCCTCTGTACCAACTGTTCCCTAACGACATGAATGTCTCGGGGCTCCTCCTCTGTCGGTACTGTAGGTACTCGGGGTTCCTCCTCCCCTGCTCGACTAGTTCCTCCAACATCCGACATCCTGACAACAAAATTTTGAGTTTTAGTTACTAAGTCGTACTAGTGAGCACATAATTTAACACACAAGCACATAAAGTCTTTTATTATCTTCAATGAATTACAAAAATTCATTTCCTAGAACTCGATAAGAGTTTTCTATCACTTTATTCTTTCTATAAGGCTAATACCTAAGGTTGTTCCCCCACCTAAGGTTCATAACCTATGGCTCTGATACCAACCTATGACACCCCCAAATCCGGGTACTTCGATTCCATGGGATTTGGTGTTCACTGTACAAATATCATCTATCTATCTACCCATAATAAATGCAAACCATGCAATAGATAGAAATAAAATCCTCCCCTTATGGGGTTACAACATCGGAATAAGTCTGTGCGGAAACATCTGTGCGGAAACATAAACAAATAAGTCTTAATAACATCAAGTCTTTACAATAACATTCTTAAAATTAAATAACAAGTCTTCATCACTTATTACCTTTGCCTTTGCCTTTGCTAGTAGAAGGCTCATCGTACCTTTCGTTCTTAACTGCAATGTTATTATTACGCAAGAGTGAGCATGAATGCCCACAAGTATAAAAATGAAATAACAATATATAATAACATGCGAGTGAATCAAAGACTTCTGAAATAAAGCTCAGCTTTTGAATCAAGAATGAATAACAAGAATTCAAAAGATTTATGAGGGTCATAGACCTTGAACTATGTCCTAGGTTATCAAGGGTTATACTTGAAACCTTTAACAGTCATAAGACTATGGACTCTTCTACTGCATTACTTAGGGGATCACCCTTAGTACCACATCTTGTGCATAATATCTTACGCTAACACATGAGAAATCCCTATCTGAGGTTGTTCATCTTAGTTTGACATCGAGTCGCTTTTCAAAGGAAGTTTGGTTTGGATAATTCAATAAGGGTTCTGAAATTTAGAACGTTCATCAACTATGGACTAGTCGAATCAATTAAGGGTTTGCTAGTCTAATAAGGTTCAACAATAAATGATAATTAAATTGAATAAAAATCTTAAGAGGTATACAATAGAACAAGTATTGTATAACAGAATCATACTTTTAAAATGATAGATAATCTTTAATATAACAAACTGAACTTGATTTATAAACTTGAATAATGATAACAAGTAGGGTTAGGAAACTTGCCTCGTGCGTAGATTACACGTTAATTAAACACGTTCCTTGAATTTAATCCTACATATCATTTTCATTCACAACTCTAGTTAATTATAATATAATTAAACATCATAGGTTCATTCTTTTGTCTAAACTTTGGTTATGACTATACTTAGTCAAATTATCACACTTATTGTCACATAATAAACACTTCACGAATACTAAACTAATTATGCATTTAATAATTTAATCCACATAAAATTATGTTATTGACATGTTAATAATCTGTTTTAACATATCACTATACTCTAATATATTTTTAAGTTCATTAAATTAGGTTAACATCACATTCATGGACTTGCACACTTTAAAAAAATTTCATTTCTGAACATTCTAGAGAGAAATAGCATTATTTCGTTGAATCGATTATTATTATTGTGTATGGCACACACATTGGCGGCCAGTCAATGGCGTTGTGGTGCGACTCTTATGCTCATTGAAAAGTAAATTGTCAATGCACATGACAGATTAGACATTGATGAAAGCGGCGATTCATGAAAAAAAATCGCAGAACATGCCAATTTCTACCAATTTGTTATTTCTTACATCTAATTTGACATACCCATATACTAGAATTTGTATATAATCATTACTCAACATTTATAGAGTGATTTTAATCAATTAAAACACATAATTACAGAATAAAAATGTAAATTTCACTGTTCTTGATGTTCTTGAAGGTTTTGAACATAAATCATAAAAATTAACACTACAAATTCGTTATAACACCGAATCCGTTCATTTCAAATTTGGTCTCTTCGTATCAACATGCATAGTAACATACAAGTATAAATTTTACAAAACAATTTATGTTTGACATATTAAAATCAAGTATAAGGGCCATATGACCATATTCCATACTCTGTAAATTTTGAAGCAACCATATACGATGTATTTTCATGAAACTGATGATATGGTTATACAATATATATAATCAAATACAATATGATACATCTTAACCCATATATGCACTTAACCCTTATAATTTCCAATTACAAAGACTTTATAGAAGACTTAGGAGTCATATTCATGGAAACTTTAAATGACGTAAAATTGAGAATTGGGTTGGAGAGAATTATCCAAAGCGTAGAGTGAGCGAAGATAACAATCTCTCTTACAAAACACCAGTTCAATCACACCACTCACAATCTCTCTCAAAATTATAACTTTTCTCTCTGAATTCTCAAACACTCTCCCTTTCTGCTTTTCCAGACTCAGAAAATAATAAGAAGGAAAAGGAGAATACGTATAATAAATAAGCAACTGACGCGCATCATGGTCAGTTAACCCAATAATGGGTAACTGCTTCCAACCAATACTAGGGCCTCGTTTGGCAAGTCTTATTTGATTTAAAGTCATTTAATTTAATAAATTTCTTATACTATAGTTTAATAATGTCACACCCAATTATAAAATAAATCAATTATCTTATTTACTTTACCTTAAAAATAAAATATGATAATTTGTCATTAATTCACACAGTCACATAATTAATTTCTTATTTATTAATTATATCAAATTATTAAATCTCTAATTAATTATTACATTAATTAAAATAACATTATGCTTATTAAATATTTCATTTAATTCAATAAGCTCACATAAATACATACTTGAATAATAATTATTCTCCACATTAATTTAATAAATATAACACATATAATCAAATTAATCTACCACAACTTCATCAATTAATTATTTAATCTAATAATTTAATCATCAAAAATATTTATTTAATTCAATAAATATTAAAATTAAATTACAAAAATCTCGATCGTCACAATAATCTTACTGATCAACAGTCCATCTATGCACGTAAGCCAAAGTTGACTTTCATCACAATATAAGCATGAGGATGATGACAATGATATAAGCATTAATCAAACGAAATCAAGGATAAATATTAAAGATTTTAACTTTATCCAGAGTTTAAAAATATCCAAATTGTCAACATAATACTGCTTTGTGGAGTAAAATTCAAGAATAATATTCATGTATCAAAAATAATTTGGACAGAAAAGAAATATATTTTTTGGGTGAATAGTACTCCGTGAATAGTACCCTGTGAATAGTACTTTGAGAATAGTACCTCGTGAATAGTACACTAGCATGAAAAGTGCCCCAAATACCCGAGTGAATAATATACTAGTAAATAATAACCAGGTGAATAGTAACCCATGAATAGTAACTCGTGAATACTACTCCGTCACGAAAAGTGTACCGAATATCCGAGTGAATAATATTCGGGTGAATAGTAATTGGGTGAATAGTAACCCTTAAATAGTAACTCATGAATATTACTCCGTGAATAGTACTCATAAAAGGAAAATACAAAAGAAAACAATATTCCATGACGAGTACAAAAGAAATGACATCTCATACGAGTATAATAGAATATACGAAACTGCAAATGGATTTTCACCTGCCATGCGGTAATCCACGTAGACAGATCATTTCCACAGTTTAATAAAGAATAAATACGAAGAGTCATTCACCATGCATGCGGTAGTCCGCGTAGACATGTTATTCCAACAGAATAATAAAGAATGAAATAATAGAAGAATTTCACCATGCATACGGTAGTCCGCATAGACAGGTTATTCCATCAGAATAATAAAGAACGAAATAACATAAAAATTTCACCATGCATACAGTAGTCCTTGTATACAGGTTATTCTAACAGGATAATAAAAAATGGAATAACAGAAGAATTTCACCATGCATACGGTAGTCCACGTATACATGTTATTGCAACAGAATAATAAAGAATGGAATAACAACCCTTACGAGTATTGAAAGAAAATAACTCTCTTCATGAATACGAAATAAATAATACCCCTTACGAATATTAAACGAAAATAATATTCATACGAATACGAAAAATAATTTCTCTTCAGAATATGAAATAAATAATACCCCTTATGAATATTGAACGAAAATAATATCTCTTTAGAATATGAAAAACATAATAACCCTTACCTCAGAAGAAGACTGAATACTGGAATAGTGAAGTAGCAGACTTCTCTTTTTCTTTCTCTCTATAACTTCTCTCTCTATATCATCTCTCTCTATAATTGCTCTTATGAGTCTTAGTGAATTGGTGAGAATGAAGGAGGAATGAGCTTCTATTTATAGAAAAATATAGTTTTGATAATTGCACGTTTTGGGGCTCGAAATATTATAGTATAATACCTTCATCTTTTCCTTCATTTTTTATTTAGTCCTGCAAGTATTATCAAACTTGCACCACCTCCCCTAATAGTATATCATGTGAATCAATAGTATAATCACGTGACTCAATATTACAATCATGTGAAAAAAATAATTACAATATAGTACCTTCATCTATACCTCCATTTTAAATTTAGTCATGCAAGTATTATCAATCTTGCACCACCTTCCCTAATAGTACATTCACGTGACTCAATAATACACACATGCGAACAAATAATTATAACCATGTAAATTAGTAGCAATTAATTGCTCATTTATCTAATTAATTACCCGATTGGTCAATATAACCTCAAGACATCAATTATTGTCGGAATAGATGTCGATTTCCACTAACACTAATAATCCCAAAACAATGAAAATATCAATTTCATCTTTAATCAATACGAACTTATTCATCATTAATATTATAACTCACAATATTTAACAACCAGATCATTCCCAGGAAAGAGGGAGCTTTCAGATAAGATTTCTCCTATTCAAGATAATTAGGTGACCAAACCTCTCCTTGACAGAACTTTCTAGACATCGTCAATATTGAAAATAATAATATGAATAACTTTGTCGTCTCAATTATTGATTTAATAATGATAAATATTATGCAGATGATACTGTGACAATAATTGCATCAATAATATGAGAGATATGATGCAACAATTACTGTAGCAATAATTGAGTATAATTGAGTGATTTCTTACGTAAGCATCAATAATCAATATCGTGTGCTACTAGGCAACCACACATATTACTGTACTTTTATCACCGATTGTTTTATGACAACTTGCTTACTTTGAAATTTTTTCACATATTACCCTTAACTTTAACCTTTTATCAATTTAACCATATACTAAATAGAATAATAATTATAGGAAAATTGAATACTTTCAATTTATAAAATTCGGGGTCTTACAAGGGAGTTGTTGTAAGACCCCAACTTTTATGAATAAAGATGAATTTTCTATAAATACCATTTTTGAATATTATGGAATGAATTTGATATAATGTTATAATTGTGGGTAATATTTATAAATTTTGCAAAGTACGCAAGTTGTTATATAATATTCAATTGGTCGGGGAATATTCATTTTAACAGAGAATATTCGCATAACCAAGACAATCATTGGTGGACCCCATTAATCGAAATTATCATCGGATTGAGAAAACGACAAAAATACTTTATGAAAATAATGGCGAAAGTTTTACCGTTAACTGTTGAAACACCCGGTGTTAAAAGTACAGTAATACACGTGGTTACATAGTAGCACACAATATTGATTATTGATGCTTACGTGAGAAGTCACTCAGTTTTGTTCAATTATTACTACGATAATGCTTTGCGATAGTATCTCACGTTATTTGATTCAATTATTGTCAATATTTTATATATTATTAAATCAATAATTGAGATGACAAAGTTATATATTAATATTATTATTTGAAATATTAACGATATCTAGAAATTCTGTCAAGGAGAGGTTTGATCACCTAATTGCGTGCCAATAGGGAGAAATCCTTGTCGACGTCGGGATTTTTGTGTGTCCCTTTCCGTTACTTGTTCTTTGGTGTTCTCATTTTAGGTGAGATTTATTTGAAAAAACAAGTGAAAAAGGTCCGACATGTATGATGTCGACGATGGGACTGTTAAGAGTCGCCAGTTGGTTTTTTAAATGGTTGTACCAACACAACCGAGAAACCGAGATTCGTTTAGGGACCGGGGACTTGGTTATGCGGGGGGAAGGTGTTAGGCACCCCCCGACATCCGTGTTACCATGGTGACCGCCTCTTTTCAAGAAACTATTATCTGAGTGTGTGTGTGTGTGGGTCAATGTGCTATTATATGGAAGTTATGCGAGGCCTCGTTCGAACCTATATACACAGGGTTTGAATTTATGTAAAATTCAGTTTTTAGCAAGATATGGCGGTTGATGTTTTATAAAAGAGGTTTTTCAAACCTCGATGCTCAATAGGAATTGAGACCTTTTACACTCCCATTTTTATTAAGTGATCTACCGGATTGATTGATTTTATTTGACGGATGCGAGGCATCCGTATGAAAATAATGTACAAAAATAATGCCGACTACCTCGCGGGTATGGAAACCATCTGAGGAAATTCAGACATCGCATAATAATTTACAAGCTGCTTACAGCTGAAAAATGTCCATCACGGGAACCGAATCTAGATTCAATGGGATGAATCTGTGATCACATGATTCCTAGGCGCACAGAATGTTGCAATTTGTATAAAAGCGGTAAATATATATATACAGACATGATCACAAACCACGAAGCACCTCCATGGGGGATCAGAAATATAAATAAAGCTGTTAAAAGCTATTAACCGCCACGGAGGAAACTCCAGGCGGGACAAAACATAAATAAAGCTATAAAGCGATCAACTGCCACGAAGAGAGTTCAACCACAGCTTTTATTATATATATATATATATATATATATATATATATATATATATATATATATATATATATATATAAAAGCGAGTAAATGCACTGCATCAAGTTCAGGCTCATCGAACAAAGTCCCACACAGTTGATATATATATATATATATATATATATATATATATATATATATATATATATATATAAAAGCTTAATAAACGCACTGCATCAAGTTCAGGCTCATCGAACAAAGTCAGATTATTACGTTAATATATATAAGTATATATATATATATTAAAGTAGTAAACGCACTGCATCAAGTTCAGGCTCAATCGAGGCATAACTCGATAATGTTAGTCAATATATATGTAAATATATATAATATATATATACAGATTAAAATGAAACCACTGGATCAAGTAAGGCAAAAGCAAGCAACACGACTCTTAACGTGTAGAAGGGTGTGTGCAAAGATGAAGAGAAAGACTCTAAAGTGTGTGAGAAGGCTACACCGATCGCTAAAAAGGCTTCTATATCTTTAGAGTGGGTAAACACTCTTGGGCTTTTGTGGGTACAAAAGAGGCTATATATGAGCTCGCTGTGTGTTTAAAAGTGGGAAAATACATCTGTGTATGGTGAGTGCAGAGCAAATTGTGCAGGGTTTCCCCGTCTTTTTTCTCTTAAAAATCAGCACCCCAAGCCCTCTATTTATAGGCATATGAGCCGCAGGTGTACTTGCGGCTGAGCCACAGGTGTACCAGAGGCGGGTCGGGTCGGCCCGGGTTTGTCGGGTCGGGTCGTCTCGATGTACATGCACTCAGGCACTGTAATGTCCACTCGATTTTTGAGAAGTGCAATCTGGGCATCCGTTTTGAGGTATACAGGACCTATTTCGGACCACCGTTGTTGAGAGTTGTATGATGGCATGGGATTAGAGTTTATACGAAGTCATTGAAGATGGGACGATGCCCTCCGGTCTTCAAGCTTCAACTTTCATCCGTTACCCCACACAATAGTCACTTGGGATTGGTTAGCCTTGCGAGACATCGTTGCATAGAGACGTGATGTGGCATCGTGTTGGACGAGATGACGATGTTGCCCCTCACCGGTGTTATCGCCAGATTGGGGCGATAAAGCAGACGTTGCTCAGACTTCGCTGAGATTGGACTGCTGCAATTGTTGAAGGTCCTCATTGTCATCTTTGAGGTGTGCCTGTCTTCACGATGTTATTGCCGGGTTGGTACAGTGTATCTCGTTGTGAGTGCTGAGATTAAAGCTGGTGGCATTTGAAACAAGTATTTCCGGGGTTATCTCCGAAACTACATTCCTTGGGGTTATCACCAAGGTTGGTGGCTATTCCCATGGTTTGGACTGAGACTAGATACCTCGGGGTTATCTCCGAGATTAATCGATCTTCTCCGGTGTGTTCCGGTATTGTATCTGCAGGTCTCAGGGTTATATCCGAGCTTGGAACTGTTGCTCCTAGAGTGTGATCTAGGGTTGATGCTGAACTCCCGGTAGTATCCGGTATGGATTTGGATTGTCTTTCAGGGTTCTCTCTTAAAAGATGAATCTATCCTTCTGCAATGTTAGTAATAGTTGTACAAAAAATTTTGAGTGTCTACAGATGCCCCTATTTATCATACTCATGCATGGCGATGCATGGGTAGGATAAAGAATTCTAGACACTTGAAACGCAACAAGATAAACATGGTACTATGGATAGCAACATGATGCAAATGTATGATGCATGTGTACGGGGTTGGGGCCCAACATACCGGGATGATTTTGGCTCCTCGTTGCTTCAACCGGGATGGGCAACATTGACCGGATCCTGTAGTTCGAATCTGTTAGGATGTTGATGTTGGAGTTATCACCAAACTCCTGTGTTCTTGATAACGACTTGATCCTGAATGGGTACCTATTATGTGTAAGAGATCTGTGGGGATAAAGCTTGATCTATTTGAGGATGTGTATAACATATTCCATCATCTATCCTCTTTGATAATGTCGACCTCTCCTGGTTAGTATCGCCTGAATATGTCACGATTCTGTTGGATTCACTGCCAACAACAAATGCTGTCAGGGATGCCTGACCTTCGTTGACGTGTGGATCAACGGCTGAAACATCCTGTGGGATATACTGTCAAGGTTGCTTGACCTTCACTGACGTGTGTATCAACGGCTGAGACTCTGTGAGGAGATCGTCAAGGTTGCTTGACCTTCGCTGACGTGTAGATCAACGGAGCATTGCGTTGTGACCCCCGCCGGGGATCCGCTGGGGAATATGAGCAGCTAGGTATGAGAACCTCAAATAGCTCTATAGCTCTGATAGGTTTAAACGCTATCGGCTGAAATGACGGTTGATACGTGTGTCAACGGCTGAGCATGCGTTGCTACTACCGCCAGAGATATACGTTATAACTTCCCGTTGGGATCTATCGGGACGCGAGTACGCATTTAACTACCAAACGGTTCTCAACGCTCGATGGGTTTACTTGCCATCTATCTATTTGAAATAATGTCAAGGCTGCTTGACCTTCGTTGATAGAATTGTCAACGGATGAACGTGTTGTAACCCGCACCGGGGATCTACATTGTAACCCCCGTCGGGGACTCACGTTGTAACCCCCGTCGGGGACCTACGTTGTAACCCCCGTTGGGGACTTACTTAGGGTAATGACCTTGAGTCACAGATCGGACTGTCGACGACGAGGTATTGTCGGATGTGATTTGTGACAAATGGGATCATTGGCAGGGTATACCTCGTGTTCGGGTGACTACCAATGAGTGATGTATAGGTTCAAAGTATCATCTGAGAAGACCAGGATTGTATGCTGTTTTGCTCAATCGCGTGGCATTTTTATTCCCGATTTGACCTTTCTAGTCCGCGAGAACTCCTTTTTAACTCGAATTGGACTGAGCCGAAGGGGTGGGACCCACATAGGGGGTGCAAGTGGTGCACACCACTCGCAGCCAGTAGTGGGGCTCATGCCAAAGCGTGGATTATAAATTCCAGCAGACCTTACTTTACAAGTCACTTTCAACTTGTTTCACTTTAGAAAAACCACGAGCCATCTTCAGATCTGCTGAGTTCGGGCTGCTTTCTGCAAATTCTGTCACCGTGCAAGTGTTCTACACTATCCTGGTAACGTATGCATGTATTTTTTTCTAGTTTATGTCCGTTAGATTGTGAGATATTGCACGAAATGCATCTAAACACATAGTAGTGATTATGAATGCACAAATGACTTGATAAAAAATATTCAACATAGTAAATGTTAGTATTAAACCATGCTGAACATAATGATGTGAAAAAATTTGACTTCCGAGATACCAAATTCGCACCTTTTTCTGGTAATTTTTTGTCCTATTTGAGGTCCAATGAGCAAAAGGTAGAAAGGCAAAATACTCCTAGCATTGAGGTTGGCCTTATGCATGATGATTTTGATTTTTAATGCATATATTAGGTATATGACTTTGGGATAGGTGTGCTACTGAATGGCCACCTAGACATGCCTGTGTGCATGTGGATAGTCCTATTTTCAAAGGGGACTATGGCGAAATTTTTCCAAATGTAGGCATTGGGTAGTCATGCATTTTAACTCTATCATATGTTTAAAGTAAATGCATGCATGCATATAGTCATAAATGCATTTAAAAAGCTCCAGGTAAAGAAATACCACACCCTTTCTGAGGTGATTTGGAGAATTGTTGTCCAGATATTGATGGATCCGGATCAGCCAAGCAGTTTTTACAGGACCGCTTCTGGCGTACGGTGGAGGGCTTCTAAAGTGCCTCGTCCCCGTTTTGTCAGACAGCCTCATCGGTTGGTGGAGGCTGTGATACGTCCTGTCCAAGTAGATGTTCCAGACGTCGTGGATGAGAAGGCAGATATTGAGGATCCCGCTCCTGCTGCATCTATCCCTCATAGGGAACTTCCGAGCATTTAGGTGGTAAACCCAGAGTTGCTGGGTGATTTGGGCAGACATCCATCGATGTACTTGCATGCTAACGAGGTATGGCGTTAGACTTTATCTTCCTTCTTTCCTATTGATGAGGATTAAAGGGTTCTGATGTTGATCTGCGTTTCATGCAGTTCCGTGTTTTTTACATACCTCGGGGAATCGGTTTAGCATCCACCCATGTATTCAGCGCTTCATCACGACTATAGAAAGAAGAGTGCATGAGTGGGGATTTGGGCCATTTTTCTCCATCCTTCCCCGCCATTGTCCCTCGGGTTACCTCAGGGCATTGTCTGAGCAATGGTTTCATCAGACTCGACCACTCCACCCTGCCGGATCATGAGGTGATGATGACGCCTATGGATTGGTGATTTATCACGGTATGGAGTTTGGAGGGGAGCCAAAGGTTTTGCATGGCAAATATTACCCCTACTGCCGTCAGATCCTTATTAGGAGTTTCGGCGGAGGCGCTCAAAGGCAGGACTGTCTGTTCAGGTCCTTTGAGCGTAGATGTTATGAGTGGGCTATTGAGTGAGCCCATGCCTGACGATGTCAGGATCAGGGATCGCGTTCTACGGCGATTGTTCCTGATGATCATTCGAGGCTGCTTCATAGCAGACAACTCTTCCACGGTATCTTTCGCTTTGGTCAGCGCCACACGCGATGTGGACCGTATTGGAGAGTACGATTGGGGCTCTTATACCTTTGCCTATTTCCTCCGGCGCATGCGCATGTGTTCATAGGGATTGACTGAGGCTTAGCTTGGATTTTACCCATTTCTGCTGGTGAGTATTTCTCTTGTCTTTTCCCATTCATAGGTTAAGAGTGTTTACTAATAGCAGATGTTTTGCCATTGTGTTGGCAGTTTTGGGCCTATGAGAGGCTCCCATGTTTGCGTCCTGTGAGTGTGTTAGGTTTAGATACCTATCCACGAGGACGACGATGGCACCATTCTATTTTGCCAGAGGTCCCTGTATCTGAGGGATTCACTCACTGCCGTATGCAGTTGGAGTTGCTGACGGCGGGTACCATTACGTGGATTCCCTATTCAGAGGAGCATTTGACCATCGGCTTTGAGGATGGACACCCGACTGGAGTCGAGTATTTGATTTCCACCAGGAGATTCCCTCTTTTCACAGATGGAGGCTGGGAGCTCTATTTAGGAGAGTGTGCTATTAGGAGCACCACAGGGGAGATCTGTATATCGATCTTGCCTCCTGCCAGGCGTTATTGGCCTGTATCACAGTCACCAGTCACTGATATCCCATTGTTGGGGGTTGACGGCTTTGCATTATCAGAGGGCCCGTGTACTCAGGAGACGTTCCAGCGTTGGTGGTTCCTCAAGACTATTGGAGCCCAGTCCCGCGCCACACAGTTTATGGGGGACATGGTTCCAGGATCTTTGATGATGACGGATTGGGTAGCTTGTGTCCGAGCTCCGACTCATCTGACCCAGATTGATAGCTTGACCCGATAGTTGGATCAGGCACACATATTTATCCGGCATTTGGGCAGAGATCCAGCAGAGGCGGAGTCATTTGTTCCTTCCAGCTCAGGTGCTGGCCCCTCAGATGACCCATTTGGTTTTGCCGGCGCAGATCCTCCTCTTTATAGGCCTGATATCCCTATTGATAGAGATCCAGTGACTCAGGAGGAGTTACATCAGGTGGACAGGATTGAGGATGTAGACATCGAGACCCTGGTCTTCTTCTGATGTATATTCTCGTTATATCTTTTGATAGGCCTCTGTTAGATATTGGGTGGCTGTTCCCCATTCTCGCTATATCTTTTGATAGGCCTCTGTTAGTAGTAGGGCGGTTGTGCCCCATTTCCCTATATTTGTAGCTGTACAGAGCTGATATATTAGATGATGATATATTTAGGAATGTATGCACCGTTTTTCATTCCCTATATCATATTTCCATGCATTATCTGTTATGCATGTATCATGTTATGCATATGTATGTATGTCCAGAGATATTCGGCATTAACCCCTGGATGGTCTTATGACACGCGCCCATGCATGTATGTCTTCTTGACAAGCTAGCTAGTTAGATCATACCCCACCGCCGGTGGTGGTATTAGGTATGTGATCGTGTAGTACGATAAGATGTCACCACCGTACAGTGGTGATCAGAGATCTGTTGCTACAACATACCATGACCCTTTTGGCATTTCAGGTTCCTGTAGGATTTGTAGACGGGATGATAGAGCATTGGCTACCTGATAGGTAGGTATTCCGTTTTAGCACCCATGAGTTGACTCCTACTCTGGAGGAGTATGACGTTGACGATCGCCGCGCCAGATGCACCTCACGGCACATGGCTTTGGGAGACATGAGTAGACGATTCATGACTCTCACAGGATTGAGGCGCAGAGTAGTGCAAGATGAGCTGACATCTGGCCACGTGATCTCTCAGCGTTTTTTGTATGACAGATTTGGCGCAGAGGATAGCTACTCACGACATTCCGGGGATTTCACCGTGTCGGAGGATCATTGGCGTTTGGCCAGAGTTGACGTACTGATGCTATGTGTATTGTCATACGTGTATATGCCGTGGTATATGGATGAGATAGACATAGGAGTTATCATGGCCATGAGAGCTCTCAGGGAGGGTCGTACCATTGTACCTATGATCGTGGCAGAGACCCGCGATCAAGATCCCATCTGTAAAGATTTTACCGTCAAAGCGTGTTTACTGGGAGTTCGATCATGTTGTATGTGTGGTTTATGTCACACTTGCGACCGGTTGGTACCCTTAGACTGCATGGGTATTGCTTCTCCCATGATGTGGCTATGTCATACTCCTTTCAGCCATCGGAGTGTATAGATGCTCTGTCCTGGTCCGTATTTTTGGCAGATATCAGAGATCCATTTAGCATATTACTGTGCTCGGGGCTTTGCTCACCATACAGTTTCATTACTCATGCTCCGGGCATGGATTTCCTCCCTTTAGCTGGCTTGAGGGGCGTGACTACTTATCACCCATTGGCCGTGATGTCGTAGTTCGACCAGTTCCAGGATTTCCATCCTTTTGAGGGGGCGATAGGTCAGCGTTCAGCTTCTTAATATCTCTCAGCAGGGGACCGATCCCGTGTGTATGCTTGTTGGGATTAGCGTGAGATAGCTACTTTTTCTGTCAGTCATCTCGGTTATTCTGCAGAGTATCCTGCATGGATGGAGACAGAGATTTTATCGGCTGCAGCAGTATTTGCCGTACCGGAGAGCGAGTTATACGATGTAGAACCTATGGAGGACATTGATGCCTACATCGAGGAGGAGCCCATTCTTTGGGTTGCCGAGATTTCTTCCGGATTCTCTTAGTACCAAGATTTTTTGTGATTCAAAGACTCAAGACAAAAGATTTAGAGCAGAGTCTTCATCTGATGACCTTTGAGAGAGATCAGATTTGATCTATGATGTCGACTGCTCTTGATGTGAGGGACGCCACCCTATTAGAGAGAGACGAGGCATTGGCTCGTAGAGATGCCGCCATTCTTTGAGTGTGATGAGGCCAGTCACCATAGACGCTAGATGGTAGTTGAGCGGGATATCGCCATATATCGCCGGGATGTGGTCATCACAGAGATAATCGCAATGAGGTCCCTTACCACTGGTATGATCGCAGAGATGAGTTCTTATATTGATGAGCATATGGTCATCATGCAGATGGCTACAGATCTGTTGGGTCGTGAGGATATTCTCACCCAGGAGACTACAGCTTTACCTCCTTCATCTGAGAGGGATGCCATGTTGGTCTTGCTAGCTCGCATGTACCCTGACTCGTAGATGAGCTTTATATCTACCTGCACAGACTAGCTTAGCCATTTTGTCATGTACAATTTACATTGTATATATATCAAACAACATTATATATGGCAGGGAAATATATTTTTGGATCACTTCCCTTTTAGATATGCCTTGCTTTTTGCTTGATATTTTGCCTGCTGCTTCAGGGCTTGTGATCTTGATGTATTCTGAATTCCTCCTGGGTGGATGGACATTGAGTTGTCTCTGGATAGTTCAGAATGGATCATCGATCTATGTATCCCTACTATCTTTGGTGTCTTGGGACTTGTTTCTGGATGGAAATGTGGAGAGGAGTGTGGCTTTCCTCTCTGAGATTGACCGCCCCACAGATGGTTGCCAGTACTTCTATTCAGGTGAAGCCTAGTTGATTCCATCTCTTATGGATTGGTGTTACTCTTCAAGGTATGACCGCAGCTTAGATGGTCACCGAATCTCCTATTTGTGAGGAGTTCAGGTAATTCCATCCCTTTGGTCTGAAGCCGAATGAAATGTAATGGATTGAAGGATGATCCCCGTACCAGTTAGCAATAGTTTGTGTTTTGGTAGGGGGTGAGACCGAAACATAAATGGCTGCCTACGTACTCCTATTGAAGAGGAGATCAGGTCTGCGTAGTTCGAACCTGGTGTAAGAGGTTCAACGCTGTATATGGCTGACATGGTGTAGAAATGTTTTTGGTTGTTTTTATTTTATGTAAGGGCAAAAATGTTTTTGTTGTTTTTGTTTTATTGCGATCGGGCCATATGAAATGGTTGCCTACGTACTCCTATTGAAGAGGAGATCAGGTCGACGTAGTTCGCCCCTCAGGGCGAGAAGAAAAGTGTAATCCCATGTGAAGGTCAGAGTGCGGGGAGGAGAAAGTTTAATCCTAGGTTGAGGATAAACTGTAGGTGAAAAGTTTGATCCCAGAAATGGGTAGCCAAACTATAAACGCAAGAGGTTCAATCCGCGGTGGGATGACCTAAGTTGTATGAGTGCTAAGGAGAAAGCCAGGCTGCTGGCTTGAAGAGTACGTTTCCCTGAGGGGTAAAGTGTAGAAAAGTTGTATGTGGTAAAGGGTTAAAGAACCGGAATGACTGGTGACCTGATGATGATGCATCAGGGTGTTTGCTGGTCACTTCAGACATAATATCGTTTCACGGTGTCTGAGTTGATGAGTTGTGGAAATTCATCGCCGTCTATTTCTTGCAATCTGACAGCGCCTCCTGTCAATACTTCCTTGACAATAAACGGGCCTTCCCAGTTAGGAGCGAATTTTCCTTTAGCTTGGTCTTGGTTGTCAAGAATCTTCTTCAAAACCAAGTCATGTTGTTTAAATTGCCGTAGCCAGACTTTTTTGTTGTAGGATCTCGCGATCCTTTGTTGATATAGCTGACCATGGAAGATAGCCATGGTTCGCCTTTCGTTTATTAGAGACAATTGGTGATACCTGTCTTGTACCCATTGGTCTTCATCTAGCTGAGCGTCGATCAATACTCTGAGAGATTCCATCTCAACTTCTATGGGGAGCACTGCTTCCATCCCATAGGTTAAAGCGTAGGGGGTTGCCCCAGT
Organism: Panax quinquefolius; assembly: GCA_020205615.1. NCBI lineage: Eukaryota > Viridiplantae > Streptophyta > Magnoliopsida > Apiales > Araliaceae > Panax > Panax quinquefolius. Next base: position 40,038,563 of record CM035167.1, on the reverse strand, counting down.
GGAAGTACGCATTGTGGTTCTGTAGGCTAACAGAGTCAGAGGCAATAGGTTAGGCCAATCTTTGTGGTTGGCGGGCATCTTTTGCATAATCTTCTTGATGTTTTTGTTAGCCGCTTCAACAACACCGTTCATCTTCAGACGTAGATGACAGAGTTAAGATGTTTGATGTGGAATTTACTGCATAACTCCTCCATCATTTTGTTGTAGAGGTTTTTGGCATTGTCTGACACAATCACCTCTGGTTGTCCATATCAATAAACGACATTGTTTTGATGAAAGCAATGATGACTTTCTTTAGTGACCACGGGAAGGAGGTCGCTTTACCCACTTGGTGAAGTAGTCGATCATGGTGAAAATAAATTGGTGACCATTATCGTCTTTTAGGCTCGATGGGCCCGATAACGTCCATTCCCCACGTTGAGAAGGGCCAAGGCGAACTCATATTGTGGAGTTCCCGTGGAGGGGCGTGTATAGAATTCCCATGAATTTGGCATTGATTGTGACGCCCCCAAAATTAGGTATACATCACCCATCTTGGGTCGCCACTTACATGGTATGTAATTTAAATACAACTTACTAACATAATCGCTGTGGTACAATACGACATAAACTCGTGAGTTTAAATACAAATATAAGTCTACTAGATATTATACAAACTCAAAAAGGAGTCCTCATTACAATTATTATCACACTATTTCACGAATAGTGAGGACTACTAATGCTATCTTCAGGACCATCACTCGTTTCCCGACTCGTCCCCAAATTTATATTCTCATTTTCGAAGAGAACAGTTGAAAGAAAGGGTGAGCTCAACTAGCCCAAAGAAGAAATATTATGACTAAGATAATGCGTAATAAATTATCAATAGTCTTCAACAATGTTAAACCGATAAAATACAATAGATAAACCAGTTTAATCTGCGGTGAATATGCAATCCATTAAAAGAGTCAAGTAGAAAATAAAGTCTACTATCTTTTAGGTTTTAAAAGGTTTTTCATCACTGTTATAAATTAAACTAGAAACTTTAATAAATATTCCACATCATCGAATCACCCTCGCACTACTAGCCAAGGATATTCTTTAGTATCACGACCACAATTATTCATGCACTCACGGCCAAGAATATTTGTGTATTCATTAATGGTCATGATCATGCCAACAATCGTCCACCAATGCACTACTACTACCATCGAGGATTTTTATCACATCATTTGTAACATTACGGCCATGATTACAAGAATAGTCTCTCGGTCATAATCATACCAAGTCCATCTATGCACTACTGAGCCACAAATGACTTTTAAAAAAATAAACATGAGGATGATGACAATGATATAAGAATTCAATAAAACAAGTTCAAGAATTATTTTATCCAGAATTATTAACGCCCAAATTATCAATATGATATTTGTTTTGTAGAGTAAAATTCAAGAATGATCGGAAGAATATTTTCATGAAAAGAGATCTTTGGATGAAACGCAAATATCAAGGATATTCCACTAATTTCATGGAGTATAGAAGTCAAAGTTTTAACCAATCGGGTATAATAAAGAATGGAATAACAAAAGAAATCACCATACATGCGATAGATCGCATGCAAAAGTTATTCCAATGTAATAATAAATAACGGAACAAAGTCGTGAAATTCACACCGCTGGGATGTTCCAAAGAATAATAAAGATGGAACCGATTGTAAAAACACATGAGATAGGATATTCCAAATGTAATAATAAAGAGCGGAACTGTGTCCTGTAAAACACACGCATGAGGATGTTCCAACAGAATAATAAAGACGGAACCAGTCGGTGTAAAACACACGCACAAGATGTTCCAATGAGAATAATAAAGACGAAACCAGTCGGTGTAAAAACACACACGCATGGATGTTCCAACAGAATAATAAAAGATTTAAACCAGTCCGGTGTAAAACACACGCATAAGATGTTCCAATGTAATAATAAAGACGGAAACCAGTCAAGGTGTAAAACACACATGCACAAGATGTTCCAACAGAATAATAAAAGAATGTCACCAAGTATAGGGTAAATCGCGATACAAAAGTTATTCCAATGTAATAATAAGCAATGGAATAACAACAGTTCTCTTCATGAATAAGAAAGAATAACACCCCTTACATTTGATAGGAGATTGAATCGCAGTTAAACAGTGTAGTAACAAAATACCTTCTTCTTCTCTCTTATTCTCTCTATACTTTCTCTCTATAGCTTGAATGAATTCGTGAAAATAATGAAGCCCTAGGCCTCTATTTATAGAAGATTTCTAGCTTAGCACCTACCGTGTGAAAAGGCAAGTGGCTTTTGACGAATCGGTTTGGCCTTTGTAATGTGAAACGACAAGTGGTTCGATCACCGTAATGTGAAACGACAAGTGGTTCGACGTCGGTAAAGGTAATTACTATTAACGAAGGTAAATACTATCGACGAAGGTAAATACTATTCACAAGGGTAATTACTATCGATTGAAGGTAATTACTATCGATTTAAGGTAAATACTATTCACAAGGGTAATTACTATCGACGAAGGTAATTACTATTGACGAAGGTAAATACTATTCACAAGGGTAATTACTATCGACGAAGGTAATTACTATCGACGAAGAGACACTTAGATGATGACATATGAGCCCCCCATAAAATAATCAACTTACCACAAATCATTTTTTTTTCATCAACACATATTTAATCTTTCAACAATTATTAATCATTTATAACTTGTCGTCTCAATTATTGATTTAATACTATAACATATTATATGATGATGATCTTTGTGACAATAATTGAATCAATAATATAAGAGATATGATGCAAAGAATTATGTAATAATAATTGAGCATAGCCGAGTGACTTCTCACGTAAGCATCAATAATCAATACCGTGTGCTACTACGCAACCACGCCAGACATTCATTACTTTTACCACCGGGTAGTTCAACAGTTTTAACGGTAACACCTCCATAGTTATTTTTATAAAATATTTTTGTCGTTTTTTCAATCCGGCAATAATTACATTATGGGGTCCACCAATGATTGAGCCATTGCACGAATATTCCCTAACAAAAGAATATTCCCCACCAAACGAATATTTTATAACAACTTGCATACTTTGCAAAATTTATAAATATTACCCACAACTATAACATTATATCAAATTTATTCCATAATATTCAAAAATAATATTTATAGAAAAATTCATCTTTATTTATAAAAGCTGGGGTCTTACATTGATAGCATCTTTTGACGTGGTCGTTGTAATCAACTTTGATGGATAGCCAATAATGTCCCGTCCTGAGGACTTTCTTGACAAGGAGGGAGCCACTCATGTGGGGGCCACAGACTCCACCATGGATTTCATCCATAAGCCTTTGGGCTTGATCTTTGTCTAGACACTTGAGGAGACCTAGTCCTGCATCTCTTTTGTAGAGCACATCTCCACTCTGGTAGAACTTCATAGCAAGTCGATGGATCCGCCTTTTCTCAGTCACGCTCGCCTCAGCGGGTGTAGATCCATCTCACAGATATTCCTTGATATGCTGATACCAAGGAGGTTGGATGGGAGGAAGCTCATCTGATACTTCTCCAATGTAATTCCCATAGGCTGGGGCCTTGTTTAGGGAAATTGTGACGCTTGGCAAGTGTTCCTTGTCTGATATGCGAATCAAGGAGGCCAAAGTGGCTAATGTGTCCGCAAAGTCATTCCTATTACGAGGAATATATAGAAAGGAGATTTCTTTGAACTCCAAAGCCATCTTCAAAACCTGCCGATGGTAAGGCAGCAAATGTAGTTCCTTAGTTTGATAGATTTCGGTGGATTGTCTGATTACCAACTCCGAATCTCCAAGGACAGTTAACCGCCTGATGCCCATTGAACAGGCAAGTTTTAGCCCCATGAGACAACCTTCATACTCAGTTGTATTGTTGGTGCTGACAAACTGTAATTTGATGGCAACGGGATACTACTCCCCCGTACCAGATACTAGAACTGCTCTAGCTCCAAAGCCTTCCATATTAACAGCTCCATCAAAATACATCTTCCATGATTGGCGCGATCGCATCGATGGTGTGTCGCCAGATCGTCATTACTCCTTCATCGGAAAATATGTTTCTAAGGGTTTAAAATCCCACGAAGGTGCGGTGGCCGATTGATCCGCGATTCCTCGACCTTTGATGGACTTTTGAGTCACATATACGATGTCAAATTGTTGTAGGATCAACCGCCATCCGGATGTACCGAACAATTTAACATGGGTTTATTGAACACGACTTGAGAGGATCCACGCGGGATATGAGATGGGTTGTGTGACCATGGAGGTAATGTCTGTAACCTCATGGAAGCCCATGCTAAAGTACAACACGCCTTTTCGATCGAGTGTACTTGTGTTCACCTTCTTTGAACCTTTTACCGAGGTAATAGATAGCTCGCTCGGCCTCTATCGTCTTTCTCTCGTCCCAAAGATGCAATTTCATGGCATTGTCACTTACGGATAGATACATGAACAGGGAATATCGTCCCCGGTGGTACCAAGACAGGAGCTTTAACTAGCTGTTTCTTGATTGCAAGGAAGGCATTCTGGCACTCATCATTCCATTTCATGGAGGAGTTCTTCCTTAATAGCTTGAAGATTGGCTTACTGTGTTCTTTGTGAGTGGGAGATAAACCGCCGATGAAGTTGATTCTTCCCAAAAATCCCCGTATTTCCTTCTCTGTCTGAGGAATGGGCATTTCAGTGATGGCTTAGATTTTGGCAGGATCCAGCTCTATCCCTTTGTGGCTGACTAGAAATCCTACCAACTTGCCTGATTTGACGCCAAAGGCGCACTTAGCTGGATTCAACTTCAAGTTGTACTTACGCAGCCTGTTGAACAATTTTCTGAGATGGTCTAGATGGTCATCCTCCTTCCAGGACTTGACAATGATGTCATCCACATAGATCTCAATCTCTTTATGCATTAAGTCATGGAAAAGAGCAATCATAGCTTGTTGATAGGTAGCTCCAGCATTGATGAGGCTGAATGACATCCGTCTATAAAAAAAAGTTCCCCAAGGAGTGATGAAAGCAGTCTTCTCACGATCTTCCTCGGCAACCATGATCTGATGGTACCCCGCAGCAATCAAAGAAAGGAGTATATGTCGATCATGCAAGATTGTCAATGAGAATGTGGATAAATGGCACGGGAAAGCTGTCTTTTAAGCAAGCTTTATTCAAGTCCTGGTAGTCCACACAAACTCGCACCTTCCCTCCAGGTTTAGGTACAAGCACGATGTTGGATATCCACTCAGGATATGTAGACACCATGATGATGCCAGCTTGAAATTATTTCATAATTTCTTCTTTCACCTTTAAACTCCACTCAGGTTTCAATTGCCTGAGTTTCTGCTTGACTGGCTTAAATCCCTCTTTAATGGGAAGGCGATGAAGGACAATGTTAGTGGACAAACCCACCATGTCTTCATGAGACCATGCAAACACGTCCTGGAATTGGGTCAATAGCGTAACCATGTCATTCCGTTGGTTTGGGGTAAGGTCTGAACCAATCTGGATTAACTTAGGGCTTTATAAGGTTCCGAGATTGAAAGAAGTGGTTTGATCAAGGTTGGGTTTGGGTTTATCTTTGACCCATTCTTGAATTTCTGGAGGCACCTCAATGTCATCCTGGATATCCATCAAGGCTGAATTCATCTCTACATCAAAGGTACAATCCTTGTGTAGGAGAGGCATCTTATCCGTTAGTATAGGCACATCTAAATTCAGAGTCCTGAAACAAAATATGCTTTCACTTAGTATATATGAAATGCATTGATCATACACAGTGTTAGCATATACTGGCAAAATAAATTGCTAATACTGTACATAAAAGTAAGCAGTTATTATATCTACAGGCGTAAAGAGTTTACCGCTTTACCCTCGTCGACCAAAGCAAGGAATGTCATTCCGATCGGGCAAGGGTAAAGTCCGGGTGGACCGCAGATGATGGAGGGATTGTCATCATCCTCCTCGTCCCGAATGATGGCCATTACGCTCGGGCAATCATCGTCAGGTGTATATCTGTTAGTATATTCATCATGAACGATGATGCGATAACGGACATCATCCCAGATGACGTCTTGCTTGATTCTTTGTTCCTCTTCTTCCATCGGGATTTGGAACAAAGACTTCTTTTCCCTTCACCGCACCGGCTTGGGACATAACATAGCCATTACATTGGTCGACACCTTTACGGAGGTTGTGCGGACTCAGATTTTGAAGGCGGTTAAACGCCACATGGTTGAAGTTGAGGGAATCATTGATGCTTATGAGGATTCCTCGTGACTAGAATCGGCAGAATAGTTTAGCCCAAATTGTTCCGACTTGCTGGTTAAGTTTAATTGGATACTTGATACCCTGATAATCTTTACCCAACCCTTGTCCCGGTTTATGACCTGACGACATCATTTCTTGAGTGGCTGACATCACCTCGGCAGAAATCTGGGGTTGGGGCAGTGGTGTTCCAACATCATGGTATTGGGTGTTGCTTATTTCCAAAGCATGAAAACTGACTGGTTCCACATCGGCATTGACATTGATGAATGGCATGTCTCCATGCTGAGGAATCTCTCGTTCATTGAATTTGTGACAAAGCTATTATTGATGATGTATTTCAACTGTTGGTGAAGAGTGGAGGGGACTGCCCCAGCCATATGAATCCATGGTCGTCCCAAGAGTAGGTTGTATCCCGAATCTATCTTGAGTACATGGAAAGATACGTAGAATGTGTGAGGACCAATTTCGATTGGCAAATTAATCATTCTCTAACCGAAATTTCGCTTGCTCCATCAAAAGCTTTGATGATAGTATGGCTACTCCAAATTCGGTTGATATTGATGTTCATCTTCACCAAGGTAGCATATGGGCAGATATTCAGGGAGGAACCTCCATCTATTAGGACTCCAGCTATCATATATCCAGAGGACAAGACCAAGAATGACCCATCCCTCCCTTGGCAGTATGTCATCATCATGAAGGATATCACATTGTTGTTGAAAATGTGATCAACCATATGTTGAAATTTTTCCGTATCCACTGATGTCGGGAGATAGACTTCTTCCAAAACCTTTAACAAGACCTTCCGGTGATTCTCGAAAGTTAGGACCAAGTCCAAAATTGATATTTGTGGTGGATCTTCTTTCAAGCTTAAAACCATCGTAGCTTCATTATGACCCATAGCGCAGAGGAATTTTTCAATCTTCTCCATGGGTATGTTCCCCTTTGATTTGGGGGTAGACTTCATCACCCGTTGGGGAAGATAAATGGATTTTCCTTGACATCGCAATTGTTGATATGAGGTGGATCCTTCACCTTCTCCATAATTCCACGTAACCTCGCGCAAGCTAACAATAGGATATTGTGCTCGCATGACAAGTTGATTGGCTGGGAGCGGCCACTTTCAAAGGATCGTTTCCTCCTTTGAAATGAATTATCGGTGTTGTGAGTAAAGTATTAATCCCCTCGCCTTCAAGTGGATATAATCGCTACCACACTTTTCCACTTAGTAGGGAACTGATTCTCACTTCAGACGTAACACGTTGTCGTTATTCCGCCAAGCGCAAAGATACCACCGTCGATTAGATTTTGAATAAGGTATGAGTGCCCAAAGATTCTTCTCGTGTTGTGACCATTTAGACTGGGAGTGATATTGACATACTCCATCAGAGTTGTACCATCCCGAACGGGGGTTGATTAGAGGTAGAAAGGAACTGAGCCTTCCTTCATTGATCAACATATGAAGAATTTCCTCCATGGGTTGGCCCAAATAGGTGAATTCCCTTTTGTTGGCGAAATCCCGACAAGCTTTGGCATTTGCTCTCTTCATCACTTTGTCTTCCAAAGATTTCATTTTCCGAAAGTGACGAGGAATATTCATGACAATAGGTAGGAGATCGGCATGCTCTGGGCCGATTAATTGCCGAGTCACTTGATGTCGATAAGTCACCGCCCGCCAATTGCTTTCAATTTGTTTGTCGAGAGCTTTGATCTTTCGTTCCATTGTGAATTGGAACTTGGCATAATCCCATCCGTCATCACCGCTTTGAGGGGTCAGGAAGATTCACAAATGAAGTTGGAATTTCGCCCATTGCTCCAATTGATCATGTTGACCTCTTCTTCTTTGTGTTGAGGAAGAGGGTTGTCTTGTACATGAGGCTGATCGGGTTTGGTGACTACGATCTCCCCGTTGTCTATCAGGTCCTGGATCATGTGTTTCAAGGCCCAACAATCCTGAGTATCATGTCCAGGTGCCCCGACATGATAAGCACATTTCTAAGAAAGATTGAAACCCCCCGCCCATTAGGGTGGTGGTGGAAGAAGATGCGTGATTTTCTTCTGTGTTGTTAGAAGATTTAAAATGTTCTCGAGGGTATCCCCTAAGGGTGTAAACACTAGATGGCGTTTGACCTCTCCACCTTTTGGTACTGGAGGGTTTGCAGACTGTGCTGGAAAGGGAGTGTAGTTTCTCCTTTGAATGGGCATATTTTGATTGCCTTTTTGCCCCGTAGTATCAAGGAAACATCTTCTTCTTTCTTTTTATGGACCCTCCGGGGGTTGTTCCCATAATTTCCAGATTGGATATGGTCTGCAACATCTTTGAGTGCTGCTAGGTCTTGAATCTTTCTTGACTTCAATCCCATCTCAGCCATCTCCCCATGTTTAACCATTTCAGAAAACGGTTTGCCGATGCCGGCTAAAACTCTCTCATAGAAGGGAGCTTCTTGTATGTCTATGAATGTCATGACCATTTTTGATTCTGTCATGGCAGGACTAACTTGGGCAGCCAAGCGTCTCCACCTTTGAGCATACTCTTTGAAAGACTCGTTAAACTGTTTCTTGCTCTTGGTAATTTGATACCGATCAGAAGCCATCTGAGTTTGAAAACTGTATTGAGTGAGGAAGGCATGTGCTAGTTCTTCCCAGCTGTGGATTTTGGAGTTGTCTAATCTTGTGTACCACGAACGGGCTTCTCCAGTTAAAATCTTTTGGAACAATTGCATTCTGAGTTTTTCATCCTCTGCATAGGATCCCAGTTCTCCAATAAATACTTTTAAATGTGTATAAGGATCTCCTAACCCGTCATATTTTTCAAAGTCAGGAGTTTTAAATTTTTCTGGGTAATGAACACCAGGAAAAATACACAGATCAGCATATGAAACACTCCCGTGTGTTCCAATTCCTTTGATAGCGCGAAGGTTCTCTTCCATTTGGAGGACTTTCTTTTTGATGTCACCAGTGTCTGGATCTCCAATGGATGGGCAGCATCATGAGTTTTGTTAGTCGTATCCAACTATAGTTATGGTAATGACTGGGATTCCTCCTTGTGTGGAGGATTCAGTATGTACGGGTATTTTCTGACCCTGTGTAGACTGGTGTAATTCTTTTAATAGAATGTACCAAATCAGAATCTGCTTACTTAATCCATCGAATTCTTTCATGAGAAACTGGATTAAGTTCGACCGCTGATCGGATGACGACGTGATCGATTCAGTAGCCTATTGCCTTTTTGGACTTTGACCAGGTGATAGGTCCGATTGATTCCCTGCGAAAGACTTGCATAGTTTAGTCTTTAGGGGAGGTGTATAATAACATGCTATGTGATGTATTTGTTTTAGGAATTTTATCCTGCAAAACGGGTGTCAGCTGTTTGTAACATGTATGTGGACACATTGCTTCATATTTATCATTACATGGAGATATATATGGAATGAAATTATAAGTAATTGTGTTTACAAGTAATTGAAATGAGAGAGCATGAAGAGACTTTCCTCCGTTTTGGGTTTATCAGAGGCTGACCAATCTTAGGTTACTCTCGTGGCTTTTTGGCATGAAGGTTCCCAAATCATCGCAATCTACTTGATGGGAAGTTAATTCGATCTTTCAACTGGAGCGAATTTGGGTGATGCCTTTCCTGAGCCTCGGAGAATTAGTCTTCACACGAGTCCAGTAATCAAACACCGACGGGATAGCCTCCTGGTGGAGGGACCACACAACATACATTCACATACATCGCGTCTCACTGTATGAAATGATGACATGTGCGAAGCACTAATATCATAAGCAGTTTATAGTGCGAAGCACTAACATCACATGCAGATATGATGCGAAGCACTAAGTTCAATCAAGATATGCATTCGTACACATTCATCCAATGTAAATGCAACATCCACACACAAGCAGATAACAATTTTGAAAAGATTGCAATAGCGACTTAAGTCCTCTTACTGAAGTCCCCAGCAGAGTCGCCACCTGTCGACGTCGGGATTTTTGTGTGTCCCTTTCCGTTACTTGTTCTTTGGTGTTCTCATTTTAGGTGAGATTTGTTTGAAAAAATAAGTGAAAAAGGTCCGACATGTATGATGTCGACGATGGGACTGTTAAGAGTCACCAGTTGGTTTTTTAAATGGTTGTACCAACACAACCGAGAAAAGGTTTGCACATTGACCCAGTGGTATGACACTGATATACGAGTCGGTGAAACTGAGATTCGTTTAGGGTCCGGAGACTTGGTTATGCGTGGGGAAGGTGTTAGGCACCCCCCGACATCCGTGTTACCACGGTGACCGCTTTTCAAGAAACTATTATCCGAGTGTGTGTGTGTGTGTGGGTCAATGTGCTATTATATGGAAGTTATACGAGGCCTCGCTCGAACCTATATATATTGTGGTTTGAATTTATGTAAAATTCAATTTTTAGCAAGATATGACAATGATGTTTTATAAAAGAGGTTTTTCAAACCCTGATGCTCAATAGGAATTGAGACCTTTTACACTCCCATTTTTATTAAGTGATCGGCTGGATTGATTTTATTTGATGGATGCGAGGCATCCGTATGAAAATAATGTACAAAAATAATGCTGACTTCCTCGTGGGTATGGAAACCATCTGAAGAAATTCAGACATCGCAGAATAAATTACAAGTTGCTTACAGCTGAAAAATGTCCATCACAGGAACTGAATCTAGATTCAATGGGATGAATATGTGATCACATGATTCCTAGGCGCACAAAATGTTGCAATTTGTATAAAAGCAATAAGCAGGTATATATATAAAAGCGGAAAATATATATATACAAACATGATCACCAACCACGAAGCACCTCCATGGGGTATCAGAAATGTAAATAAAGCTATTAAAAGCTATCAACCGCCACGGAGGAAACTCCAAAGGGACAAAACATAAATAAAGTCAGAAGCGATCAACCGCCACGTAAGAAAACTCAGCAGGGGCGGAAATATATATATATATATATATAAAAGCAATAAATGCACCGGATGTAAAATCAGTGCTCATCGAACGAGTTCGACCATTAGTTCATATATATAAGTATATATATATATATATAAAAGTGAGTAAACGTACTGCATCAAGTTCAGGCTCATCGAACAAAGTCCCACACACAGTTGATATATATATATAAAAGCTTAATAAACGCACTGCATCAAGTTCAGGCTCATCGAACAAAGTCAGAGCACACACGCTAATATATATAAGTATATATATATATATATATATATATATTAAAGCAAAGAAACGCTCCGCATCAAGTTCAGGCTCAATCGAGGCATAACTCGATAATGTTAGTCAATATATATGTAAATATATATATATATATATATATATACAGATCGAATGAAACCACTGGATAGAAGTCCGGCAAAAGCAAGCAACACGACTCTTAACGTGTAGAAGGGTGTGTGCAAAGATGAAGAGAAAGACTCTAAAGTGTATGAGAAGGCTTACGGTGATCGCTAAAAAGGCTTCTATATCTTTAGAGTGGGTAAACACCGGCTTTTTTGTGGTTACAAAAGAGGCTATATATGAGCTCACTGTGTGTTTAAAAGTGGGAAAAATACATCGATGAGTGGAAAAAGAGCATATATATGCAGGTTTTCTCGTCCTTTTCTCTTAAAAATCAGCACCCCAAGCCCTCTATTTATAGGCATATGAGCCGCAGTGTACAGAGAAGGCGCGTCTGTCACCGAGTTTGTCGGGGTTGGTCGCGTCTCAAAACGTGCATTCATGCAATCGTAATGTCCACTCGGTTTTTGAGAAGTACAATCCGCATCCGCTTTGAGGTATACAGACCTATTTTGGACCGCCGCTTAGTCGAGTTCAGACGATGGCATGGGATTAGAGTTTGTACGAAGTCATTGAAGATGGGATGATGCCCTCCGGTCTTCGAGCTTCAACTTTCATCCGTTACCCCGCATAATAGTCACTCGGATTAGTTAGCCTTGTGGGACATCGTTGCTTAGAGGCGTGACGTGGCATCGTGTTGGGACGAGATGACGATGTTGCCCTCACCTGTTATCGCTTAGATTGGACCGATAAAAGGTGACGTTGCTTAGACTTCACCGAGATGGATCGCCGCAATTGTTGAAGGTCCTCATTGTCATCTTTGAGGTGTGCCTGTCTTCCCGATGTTATTGCCGGGTTGGTACAGTGTATCTCGTTGTGAGTGCCGAGATTGAAGCTGGTGGCATTTGAAACAAGAATTTCCGGGTTTATCTCTGAAACTGCATTCCTTGGGGTTATCACCAAGGTTGGTGGCTATTCCCATGGTTGGGACTGAGACTAGATACCTCGGGGTTATCTCCGAGATTAATCGGTCTTCTTCGGTGTGTGTTCCGGTATTTATCTTCAGGTCTCGGGGTTATATCCGAGGTTGGAACTGTTGCTCCCAGAGTGTGATCTGTTGTTGATGCTGAACTCCCGGTAGTATCCGGTATTGATTTGGATTGTCTTTCAGGGTTCTCTCTTAAAAGACGAATCTGTCCTCCTGCAATGTTAGTAATAGTAGTACAGAAAATTTTGAGTGTCTACAATCCTTATTGGAAAGCCCCCTCTTTCCCGGGAACGACCTGGTTGATTAATATTGTGAATTATAATAATGATGATAAAGTTTGTTTTATTATTATTATAAATGTAATAAAACAAAAAGCTTTTTATATAAAACAAAATACTTTTATAAAGTTATTTCTTTTATTAAATTTTAAATAGAATATATTATATTTTATTATGCATAGTGTTTGCATAGTAATTTTTTTTATATAAAACAGAATACTTTTATAAAGTTATTTATTTTATTAGATTTTAAATAGAATATATTATATTTTATTATGCATAGTGTTTGTATAGTGCCTGCATAGTGTTTGCATAGTAAAAACTTTATATATAAAACATAATACTTTTTATAAAGTTTTGTTTTATGTGATTATAAATAGAATATATTATATTTTATTGCATAGTGCAACATAGTATCCTTTCCATTCTCCTATAAATAGGATGCTTAGTTAGAATTGAAAATCACACCAGAAGTTCAGAGAATTCTTCTTCTATAATCTTGAGCGTATTTCTTTAGAGTTTAAGAAAGCTTTGAACATAGACAATAGTGCAAGTTTTCTTCAAGTATATCCCCGCTCTACCGTCGGAATACTCTTCTTTTTAAGGTAAGGGGTATTATTTCTTTCGTATTCATGAAGAGAGCTATTGTTATTCCATTCCTTATTTTTATGTCGGAATAACCTGTCTATGCGAAGTACCGCATATATGATGAAATTCTTCTGTTATTCCATTCTTTATTATTCCGTTAGAATAACCTCGTGCATGCGATTCATCGTATGCCTCGTGAATTTCGTTGTTATTCCATTCTTTATTATTAGTTGGAACATCCTTGCTCTGCGTAATTACGCATTGGCGTGACTCGGTTCCATTCTTTATTATTTCGTTGGAACATCACATCTCGTGCAGATTACGCATGAAATTTGGTTCCATTCTTTATTATTCTCGTTGGAATATCCATCTCATGCGGGTTACGCATGACCTGGTTCCATTCTTTATTATTCTGTTGGAATAATCTGTCTACGTGGATTACCGCATGGCGGCAAAAATCCATTTGCGGTTTCATATATTCTATTATACTCAGTTGGTTAAAGTTTTGGCTTCTATACTTCATGAAATTAGTGGAATATCCTTGATATTTGCGCCTCATCCAGTATCTTTTCATAGAAATATTCTTATGAGCATTCTTGAATTTTACTCCACAAAGCAGTATCATGTTGACAATTTGGACGTTATTGAGTTCAGGAAAAATTATCTTATAAATCTTTAAAATTTATTCTTGAACTTGTTTTATTGAATTGTCATCATCCTCATGTTTATAATATGTTGAAAGTCATCTGTGGCATGTAGTGCATAGATGGACTTGGTATGATTATGACCAGGGATTATTCGGTATAATCATGACCGTAATGTTACAAATGATGTGATAAAAATCCTCATTGGCCGTAGTTCATTGATGGATAGTTGTTGGCATGATCATGACCATTGATGAATACATGAATATCCTTGGCCTGTAGTGCATGGATAATTTGTGGTTGTGATACTAATGAATGTCCTTGGCCGTAGTGCAGGGATGATGTGGACTATTTATTAAGCTGAGTCTCAGCGATAAAATTAATGAGAAACCTTTTAAATCATAGAAGATAGTAGATTTTATTCTCTACTTGACTCTCATAATGGATTGCTTGTTCCGTTGCAGTTAAACTTGATGTTATATTTTATCAGTTTAACACTGTTGAAGGCTAATGATAATTTATTCTGCATTACCATAGTCATAATATTTCATACTGGGCTAGTTGAGCTCACCCTTTTGCTTTCATTGTTCTCTTCATGAAATGAGAACATAGCAGGGACTAGATGGAGAACGGAGTGACGGTCCAGATGATAGCATTAGTAGTCCTCACTATTCTATGAAATAGTGTGATAATAAATGTATTGAGGACTTATTTTGAGTTTGAATACTGTCTAGAAGACAATATTTGTATTAAAACTCAGAGCTAATGTTGTATATTTAAGGTTGTATTTGTATTTTGTACCATGTATTTGGCGACTCAGAATAGGTGATGTATACCTATTTTAGGGGTGTCACAGTTGGTATTTAAGCTTAGGGATATGATCCCTGGCTAAGATGTGAGACTAGAACTAGGAAGGGAGAGACGGGGAATTCCTTCGCTAGTATGACCTACCTAAGTTTATTTGGTATTTAATTGGTCGGTCAGAGTATAGGGATAAGATGTTACATGTCAATTAACCTTTGTTTTGTGGCAGAATCTGAAAATGACATCCGAGAATGTTGAGAATAGCACTGGAGCACAGGAGACTGTTGAGTCTCCACATATCAATAATCAGGATAATGTGCATCAGGAAGGCGACAATCCTCATGCAAACAATAACACTGCACAAATGATGAATAATGGAATGTTCAGAGGCTTTATGCAATTCATGCAACATCAGGCGAGAGCGGCTCCTGTCCAAAATGTAGGTGGAAACACTGAAAACTCTCGGACGGTCACCGCTAAACAGTTCAATGAGCTGGGACCACCGAAGTTTATTGGAGAGCCAAAACCACTTAAGGCGGAGGCCTGGATAAAGTAGATCACCAAGATATTTGATGTATTGGGATGCTTCGAAGAGCAAAAGGTTCCCTTTGCCACCTTTATGTTGCGAGGAGAGGCAGATTCTTTGGTGGGAATTCAGAAGCGTACTCAACCTACCGCACTGAAGATGTCTTGGGAGAAGTTCCAAGAACTATTCAACGACAAGTACTTTCTCGAAGGTATTCGCCACATGAAAGAGGTAGAGTTCATCAAGTTGGAGCAGAACAATATAACCGTGTCGCAGTACGAAGCTAAATTTGCTGAGTTGTCCCGGTTTGCATCTCACTTGGTTGATAATGAGGAGAGAATGACGCGGATGTTTCTAAGAGGTTTGAAACCTGAGATACGTCAACACTTAATTTCTCATAAACTGTGTTTGTATTCAGATATTGTTAATAGGGCTCAGTTATTGGAACGCGATAACGAGTCAAATCAACCAAGAGAAAGCAACCGGCAAAATGATAATACCAGTGGTAGCAGTCATCGAAGCGGTGACGACAAACGTGGAGGGAATCAACATGCCAGAAATGGTAACCACTTCGGTGGTAATCATGACCAAGATAATAAGAATGGACATTTCAAGAAGAGGAGATTCAACAATGATGGAAAGACGTCAGCACCAACACCCGTTGTTAAGGAAGGAGAACGACCACCTATCATATGCTTCAAATGCGTAGGGGAGGGACATATCAGTCCAAACTGCGCGATGCTATCCAAAGCGTGTTATAATTGTGGAAGAGAAGGTCACCTAGCCCAATTTTGTGCGTAATCGAAGACAAGTCCGGTTGGAACGGTGACACAAAATACCGTCCCTGCATAATTCAAAACCAAAAGAGTACAAGGAGAGCATTTGTGTGACCTCCCAAAAAGCAAGGAACTCGAACGAGGTCATCATGGGTAAGCTTATCATAAACTCTAGCGAAGTCTATACCTTATTTGATACCGGTTCTACCCATTCTTTTATTTCTCCTACTTGCGCTAAACTATTAAATTTGACTCCGGAGAAATTAGATTTTGACTTATCTGTAGAAACTCCGTTGGGAGAAACCTTTATTACATCCAATGTTTATAAGTCTTGCTTGGTTCAAATTGGTACCCTCACATTACCTGTCGATCTTATTTCATTCAAAATACTTGCATTTGATGTAATTCTAGGGATTGATTGGTTAACTACTCATCAGGCTAAAATTGATTGTTTTCGTAAGGTTGTTAGCTTTCATATTCCTAATCAACCTATTATGCGAATTCAAGCGACCAAACCATTAAAATCAATCATGGTCATCTCAAGCCATAAAGCTATTCGTTTATTAAAAAACGGAAGTCAAGTTTTCTTAGCTCATGTAATGTGATTTAAACAAAATACGCCGATTTGAATGATATTTCTATTGTTAATAATTTTCTTGGACGTATTCCAGAAGAACTTCCTAGCCTACCCTTAGAGCGTGAAATTGAATTTTGTATCGACCTTGAACCCGCAGACAAAACCCATTTCCAAAGCCCCATATCGAATGAATGGCTCTATTGAACTTCAGGAGTTAAAGACCCAATTACTGAGAATTGTTAGACATTGGTTTCATTCGACCTAATACGTCTCCCTCGGGGGTGCTCTCTGTTTCTATTCGTGAAGAAGAAAGATGGAAGTATGCAACTTTGTATTGATTATCGGGAGTTGAATCATGTCACCATCAAAAATAGGTACCCGTTGCCTCGCATTGATGACCTGTTTGACCAATTACAAGGAGCACAATTCTTTTCAATGATCGATCTTCGTTCTGGATATCATCAGCTGAAGGTTAGAACTGAGGATATTCCAAAGATCGCCTTGTAACTCCTAAGACGGGCATTATGAATTCTTAGTCATGTCTTTTGGATTGACTAATGCTCTTGCTGCCTTCATGGATATGATGAACCGAGTATTCAAGGAATATTTGAATCACTTTGTGGTCGTCTTTATTGATGACATCCTCATATATTCCAAAAGCCGTGAAGATCATGAAAGCAACACTTGAGGATGATACTCCAAAAGCTTCGTGAAAACAAGCTTTATGCCAAGTTGAAGAAATGCGAGTTCGCGGCGAGGAAGTAGCATTCCTTGGGCATGTAGTATCAAGTCATGGAATATCCGTTGACTTCGGCAAAGATTGAAGCTATTCAAAGTCGGGAGCAACCTAAATCAATGGATCAAGCACGTAGCTTTCTCGGATTAGCTGGTTATTATCGGAGATTCGTGGAAGGGTTTTCTCGAATCGCTACTCCATTAACTCAGCTGACTCAGAAAGATATAAAATTCGGTTGGAGCATGGAATTGTTAGGTTTGTAATATTCATGAACGCAATCAAATTGCAAAAATAAGTGAAAACGTGTAAAAATTAGACTTTAAAAATTTTACAAACCATATACCCGGATCACCCTTTATGGACAATTATTAATTAAACGAAAAAGAAAGAACAAGAATTATACCCTTGAAGATTCGAGCTTCCTTAGGTACAAGTTCACCTCCAATCCTTTTCGCGTTCAACTTGAATCCACCGGGTTTGGTTCCTTCCTTTGATCAACGTTAGCCACCCAAGTGTTTGGCCTCTAGAGGTGATCCACCAAGAATGAATAAAGATTTAAGAAGATGGGTGTTTGGCAAAACCCTAGTTTTTCTATCTCTCATAGAAAAAGAGCGTACTTTCCCAACTATTGGAATTACATATATTTCTGATATCTGATATAAGACTCCTCTTATAAAGATATCAGGTAACCCTATTTAATCTAATTAGAAAATATGATATTATTTAATTAATTAAATTTCTTTAATTAATTAAGCTCCCTAATCTTATTAGGGATAATTAATTATACTCTTTTAATTAATTTAACCTCCTAATCTTATTAGGAATATATGAGAGTACATTTATTAATTAATTCCCAAACTCCTTTAGGAATTAAATAATAATAATAGTAATAATAATAATAAGACTCTCTTATTAATTTATATTTAATATTTCCAAAATATTAAATAATAAATATTAAGCTATTTAATTTATTCTATCACCATAGATTAAATTAAATATACTTAACTTATTATTATGATTATGCCATTAACTTCTTAAATAATTATTCTTCCTTTTATGGTGTGACCCTTTATGTTCTTCATATTAAACCGGTTGTGAATAAATCAATTAGAACAATTTTAATCTTATTTAAATAAATAAATTAAACTATTAATTTATTTAAATAAATAATATTTATTCTACAATAGGGATAAGCCTCCCATGCGATCAACGACTTTCTAGATAATATAGATTTCAACATTAATCATAAAAGAATCTTTGAGTAAATAGTTACCGTACAATTCAATCCTTCCACCATACAATGTCCTAATTAAATATAAGACATGGAATTACTGTCAAGTCTTATTTTATTTAATTATATGTATTTCGACTCTTAAATGTACAACTCCAAATAATGCAAATTAGAAACTCCTTTCTAATTTCATTATGCCTTGGCCAAGGACTACTAGGTTGTCATTTATCGAATCACATAGGACATTTTTCTTCTTTTACTAGAAGTGGTAGATTCTTTATTGATCATACATTATCTCCATGTACAACTTATTATACCCAAGCATGCCCTTTGATATACCCTAAGGGTCTTAAGGAATAAGTCAAAGTATAACTCATCATACACAAGATATTATGATGATCTCAAGTCCAAGGATCACTTAGACTACTATCACTACTGAGAATTCCTATTGATAAGCAAGTAAAACTCCATTAGGTATTCCTTAGCGAGCCATGTTCAAAGATTGAACTTATTCTCTAATAAGCACCTACATACTTGCTTTAGTGTCTCCACACAAATGATCATGAGATCAATCATCCTCATCCAATGAAAATGACAACGTATGTACCAATCTATCCAGATTCACTAATCCCCAATTTAGTAATCCAACGATTGGGAACTATTTTAGTTTTAAGCTTTCTAAGAATTTAGATCTCATTAGAATGATCATCATCATTATTCTAAAAGCATTTCTTAAAACTATGGGTTTATCATATATTATAAAACAGCATCATGTAGATAATTAAAAGCCTTTTATAAATTAATACTTTTTATTAATAAATGAATAAGATTGTTACAAAGTATATGCTTTATCATCAATCATGATTGGCTTGTATACATACTACTTTCAGGAATGTGAGAAGAGTTTTCAAGAACTCAAGAGGAGACTCATTTCAGCACTTGTTCTGACAATACCATCTGGCTCGAAGGGATTTGTCATCTACAGTGATGCATTGGGCAAAGGGTTAGGATGTGTTCTCATGCAACATGGGAAAGTCATAGCCTATGTCTCTCGGCAACTCAAAGAATATGAGAGGAATTATCCTACTCATGATCTAGAGTTGGCAGCTGTTGTCTTCATACTTAAAATTTGGAGGCATTACTTGTATGGGGAGAAAGTGGAGATCTTTACGGATCATAAAAGCCTCAAATATTTCTTCACCCAAAAGGAACTCAACATGCGGTAACGACGTTGGCTTGAACTGTTAAAAGATTATGATCATACCATTCAATACCATCTTGGTAAAGCAAACATAGTAGCTGACGCATTGAGTAGAAGATCATATGCGGGTACGAGTGCGATATTGTCAACACAAAGGCCCATTTTATATGACTTGCAAAGGATGGAGATAGAGTTAAAGACTCCGGGGACCCATGTGATGATGGCGAATATACGAGTAGAACCGACTTTAATCGATAAAGTTAAAGTTGCTCAAGCTACAGACCTGGAACTGATGCGTATGAGGAAGAAAGTGCAAGAAGGTGCTATGCCGGAAGCAAGAATCGATGAAGAAGAAATACTTTGAGTCAACTCCAGACTTTGTGTTCCTAACGACCCTGATATAAAGTATAAAATCATGATGGAGGCGCACAACACACCGTTTTCAATCCATCCCGGGAGTACCAAAATGTATCGTGATCTTCGTCATACATTTTGTTGGAGCAATATGAAGAGAGAGATAGCGCTATTTATTTCAAGGTGTCTAACTTGTCAATGAGTTAAGGCGGAGCATCAAGTACCAAAAGGTCCATTGCAACCACTTGAAATTCCAGAATGGAAGTGGGAGCACATTACCATGGATTTTGTTACCGGTCTTTCTAAGGATTCTTATGGCATAAATGCGATTTGGGTCATTGTTGATAGATTGACCAAGTCTGCTCATTTCTTACCGATACGAGAAACTTATACACTTGAACGTCTTGCTCGTATGTACATAAACGAGATTGTAAGACTGCATGGTATGCTAGTATCCATAGTTTCTGATCGAGACCCAAGATTCACTTAACGATTTTGGGTTAGTTTGCAGAAAGCTATTTGCACAGATTTATGATTTAGCTCGGCATATCATCCTCAGACGGACGGGCAGTCAGAGAGGACTATTCAAACTCTTGAAGATTTATTACGACTCTGTGTCCTTGACTTCAAGGAAAGTTGGGATAAGTTCTTACCATTGGTGGAGTTTTCCTACAACAACAGTTATCAAGCAAGTATTGGCATGGCTCCATTTGTGGCGTTGTATAGAAGAAAGTGTTATTTTCCAGTATGCTGGGATGAGGTGAGTGAAACAACGTTGTTGGGACCTGAGTTGGTACGTATGACTACGGAAAAGATTCAAACGATCCGACAACGTATAAAAACTTCACAAGATCGACAAACGAGTTATGCTGATCTTTATCGAAAGGACGTAGAATTCGATATTGGAGATCATGTGTTGTTACGTGTTGCTCCATGGAAAGGAGTTACGAGATTTGAAAAGAGAAGAAAGCACAATCTTCGATTCATTGGCCCATTTTTAATCCTCGATCGAGTAGGAACTGTGGCCTACAAACTCGCTTTACCGCCAAGTATGTCTCGTGTTCATAACATTTTTCACATATCTATGTTACGTAAATATGTTAAAGACCCGCACCACATTATTGAGTTAGAACCGGACGAAATAGCGGAAGATTTAACGTATGAAGAGGTTCTTGTTAAAATCTTGGATAAGAAAGAACATGTTCTATGCTCCAAGGTTATACCTTAAGTTAAAGTTTTATGGAGGAACCACGATGTTGAGGAAATGACCTGGGAGATAGAATCTGAAATGAAATCAAGGTATCCTTACCTCTTCGACATACCAGGTACGTACCCTAATTTTGAGGGCGAAATTTCATAAGAAGGGGAGGTTGTAAGACCCCAACTTTTATAAATAAAGATGAATTTTCTATAAATATTATTTTTGAATATTATGGAATGAATTTAATATAATGTTATAGTTGTGGGTAATATTTATAAATTTTGCAAAGTATGCAAGTTGTTATATAATATTCGATTGGTCGGGGAATATTCGTTTTAACAGGAATATTCGTACAACGACACAATCATTGGTGGACCCCACAACGGAATTATTGTCGAATTGAGAAAACGACAAAAATACTTTATGAAAATAACGGCGCAAGTTTTACCGTTAACTGTTGAAATACCCGGTGTTAAAAGTACAGTAATACTCGTAGTTGCATAGTAGCACACGATATTGATTATTAATGCTTACGTGAGAAGTCACTCAGTTTTGTTCAATTATTGCTACAGTAATTGCTGCATAGTATCTCATGTTATTTGATTCAATTATTGTCAATATTTTATATATTATTAAATCAATAATTGAGATTACAAAGTTATTAATATTATTATTTGCAATATTAACGATGTCTAGAAATTCTGTCAATAGAGATGGGGTCACCTAATTGCGCGCCAATAGGGAGAAATCCTTATTAGAAAGCCCCCTCTTTCTTGGGAACGAACTGGTCGATTAATATTGTGAATTATAATAATGATGATAAAGTTTGTTTTATTATTATTATAAATGTAATAAAACAGAAAACTTTTTATATAAAACATGATACTTTTATAAAGTTATTTGTTTTATTAGATTTTAAATAGAATATATTATATTTTATTATGCATAGTGTTTGCATAGTAAAATCTTTTTATATAAAACATAATACTTTTATAAAGTTATTTGTTTCATTAGATTTTAAATAGAATATTTTATATTTTATTATGCATAGAATTTGCATAGTGCTGCGTGATAAGTGCCTACATAGTGTTTGCATAGTAAAAACTTTTTATATAAAACATAATACTTTTTATAAAGTTTTGTTTTATTTGATTATAAATAGAATATATTATATTTTATTGCATAGTGCACCATGGTATCCTTTCCATTCTCCTATAAATAGGATGCTTAGTTAGAATTGAAAATCACACAAGAAGTTCAGAGAATTCTTCTTCTATAATCTTGAGCGTATTTCTTTAGAGTTTAAGAAAGCTTTGAACATAGAAAATAGTGCAAGTTTTCTTCAAGTATATCCCCACCCTACCGTCAGAATACTCTTCTTTTTAAGGTAAGGGGTATTATTTCTTTCGTATTCATGAAGAGAGCTATTGTTAGTCTATTCCTTATTATTATGTCGGAATAACTTGTCTATGCGAAGTACCGCATACATGGTGAAATTCTTCTGTTATTCCATTCTTTATTATTCCGTTAGAATAATAACTCATGCAATGCGGTTTTATCGCACGCACAGTGAATTCATTGTTATTCCGTTCTTTATTATTACGTTGGAACATCACATGCATGCGTAATTACGCATGACCTAGTTCCATTCTTTATTATTCTATTGGAACATCACATGCGTGCGGATTACGCATGATTTGGTTCCATTCTTTATTATTATGTGGGAATATCACATGCATGCAGAGTTCTGCGCATGACTGGTTCCATTCTTTATTATTCTGGTGGAATAATCTGTCTACGTGGATAAAAATCCATTTGTGGTTTCATATATTCTATTATACTCAGTTGGTTAAAGTTTTGGCTTCTATACTCCATAAAATTAGTGGAATATCCTTGATATTTGCGCTTCATCTAGTATCTTTTCATGGAAATATTCTTCTGAGCATTCTTGAATTTTACTCCACAAAGCAGTATCATGTTGACAATTTGGACGTTATTGAGTTCAGGATAAATTAACTTATAAATCTTTAAAATTTATTCTTGAATTTTTTTTATTGAATTGTCATCATCCTCATGTTTATAATATGTTGAAAGTCATCTGTGGCATGTAGTGCATAGATGGACTTGGTATGATTATGACCAGGGATGATTCGGTATAATCATGACCGTAATGTTACAAATGGTGTAATAAAAATCCTCATTGTCCGTAGTGCATTGATGGACAATTGTTGGCATGATCATGACCATTGATGAATACACGAATATCCTTGGCCCGTAGTGCATGTATAATTTGTGATCGTGATACTAATAAATGTCCTTGGCCGTAGTGCAAGGATGATGTGGACTATTTATTAAGCTGAGTCTAAGCGATAAAAGTAATGAAAAACCTTTTAAATCATAGAAGATAGTAGATTTTATTCTCTACTTGAGTCTTCTAATGGATTCTTGTTCCGCTGCAGTTAAACTTGATGTTTGTTATATTTTATCAGTTTAACACTGTTGAAGGCTAATGATAATTTATTTTGCATTATCTTAGTCATAATATTTTTTACTGGGCTAGTTGAGCTCACCCTTTTGCTTTCATTGTTCTCTTCAGGAAATGAGAACGTAGCAGGGACTAGTCGGGGAACGGAGTGATGGTCCAGATGATAGCATTAGTAGTCCTCACTATTCTATGAAATAGTGTGATAATAAATGTATTGAGGACTTATTTTGAGTTTGAATACTGTCTAGAAGACAATATTTGTATTAAAACTCAGAGCTCATGTTCTATATTTAATGTTGTATTTGTATTCTGTACCATGTATTTGGCGACTCAGAATAGGTGATGTATACCTATTTTAGGGGCATCACAGTTGTAGTGTAGGAGAAGGAGAGTAGTAGGTGAATGTTTATGTAACTGCCGAAATTTACTGCCCATGTTTTAGGACCCCTGCCCTAGCGGGGTACACGGCCAAAATAGCCCACCTTGGCGGGCTAGTCCCCTGACATCAATTTTGTGACTTTGAATTTGGCAGTGCAACATGAGCTCTGTTTTCTTCTTTTCTTGCCTGTTGCTGCTATTACTCACTATTGACACCTCCTGCAAACCATAAAACACATACGTGAGTAGATTGTTAATCGATTTGAGCATGATTGAGAGATTTTCAAGAATCATTGAACGAAATAACTACCTAATGAAACTAATATCCTAAGCTATAATATAAATAGTACAAAAATCAATCAAAAATAAACGATTGGGTTGCCTCCCAATTAGCGCTTGATTTTAAGTCGTTCAGCCTGATTACTTACTATTTATGGAACGTCGGATAATGTGATTGCGATGACATCCCAATTGGACCCGCCACCCCAATAGTGTTTCAACCGTTGACCGTTGACCTTGAACGTTTCCAATAGATTTCGACTGTAGAATTCAACGACGCCGTGTGGGAAAACAGTTTTGATAGTAAATGATCTTGACCATATCAACTTAATCTTGTCTGGGAACAACCTCAATCGTGAGTTGAACAACAGTACTGATTGCCCCGGCTCGAATGTTCGGTGCATGATCTTCTTGTTGTGCCATTTCTTGACTTTTTCCTTGTATAATTTAGCGTTCTCGTATGCATGAAGTCGGAATTCATCGAGCTCATTTAGTTGGAGTAGTCTCTTTTCACCCACAGTTGCTTGATCAAAGTTCAATTTCTGAATGGCCCAATAGGCCTTGTGCTGTAGCTCGACTGGTAGGTGACAAGCCTTTTCGTACAGTAGTTGATATGGTGACATCTCTATTGGTGTCTTATACGTAGTCCGGTATGCCCATAATGCATCATCCAACCGGAGCGACCATTCCTTTCGATTCGGGTTCACCACTTTTTCCAGAATTTTCTTTACTTCCCTGTTCGACACCTCCGCCTGCCCACTGGTTTGGGGATGATAAGCAGTCGGTACCTTGTGGTTGACCCAATACCTTTCCAATAGAGCTGTAAATGATTTGTTGCAAAAGTGACTACCTTCGTCACTTATAATTGCTCTTGGCGTGCCAAACCTCATGAAAATGTTCTTCTATAGGAATTTAAGAAACACCTTGGCACCATTAGATGGGAGTGCTGCAGCTTCAAACCACTTCGATACGTAATCCACTGCGAGTAGAATGTACTGATTGTTAAGTGATGAAGGGAATGGCCCCATGAAATCGATGCCCCATACATCGAAAATTTCAACTTCAAGAATTGTTTGTAGAGGCATCTCATTCCTTTTCGAAATGTTTCCCACCCGTTGACATCTATCACATGTTTTGACAAACTGGTGGACGTCCTTAAATATTGTAGGCCAATTGAACCCGGCTTGAAGCACCTTTGATGCTGTCCTCTCACTACCATAATGTCCGCCATACCCAAATGAGTGGCAGTCATGCAGTATGTTCTTTACTTCACTGTAGGGCACACATTTTCTAATAATTTTGTCGATGCACTGCTTGAATAAATAAGGTTCGTCCCACATGTACCATTTTACGTCATGAAGAAACTTCTTTTTCTGTTGTCTTGTGAGGTCAAGTGGAAGAACGTTGCTCACTAGATAATTTGAATAATCCGCGTACCAAGGAAATTCTGCATTTATCCCAAACAATTGCTCATCCGGGAATGATTCGTTGATTTCACACTTGTCCTCTTTCAGTTTCTCTTGATTTTCCAGCCTAGACAAATGATTGACGACTTGATTCTAAGTCCCCTTTCTATCCTTTATTTCTAGATCAAAATCTTGAAGAAGGAGAATCCATCGGATAAGGCGTGGTTTAGCATCTTTTTTCGTAATTAGATACCGAATAGCCGAATGATCCGTGTAGACTATCACCTTAGTCCCGATCAAGTATGCCCGGAATTTGTCAAACACATACACAACTGCAAGCAATTCCTTTTCTATAGTTGTATAATTCATTTGAGTCTTCGTGAGTGACTTGTTTGCATAATCTATGGCATGAAATACCTTCTCTCGGTGTTATCCCAAAACAGCACAAACCACATAGTCACTTGGATCACATATCAGCTCAAAAGGCATATTCCAATCCGGTGCGACGATCACGGGGGCTTTAGTTAACTTTTTCTTCAACAACTAGAAAGCCGACTTACATTCCTCCTCAAAATGAAACACAGATTCCTTCTCTAAAAGACTGCACAAAGGTTTTGCAATTTTAGAGAAGTCCTTTATGAATCTTCTGTAAAACCCAGCATGTCCCAGAAAAATTCTAATTCCCTTTACTAAGCTTGGTGGAGGCAGTTTCTCGATTGTTTCCAGCTTAGCCTTGTCAACTTCCAGTCCTTGAGTCGATACCTTGTGGCCCAAAATTATGCCCTCCTCAACCATGAAGTGGCATTTTTCCCAGTTAAGTACAAGGTTCGTATCTTTTCATCGCTATAACACCATTACCAAATTCCCTAGGCATGTATCAAAATTGTCTCCATAGACAGAAAAGTCATCCATGAAGACTTCCACGTTTTTCTTCACTATGTCTGAGAAGATGACCATCATACACCGTTGAAAGGTAGCAGGTGCATTACACAAACCGAATTACATTTTCCTGAACGCGAATGTACCGTAAGGGCACGTGAATGTAGTCTTCTCTTCATCCTCAGGAGCGATGACGATCTGGTTATAGCCCGAATATCCATCCAATAAACAGTAGTATTCATGTCCCGCCAATTTGTCCAACATTTGATCGATGAAGGGTAGCGAAAAATGATCTTTTTGGGTTACCTTATTCAACTTCCTATAATCCATGCACACCCTCCAACCTGTCACTGTTTTTGTCAGAATTAACTCGTTATCCTCATTCTTTACCACGGTCATTCCCCTTTTTTTTGGCACACATTGAACCAGACTAACCCACTTACTGTCGAAAATCGTGTAGATGATACCGGCATCCAACAATTTCAGAACTTCCTTCTTTACCACTTTATTCATAATTGGGTTAAGTTGTCGTTGTTGCTCCACTGTCGGTTTTGCATCATCTTCCATCAGAATCTTGTGCATGCAAAACGAAGGGCTTATTCCCTTGATTTCCGCGATTGTCCACCCTTTCGCTGATTTATGTTCCCTAAGCACCCTCAGCAACTTTTCTTCCTGTAAATCGTTAAGTGCAGCAGAAATAATAACATGTAAAGAATTTGAAATTCCTAAATACATATACCTGAGGTGTTTAGGGAGTGGTTTAAGTTTCAGAGTTGGTGGCTCCTCCAATGATGGTTTCAATTTTTCTGTGGCTATCTCCTCCGTGTTTAAAAGTTTAAATGGTGCTCTGAATGGGCTAACTCGTGGCAATGAATCTAACATCTGTAAGTAGTCCACAAATTCCTGGTCATCGAACTCTTGCCCATTTCTTCATTGATAATCTGCTCAATTATATCCATCTTGAAACATTCTTCCTCATCCGTAGGGAATTTCATGGCCTTGAACACGTCAAATTTTATTTCCTGATCTTGGACCCTCATAGTAAGTTCGCCTTTTTGTACGTCGATGAGTGTCCTAACCGTAGCCAAGAAAGGTCTCCCTAGGATAATCGGGATGTTCTTGTCCTCCTCAAAATCCAAGATAATAAAGTCCGCGGGGAATATAAACTTATCCACTTTAACCAATATGTCCTCTACTATGCCTCTCGGATATGTGACTGACCTATCCGCCAATTGCAATGAAATATTCGTAGGCTTTGGTGCGGGCACACCCAATTCTGTGTATACTGACAATGGCATAAGGTTCACACTTGCCCCCAAATCACATAAGCACTTATTAAAAGACACGTTCCCCATCGTGCATGGAATAGTGAAACTCCCTGGGTCTTTCAGCTTTGGTGGAAACTACTGCTGTAACATCGCACTACACTCCTCTATTAATGCCACTGTTTCGAAGTCTTCCCATTTCTTTTTCCTTGACAGAATCCCTTTCATGAACTTTGCATAACTCGACATCTGCTCTAGGGCTTCTGCAAACGGGATGTTAATCTGAAGTTTTTTAAACACTTCCAAAAACTTAGCGAACTGCTTATCTAATTTCTATTTTTGGACCCTCTACTGAAATGGTGGTGGAGGATATACAACTGGCTTGTCGTCTAACTTTGTTTTCTCACTTTGCTTATCTTCACCCTTATTTCCTTCATTCACTTTATTGTCATCAACCTTTTCATCCGATATCACTGAATTTTCTATATCTGTACCAACGAGATGTTTTCCACTCCTCAACGTAATTGCTTGACACTGTTCATGGTTTCCCTTCGAATTTCTCTCTGTATCACTCAGTAGGGTCCCTTGTGGCCTGTTATTTATTCCTATGGCAATTTTTCCCATCTGATTTTCTAAATTCTTGATGGCCATTGTTTGATTTTTCATCGCTGCCTCATTGCTAGTTATGTATTTTGACAATAACTCCTCTAAATCTGATTTTCTTTCCTGAGATTGAGCCGGTTGTTGGTGATTTTGAAAACCTGGGGGATATGATGGTCATGGAGCTTGATGTTGCTGATTATTGCTCCACAAGAAATTGGGTGATTCCTATTCCCCTGGTTGTAAGTGTTTTGGTACATATTCTGTGGACCCTTGTTGTAGCTACCTACGAATTGCACTGACGCTGGATTGATTGCACACTGCTCTGTAGGATGGTCACCCGCAAATAATTCACACACGACCACAACCTGCTGTACCTAAGTCCCTGTCATGGCATCCAACTTCTTGGACAACGCAGAATTTTGTGTTTGTATTGCTGTCATCCCTTCGACTTCTAACACCCTAGCCACCTTTGCTTGTGTCATTCTTGCTGTGGGCCACTGATAGTTGTTTGTCGCCATGGTCTCAATCAAATTGTAGGCCTCCTCATAACTCTTAGCCATGAACGCTCCACCTGACACTGCATCCATGCTGGTCTTGAGATTCCCATGTAGTCCGTTATAAAAAGTATTCATTTGCAACCACTTAGGCAATCCATGATGCAGGCACTTTCTGAATAACTCCTTTTATCTCTCCCATGCCTCATATAGCGACTCCCCATGTTGCTACTCAAACATTGTTATCTCATTCCTCATTTTTACAGTTTTCGCCGGTGGGAAAAATTTGGCAAGGAATTTCTAAGCTAAGTCTTCCAACGTAGTTATCGATCCCAGTGGTAGAGAGTGTAACCAACTCTTCGCAAAGTCTCACGAATCATCCGACACCCCATTATACCTGAAGGTGTCGTTAATCTCCAGAAAGCTGACTAGATGTTCATTAGGATTGTCATTAGCCAATCCCCTAAATCGAACTGAATTCAGGATCATCTGAATCGTCCCGGGCTTGATTTTGAATGTATTACAAAGAATCATGGCTGGTGATGCTCATTGCTGATTCGATCACCTCTAATCCGTGTTCCAATAATATTCAAAACCAACTAGGATCGCCCAGATTCATGACCCATTACCCGCCGGGGTGTATAAGCATAAATAGGCCCGCTTGACGGCATGGCCATCGTTAATAACGATTTTGCTTATTTCATGTTTGCTTCCAAAATTGCTCCAAACAACCTCCTTTCTTTACGACTTGCCACAACAACCACCCTACACATAAAAGAACACCAAACGAGTAAAAATGAACATGAAAACAAGAAAGTAACAACGAATTAAGGTTGAAATGGACATCGATTCGTGGATATAAAATCCAATTATTAGTTGTCATAATTGTGATTATGTAATATTATTTGTGAATAATTAATTATTGATTTATATGATAAGGAAATATTTATGTGGATATAACTGATGGATAGGAAAATATTTATTTTATGTGGATATAAATGAAAGAATAAATGCTGAGGTGTTTTATCAGTATTTTGTCAGAATAGAGGTGTTGAAAATCGTCCGTAATTTGATTTCGGTCATTTTTCGTTTGGAATTTGGGAAAACTTAAATCTACAAAGTTGTTGAGAATTTAATTTCCTATGGAATGGACATAAAATTCGTATTTTTCTGATAAACGGGCTATTTGTTATGAATTATTGAAGTTTCGGAAATAAATGTTTTTTTAATTAAAACATGGGTGGGCTCCACTTTTGTATTTTGTGGAATAATGCAGAATTTGTGGGCCCCACTGGTGGTGGCTGAATTTTGGTCAAGAAAATGCATGTAGAAATTTTTTATTAATTTTTTTATTAATTTAGTCTGTTTTGGCGTTCTAGCATTTTCCTATAAATAGGGTGCGTAGTTAAAATTGAAAATCACACGAAAGACAAGTTTTCTCTCGCTCTCTCTATATTATCGAGCGTATTTTGTGAGTATTTAGATACTTTGAGAGTTGCTATTCAATGCAAGTTTCCTTCAGCATTACATCCGATATTCTAGTTAGAAGTACTGTTCTTTTGAGGTAAGGGATGTTATTTTCTTCGTAAATGATATTATTTTCTTCAATATCATTATGCCGAAATATTGATATGAATTTTATTGTGGAATTTCTACCTTTTTGTGTCGAGATTACTATGCACGTATACAACACTATTCACGTATATGACACTATTCACAAATACGACACTATTCACAGAAAAATAATATTTTCTCTTCTTTGTCCAAGATGTCTATTATGGTTACTATTTTTGATTGTATCCATGTTTTAATCTTCATTCTTGAATTTTACTCCACTATGGTTTATTATGGAGCGTTTTTGAACTTGGATAAACTGAAATATGAATCCCTAATCTTTGTCATTTTATCTCACTGCATTCGTTTCTTTAAAATATTTTTCATCATCCTCAGTCCTAAATGATGATATAACTATATATCTTTGGTCTGTAGTGCAAAGATGAATGATTACCTGATGAATATCTTTGGCCCGTAGTGCAAAGATGAATAGGTGTTGAGATGAACATGACT
This sequence comes from Panax quinquefolius, assembly GCA_020205615.1. Classification (NCBI taxonomy): domain Eukaryota; kingdom Viridiplantae; phylum Streptophyta; class Magnoliopsida; order Apiales; family Araliaceae; genus Panax; species Panax quinquefolius. The sequence goes on along the minus strand of CM035167.1, from coordinate 40,007,180 downwards.
AACTGGTGATACAAATGAATATATTTGGCCCGTAATGCAAAGATAAATATTTGATGCAAGATGTATATTGATTGATGCTACATGGATAAAATATTGATGATGGACTTTTAAATTCATAGATGATAGTAGATTTCATTCTCTACTTAACTCTTCTAATGAATTGTTATTTTCGTTGCGAATATTAATCTAAAACTGGTTGTCCATTATATTTTATCTGATTTGTTGAAGGCTAACGATAATTTGTTGTTCATTATCTTAGTCATAATATTCTTTACTCGGCTAGTTGAGCTCACCCTTTTCCTTTTTGTTCCATTTTTCTTCTCAAGAGGTGAGAATATAGCAGGAACTAGCCGGGGTATGGAGTGATGGTTCTAGAAAGTTGTTTTAGTAGTCTTCACTATTTTTGTAAAATAGTGTATCAATAATTGTAATGAGGACTCTTTTTGAGTTTGAATACTGTCTATTAAACAATATTTGTATTTAAACTCACAGTATATGTGTTGTCGTATTTTGCACGAGAATTGTATTAATGAAGTTGTATTTGTTTCTGTACCATGTATTTGGCGACTCAAGATGCGTGATGTATACCTATTTTAGGAGCGTCACATTTGGTATCAGAGCTTAGAGATATGGTCTCTGGCGGAGATCGGGGAATAGAACTTGGAGGGGAGAGATGAGTAATCCTTCGCTAGTGTGTCATACCTAAGCTTATTTGGTTGGTCAGTCGGAGCATATGGTTAATATGTGATATGTTAATTTATTAATTAACCCTTGTTTTGTGGTAGTATTTGAGAATGGCAACTGGAAATATTAACAATGGAGTGAATGAGACCGTGGAGACACCTATAATCACCACCCAAGGGAACGTGCAACAGGAAGACAATATTCCTCCTATAAACAGCACTACCGAACAAATGATGAATGATGAGATGTTTAGAAGCTTTTTGCAGTTCATGCAAAATCAGACGAGGGAGACTCGTGTTCAAAATACGGGTGGAAATGATATCAATGCGCGACTTGTCATAGCCAAGTAGTTCAAAGAGTTGGGACCACCAGAATTTGTGGGAAAGCCGGATCCGATCAAGGCAGAAATGTGGGTTAAGCAAATTACCAAAATATTTGATGTCTTGGGATTCACGGAGGAACAAAAGGTTCCATTCGCCACATTTATGTTCCGTGGTGAGGCAGATTACTGGTGTGAATCTGTGAAGCGTACCCAGCCTGCCACACTCAACATGTCTTGGGAAACATTTCAGAAACTGTTTAATGACAAGTACTTTTTTTGAAAGTATTCGTCATATGAGGGAGGTAGAGTTTATTAGACTGGAATAAAATAACATGACGGTGTCCCAGTACGAGGCGAAGTTCGAAGAGTTATCCAGGTTTGTACCTCATTTGGTAGAGAATGAGGAACGAATGAAGCGGATGTTTCTGAGAGGTTTTAAACCCGAGATTTAACAATATCTTATCTCTTATAAATTTTCTTAATATTCAGATGTTGTAAACAAGTCTCAATTATTAGAGCGAGATAATGAGTATGTTCAACCGAGGGACCATAACCAGGGTCATACCAGTTGCAGCAATCATTTGAGCAATAACAACCAGCGAGGAGGATAACATTCGGACAAAAGCAGTAACCACTCTGGTGGTAATCGTGACCATGATGGTAGAAGAAGCGAGTCGGGGGGGGGGGGGATTTCAAAAAGAGAAGGTACAACAATGATAACGTGAAGACGTCAGCACAAATATCAAATGTTTCTAGGGGAGGAGAACTATCACCGGTCGTTTGTTATAAATACGGGAAAGAGGGACACATCAACCCAAACTGCCCACAACAATCCAAGGTGTGTTATAACTGTGGAAAAGAAGGTCATATGGCTAGAGATTGTCTTATTGTGAAACCAAGTCCAACGGGGATGGTGACTCCAAAGGCTGTCCCGAACAAGTCAAAGTTGGTGGTTCCTGGAAGAGCGTTTGTCATGACTGCCCAAAACGCGAGGAACCTGAACGAGGTGATCATGGGTAAGCTAATCATAAACTCTTGCAAAGTATATACCTTATTAGATACCGGTTTTACCCATTCTCTTATCTCTTATGTTTGTGCTCAACGTTTGAACTTGACTTCGGATAAATTAGACTTTGACTTATCTGTTGAGACTCCGTTAGGAGAAACTTTCATTACATCTGTGACGCACCCAAATTCAGGTACTTGAAACCCGAAGTCGGTGCTTCACGATACCATTTCTATGAGCGGAATAATACTAATAATAATAACAATAATAACAATAATATAAATATCAAACTTAATTTACATATATTAAAGTCTAAATCGCAAGTACGCGACCTTTAAACATTCATCACATCATAGATAATAAATATCATTGTCTTAATAAACTTTAACTATTATATAGAATATTATAAAACTCATTCAAACAGTTTTCCTTTCCCCTTGTTCTTGCCTGAACCTTCTGGTTGATCATACTTAGCTGAAAATATTTAAATTTAAAGCAAGAATGAGCATTTGATTGCCCAGCAAGTAATAACAACAATATGTATTAGTTGAAAGAATTAAATGTTTTCTTTGAATGACACTTCTACAACGAATCAACAGTTGTGAAGTAAGCTGAACCAATAATAACAACATATCACTTCTATATAAAATTTTTGAAACTACGTACTGGATATAACTGGAGATCAGTCAACAGACTATGAACATTGTTTTCTATTTTCGAAAAGGTTAAACATAACTTCATCTGTAAACCATCATAACTTACAGGCACGGGGGGTGATCAGCCCATTATGCCCTGTATTGATCAATACTACATGCAAGAACGATATTATCGTTCATCTTATCCACCTTAGGTGAACAAAAGTTTTCCCATGTTCGGGATGTTCATACTTAGTCGGGAATCTGAACAGAAACAATCTGGTTGGATATAATAAAGTTCTATCTTGCTCAACAATATTTTTAAATTTATGTCTAGCCAAATCAAATAACTTAGACGACTTTTAAGTCAACGTATACATACTCGAAACCAATGAGTATGTATCAACATATGATTAATTACAATGATTATCCAAGTGAGGACACTTGTCTACCCTTTATAGGAATTAACGAACATAATAAATATCTGAATTATACAATAATACAATGATCGGATAATGTAAGAGCTTGTATGAATACAAAGATTGGATACATAATCAATAACAATAGAGTTAATAATCTAGCATAACGATAATATAATTTTGAAACTTTCTTATTCATGTCCATTGCATAAAGTAAATGAAAAGTTAGGATACTTGCACAGTCATTGCGCTATAATAATATAACTTAGATTAATCTTTTATATCGAAACCTATCATTAATAAGATCATTCGATTCGATTAGAATAATGTATCATAACACATAAGATCGCTATTTGCAATCAAAGACATAACCTAATCACATTGTCACATATTTTAATAGTCATTGATTCACAAACAAACACTTATTGAGTCCAATTATATAAGTCTAGATCAATTTCTGAAATATTTCGGTGTACCAACGGCTTTACCGGGTAATTATCGAGTCTAAAACTCCATTCAGTAATTCAATAACTGTAAATATCAGTCATATTATTTTTAAATGACTTATAATAATTTTTAATGACTTATAATAAATTTTAATTAATTATTATAATTTATCATAAATTTTCAAACATCATAATTATTATTAAATGATTTAAATATTAAATAATTCTATTATCATTAATATTTAATTAATATTACATTATTAATGAAACCATTGCCAAAAATATTAAAGTTATTTATAAGAACTTAAAATATTTTTAAAGTATTAATATTAGCCTTAAATGATTTTTAAAACATTTTAAATTATTTTTAAATAATTACCATTAATATTTAAATATTAATGTATTATTTATCAAAATATTAAAAGTCATTAATTATAACTTGAGATATTTTTAATTCCTTTATATCCTTTTTGTAGACTCTCAAAATTTTCTACACACTTGTTACTAATATTGCAGGAGAACAGATTCGTCTTTCAAGAGGGAACCCTGGAAGACAGTTCATTATCCATTCCGGATACTACCGGAAGTTCAAAGATCAACCCTTAACACACACCAGAGTAATAATTCCAACCTCGGAGATAACCCCGAGGCGTGCAGATTCAAAACCGGAACACACACCGGAGAAGACCGATTAATCTCGAAGATAACCCCGAGGTATCCAGTCTCAGTCCCAATCATGGGAATAGCAACCAACCTTGGTGATCACCCCAAGGAATGCAGTTCCAGTGATAGCCCCAGAAATGCTTGTGTCAAATGCAACCAGCTTTAATCTCGGCACTCACAACGAGACACCCAGTACCAATCCGGAGATAACACCGGGAGGACAAGCACACCTCAGAGATGATACTGAGGACCTTCAACACTTGCAACAATCCAATCTCAGCAATAACCCTGAGCAACGTCTGCTTTATCAGCCCAAACTGGCAATAACTCTGGTGAGGGGTAAAGGCATCATCTCGCCACTCTAAAGCCACATCACGTCATCTCACCTTTTCATACATACATCTACACAACAATGTCCCACAAGAATCAAGGAAAACCAATCCCGAGTGACTATTGTGCAAGGTAACATACAGAATTTGAAGCTTGAAGACTGGAGGGCACCGTCCCATCTTCATGACGTCGTACAACCTCTAATCCCATGCCATTGTACAACTCTCGACAACGGCGGTCCGAAATAGGTCCTATATACCTCAATCGGATTCCCGGATTGCAATTCTGAAAGTTCGAGCGGACATTGCGATTACTACGCATGCACACGTCTTACAAAACGACCGAGAAACCGGGGGCAACCCAAAGGTGCTCAGTACACTTGCATGATCGGTTGCAGTGCACTCGCTGGCTCACCCCTTATAAATAGAGGGCTTTGGGTGGCCATTTTGAAGAGAGAAAGAGCGAGGAAGCCCTGTCAAATTTACTCCGTACTTGCAATATACTGAGTGCTTTCCCATTTTAAACACTTGTGAGCTCACATATAGCTACTTTTGTACGGGCGGGAGCCGAGTTTCATCCACTTTAAAGATATAGAAGTTTTCTTTGGCAGCCCACTCTAAGCCTTCTCACACATTTTAAAGCCTTTCTCTTCATCTTTGCACATACCCTTCTTCACATTGAGAGTCGTGTTGCGTGTGTTTGCCCGGACTTCCGTCCGTGGTTTTATTTCAGTTTTTATATATATGTTTATATATATATATATTTATATATATGGACTAACATTATCGAGTTATGCCTCGGTTGAGCCTAGACTTCGGTCTGGAGCGTTTATTTGCTTATATATATATACTTATATATATATGAACTGTGTGTCGAACTTTGTTCGATGAGCCTAGACTTCGGTCTGGAGCGTTTAATGCTTTAATATATATATATATATATATATATATATGTGACGCCCCCAAAATTAGGTATACATCACCCATCTTGGGTAGTCAGATACATGGTACAGAATTTAAATACAACTTACTAATATAACTGTCGTGTACAATACGACATAAAGCGTGAGTTTGAATACAAATATTGTCTACTAGATATTATACAAACTCAAAAGGAGTCCTCATTACAATTATTATCACACTATTTCACGCAGAATAGTGAGGACTACTAATGCTATCCTCTGGACCATTACTCAGTTCCCTCGACTCGTCCAAAGCTATGTTCTCATTTCAAGAGAGAATAAAGGTGAAGAAAAGGTGAGCTCAACTAGCCCAAGAAGAAATATTATGACTAAGATAATGCGAGAGTAAATTATCATTAGCCTTGATAGTGTTAAACCGATAAAATATAATAAACATCAAGTTTAACTACAGTGGAACAAGCAATCCATTAAAAGAGTCAAGTAGAAAATAAAATCTACTATCTTTTATGATTTAAAAGGTTTTTCATCACTGTTTATAGTGAGACTCAGCTTTAATAAATAATCCACATCATTGAATCACCCCTGCACTACGGCCAAGGATATTCTTTAGTATCACGACCACAATTATTCATGCACTACGGGCCAAGAATAGTTGTGTATTCATTAATGGTCATGATCATGCCAACAACTGTCCATCAATGCACTACTACCTAATCGAGGATTTTTACCACATCATTTGTAACATTACGGCCATGATTACACCGAATAGTCTCTCGGTCATAATCATACCAAGTCCATCTATGCACTTCTGAAGCCACGTAGATGACTTTAAAAAAATATAAACATGAGGATGATGACAATGATATAAGAATTCAATAAAACAAGTTCAAGAATTATTTTATCCAGAATTATTAACGTCCAAATTGTCAACATGATCAATTTTTGTAGAGTAAAATTCAAGAATGATCGAGAAGAATATTTCCATGAAAAGATACTAGATGAAACGCAAATATCAAGGATATTCTACTAATTTCATGGAGTATAGAAGTCAAAGTTTTAACCAATTTGGGTATAATAAAGAATGGAATAACAAAAGAAATCACCATGCATGCGATAGGCCGCATGAAAAAAGTTATTCCAATAGAATAATAAATAACGGAACCAGTCCGGCGTAAAACGCATGCATGAGGATATTCCAATAGAATAATAAAGAATGGAACCAGTCCGGCGTAAAAACACATGACAGGATGTTCCAACAGAATAATAATAAAAGGCGGAACCAGTCCGGGTGTAAAACACATGCATGCGGATGTTCCAATGTAATAATAATAAAAAGGCGAAACCCAGTCCTAGGTGTAAAACACATGCAGGGCGAGGATGTTCCAATGTAATAATAATAAAGAAGCGGAACCGAGTCGGTGTAAAACACATGCATGTGATGTTCCAAATGAATAATAATAAAAAGGCGGAAACGGTTAGGTGTAAAACACATGCAGATGAGGATGTTCCAATAGAATAATAGAAGAATGTCACCAAGTATAGGGTAAATCGCAGATACAAAGTTATTCCAACAGAATAATAAGCAATGGAATAACAGCAGTTCTCTTCATGAATAAGAAAGAATAACACCCTTTACTTTTGGTAGGAGATTGAATCTTTGCGAGTAGTGTAGTAACAAAATACTCTTCTTCTCTCTCTTATTCTCTCTATACTTTCTCTCTCTAAAGCTTGAATGAATTCAGTGAAAAATAATGAAGCACTAGGCCTCTATTTATAGAAGATTTCTAGCTTAGCACCTACCATGTGAAAAGGCAAGTGGCTTGACGACAGGTGATGTGAAAAGAAAAGTTGTTTGACACCTGTAATGTGAAACGACAAGTGGTTCGACGCCTGTAATGTGAAACGATAAGTGGTTCGACGCCTGTAATGTGAAACGGCAAGTGGTTTGACGTCTGGTAAAGGTAATTACTATTGACGAAGGTAATTACTATTCACAAGGGTAATTACTATTCACAAGGGTAATTACTATTGACGAAGGTAAATACTATTGACGAAGATAATTACTATTCACAAAGGTAATTACTATTGACGACAAAGGTAATTACTATTGACGAAGGTAATTATTATTGACGAAGGTAAATACTATTGACGAAGGTAATTACTATTGACGAAGGTAATTACTATTCACAAAGGTAATTACTATTGACGAAGAGACTCTTAGATGATGACATATGGGCCCCCATAAAATAATCAAACTTACCACAAACGTCTCACAATGCGGACTCTTTATATACATTAAGGATTGAATAAATATTACCACAAATCATTTTATTTTTAATCAACACATATTTAATCTTTCAACAATTATTAATCATTTATAACTTGTCGTCTCAATTAATAATATAATATATTATCTGAGATGATCTTGTGACAATAATTGAATCAATAATATAAGAGATATGATGCAAAGAATTACTGATGTAATAATTGAGCATAGTGAGTGACTTCTCACGTAAGCATCAATAATCAATCTGAGTGTGCTACTATGCAACCACAGACATATTCTTGTACTTTACCACCGTGTAGTTCAGCGGTTTTAACGGTAACACCTCCGTAGTTATTTTTATAAAATATTTTTGTCGTTTTCTCAATCCAAATAATAATTACATTATTGTGGGGTCCACCAATGATTGAGTAGTTATGCGAATATTCCTAAAAAAAAGAATATTCCCAGACCAAACGAATATTTTATAACAACTTGCATACTTTGCAAAATTTATAAATATTACCCACAACTATAACATTATATCAAATTTATTCCATAATATTCAAAAATAATATTTATAGAAAATTCATCTTTATTTATAATAGTGGGGTCTTACAACCTCCCTTCTTATGAAATTTAGCCCTCGAAATTAGAAGGGTACGTACACTGGTATGTCGAAGAGGTAAGGATACCTTGATTTCATTTGATTCTAACTCCCAAGTCATTTCCTCAACATCGTGGTTCCTCCACAAAACTTTGACTTGAGGTATAACCTTGGAGGCGTAGAATATGTTCCTTCTTATCCAAGATTTGAACAGGGAACCTCTTCATACGTCAAATCTTCCGCTATTTCGTCCGGTTCTAACTCAATAATGTTGTTCGGGTCTTTCACATATTTGCGTAACATGGATATGTGAAAACGTTATGAACATTGAGACATACTCAAGCGGTAGAAGCGAGTCTATAGCTACGGTTCCTACTCGATCGAGGATTAAAATGGATCGATGAATTGAGGATTAAGTTTTCCTCTCTTTCCAAATCTTGTAACTCCTTTCAATGGAGCAACTCTTAACAACACATGATCTCCTATATCGAATTCCACGTCCTTTCGATGAAGATCATCATAACTCTTTTGTCGATTTTGTGAGGTTTTTATACGTTGTCGGATCGTTTGAATCTTTTTCGTGAGTCATATGCATATACCAACTCTGGTCCCAACAACGTTGCTTCACCCACCTCATCCCAAAGATCTTGGAGAATGACACTTTCTTCCATACAACGCTTGAATGGAGCCATGCCAATACTTGCTTGATAAGCGTTGTCAGAGGAAAACTCCACCAATGGTAAGAACTTGTCCCAACTCCCTTGAAATCAAGGACATAGAGTCTTAATAGATCTTCAAGAGTTTGAATAGTCCTCTCCACTCGTCCGTCGTCTCGAGGATGATATGCCGAAGCTAAATCGTAAGTCTGTGCCCATAGCTTTTTTGCAAACTAACCCAAAATCGTGAAGTGAATCTTGGGTCTCGATCGAAACTATGGATAATAGCAGATACCATGCGATCTTACAATCTCGTTTATGTACATACTGAGCAAGACGTTCAAGTGTATAAGTTTCTCATATCGGAAGAAATGAGCGGACTTGGTCAATCTATCAACAATGACCCAAATCGCATCAATGCCTTGAGAAACCTTAAGAAGACCCCAGAACGAAATCCATGGTAATGTGCTCCCACTTCCATTCGGAATTTCAAGTGGTTGCAATGGACCTTTTGGTACTTGATGCTCTCGCTTTAACTTGTTGACAAGTTAGACACCTTGAGATAAACAATGCTATCTCTCTCTTCATATTGCTCCACCAAAATGTATAGCGAATATCATGATACATTTTGGTACTCCTAGATGGATTGCAAATGGTGTGTTGTGCGCCTCCATCATGATATTATACATTAAATCGTGGTCGTTAGGAACACAAAGTCCGGAGTTGACTCAAGTATTCCTTCTTCATCGATTCTTGCTTCCTAAGATAGCACGTTCTTGCACTTTCTTCCTCATACGCATCGGCTCCAGTGTCCGTAGCTTGAGCGACTTTAACTTTATCGATTAAAAGTCGGTTCTACTCAGATATTCGTTATCATCACATGCGTCCACAGAGTCTTTAACTCTATCTCCATCCTTTGCAAGTCAAACAAAATGGGCCTTTGTGTTGACAATAACGCACTCGTGATTGCTTGCATACGATCTTACGCTTTCAATACGCCGCCTACCACGTTCGCTTTTCCAGGATGGTATTGGATGGTATGATCATAATCTTTCAACAGTTCAAGCCAATGTTGTTGTCACATGTTGAGTTCCTTTTGAGTGAAGAAATATTTGAGGCTTTTATGATCCGTAAAGATCTCCACTTTCTCCCCATACAAGTAATGCCTCCAAATTTTAAGTGCAAAGACAACAGCTGCCAACTCTAGATCATGAGTAGGATAATTCCTCTCATATTCTTTGAGTTGTCGCGAGGCATAGGCTATTACTTTTCCATGTTGCACGAGAACACATCCCAACCCTTTGCCAAGAAGCATCTTTGTAGATGACAAACCCTCTCGAGGCAGATGGTATTGCCGTAGCAGGTGCTAAAATAAGTCTCCTCTTGAGTTCTTGAAAACTCCTCTCACATTCTTCGCTCAACCGAACTTTGTATCTTTAAAAGTCATTTGAGTCAATGGAGTAGCGATTCGAGAAAATCCTTCCACGAATCTCCGATAATAACCAAATAAACCGAGAAAGTTACGATTTTATCATTGATTTAGGTTGTTCCCAGCTTTGAATAGCTTCAATCTTTGCTGGATCAACAGATATTCCATGACTTGATACCACGTGCCCAAGGAATGCTACTTCTTCAAGCCAGAACTCGCATTTCTTCAACTTGGCATAAAGCTTATATTCACGAAGCTTTTGGAGTGTCAGCCTCAAGTGTTGCTCATGATCTTCACGGATTTTGGAATAAATAAGGATGTCATCAATAAAGACGACCACAAAGTGATCCAAATATTCCTTGAATACTCGGTTCATCATATCCATGAAGGCAGCAGGAGCATTAGTCAATCCAAAGGACATGACTAGGAATTCATAATGCCCGTACCGAGTTCTAAAAGCCGTCTTTGGAATGTCGTGGTTCTAATCTTCAATTGGTGATATCCTAATGAAGATCAATCTTTGAAAATAATTTGGCTCCTTGCAACCGGGTCAAACAGTCATCAATACGTGGCAATGGATACCTATTTTTGATGGTGACATGATTCAACTCCCGATAATCAATACAAAGTCGCATACTCCCATCTTTCTTCTTCACGAATAGAACAGAGCACCCCAAGGAGAAGTACTAGGGACTAATAAAGCCAATGTCTAACAATTCTCAGAGTTGGGTCTTTAACTCACGAAGTTCAATAGAGCCATTAGATATGGGGCTTTGGAAATAGGTTTTGTCTATCGGGTTCAAGGTCGATACAAAATTCAATTTCACGCCTGAGGGGGTAGGGGAAGTTCTTTGGGGAATACGTCAGAAATTTATTAACAATAGAAATATCGCTCAAAACCGGATATATTTTTGTTTAAATCGTGACATGAGCTAAGAAAGCTTGACATCCGCTTTTTCAATAAACGAATAGCTTTATGGCTTGAGATGACCGTGATTGATTTTAATGGTTTGGTCGTTTGAATTCGCATAATAGGTTGATTAGGAATATGAAAGCTAACAACCTTACGAAAACAATCAATTTTTGCATGATAAGTAGTTAACCAATCAATCCCTAGAATCACGTCAAATGCAAGTATTTTTAATGAAATAAGATCGACAGGTAATGTGAGGGTACCGATTTGAACCAAACAAGACTTATAAACAGTGGATGTAATGAAGGTTTCTCCCAACGGAGTTTCCACAGATAAGTCAAAGTCTAATTTCTCCGGAGTCAAATTTAATCGATGAGCGCAAGTAGGAGAAATAAAAGAATGGGTAGAACCGGTATCAAATAAAGTATAGACTTCATTAGAGTTTATGATAAGCTTACCCGTGATGACCTCATTCGGATTCCTTGCTCTTTGGGAGGTCACAACAAACGCTCTCCCTTGCACTACCGGTTTTGACTTTTCTGGGACGGCCTTTGGTGCCTCCATCCTAGCTGAATTTGTCTTTAGTAAATGACAAAATCGAGCTAAGTGACCTTCTCTTCCACAATTATAACATGCTTTGGACGGCATGACGCAGTTTGGACTGATGTGTCCCTCTCCTCCGCATTTAAAGCATATGATAGGTGGTCTTTCTCCTTCCTTAACAACGGGTGCTGGTGCTGACGTCTTTCTATCATTGTTGAATCTCCTTTTCTTGAAATGCCCATTCTTATTATTTTGGCCCTGATTACCACCGAAGTGGTTACCATATTTGGCCTGTTGATTTCCTCCACGCTTGTTGTCACCGCTTCGATGACTACTCTCATTTGGTATTATAATTTTGTCATTACCGCTCTCTTTTAGTTGCGTTGACTCATTATCGCGCTCCACTAACTAAGCCCTATTTACAACATCTGAATACAAACACAGTTTTTGTGAAATAAGATGTTGACGTATCTCTGGCTTCAAACCTCTTAAAAACATTCGCGCCATTCTCTCTTCATTATCCACCAAGTGGGATGCAAACCGTGATAACTCCGCAAATTTTGCTTCGTATTGCGACACGGTCATATTGTTTTGTTCCAACTTGATAAACTCCACCTCCTTCATGTGGCGAATACTCTCAGGAAAGTATTTGTCGTTGAACAGCTCCTGGAACTTCTCCCAAGATATCTTCAGTACAGCAGGTTGAGTACGTTTTACCGATTCCCACCAGTAATCTGCCTCTCCGCGCAACATAAAAAGCGTGAAGGAACCTTTTGCTCTCGGAGCATCCCAAGACATCAAATATCTTGGTAATCTGCTTTATCCATGCTTCCGCCAGAAGTGGTTTTGGCTCTCCCTTAAACTCCGGTGGTCCCAACTCCTTGAATTGTTTAGCGGTGACCGCCCGAGAGTTTTTCGTGTTTCCACCTACGTTTTGGATGAGAGTCTCGCTTCTTTGTTGCATAAATTGCATAAAGCCTCCGAACATTTGATCATTCATCATTTGGTCAGTGTTGTTGTTTACATGAGGATTGTCGCCTTCTTGATGCACATTATCCTGATTATTGATATGTGGTGAATCAACGATCGCCTGCGCTCCATTGCTATTCTCAACATTCTCGGATGTCATTTTCGAGACATCGCCACAAAACAAAAGGTTAATTGACATGTAACAAATTATCCCTATATTCGACCAACCAATAAAATAGCACATAAACTTAGGTAGGTCATACTAGCGAAGGTATTCCCCGTCTCTCCCTCCTAGTACTATTCTCACATCTTAGCCAGGATCATATCCCTAAGCTCGATACTTAACCGTGATGCCCCCAAAATTAGGTATACATCACCCATCTTGGGTAGTCGATACATGGTACAAAATTTAAATACAACTTACTAATATAACTGTGGTGTATAATACCGACATAAAGCGTGAGTTTGAATACAAATATTGTCTACTAGATATTATACAAACTCAAAAGGAGTCCTCATTACAATTATTATCACACTATTTCACGTAATAGTGAGGACTACTAATGCTATCCTCCGGACCATTACTCCGCTCCCCGACTCGTCTCGGCTATGTTCTCATTTCAAGAGAAAAAGTGAAAGAAAGGGTGAGCTCAACTAGCCCAAGAAGAAATATTATGACTAAGATAATGCAGAATAAATTATCATTAGCCTTCATAGTGTTAAACTGATAAAATGATTTAAATATTAAATAATTCTATTATCATTAATATTTAATTAATATTACATTATTAATGAAACCATTGCCAAAATATTAAAGTTATTTATAAGAACTTAAAATATTTTTAAAGTATTAATATTACCCTTAAATGATTTTTAAAACATTTTAAATCATTTTTAAATAATTACCATTAATATTTAAATATTAATGTATTATTTATCAAAATATTAAAAGTCATTAATTATAACTTAAGATATTTTTAATTCCTTTATATCCTTTTTGTAGACTCTCAAAATTTTCTACACACCTGTTACTAATATTGCAGGAGAACAGATTCGTCTTTCAAGAGGGAACCCTGGAAGACAGTTCATTATCCATTCCGGATACTACCGGAAGTTCAGCATCAACCCCAGAACACACACCAGGAGTAACAATTCCAACCTCGGAGATAACCCCGAGGCGTGCAGATTCAAAACCGGAACACACACCGGAGAAGACCGATTAATCTCGAAGATTGAATGAATTCGTGAAAAATAATGAAGCTTGAATGAATTCGTGAAAAATAATGAAGCACTAGGCCTCTATTTATAGAAGATTTCTAGCTTAGCACCTACCATGTGAAAAGGCAAGTGGCTTGACGACTGGTGATGTGAAAAGAAAAGTGGTTTGACGCCTGTAATGTGAAACGACAAGTGGTTCGACGCCTGTAATGTGAAACGATAAGTGGTTCGACGCCTGTAATGTGAAACGGCAAGTGGTTTGACGTCTGGTAAAGGTAATTACTATTGACGATGGTAATTACTATTCACAAGGGTAATTACTATTCACAAGGGTAATTACTATTGACGAAGGTAAATACTATTGACGAAGGTAATTACTATTCACAAAGGTAATTACTATTGACGACAAAGGTAATTACTATCGATTTAAGGTAAATACTATTACGTGAAGGTAATTACTTTATTGATGAAGGTAATTACTATTCACAAAGGTAATTACTATTGATTGAAGAGACTCTTAGATGATGACATATGGGCCCCCCATAAAATAATCAAACTTACCACAAACGTCTCCGTAACGGACTCTTTATATACATTAAGGATTGAATAAATATTACCACAAATCATTTTATTTTTAATCAACACATATTTAATCTTTCAACAATTATTAATCATTTATAACTTGTCGTCTCAATTAATAATATAATATATTATACAGATGATACTGTGACAATAATTGAATCAATAATATAAGAGATATGATGCAAAGAATTCTGAGAGTAATAATTGAGCATAGGTGAGTGACTTCTCACGTAAGCATCAATAATCAATACCGTGTGCTACTATGCAACGACCATGCCGTACATCGTATTTTTACCACCGGGTAGTTCAACAGTTTTAATTCGGTAACACCACCGCCAAGTTATTTTTATAAAATATTTTTGTCGTTTTCTCAATCAAACAATAAACATTGCTAGGGTCCACCAATGATTGAGTAGTTATACGAATATTCCCTAAAAAAGAATATTCCCCACCAAACGAATATTTTATAACAACTTGCATACTTTGCAAAATTTATAAATATTACCCACAACTATAACATTATATCAAATTTATTCCATAATATTCAAAAATAATATTTATAGAAAATTAATCTTTATTTATAATAGCTGGGGTCTTACAATATATTTATATATATTAATTTTGTGTCGAACTCTATTCGATGTGCCTGGATTTTACATCCGGTGCATTTACTCGCTTATATATATATATATATATATATATATATATATGAACTATTGTCGAACTCTATTCGATGAGCCTGGATTTTACATCCGGTGTGTTTACTCGCTTATATATATATACACACTTATATATATGAATCTGTTGTCGAACTTTGTTCGATGAGCACAGATTTTACATCAGAATGCGTTTATCGCTATATATATATATATATATATATATATATATATATATATATATATACATTTTCGTCCCACCTGGAGTTTATTTCGTGGTGGTTGATCGCTTTTACAGCTTTCTTTACGTTTCGTCCTGCATGGAGTTCATTTCGTGACAGTTGATCTCTTTGTACAGCTTTATTTATGTTTCGTTCTGCATGAAGTTTCCTCCGTGGCCCTGGTAGCTTTTACAACTTTATTTACATTTCTGATCCCCCATGGAGGTGCTTCGTGGTTGGTGATCATGTCTGTATATATATACTTACAACTTTTATATATATACCTTCTTACTACTTTCATACAAATTGCAGTATCATGTGCGCCTAGGAATCATGTGATCACAGATTCAGCCTATTGGATCTAGATTCGGTTCACGTGATGGAAATTTTCAGTTGTAAGCAGCTTGAAAATTATTCTGCGCTGTCTGAATTTTCTCAGATGGTTTTCATACCCACGAGGAAGTCGGCATTATTTTGTACATTATTTTCAGATGCTTTGTATCTCGAAAATAAAATCATTCAAGCCGAACACTTAATAAAATGGAAGTGTAAAAGGTCTCAATTACTATTGAGCATCAGGGTTTGAAAAACCTCTTTTACAAAACATCACTGCCATATCTTGCTAGAAATTGAATTTTTACATAAATTCAAACCCTGTGTATATAGGTGCGAACGAGGCCTCGCACTACTTCCAAATAACAGCACATTGACCCACACACACATACATTTAGATAACAGTTTCTTGAAAAGAGGCGGTCACCGTGGTAACACGGATGTCGGGGGGTGCCTAACACCTTCCCTCCGCATAATCAAGTCCCCGGACCATAATGAATCTCGGTTTAACCGATCCGTTTAGCAGTGTCACATCACTGGGTCAATGTGCAAACCTTTTCTCGATTGTGTTAGTACAACCATTTAAAAAACTAACTGGCGACTCTTAACAGTCCATCGTCGACATTATACATGTCAGACCTTTTTCACTTGTTTTTTCAAACAAATCTCACCTAAAATGAGAACACCAAAGAACAAGTAACGAAAAGGGACAACTAAAAATCACGACGTCGATAGGTGGCAACTCTGCTGGGGACTCCAGTAAGAGGACTTAAGCCGCTGTTACAATTTTTTCAAAATTGTTATCTACTTGTGTGTGGATGTTGCATTTACATTTATGATGAATGTGTACGAATGCATTTACTTATTGCACTTAGTGCCTCGCACCATATCTGCTTGTGATATTAGTGCTCTGCACATGTCATCATTTCCATACGGTAAGGCACGATGTATGTGAATGTATGTTGTGTGGTCCCTCCACCAGGAGGCTATCCCGTCGGTGTTTGATTACTGGACTCGTAGGGAGACTAATTCCCGCGAGGCTCAGGAAATGCACCACCCAAATTCGCTCCAATTGAAAGACCGGATTAATTTCCCGTTGAGTAAATTGCGATGATTTGGGAACCTTCATGCCAAAAAGCCGTGAGAGTAACCTAAGATAGGTCAGCCTTTGATAAATCCAAAATGGAGGAAAGTCTCTTCGTGCTTTCTCATTTTTAATTACTTGTAAGCACAATTACTTGTAATTTCATCCATATCTATCTCCATATAATGAGAAATATGAAGAAATATGTACACATACATATTTAAATTGACATGCTACAAACAACTGACATTCATTTTTCAGGATAAAATTCCTAAAATGGACACGTCACATAACATGTTATTATACACACATTCCCTAAAGACTAAACTATTCAAGTCTTTCGCAGGGAACCAATCGGACCTACTACTGGGTATTAAAATCCAAAAAGGTCGCAAGCTTACTACAATCAATCATGTCGTCATCGACCAGATCGACCTTAATCCAGATTTCGCAAAGAAAATTTAGCGGATTAAGCAAACAAATTCTGATTTGGTTGTTCTACTCAAAGAACTACACCGATCTACCTGTGGTCCAAAGATACCCATACATGCTGAATCCTCTACACAAGGGGGAACCCAGGTCATTACAATACCTGAACTGCAGTTGGATACGACCAACAAAACTCATGATGCCACCCATCTCATAGGAGATCCAGATACCGGCGACATCAAAAAGAAAGTCCTCCAAATGGAAGAGACCCTTCGTGCTATCAAAGGAATTGGAACACACGGGAGTGTTTCATATGTTGATCTTTGAATTTTCCCTGGTGTTCATTATCCAGAAAAGTTTAAAACTCCTGAATTCGAAAAATATGACGGGTTAGGAGATCCATACACACATTTGAAGTTGTTTATTGGAGAACTGGGATCTTATGCAGAGGACGAGAAGCTCAGAATGCAACTTTTCTAGAAGAGTCTGACTGGAGAAGCCCGTTCATGGTATACCAGATTAGACAATTCAAAGATCCATAGTTGGGAAGAGCTAGCACATGCCTTCCTCACTCAATATAGTTTTCAGTCTCAGATGGCTTCCGACCGGTATCAGATTACCAAGGTTAAGAAACAGTCTAACGAGTCTTTCAGAGAGTATGCTCAAAGGTGGAGACGCCTGACTGCCCAAGTTATTCCTTCCATGACGAATCAGAGATGGCCATGACTTTCATAGACATACAAGAAGCTCCTTTCTATGAAAGAGTTTTAGCTAAAATCGGTAAACCATTTTTTGAAATGGTCAAACATGGGGAGATGGTTGAGATGAGATTGAAGTTCAGAAAAATTCAAGGCCTAGCTGCCCTTAAAGCTGTTGCTGATCACATCCAATCCGAAAATTATGGAAACAACCCCCAGAGGGTCCATAAAAAGAAAGAGGAAGATGTTTTCCTGATACTACAGGGTCAAAAAGGCAATCAGAACATGCCTATTCAAAGGAGAAACTACACTCCCTTTCAAGCACAGTCTTCGAACCCTCCAATACCAAAAGGTGGAGAAGTCAAACGCCGTCGAGTGTTCACACCCTTAGTGGACACACTCGAGAATATTCTCACTCTTCTGACAACGCAGAAGAAAATTACGCATCTTCTTCCACCAGCCAGCCCTAATAGACGGGGTTTCAATGCTGCTCGAAAATGTGCTTATCATGCCGGAGCACCTGGAAATGATACTCATGATTGTTGGGCCTTGAAACACAAGATACAAGACCTGATAGACAACGGTGAGATCGTGGTCACCAAACCAGATCAGCCTCACGTTCAAGATAACCCTGTTCCTCAACACAAAGAAGAAGAGGTCAACATGATCAATTGGAGCAATGGACAGAGTTCTAATTTCAACTGCGAGTCCTCCAAAACCCTCAAAGACAGCCTTGACAAGTGGTATTATGCCAAGTTTCAGTTCGAAATGGAACGTAAGATGAAATCTCTATGCAAACAAATTGAGCAACTGGCAGAACTGGTGACTTATCAGCATCAAGTCACACGCCAGCTAATCAGCCAGGAGCATGCCAGTCTCCTACCTCTTATCATGAATATTCCCTCGTCACTTTCAAAAAATGAAATGCTGGAAGACAAAATGATAAAGAGAGCAAATGCCAAAGCCAGTCGAGATTTTTCCAACAGAAGGGAATTCACATATCTGGGCCAACCTATGGAGGAAATCCTTCAGATGCTAATCAATGAAAGAAGAATCACTTCCCTTCTACCTCCAATCAATCCCCGTTCAGGACGGTATAATTCTGATGGAGTATGTCAATATCACTCCCATTCTCGCGGTCACAGCATAGAAGAATGCTGGGCACTCCGCCACCTTATCCAGAATCTCATTGACAGCGGTGTCCTGTAACTAGCAAGCGATGATACTGTGATACGTGTGAGTGAGAATACCTGTCCTACTAAGTGGAAGGGATTGGTAGCGGTTATATCTGCCGAGGCTAATGACATTGACAAACCGCTCATAATACCAATAATTCAACTCAGAGGAAGCAACAATCCTTTGAAAGTGGCCGCTCCTGAGCCAATCAACTTACCATGCAGAGCACAATATCCTATTGTTAGCTTGCGCAAAGTTTCGTTGAATTATGGAGAAGGTGAAGGATCCACCTCACATACAACTGCTACAGTGTCAAAGGAAAATCCACCGTATCTTCCCCAACGGGTGATGAAGTCTACCATCAAATTAAAGGGGAAAATACCTGTGGAAAAGATTGAAAATTTCCTCCGCACTATGGGTCATAACGAAGCCAAGGTGGTTTTAAGCTTAAGAGAAGCTCCACACCAAATTTCAGTTTTGGACTTGGTCCTAACTTCCGAGGATCAGCGGACGATCTTACTGAAGGTTTTAGACGAAGCCTATCTACCAAAATCAGTTGATACAGAAAAATTTCAACACTTGGTTGATCACATTTTCAACAACAATGTGATATCCTTCACTGATGATGACATACCGCCCGAAGGGACTGGTCATTGCAAGTCGTTGCACATTACGGTCTTATCCTCTGGATACATGCTAGCTGGAGTCTTGATAGATCGAGGCTCATCTCTAAATATCTGTCCATACGCTACCTTGGTGAAGATGAATATCAATCCCAACCGAATCTGGAGCAGCCATACAGTCAACAAAGCTTTTGACAAAGCTTGCCAAAATTCGGTCGGAGTAATTGAATTGCCAATCGAAATTGGTCCTCATACATTCTGCGTATCCTTCCACGTACTCAAGATAGATTCGGGATACAACCTGCTCTTGGGACGACCATGAATCCGTATGGCTAAGGCAGTCCCCTCCACTCTTCACCAACAGTTGAAATACATTATCAACAATAGCCTAGTCACGGTCAACGCTGAACCAGAGTGTCCTCAACACGGGGACATGCCATTCATCAATGCCAATGCAGATGTTGAACCGGTCAGTTTTCATGCCTTGGAAGTAAGCAATACCCAATACCATGCTATTGGAACGCCATTTCCCGAACCCAAGATTTCTGCCGAGGTAATGTTGGCTACTCAAGAAATGATGTCATTGGGTCATCAGCCGTGACAAGAGCTGGGTAAAGATCGCCAGGGTATCAAGTACCCAATTCAATTAACCAAACAAAATGGAACAGCTGGGCTAGGCTATTCTTCCAGTTCTAGACATAGGAATCCTCATAAGCATCAGCAGATTCCTTCAGCTTCAAGCACGCGGTGTTTATCTTCACCTTCAAACTCTGAGTCCGCACAACCTCCTATAAAGGTGCCGCCCAAGATATGGCTATGTTATTTCCTGTTTGCATCTTCGGTGAAGGAGAAAGAAGTCTTTGTTCCAGATCCCGCAATGGAAGAAGAGGAATGAAGAATCAAACAAGACGTCATCTGGATTATGTCAGGCATACGCATCATCGTTCATGATGAACATACAAACAGATACACCCCAGACGATGATTGCCCAGAAGTAATGGCCATCATTCAGGAAAAGGATGACGATGACAATCCCTCCATCACTGCAGTCCACCCAGACTTTGCCCTTGCCAATTGAAGTAGTACTCATTGCATTGGTCGACAAGGGTAAAACGGGCAGAAACTCTTTCTACCCTGTAGATATCATAACTGCTTACTTTTTTGTATAGTATTAGCATTTTATTTTGTCAGTACATGCTAACACTGTGTATGATCAAAACGTTTCATATATTCTAAGTGAAAACTTATTTTGTTTCAGGACCCTGAATTTAGATGTGCCTGTACTTGCTGATACGGTGCCTCTTCTCCACAAGGATTGTACCTTTGATGTAGAGATGAATTCAGCCTTGATGGAAGTACATGGGGACATTGAGGTGCCTCGGAAATTCAAGAATGGGTCAAAGACAAACCTAAACCCAACCTTGACCAAACCACTTCTTTCAATCTCGGAACCTTAGAAAGCCCTAAGTTAATCCAGATTGGTTCAGACCTTACTCCAAACCAGCGGAATGATATGGTTATGCTACTAACCCAATTCCAGGATGTGTTTGCATGGTCTCATAAAGACATGGTGGGTTTGTCCACTGACATTGTACTTCATCGCCTTCCCATTAAAGAGGGATTCAAGCCAGTCAAACAAAAGCTCAGGCGATTGAAACCTGAGTGGAGTTTAAAGGTAAAAGAAGAAATTATGAAATAATTTCAAGCTGGCATCATCATGGTGTCCACATATCCTGAGTGGATATCCAACATTGTTCCCGTGCCTAAACCCGGAGGGAAGGTGCGAGTTTGCGTGGATTACCGGGACTTGAACAAAGCTTGCTTAAAAGATAGATTTCACGTGCCATTTATCCACATTCTCATTGACAATACTGCTTTCATCACGCCTTGGGGAACCTTTTACTATAGACAATTATCATTCGGCCTCATCAATGCCGGAGCCACCTATCAGCGAGTTGTGATGGCTCTCTTCCACGACTTAATGCATAAAGAGATCGAGATCTACGTGGATGACATCATTGTCAAATCCCAGAAGGAGGATGACCACTTAGCCATCTCAGAAAGCTATTCAATAGGTTGCGTAAATGCAACTTGAAGTTGAATCCAGCCAAGTGCGCCTTTGGCGATAAATCAGGCAAGTTGCTAGGATTTCTAGTCAGCCACAAAGGGATTGAGCTGGATCCTACCAAAATCCATGCCATCACGGACATGCCCATTCCTCAAACAGAGAAGGAAATACGGGGATTTTTGGGAAGAATCAACTTCATTAGCAGGTTTATCTCTCAACTCACAGCAACCTGTGAGCCAATCTTCAAGCAATTAAGGAAGAACTCCTCCATAAAATGGAATGATAAGTGCCAAAAATGCCTTCCTCACAATTAAAGAACAGCTAGTCAAAGCTCCCATTTTGGTACCACCCAGGGATGATGTTCCCCTGTTCATGTACCTATCCATAAGTGACAATGCCATGGGCTGCATACTGGGACAGAAAGACGATAGAGGATTAGAACGAGCTATCTATTACCTCAGCAAAAGATTCAGCAGCATGGAACACATACAAGTACACTCTGATTGAGAAGACTTGTTGTGCTTTAGCATGGGCGTCTATGAGATTACAACATTACCTCCATGGTCACACAACCCATGTCATATCCCGCGTGGATCCTATCAAGTACGTGTTCAATAAACCTATGTTAAATTGTCGGCTGTCCAGATGGAAGTTGATCCTACAACAATTTGACATCGTATATAAGACACAAAAGTCCATCAAAGGTGAAGGAATTGCGGATCAACTGGCCGCTGCACCTTCAGGGGATTTCAAACCCTTGGAAACCTATTTCCCCGATGAATGAGTAATGACAGTTCAGCAACACCATCCGTACGACACACGCCAAGCATGGAAGATGTATTTCGATGGAGCTGTTAATATGGAAAGTTCTAGAGCTGGAGCAGTTCTAGTATCTGGTACGGGGGAGCAGTATCCCGTCGTCGTCAAATTGCAGTTTGTCAGCACCAACAACACAGCTGATTATGAAGGCTGTCTCATGGGGCTAAAACTTGCCCGTTCAATGGGCATCAAACGGTTAACTATCTTTGGAGATTCAGAGTTGGTAATCAGATAATCCACCAGAATCTATCAAACCAAGGAACTACATTTGCTGCCTTATTATCGACAAGTTTTACAGATAGTTTTGGAGTTCGAAGAAATCTCCTTTCTACACATTCCTTGTAATAGGAATGACTTTACAGACGCATTAGCAACTTTGGCCTCCTTAATTCGCAAGTCAGACAAAGGACACTTGCCAAGTGTCACAATTTCCCTGCACAAGGCCCCAGTCTATGTGAATTACGTTGGAGAAGTATCGGATGAGCTACCTCCCATCCAACATCCTTGGTATCAGCATATCAAAGATTATCTACGAGATGGATCTACACCTGCTGAGGCGAGCCCAACTGAGAAAAGGCGGATCCATCGAATTGCTATGAAATTCTACCTGAGTGGAGATGTGCTCTATAAGAGAGATGCAGGAAAAGGTCTCCTCAGGTGTTTAGACAAAGATCAAGCCCAAAGGCTTATGGATGAAATCCATGGTGGAGTCTGTGGCCCCCACATGTGTAACATTCTAGATTTTTTTAAAATGTAAATTATAAATATTATTGATTTATATAAATATTTATTTGATGTGTTTATTATTGGATAAATAATTGTTCAATTTGATTGATTTGATTTAGTTAATAATTTATTTGTTAAATAATTAATGTGTTATGTGCATTGAGTTATGTGATTAAGTGAATTATTTAATAAATTGTTATTAAATAAAGTGTGACAAATAACTATGTTATAAAGAGTTATTAAAATAAATTAAAGTAATTTTAATTTAGTTTTTGCCAAACAAGGTTTAAGTATATTAATCATTTATTTTAAATGGTTTGCCAAACAAAGCCTTATGGCTTTTGGGTTTCTTTGAATTTAAATTATTAATAAAATATAAAATATAATATATATATATATATATATATTTTTTTTTTTGGTAACTGATAAACTTATTGGTATGTTTAATACAGTCATCAGTTTCTAAATGTTTGAAAAATAAAGCGTGCGTTGGTTTTATTTTTAGTATACGTATACTGTTATTTGGCTTAGCTATCAGTTTTACCTTTGAGTTTTCTGCTAAACTGAGAGAAGAAAAGAAGTTTGGAGAGTTTGAGAGGAAGGAAGCCAAGTGTGTGATTGTCCAAACTGTTAACAAGTATCTTCTTAAGCAACAAAACGATATTTTTCCAATAATCTTAATACTATTTAACTATATATGTGTTACAGTATATAGTTCGTGAATTGGTATATCTCTGTGTTCTTGAATTTCACAGTAGGATAAGTGTTACAAGATTTTCTGTAAACTGAGTTTTATAATTTATGATGATAATATGTGTAATTGTAATTGTTATAGCTAGCATATATATATATATAGGTGTGTATGTGTTGTATGCTAAATTACCATTGAGAAAGAGAACTGAGTTTTTACAGTGGAAAATATATATATACGAACATATGATTTCATGATAACAAAATTTAGTATGTGATTTTATGCTAGTTATGAAGTTGAAAGTCATGTATGTTTATTTGGTATGAATTTCAGAAAAATCGTAGTTTAAAGGAATCAAAATTTGGTTATAACTGTGGAATTTCAGTTCACTGTATTTTATTTATCAACAATGGAGTTTTGAGTTTTAAAAACAGTGTTTCAAAATTTAAGTTTCTAGAATTGTGGTAAAATTGTTGGTAATTAGTTTCTAGGTGATTGTTAACGTTTATGGGTAATTTATGTGAAGTTATACATGTCAAATTTAGATGTTAGCAGTGTTGAGTGGACATAAAATTCGTTGTTTCGTTTTACGGTTTGGTTCGTGAGTTTGGTTACCAACGTCAAAATTCACGCCGACGTCAAATCTCGCGCTTTAGCGCTAAAATCGGCCTTGACCGGACTTACTCGTACATCAGAGCCAAGTCGATGAGAGGCGTCGGACCTCATGTGCATGTCACGAAGTCCTTATATGTTACTCAGGCAAAGCGCCACCACAATGTATAGTAGAGCGCATACCACAAGACAAATCGTATGTGGCGGCGATGCCACTTTAGAGAATATCAAGTTTCAAATGACTTCATCTTGCACGTAAGTCTAAAATTTTTAGTTGTAATGCTATATGACCAAATAATTATGTTATTTTAGTATTGTAATGTGTTGAACGAACATGGTGTTAATACCTAACGAGTTTATTATCGTTTAGGAACATAAATTGATTACATGGTTAGACATTTAAACCATACGTGATGTAGAATTGATAATGACTGATAACGTTATGATAACATATGTATACAGGATATTGTGATTTAGATTATAACGGTTTAATCTACGCGTAAGGCAAGATTCTAAACCTATCTTTTTACATTGAGCAAGTTATTCTAATCCTAAATCTTCGTTATACAAGTTTCGAAATCTATTGTTTTACATTGAGTAAATCTTCTAACTCCATACCTTCATTGAGTTAGTTTGTTATGATTATGCAAGTTTTCCTAAATCTAAACTTGTTATATTAGCATGCAAGTATCTTTACTCTGTTGAACAATTTATCGTTCAAAGTTATTATTTGTTGTGCATGCTTGACATTAAATTCTAAGATGTAGCCTTAGCTTAATGTTGTTCAAAGCAAGGTATGATAGATTATTCAATTGTTATGCTATTAGATTATTCCTAAAGCATGAACTTAGAATGCAATGTTTATTCAGTTATGATTATTCAATAACATAGTGTTATTATCTTTTATTCAACTAATCCTTAGTTGATGTCTGTTGAATTCCAAATTACCATGAAGTGCATCTAAACCAAACTGACTTTGGTGCGGACTTGTACTCTAAATACTGAGAGGAATAACCCTATTATTAGGGGTTGCACTTAGTTTTATACTTTGTGCTGAAATGTTTGTATACAATACATGTACGAAGGATTGATCCCCCTAAGTACCTTTGAGTCCTTATAGTCGTATGACTGTTAAAGTTAAAGTTGAAAGATTACTTATAACTATGGACATGGTTCGTGGTCATTAGACCCTCAGTGAATGTTATGATTTTTAGAATGTTAATAGAACATATTGTTCAGTTGTATTAAGCCTAGTATTTGGCAAGTGATGTAAAGGTTAAAGTTTATTTATTGATTATTCTAAGTGAGCCTTGTTTGCTCACTCTTGCCTGTAAAATCCTTACAGCTAAAGATGGAAAGGGTGACGTACCTAGCACCAGTAAAGGAAAGGGAAAGATGAACAAGTACTGAAGACTTGTAATCGTTTTGATAGTTTTATTATCAAACTTTGGTTTAAAGATTGTAATAAAGTTTATTTAATTTTTCGCATGAATGATTTTTGTAAAGGTTTGATAACCTGGAGATTTTATTTAATGTAATTCCTGTATGGGCAGGTTTATTTTCAATTTATTATGATTGGGTAGTATTAAATGATTGTTTTGTTTAAGTGAACACCAAATCTTGAGGTAATGAAGTACCGGGATTTGGGGGTGTCACAAGTTTGTATCAAAGCTTTAGGTTATGAACCTTAGGTGGGGGAAAAGCCTTTTTAAGTAACCTTTGAAAAGGTAGTGGAGATAACTCTTATCGAGTTTTAAGGAAGAAGTAATAACACACTTACGTGCTTATGTGTTTATAACTTATGTGCTCGTGAGTGTCGAGTAGAATGATTAATAATTAAAATTTTAAAAACTTTGTTGTCAGGATGACTAATGTCGGAGAATCTAGTCATGCTAGAGAGGAAGGACCTCAGATGCCTATAGAGGAGGAGCCTCGCGACATTCAGGTTGTTTGGGAATAACTACTGCCACGGGAGTCAGCCCCGTTGGTCACAGTGGTTGAAGATGAGGATGATGATGTGGAGACGGATGAGGAGGATCCCATGGAGTTGCCACAGGAGGATGAGGATGATGAGGACGAGGAGGAAGAGTCTCCACTAACCTTGATGGCTGCTCGTATGTATGATGAAGTCTACGACCGTAATGTGTAACTTTAGGACACAGTTGAGGAGTTGCAGGAGATAGTAGCTGAACAACAGACTGCAATGACACAAAAGGACGAAGATATCCAGGATCGAGATGAACGTCTAACTAATGTTGAAGAGAAGCTGATGCAGACTGAAAGAGAGAAGGAATAACTGATCGAGATGGTCATGGAACTGAAGAACAAGCTGAAGGAAGAAGCTACCAAGAGGGCGAGAGCTGAAGACGCATACGTGGAAGCTTATCAACGAACTAGAAGAGCAGTAAGGAACGCACAAGCAAAGAGGATGAAGATGGAAGAGATGGATAAAGTATTCAATATCGTGATCAATCGAGCTCAAGATCGGGTCATGGGTTATCCAATTCAGTTCGAGATGCTACCATCGTACGTGTTAGATCGCCGAACAATGTTCCGAGTTATGGAAGAAGAGCGTCGAAAGGCTACAAAGTATCTTAATAGATAATCGTAGGAAATGTGCCTGTTATGCACGTAATAAGTGTTAAATAATGTGTAAATCCCTAGTGTTAAGTAACCATGGGATATGAGAATGATGATGTTTTCGTGTAACTTTTCTAGTTCAGGGAAGGAATGTAAATAGCAGTGATGCTATTATTTTTATGTTTTTTGAAGTAATGATGAATAAATAAAAGTTATTATTTTATTCAAAGTGTTATGTGTTATGTGGTTATTTCTTTTATAGAGGCAAGTAGTTAGCAAATACTTAAAGAAGTTGAGTAATAGTCTAATAGATGTTTTTTTTAACAGAAAATGCCTCCCAGACGTGAACCACCTCGACAGAGAACCAATAAGAGAACTAACAATAACGATGTTGAAGATAATCCCGTCCAATAACTAGTAACGTTACTAATAGGAGCGTTGCAGAATCAACCTCAGAACTAAGGCACAACGTTTAAGGATTTCAAGGTGGTTGGACCACCTGAATTCCGTGGGTCCATGAATCCGGTCAACGCACAGACTTGGATTATGGAAATTGAGAAGGTGTTTGAAGTCGCTAGGGTAGGGGATGAACATAAGACTGATTTTACAACGTTCATGTTGAAAGCAGAAGCTAGTTATTGGTGGTAGGCCAACAAAACCCGGGAAGGACCAGGAGTGATGACATGAGATAGGTTCAAGGAGTTATTCTTCAAGACCTATTTCCTAGAGAGTTCGAAGAGTAAGTTAGAGGTTCAGTTTTTGGAACTGAAGCAGGGAACGATGATGGTATCTGAGTACATCGCGAAATTCAACGAATTGGCGAGGTTTGCGCAATATCAGGTTAGCATAGACGAGCGTAAATCGAAGAGATTTGAACAGGGGTGAAGCCCCGGTCAGACATTAGGGGTTTCCTATTCGATTGAAGACATTCTTTGCAGATGATGGAGAAGCGAAGACTCATTTGAAGGTGGAGGCGAGGCAGTGACAAAATTCAATCAAGAACAGAAGAAGAAGAAGACTGAGGGGGGAGTGAAGAATGGTAGCGGAGACAATAGAAATGACAACAAAAACAATTTGAAGAGGAAGTGGAACAGAAACGGGGGTACTGGAAACCATCAGGGTAACCAGCAATTTAGGAAGTTTAAAGCATGTGTTACATGCGGGAGGTTTCATAATGGGGTGTGCTTTATGGGGAAACATGCATGTTTCAACTGTGGCCAGGAAGGTCACATGGCCCAAAATTACACCCAACCCAAGAAGAATGTATGTTTCATGTGCGGATCCAAGGATCACTTTGCTCGTGAATGCCCTCATAAAAAGGTTGGAGAAACAACAAGAAGCAAGGGAGGTAGTAGTGGAGGAACATGGGCCATTGCTGGACCTACATCATCAAACAAACCCACAGCGAGAACATTCAACATGACTATGTAGGATGCTGTGCAATCAAAAGATGTGGTGTCAAGTATTATCCCAATCAACGATATTAATGCTAATGTTTTATTTGATTCCGGTGCTACTTGCTCGTTTATATCTGATGAATTTGCTAAGAGGTTAGAATTGCCTAGAGAAGAACTGAATTTCCCTTTGAACATAGAAATTGTGAATAGGGAAGTGATTCATGTTAGGTTCGTATACAAGAAATGTAGGGTGAACATTAAAGGGAATATCCTGATGGTAGATTTAATCCCAATTAGACTTGGAGAATTTGATGTTATTTTGGGAATGTATTGGTTGTTCAAATATGGAGAAGTAATTGATTGCCACAAGAAGTCTGTAAACCTATGACTCCGTCAAAGGTAGTTTTCTATGGTAGCAAATCATTGCCTAGACAAATGAAATGTCTCACGATTATGCAGGCCAAGAAATTGTTAAGTAAAGGCTGTGTGGGTTATTTGGCTTACATAGTCGATACTCAGAAAAAGGGTGTGAAACTGGAGGAGATACCAGTGGTTAGGGAATTCATAGATGTATTTCCGGAGGATTTGCCAGGACTTCCGCCTAACAGAGAGATTGAATTCGTAATCGACTTAGCGCCAGGAACTGCACCGATATCGAAGGCCCCGTACAGAATGGCTCCGGTAGAAATGAAGGAACTGATGGTGCAATTGCAAGAGCTGCTGGACAAGAAATATATTCAACCAAGTGTATCACCGTGGGGAGCGCCAGTATTATTCGTGAAGAAGAAGGACGGATCAATGCGTCTTTGCATTGATTATAGGGAGTTAAACAAGGTCACTATTAAGAATAGGTATCCGTTGCCTAGAATAGATGACTTGTTTGACCAGTTGAAGGGTGTTAAGTACTTCTCAAAAATAGATTTGAGAAGTGGGTATCACTAATTGAAGGTAAGAAAAGAGGATATACCTAAAACGGCATTCAGAACTCGGTATGGACATTACGAGTTTCTGATGATGTCTGTTGGTTTAACAAATGCCCCTGCTGTGTTCATGGATTTGATGAACAGAGTATTTAAACCATTCTTAGACAAGTTCGTAGTGGTATTTATCGACGACATTCTGGTGTATTCCAAAACTCAAGAAGAACACGTGGAACATTTACGTTTGACATTGGAGACACTAAGAAAGGAAAAGATGTACGCAAAATTCTCTAAGTGCGAATTTTGGCTCGATCGTGTATAATTTTTGGGTCATGTGATTGACAAAGATGGGATTTCAGTGGTTCCATCGAAAGTGGAAGCTGTAATAAATTGGGAACAACCAAGGACACCTTCTGAGGTGAGGAGTTTCTTGGGACTGGCCGGTTATTATAGAAGATTCATTCAAGATTTTTCCAAGATAGCCACTCCGTTAACAAATTTGACACGGAAAGCTGTGAAATTCGTTTGAACTGAGAAATGTGAGGAGAGCTTCCAAGATTTGAAGAAGAAGCTAAGTGTGGCACCTGTGTTAACCCTGCCGGATAATACAGGAAATTTTGTGGTGTATAGTGATGCCTCACACAAATGATTGGGTTGTGTTCTGATACAGAACGACAAAGTTATTGCCTATGCATCAAGACAACTGAAGGATTATGAGAAAGGTTATCCGACTCATGATTTGGAATTGGCTGCAGTAGTATTTGCTCTCAAGATATGGAGACACTATCTTTATGGAGACAAATGTGAGATCTACACAGACCACAAAAGTTTGAAGTATAATTTCACTCAGAAGGATCTGAACATGCGTCAGAGAAGGTGGATGGAATTGATAAAAGATTATGATTGTGAGATCTTTTATCATCCAGGCAAAGCGAATGTGGTTACAGATGCTTTAAGCAGGAAAGGTCGGGAGAAGTTGATGCTGATAACAACTCAAGAGGAGCTCATTTCAGTAATGACAAAGCTAGAGCTGGAAATCAAATTTCCACAGGAATCCAACAAACGCCTATTCTAGTTAGAAGCCGGTCCAACATTACTGGACAAGGAGAAGAACGCTCAGTTACAAGATGAAGAATGTGGGAAGATAAAAGAGATTATGGTTAACAGTAGCGATACAAAATACAAGATCGATACCGAAGGGTTACTACGGTACGAGGGAAGAATCTGGGTCCCAGCAACACCAGAGCTAAAAGACGAAATCTTGACCGAAGCTCATAGCTCAAAATATTCAATTCATCCAGGAAGCACAAAGATGTATCAAGATTTACGCCGACATTTTTGGTGGCCGAATATGAAAAGGGATGTTGCAGAATGCGTGGCGAAATGTATGACATGTCAAAGAGTAAAAGCCGAACATCAAAGACCCAGTGGATTACTTCAACCATTGGAAATACCGAAATGGAAGTGGGAGCACATCACGATGTATTTTGTGGTGGGTCTTCCAACTACTCAGAGAGGATGCGATGCGATTTGGGTGATAGTAGACAGACTGACGAAATCAGCGCACTTTTTACTAATAAAGATTAGGTTCAATCTTGATCAGTTGGCAAGATTGTACATTAAGGAGACCGTTTCGAGACATGGAGTGCCAGTGTCAATTGTGTTCGATAGAGACCCACGATTCAAGTCAAACTTCTGGAAGAGACTACAAGAAATCATGGGAACTCAGTTGCTAATGAGTACGACTTATCATCCACAAACAGATGGCCAAAGCGAACGAACGATCCAGACATTGGTAGATATGCTGAGAGCATGCGTTATGGATTCCAAAGGAAGCTGGGAAGAACAATTACCGTTGGTGGAATTCGCTTACAATAATAGTTATCACGTGAGCATCGACATGCCGCCTTTACTGAAGCGTTATCTGGCGAAAGAAAGTGCGAACTCCACTTTGTCTTTGGGATGAAGTTGGTGAACGTCAACTGCTAGGACCAGAACTACTGCAACAAACTGCTGAGGTTATCAAACTCATCAAGACAAGATTGGTAGTAGCTCAAGACCGACAGAAGAAGTATGCTGATCAACACAGGCAAGATCGTGCATTTGACGTAGGAAGTTACGTATTCCTAAAAGTTTCTCTTTAGAAGGGGAAAATTCATTTCGGTAAGAAGGAAAAACTAAGCCCGAGGTTTATTGGACCCTTTGAAGTGTTGCGAAGAGTTGGAGAGGTAGCTTACGAGGTAGCTCTACCTCCAGAGTTGGAAAACATTCACAATGTTTTTCATATTTCGGTGTTACGACCGTATAAACCATATTACAAACACGTGATCGAGTACGAACCGTTGCAGTTCAAGAAAGATTTGTCTTATGAAGAGATTCCTATCCAGATAGTCGACAGGAAAGAACAAGTGCTCAGGAATAAAGTGATACCTTCTGTGAAGGTGATATGGAGGAACCACAATGCTGAAGAAGCTACGTGGGAACTCGAAGATAAAATGTTGAAAGAGTACCCTGAGTTATTTGTTTAATCTATGTCTTCGATTCTGGGGACAAAATCTTTGTAAGTAGGGAAAAATGTAACGAATGTGTTGTTTGAGTTGTGATTCTGGGGACAGAATCCTTATAAGAGGGGAATGATGTAACATTCTAGATTTTTTTAAATGTAAATTATAAATATTATTAGTTTATATAAATATTTATTGGATGTGTTTATTATTGGATAAATAATTGTTCAATTTGATTGATTTGATTTAGTTAATTATTTATTTGTTGAATAATTAATGTGTTATGTGGATTGAGTTATGTGATTAAGTGAATTATTTAATAATTGTTATTAAATAAAGTGTGACAAATAACTATATTATAAAGAGTTATTAAAATAAATTAAAGTAATTTTAATTTAGTTTTGCCAAACAAGGTTTAAGTATATTAATCCTTTATTTTAAATGGTTTGCTAAACAAAGCCTTATGGCTTTTGGGTTTCTTTTGAATTTAAATTATTAATAAAATAAATAAAATATAAATAATATATATATATATATATATATATTTGGTAACTGATAAACTTATTGGTATTGTGACGCCCCCAAAATAGGTATACATCACCCATTCTGAGTTGTCAATACATGGTACAGAAACAACTACAACTTTATTATTACAACAAGAAAGCGTGAGTTTGAATACAAATATTATCTTCTAGACAATATCTATACTCAAATAAATCCTCATCACATTTATTGATACATTATTTTACAAAAATGGTGAGGACTACTAAACAACTCTTTCTAGAACCTTCATTCCATACCCAGACTCGTACTCGCTATATTCTCGCCTCCTGAGAAGAAAAATGGAACAAAAAGGAAAAGGGTGAGCTCAACTAGCCCGAAGAAGAATATTATGACTAAGATAATATACAACAAATTATCGTTAGTCTTCAACAGGAAAAATCTAATAGAATACAATAGACAACAAGTTTTAAATCAATATTCACAAATGAAAATAATAATTCATTAGAAGAGTTAAGTAGAGAATGCAAACTACTATCTTCTATATATGAATTTAAAAGTTCATCGCTCTATCTTTTATCCTCGTAACATCAATCAATATATATCTAGAATCAAATATTCATCTTTGCACTACTGGCCAAAGATATTCATCGATTGGTCATGTTCATCTAAACACTGCTCATCTTTGCTTTACCACGGCCAAAGATATTTATCGAAATCATTCATCTTTGCACTACTGAGCCAAAGATATTCAATAATATTATCATTTAAGACCGAGGATGATGAAAAATATTTTAAAGAAAGCGAATCCAATTGAAACAAAATGACAAGGATTAAGGATTAAGGATTAGTACTTTGTTTTATCCATGTCCAAAAATACCTCAAAAATAATCATAGTGGTGTAAAATTCAAGAATGATCGAACATGGATACAACCAAAGCTAGTATCCACAATAGATATTTTAGATTTAAAAAGGAAAATTTTCATTTTTCGATGAATAGTGTCAGATTCGTGTATAGTGTCGTATACGTGAATATCTTTGCCAGTATCACGTGAATAGTAACTCAGACACCAAAAGTTCCAAATTTGATAAAAACTTCAGATCAATATTTCAAAGATAATGATATTGAAGAAATAATATCATTACAAAAAAATAATATCCTTACCTCGAAAGATCAAGACTTCATCAAAAACTTGATATAAGGCTATGACTTGAACTTGCACCGTATAACAATACTCAAAATATACTCAACATACTCACAAGAATACGCTCGATAATATAGAGAGAGAAAACTTCAGTTTCTGGTGTGATTTTCAATTCTAACCTAAGCACCCTATTTATAGGAAAATGCTTAGAACACCAAAGTAGAAAATTTAATAAAATATAAATATATATATCAAAATTCCTACGCCACTCTTGAAATCTAATTTTAGCTCAATAAGCATACGCCACCTTCTAGAAAAAGTAAGAAAAAACGTTTTTCTAATTTAAAATAATTTAAACTTCCAAAAATCAATTATTTCGGAGCTTCGGAACTTCAATAATTCACAATAAATAGCCCTTTTGTCAGAAAATTCGAAACTCGCGACTTTTTATAGGAAATTCAATTCTCTACAACTTTACAGAAGAAAGTTTTTCCAAATTCCATACAGAAATTGACCAAAATCCACAAACGGGCGATTTTATAAGCTATAATCAAATTTCAGTCAAGAAATGGGGTCCACCGACACATAAAACATGCTTTAAATATTTTTGGTAACAAAAATACTCCTCCTCCACATATACTCATATATCCCACATTCATCGTAAAAATATCATCATTATTATATTATTAAAATATAATAATATATTTAAATGAATTATTTTATCAGAAAAAGATAAAATTTCAATTTTCAACAATTGTCACATTAAAAATTTTCTCCATCTATATCCACATA
Source organism: Panax quinquefolius (assembly GCA_020205615.1). Classification (NCBI taxonomy): domain Eukaryota; kingdom Viridiplantae; phylum Streptophyta; class Magnoliopsida; order Apiales; family Araliaceae; genus Panax; species Panax quinquefolius. The sequence continues at coordinate 39,972,597 of CM035167.1, read as the reverse complement.
AAATCAATATTTTCCTCATCATATGAATCAATAATTAATTATTCACAAATAATATTACAGAATCACAATATTGACAACCCAGAGGAGTTCACAGGAAGAGGGGCTTTCAATAAGAATTTCTCTCATCTTGGCTCGCAATTAGGTGACCAAACCTCTCCTTAGATGAGAACTTTCTAGACATTGCCAATAATGTTATCTAATAATATTATTTAGATAATGTGAATTATTGCTTCGATAATGAAAAATACTGTGTAATGACAATTATTGAAACAACAAGAATATAAAATATCAACCCAACAATTATTAAATCAATAAAATAAAAAATTTCAATAAAGTAATTATCGTAATCATTATTGAGTAGTGTCTTCTTACGTAAGAATCAATAATTGGTGCAATACCGGTGCTACTCTTGTGTGTTATCCACCGAGTATTTTAACAAAGATAATCTGATGAATAACTACGCTGATTATTTTTAAACAACTTATATTTGTCGTTTTCTTCATCCAATCGCTTTTTAGTTATGGGGCCCATACATGGTGCGCTTGGCCGCATGCGAATATTCCCAAACGATTGAATATTCCACGACCAAACAAATATTCCCCAACAATAATGAATATTTTATAACCACTTGCTTATTTTGAAATATTTGCGTATTTTACCCATAACTATCCACATTAATCAAATCAACCCTTACTATTTTAAAATAATAAATAGAGAAAATTAAATTTCATTAATAACAAGTTGGGGTCTTACAACCTCACCTCCTTATGAAATTTTGTCCTCGAAAATTGACGTACGTACCTGGTGTGTTTCGAAAAGGTGAGGATACCTCGCTTTCATTTCCGTTTCCAATTCCCAGGTCATTTCCTCTATAGCATGATTCCTCCACAAAACTTTAACTTGTGGTATGACCTTTGTGCGTAGGACATGCTTCTTCCTATCCAAGATCTTGACAGGTACCTCCTCATACGTTAAGTCTTCGGCTATCTCGTCCGGTTCTAACTCTATAACGTGGTTCGGATCTTTCACATATTTACTGAAATACGAGATATGTGAAACACATTATGAACACGAGACATACTTGAGGTAACGCGAGTCTATAGGCTACATTTCCTACTCGGTCAAGAATTTAAAATGGACCAATAAATCATGGATTGAGCTTTCCTCTTCTTCCCAAATCTTGTAACTCCCTTCCATGGAGCAACTCGCAATAATACATGATCCCCTATACTAAATTCCACGTCCTTTCGATGAAGATCCGCATAACTCTTTTATCGATCTTGTGCTTGGTTTATATCGTTGTCCAATCATTTGGATCTTTTCGGTGAGTCATACGCATTTAACTCGGGTCCCAACAATGTTGCTTCACCAACCTCATCCCAACATATTGGAAGCGACACTTTCGTCCATATAATGCTTCAAATGGAGCCACACCTATACTTGCACGATAAGCTGTTGTTGTAAGAGAATTCCACCAATGGTAAATACTTATCCCAACCGCCTTGAAGTCTAGGACATAGAGTCTTAATAGATCTTCAAGAGTTTGAATAGTCCTCTCGATTGTCCGTCTGGTTTGAGGATGGTATGTCAATCGAATCATAAATCCGTGCCCATAGCTTTTTGCAAGCTAACCCAAAATCTTGAAGTGAATCTTGGGTCACGATCCAAAACTATGGATCTTGGCATGCCATGCAACCTCACAATCTCATTTACATATATACTAGCAAGACGTTCAAGGAATAAGTCTCCGTGACGTTAAGAAATGAGCAAACTTGGTTAATCTATCAACAATAACCCAAATAGCATTGATGCCTTGAGAAACCGTAGGAAGACCCGTAACGAAATCCATGGTAATGTGTTCTCACTTCCATTTCAGAATCTCAAGTGGTTGCAACGGACCCTTAGGTACTAGATGCTCCGCCTTTACACGTTGACAAGTGAAACACATTGAGATAAACTTTGCAATCTCTCTCTTCATATTGTTCCACCAAAATGTATGTTGAAGATCACGATACATTTTGGTACTTCCAGGATGGATTGAAAATGGTGTATTGTGTGCCTCCATCATAATCTTGTACTTCAAATCAGAGTCGTTAGGAACACAAAGTCTGGAGTAGACTCGAAGTATTCCCTCTTCATCAATTCTCGCTTCCGGAATAACACCTTCTTGTACTTTCTTCTTCATGCGCATCAGCTCCGGGTCGGTGGCTTGAGCAACCTTAACTTTTTCTATTAAAGTTGGCTCTATGCGTATACTTGACATCATTGCACCCATTCCTGCATATGATCTTCTACTCAACGCGTCAGCTACCACGTTCGCTTTCCCAGGATGGTATTGAATAGTGTGGTCGTAGTCTTTTAATAGCTCGAGCCAACGTCATTTGCCGCGATGTTGAGTTCTTTTGAGTGAAGAAATATTTAAGGCTTTTATGGTGCGAATATATCTCCACTTTCTCCCAATATAGATAGTGCCTCCATATCTTTAGCGGAAAACGATTGCTTTGCTTAACTCTAGATCATGAGTAGGATAATTCCTCTCATATTCTTTAAGTTGTCATGAGGCATAGGCTATGACTTTCCCACATTGCATGAGAACACATCCTAACCCTTTGCCAAGAAGCATCATTTGTAGATAACAAATCCATCCGAACCAGATGGTATTGTTAGAACAGGTGCCAAAATTAGTCTCCTCTTAAGCTCTTGGAAACTCTTCTCGCATTCTTCGCTCCAAACGAATTTTGTATCCTTCCGAGTTAGCTGGGTTAATGGAGTTGAGATTCGAGAAAACCCTTCAACGAATCTCCGATAATAACCAGCTAAGCCCAAAAAACTACATACTTGATCCATGAGCTTGGTTGCTCCCAACTTTGTATTACTTCAATCTTCGCCGGATCAACAGATACTCCATGTTTCGACACCACGTGCCCAAGGAATGCTACTTCCTCAAGCCAGAACTCACATTTCTTCAACTTGGTATAAAGCTTGTTTTCACGAAGCCTTTGGAGTACCAGCTTCAAATGGTGCTCATGATCTTCACGTCTTTTGGAATATATGAGGATGTCATCAATAAAGACAACAACGAATTGATTCAAATATTCCTTGAATACTCGATTCATCATATCCATGAAAGCCGCAGGAGCATTAGTCAATCCGAAAGACATGACTAAGAATTCATAATTCCCGTACCGAGTTCTAAAGGCAGTCTTTGGAATATCCTCGTTCTAATCTTTGGTGATGATATCCGTAAGCGAAGATCGATCTTTGAAAAAAATTGTGCCCCTTGCAACTGGTCAAACAAGTCATCAATACGAGGTAGAGGATACCTATTCTTGATGGTGACATGGTTCAATTCCCGATAGTCAATACAAAGTCGCATACTCCCGTCTTTCTTCTTTACGAATAAAATAGGAGCACCCCAAGGAGATGTACTAGGACGAATGAAACCGATGTCCAACAATTCCTGTAGTTGGACCTTTAACTCCTGAAGTTCAATAGGAGCCATTCGATATGGGGTTTTAGAAATGGGCTTTGTACCAGGTTCAAGATCAATAAAGAATTCAACTTCACGTTCTGCGGGTAGGCGGGAAGTTCTTCAGAAATCGTCGAAGAAAGTCAATAACAACAGAATATTATTCAAATTTGGCGTGTCTTTATTCAAATCCATAACATGGGCTAAGAAAGCTTGACATCCGTTTTTCAATAAGCGAATAGCTTTATGATTAGATATGACAGTGATTGATTTTAATGGTTTAGTTGCTTGAATTTGTACAACAGGTTGGTTAGGAATATGAAAACTAACAACCTTATGAAAAACAATGAATTTTGGCATGATGAGTAGTTAACCAATCAATCCCTAAAATTACATCAAAGGCAAATATCTTTAAAGAGATAAGGTCAACAAGTAATGTGATGGTGCCAACTTGAATCAAACAAGATTTATAAACAGTGGATGTGATGAAAGTTTCTCCTAACGGAGTTTCCATAGATAGGTCAAAGTCTAATTTCTTCGGAGTCAAGTTTAAACGTTGAGCACAAGCAGGAGAGATAAATGAATGGGTAGCACCGGTATCAAGTAAGGTATAAACTTCCCAAGAATTTATAAATAGCTTACCCGTGATCATCTCGTTTGGGTTCCTCGCATTTTGACCAGTCACAACAAACGCTCTTCCGAGGAACCGTTGACTTTGACTTTTACGGGACGATCTTTTGAGTCACCGTCCTCTTTGAACTAGTTTTCGCTTCTGCAGTACAATCACGAAGCGATATGTCCTTCCTTTCCACAATTATAGCATACCTTGAGCTGTTGTGGGCGGTTTGGTGATATGTCCCTTTTTCCGCATTTATAGCATATAATGGGTGGTCGTTCTCCTCCTTAGAACCGATTCTTTGCAAGACCTTTGTCGTCTTCACATGGTCGTTGTTAAATCTCTTCTTTTAAAATCTCCTCGACTCGCTTCTTCTATTTTCATGGCCATGATTACCACGAGTGGTTACCATTTTTGTCCGATCTTTTTCTTTCTTATTTGGTTATCGTTGTTTTGTTGACCGCTATCTCGGTATGATCCACGATTGTGGTCCTTCGGTTGTGCGTACTTGTTATCTCGCTCTAATAATTGAGCCCATTTTACAACATCTGAATAGAGAGAAAATTTATGAGAAATGAGATATTGTCAGTATCTGCCGGGTTTCAAACCTCTCGAAATATCGCGTCATCGTTCCACATTCTCCACCAAATGAGGTGCAACACTGGATAACTCGCAAACTTTGCCTCGTCATTGAGACACCGTCATGTTGTTTTGTTCTAATCGATGAACTCCACTTCCTTCATATGACGAACACTTTCGGGAAAGTATTTGTCATTAAATAGTTCTCAAACGTCTCCCAAGACATCTTTGAGAAAAGTTTGGATGTGTACGCTTCTGCAGACTCCCACCGGTGAGTCCGCCTCGCCACGGAATATAAAGGTGGCGAATGGAACCTTCTGTTCCTCCGTGCATCCCAAGACATCGAATATCTTGGTAATTTGCTTGACCCATGTTTCCGCCGTGATCGGATCTGGCTTTCCCTTAAATTCTAGTGGTCCCAACTCTTTGAAGCGCTTGGTTGTGACAACCCGTGAATTGCTATCATTTCCTCCGTATTTTGAACACGAGTCTCCTAAATGCGATTTTGCATGAAGCGCAAAAAGCTTCTAAACATCCCTCGTTCATCATCCGTCGGTGGTGTTGTTCACGGGAGGAACATTGCCGACTGTTACGTTCTCCTCGTTGGTGAGTACAAAGCGTCTCCACGGTCTCATTTCCTTTGTTAATATTCTCATTCGACATTCTCAAATCATTGCCATAAAACAAGGGTTAATTAAGGAAATTAATATATCACATAATATCCCTATATCTTGACCAACTAACAAATAAGCTTAGGTAGGACACACTAGCGAAGGATTTACTCGTCTCTCCCCTCTAGTTCTATTCCCCGATCTCCGCCAGAGATCATATCCTAAGCTCGATACCAATTGTGACGCCCCCCAAAATAGGTATACATCACCCATTCGAGTTGTCAATACATAGTGCATGTAAACAACTACAACTTTATTATTACAACAAGAAAGCGTGAGTTTGAATACAAATATTATCTTCAGACAATATCTATACTCAAATAAATCCTCATCACATTTATTGATACATTATTTTACAAAAATGGTGAGGACTACTAAACAACTCTTTCTAGAACCTTCATTCCATACCCCGACTCGTACTCGCTATATTCTTGCCTCCTGAGAAGAAAAATGGAACAAAAGGAAAAAGGGTGAGCTTAACTAGCCCAGTAAAGAATATTATGACTAAGATAATATACAACAAATTATCATTAGTCTTCAACAGGGAAAAATCTAATAGAATACAATACACAACAAGTTTTAAATCAATATTCGCAGCGGAAATAATAATTCATTAAAAGAGTTAAGTAGAGAATGCAAACTACTATCTTCTATATATGAATTTAAAAGTTCATCGTCTATCTTTTATCCCTGTAACATCAATCAATATATATCTGGAATCAAATATTCATCTTTGCACTACAGGCCAAAGATATTCATTAGTTGGTCATGTTCATCTAAACACCTGTTCATCTTTGCACTACGGGCCAAAGATATTTATCAGAAATCATTCATCTTTGCACTACAGGCCAAAGATATTCAATAATATCATCATTTAAGACTGAGGATGATGAAAAATATTTTTAAAGAAACGAATCCAGTGAAACAAAATGACAAGGATTAAGGATTCGTACTTTGTTTTATCCATGTCCAAAAATACCTCAAAAATAATCATAGTGGTGTAAAATTCAAGAATGATCAGAACATGGATACAATTAAAGCTAGTATCCACAATAGATATTTTTAGGCGAAAAGGAAAATTTTCATTTTTAGATGAATAGTCTTAGTGATTCGTGTGAAAAGTGTCAGATATCGTGAATAGTCTTGATATCGTGAATAGTAACTCAGACACCAAAAGTTCCAAATTTGATAAAAACTTTAGATCAATATTTCAAAGATAATGATATTGAAGAAATAATATCCTTCTGAAAAAAAAAATATCCCTTACCTCGAAAGATCAAGACTTTAAGTCAAAACAGGATATAGGCTATGACTTGAACTTGCACCGTATAGCAATACTCAAAATATACTCAAAATACTCACAAGAATACATACCGATAATATATAGAGAGAGAGAAAACTTGATTTACGGTGTGATTTTCAATTCTAACCTAAGCATCCTATTTATAGGAAAATGCTTAGAACACCAAAAGAAAATTTAATAAAATATAAATATATATATCAAAATTCCTCGCCACTCTTGAAATCTAATTTTAGCTCAATAAGCATACGCCATACCTTCTAGAAAAAGTAAGAAAAACGTTTTCTAATTTAAAATAATTTAAACTTCAAAAATCAATTATTTTGAACTTGAACTTCAATAATTCACAATAAATAGCCCTTTTGTCGTAAAAATTGAAACTCATGACTTTTTATAGGAAATTCAATTCTCTACAACTTTACAGAAGAAAGTTTTTCCAAATTCCATACAGAAATTGACCGAAATCACAAGCAGGCGATTTTATGAAATTTATAATCAAATTTCGATCAAGAAATGGGGTCCGCAAACACATAAAACATGCTTTAAATATTTTTGGTAACAAAATACTCCTCCTCCACATATACTCATATATCCCACATTCATCATTAAAAATATCATCATTATTATATTATTAAAATATAATAATATATTTAAATGAATTATTTTATCGAGAAAAAGATAAAATTTCAATTTTCAACAATTGTCACATTAAAATTTTCTCCATCTATATCCACATAAAATCAATATTTTCCTCATCATATGAATCAATAATTAATTATTCACAAATAATATTACTGAGAATCACTGATATTGACAACCAAGCAGCGGTTCCAGAAGAGGGCTTTCAATAAGAATTTCTCTCTTCTTGGCGCCGCAATTAGGTGACCAAACACGTCCTTAAGCGAACTTTCTGAACATTGCCAATAATGTTATCTAATAATATTATTTTGATAATATGAATTATTAGCCGATAATAAAAAATCTTGTGTAATGACAATTATCAACAACAACAATATAAAATATCAACAACAATTATTAAATCAATAAAATAAAATACTGAATAGTAATTACTGTAACCATTATTGAGTAGTGCCTTCTTACGTAAGAATCAATAATTACCGAATGTGATTTATAACAAATGAGATCATTGGCTATAAATCACATTCGGTAATTATTGATTCTTACGTAAGAAGGAACTACTCAATAATTGTTACAGTAATTACTGTTCAATATTTTATTTTATTGATTCAATAATTGCTACGTTGATATTTTATATTATTGTTGATTCAATAATTGCCACTACATAGTATTTTCCATTATTAGATCAATAATTCATATTATATGAATAATATTATTAGATAGCATTATTGGCAATGTCTAGAAAGTTCTGTCAAGGAGAGGTTTGGTCACCAAATTGCGCGCTAATAAGGATAAATTCTTATTGGAAAGCCCCCTCTTTCTTGGAAAAGGTCTGGTTGTCAGTTTTGTAATTCTGTAATATTATTTTTTAATAATTAATTATTGATTTATATGATAAGAAAAATATTTATATATGTTGATATAAATGGAAGAATTTTTAGAAAAGTGACAATTGTTGAAAATTGATATTTTATCTTTTTTTAATAAAATAATTCATTTAAATATATTATTATATTTTAATAATATAATAATGGTGATATTTTTACAATGAAATGTGATATATGAATAAATGAGGTGGAAGAGTATTTTGTTACAAAAAATATTTGACACATGTTTTGTGTGTGTTAGTGGACCCCATTTCTCGATGAAATTTGATTATATACTGCAAAATCGTCTCAGATGTGGATTCGATCAATTTCTACTTGAAATTTAGAAAACTTAAACTTACAAAGTTGTAGAGAATTGAATTTCTATGGAATGGACATAAGATTCAAATTTTTCCGATAAAAGTGCTATTTATTATGAATTATTGAAGTTCAAGTTCCAAATAATTGATTTTGAAGTTTTAATTAGTTTTTTAAGAAAAAATGTTTTTTATTATGTTAGTGGGCCCCATTTGTGACGCCCTAAAGCGGTATACATCACCCATCTTTAGTCGCCTTGATACTGAGTCTTTGAATATAAATAAAACTTAATTATACAACAGTCGTGTGAAATACGACAAAACATAGGCTATGAGTTTTAATACAAATATTGTCATCTAGACAATATCCACACTCAATGGAGTCCTCATTACATTTATTATCACACTATTTCACAGAATAGTGAGGACTACTAATGCACCATCTAGGACCATCACTCTGTTCCCCGACTAGTCCCAGCTACGTTCTCATTTCCTAAAGAGAACAGTGAAAGAAAGGGTGAGCTCAACTAGCCCAGTAAGAAATATTATGACTAAGATAATGCAGAATAAATTATCAGTAGCCTTCAACAATATAACAACTGATAGAACATAATAGACAACAAGTTTTAGATCAAAAACTGCAGCAGAATAAACAATTCATTAGAAGAGTCAAGTAAAGTATAAAATCTATCGCATCTTACATGATTTAAAAGTTTTCATCAACTTTATCATTTGAGACTCGATTTTAATAAAAAAATCGAATCATCCCTGCTCCACGGCCAAGGTATTCATATAATCATCAATGGTCATGACTATACCGAATCCCTGGTCATAATCATACCAACAACTATCCACCAATGAACTACAGGCCAATGAGGACTTTTACCACATCATTCGTCACATTGCGGTCATGATTATACCGAATAATCCCTGGTCATAATCATACCAAGTTCATCTATGCACGTAAGCCAAAGATGACTTTCAACATAATATAAGCATGAGGATGATGACAATTCAATAAAACAGGTTCAAGAATAAATTTTAAAGATTTATAAGTTAATTTATCCTGAACTTAATAACATCCAAATTATCAACTTGATACTGCTTTGTGAAGTAAAATTCAAGAATGCTCAGAAGAATATTTCCATGAAAAGATACTGGATGAAGCACAAATATCAAGGATATTCCACTAATTTTATGGAGTATAGAAGCCAAAGCATTAACCAACTGAGTATAATAGAATATATGAAACTTCAAATGGATTTTTTCCTGCAATGCAGTAATCCACGTAGACAGATCATTTCCACAATTTAATAAGGAATGAATACACATGATCATTCACCATGCATGTGGTAATCCACATAGACAGGTTATTCTAACAGAATAATAAAGAATGGAATAACAGAAGGATTCACCATGCGTTCGATAGATCGCTAACTAACGAGTTATTCCTAACGAGAATAATAAATAATTGAACCAGTCGGCGTTAAGCGCGCAGCACGAGGATATTCCGACATAATAATAAATAATGGAACCGAAGTCCGCGTAAACATACGCAGACGGGATATTATTAGCGAGAATAATAAATAATGGAACAGTGCCGCGTAAGAACTTACGAGACGGGATATTCGACGAATAATAAAGAACGGAATATTAGAAGAATTTCACCATGTATGCGGTGCTTGATAAACAAAGTTATTCAATGAGAATAATAAGAATGCAATAACAGAAGAATTTCACCAAGTATAGGGTATCCCGCGTATATAGGTTATTCCAACAGAATAATAAAGAATGGAATAACAGAAGTTCTCTTCATGAATAAGAAAGAAAGAATACCCCTTACGAGTACAACAAATAATATTCCCTACCTTAGAAAAACTGAATATTGAAGTAGTGAAGTAGCAGAATACTTTTCTTCTTTCTCTCTGTAGTTTCTCTCTCTAGAGTTTTAGTGAATTTGTAAGAAATAATGAAGGAATGAGCTTCTGTTTATAGGAGAATGGACTGAATAGTAACTAATTCATGAACGGTCCAGATTTATTTACTTTTAAACCGACGGTCCATATTGATTTACTATTAAAACTTAAAGCAATGGTCCATACTGATTTACTATTAAAACTTTAAACCAGCGATCCATATTGATTTACTATTATACTTTCCACCAGCGGTCCATATTGATTTACTATTATATCTTCAACCAATAGTTTGAAAAATTAGCACATCTCCTCATGGAATAATATTGTACCCAAAAATGATTTGGAGCGAAAAGAAATATATCTTACGGGTGAATAGTACCCCGTGAATAGTAACTCGTGAATAGTAACTCATGAATAGTAACTCGTGAATAGTAACTCATGAATTATAACTCGTGAATAGTAACTCGTGAATAGTACTCTGACATGAAAAGTGTCCTGAATACCCAATTGAACAATATAACCTCCAAACATCAATTATACTAACACAAATAAGTCCAACACAATGGAACTATAAAATTCATCTTTAATCAACATGAACTTATTCATCATTAATATTATAATTCACAATATTTAACAACCAGGTCGTTCCCAGGAAAGAGGGGGCTTTCCGATAAGAATTTCTCCTTATTGGCGCGCAATTAGGTGACCAAACCTCTCCTTGACAGAACTTCTAGACATTGTCAATATTGCAAATAATAAAATGAATAACTTTGTCGTCTCAATTATTGATTTAATAATATATCTGTGATGCCCCCAAAACAAGAATACATCACCTATTCTTGAGTCGCCAAATACATGATACAGAATACAAATACAATCTTAAATATACAACATGAACTGTGAGTTTGAATACAAATATTGTTTACTAGAGAGTATACAAACTCAAAAGGAGTCCTCATTACTATTATTATCACACTATTTCACATAATAGTGAGAACTACTAATGCAAACATCTAGGACCATCACTCTGTTCCCCGACTAGTCCTAGCTACGTTCTCATTTCCTGAAGAGAACAGTGAAAGAAAGGGTGAGCTCAACTAGCCCAGTAAGAAATATTATGACTAAGATAATGCAGAATAAATTATCATTAGCCTTCAACAGTATAACAACTGATAGAATATAATAGACAACAAGTTTTAGATCAAAAACTGCAGCGAAATAAACAATCCATTAGAAGAGTCAAGTAAATTATAAAATCTACTATCTTCTATGATTTAAAAAGTTTTTCACCAACTTTATCGCTGAGACTCAGCTTAATAAATAATCCACATCATTAACTCATCCCTGCACTACAGGCCAAGGATATTTTTAGTATCACAACCACTAATTATCATGCACTACAGGCCAAAGATAATCGTGTTTTCATCAACGATCCTGATCATGCCATAAAACAATTCATCTTTGAACCCTTGGCCGAAGAGAATCCATAGCCATAATCATACCAAAAACTGTCCATCAATGCACTACGGGCCAATGAGGACTTTTACCACATCATTCGTAACATTACGATTACCATGATTACAATCAATAATCCCTAGTCATAATCATACCAAGTCCATCTATGCACTACAGGCCACAGATAACTTTCAATAAAATATAAACATGAGGATGATGACAATGATATAAGAATTCAATAAAACAAGTTCAAGAATTAATTTATCCAGGAACTAATAATGTCCAAATTGTCAACATGATACTGCTTTGTAGAGTAAAATTCAAGAATGCTCAAAAGAATATTTCCATGAAAAGATACTGGATGAAGCGCAAATATCAAGGATATTCCACTAATTTCATGGAGTATAGAAGTCAAAACTTTAACCAAATGAGTATAATAAAGAATGGAATAACAAAAGAAATCACCATGTATGCGGTACTTCGCATAGATAGGTTATTCCAACAGAATACTAAATAACGGAACCAGGTCAGGCGAAATTCGCACCAACAGGATGTTCCAACAGAATAATAAAGAATGAAATAACAACAGAAATCACAATGTATGCGGTACTTCGCATAGACATGTTATTTTAACAGAATAATAATAAGGACGGAATCGAATTAGACGTAAACGCATGCATGTGATATTCTAACGAATAATAATAATAATAAAGATTTTAACCGGTCCCACAGAAACGCATGCACGAGGATATTCCAATGTAATAATAAAGACGGAATCAGTAAAACGTAAATGCACATGATGGATATTCCAAATGAGAATAAAAAAGACGGAATAATAGAAGAATGTCACCAAGTATAGGGTAGCCCGCGTATACAGGTTATTCCAACAGAATAATAAAGAATGGAATAAGAGAAGTTCTCTTCATTAATACAAAAGAAATAATACTCCCTACGAGTACAACCAATAATATTTCCTACCTTAGAAGAAACTGGATATAGAAGTAGTGAAGTAGCAGAATACTTTTCTTCTTTCTCTCTATAATTTCTCTCTATAATAATTGCTCTATAGCTCTAGTGAATTAGTGAGAAATGAAGGAAGAATGAGCTTCTATTTATAGGAAAATATAGTTTCGATAATTGCACGTTTTGGGGCTCAAAAAATTACAGTACAATACCTCTAACTTTTCTTTCATTTTTAATTTAGTCCTGCAAGTATTATCAATCTTGCACCAACTCCCCTAATAGTAAATCATGTGAATATATAGTATAATCATGTGAATAAATAGTATAATCATGTGAAAAAATTAATTACAGTATAGTACCTTCAACTATACCTCCATTTTTAACTTAGTTATACAAGTATTATCAATCTTGCACCACCACCCCTAATAGTATAAGAATGTGAATCAATAGTACCCCGTGAATAATAACTCATGAATAGTAACTCGTGAATAGTACTCTCACACGAAAAGTGCTCCGAATACCCGAGTGAACAATAGAATCTTCAGACATCAATTATCATCGAAATAAATGTCAATTTCCACTAACACTAATAATCCCAACACAATGGAACAATCAATTTCATCTTTATTCAACACAACTTATTCATCATTAATATTATAACTCACAATATTTAACAACCAGGTCGTTCCCAGGAAAGAGGGGGCTTTCCGATAAGGATTTTTTCTTATTGGCGCGCAATGAGGTGACCAAACCTCTCCTTGACAGAACTTCTAGACATTGTCAATATTGTCAATAATAATATGAATAACTTTGTCGTCTCAATTATTGATTTAATAATATAACATATTATGCAGATGATACTGTGACAATAATTGAATCAATAATACGAGAGATATGACGCAGCAATTACTGTAGCAATAATTTAGTATAACTGAGTGACTTCTCACGTAAGCATCAATAATCAATACCGTGTGCTACTACGCAACTAACGACCCAGCGTATTCTTGTATTTTTTACTACCGAAAGTAGTTCAGCAGTTTTACGGTAAGAAACTTCCGCCGTTATTTTTATAATAAGATAATTCTGTCATTTTCTAACTACGACAATACTTCCGTTGTGGGGTCCACCAATGATTGTGCCGTCGTACGAATATTTCCCGACCAATCAAATATTTTATAACAACTTGCATACTTTGAAAAATTTATAAATACTACCCACAACTATAACATTATATCAAATCCACACCATAATATTCAAAAAAAAAAATATTTCGAGAAATTTAAATCTTTATTCATAAAATCTGGGGTTTCACAATCTCCCCTCCTTATGAAATTTTACCCTCGAAATTTACGTACACACCTGATATGCCAAAAAGGTGAGGATACCTTGACTTCATTTCAGATTCTAACTCTTGAGGTATAACCTTTGAGTGTTGAATACGATTCTTCTTATCCAAGATTTTAACACGTATCTCCTCAAACGTTAAATCAGCCGTTATCTCATCCGGTTCTAAATTAATAATGTGGTTCGGGTCGTCCACATATTTACGTAACGTCGATACGTAAAAAAAACATTATGAACACGCGACATACTTGGCCGTAAAACGAGTCTATAAGCCACAGTTTCTACTCGATCGAGGATTTCAAATGGGTCAATTAAATCGAGGGTTGAGATTTCCTCTCTTCGTTGATTCTTGCTTCTAGAATAATGCCCTCTTGAACCTTCTTCATTCATCAGCTCTGAGTATGTAGCTTGAGCGGCTTTAACTTTATCGATTAAAGTCAATTCTAATCGTATATTCGTTATCTTCACGTGGGTTCCTAGATTCTTTAACTCTATCTTCATCATTTGTAAGTCGTACGAAATGGGTCTTTGTGTTAACAACATCGCACTCATAAACGCATACGATCTTCTACTCAACGCGTCAGCTACCACGTTCGCTTTCCCACGATGGTATTGAATGGTACGATCGTAATCTTCAACAGCTCGAGCCAACGTCTTTGGCGCATGTTACGTTCATTTTAAGTAAAGAAATATTTGAGGGTTTTAGAAATGGGTTTTGTACTAGGGTCAATACAAAATTCGATTTCACGCTCTAGGGTAGGCTAAGAAGTTTTCAAGAATACATCAGGAAATCTATTAACAATAGAAATGTCATTCAAAACTGTGACTCTCATCCAAGACTTGGATAGTACGTCACATTGATACCTATCAACTTGCCATCGTCATTCACGACATCACCTACAAAAAGTCTAGCTTTAGTGCATTTCACACAAGGAAGTCAATAACGAAATTCTCGGGGCTCTTTACTTATGGCTTGATATGACAGTGATTGACTTTAGTGGTTTGGTTACTTAAAAAGTTAGGAATATGAAAGCTAACAACCTTACGAAAAGCATGATGAGTAGTTAACCAATCGATTCCAAAAATCACATCCATGTAAATATTTTCAAAGAGATAAGATCGACAGGTAACGTGAAAGTGTTGATTTGAATCAAACAAAATATATAAATAGTAGAGGTAACGAAGGTTTCTCCCAACTGAGTTTCAACAGATAAATCAAAGCCTAACTTCTCCGGAGTTAAATTCAAACATTGAACACAACTAGGTGAAATAAAAGAGTGAGTAGAACCGGTATCTAACACGGTATAGACTTCGCAAAAGTTTATGATTAACTTACCGTGATAATTTTATTCGGGTTCCTCGTTACAAAAAAAACGCTCTCTCTTAAACTCTAGGTTTTGGCTTATGCGGGACATCCTTTGGCATCACTATCCCAATTTGGACTTGAGTTCACCATATGACAAAATCGAGCTAGGTAACATTCTCTTCCATGCAATTGAAACACGCTTTGGATTCTTTGCATGCAGTTTTGGACGGATGTGTCCCTCCGTGTCGCATTTGAAACATACTGATAGATGATCGTTCTTCTTCCTTTGAAATGGGTCTTTGGATCTGTCTTTGTCTTTCCATCATTATTGAACCTTCTCTTCTTGAAATTTCCACTTTATTATTTTGGCCATGATTACCACCAAGTGGTTATCATTCTTAGCATGATAATTTCCCCACGATGGTTATCATTGTTTGATGACCATTTCCACCGGCACGATTATTATCGTGTTGTTGGTCGTTGCCTTTTGGTTGTCTTTGACTCATTATCGCTCCAATAAGCGAGCCCTATTCACAACATCCGAATATAAACAAAGTTTGTGAGAAAGAAGATATTGGCGTATCTCGGGTTTCAAACCTCTTAGAAACATTCGCGTCATTCGCTCCTCATTATCGACCAAATGGGATGCAAACCGGAGACAACTCGCAAATTTAGCCTCATACTGTGACACGGTCGTATTATTTTGCTCCACTTGATAAACTCTACCTCCTTCATGTGACGAATACTTTCGGAAAGTACTTGTCGTTGAATAGCTCTTGGAACTTCTCCCAAGACATCTTGAAAAGTCGCGTCGATGCAGGTGCGTTTTCTGATTCCCACCAATGATCGCTTTCACACATAACATAAAGGTGGCAAAGGAAACCTTTGCTCCTCGAAGCATCCCAAGACCTCAAATATCTTGGTGATCTGCGCTTTAACCACGTCTCGCTTTTAAGTGGTTACGGCTTTCCCAAAAACTCCGGTGGTCCGGCTCCTTGAAGCGCTTAGCGGTGACCAAACCGTGGGTTGCCATTGTTTCCTCCTACATTATGAACAGGAGCCACCTTCGCCTGATGTTGCATGAATTCTAAAAAGCTTCTAAACGTATCGTCGTTCATCAATTGATTAGTGTTGTTGTTTACAGGAGGATTATCGCCATCCTGTTGTACATTGTCCTGATTATTAATCTATGGACACTCAATGGTCTCCTGTGCTCCTTTGCTATTCTCAACATTCTCGGATGACCTTTTCAAACACTGCCACAAAACAAGGGTTAATTAACATATCACATATTATCCCTACACTTTGACCGACCAGTTAAATACCAAATAAACATAGGTAGGTCATACTAGCGAAGGGATTCCCCGTCTTTCCCCTCCTAGTTCTTATCTCAAATCTCAGCTAGGGATCATATCCCTAAGCTTTGATACCAACTGTGACGCCCCCAAAACAGGAATACATCACCTATTCTTGAGTCGCCAAATACATGGTACAGAATACAAATACAATCTTAAATATACAAGATGAGCTGTGAGTTTGAATACAAATATTGTTACTAGAGAGTATACAAATTCAAAAGGAGTCCTCATTACTATTATTATCACACTATTTCACATAATAGTGAGGACTACTAATGCAAACATCTAGGACCATCACTCTATTCCCCGACTAGTCCTAGCTACGTTCTCATTTCCTGAAGAGAACAGTGAAAGAAAGGGTGAGCTCAACTAGCCAGTAAGAAATATTATGACTAAGATAATGCAGAATAAATTATCATTAGCCTTCAATAGTATAACAACTAATAGAATATAATAGACAACAAGTTTTAGATCAAAAACTGCAGCGGAATAAACAATCCATTAGAAGAGTCAAGTAAAATATAAAATCTACTATCTTCTATGATTTAAAAAGTTTTTCACCAACTTTATCGCTGAGACTCAGCTTAATAAATAATCCACATCATTAACTCATCCCTGCACTACATGCCAAGGATATTTTTAGTATCACGACCACGAATTATCCATGCACTACAGGCCAAAGATAATCGTGTTTTCATCAACGGTCCTTATCATGTCACAAAACAATTCATCTTTGTACCCTTGGCCGAAGAGAATCCATAGCCATAATCATACCAAAAACTGTCCATCAATGTACTACGGGCCAATGAGGACTTTTACCACATCATTCGTAACATTACGGTCATTATTACACCGAATAATCCCTGGTCATAATCATACCAAGTCCATCTATGCACTACAGACCACAAATGACTTTCAACAAAATATAAACATGAGGATGATGACAATGATATAAGAATTCAATAAAACAAGTTCAAGAATTAATTTATCCAAGAACTAATAATGTCCAAATTGTCAACATGATACTGCTTTGTAGAGTAAAATTCAAGAATGCTCAGAAGAATATTTCCATGAAAAGATACTGGATGAAGCGCAAATATCAAGGATATTACACTAATTTCATGGAGTATAGAAGTCAAAACTTTAACCAACTGAGTATAATAAAGAATGGAATAACAAAAGAAATCACCATGTATGCGGTACTTTGCATAGATAGGTTATTCCAACAGAATACTAAATAACGGAACCAGATCAGGCGAAATTCGCACCGACAGGATGTTCCAACAGAATAATAAGGAATGAAATAACAACAGAAATCACCATGCATGCGGTACTTCGCATAGACAGGTTATTTCAACAGAATACTAATAAGGACAGAATTAGGTCCGGCGTAAAACGCACAGACAGGATATTCCAACAGAATAATAATAAAGACGGAACCAGGTCCGGTGTAAAATACACAGACAATATATTCTAACAGAATAATAAAGATGGAATCAGGTCCAACGTAAAACGCACAGACATGATATTCCAACAGAATAATAAAGACGAAATAATAGAAGAATGTCACCCAAGATATAGGGTACTTGGCGTGATAAAAGTTATTCCAATGAATAATAAAGAATGGAATAACAGAAGTTCTCTTCATGAATACAAAAGAAATAATACTCCTTACGAGTACAACAAATAATATTCCCTACCTTCGAAGAAACTGGAAATTGAAGTAGTGAAGTAGCAGAATACTTTTCTTCTTTCTCTCTATAATTTCTCTCTATAATAATTTCTCTATAGCTTTAGTGAATTGGTGAGAAATGAAGGAAGAATGAGCTTCTATTTATAGGAAAATATAGTTTCGATAATTGCACGTTTTGGGGCTCGAAAAATTACAGTACAATACCTCCAACTTTTCGTTCATTTTTAATTTAGTCTTGCAAGTATTATCAATCTTGCACCAACTCCCCTAATAGTAAATCATGTGAATCAATAGTACAATAATGTGAATAAATAGTATAATCATATGAATAAATAGTATAATCATGTGAAAAAATTAATTACATTATAGTACCTTCAACTATACCTCCATTTTTAACTTAGTCATGCAAGTATTATCAATCTTGCACCACCACCCCTAATAGTATAAGAATGTGAATCAATAGTACCCCGTGAATAATAACACGTGAATAGTAACTCGTGAATAGTACTCCGACATGAAAAGTGCTCCGAATACCCGAGTGAACAATATAACCTCCAGACATCAATTATCATCGAAATAAATGTTAATTTCCACTAACACTAATAATCCCAACACAATGGAACAATCAATTTCATCTTTAATCAACACAACTTATTCATCATTAATATTATAACTCACAATATTTAACAACCAGGTCGTTCCTAGGAAGAGGGGCTTTCAGATAAGGATTTCTCCTTATTGTCGTAATGATTAGGTGACCAAACCTCTCCTCGATGAACTTCTAGACATTGTCAATATTGCAAATAATAATATGAATAACTTTGTCGTCTCAATTATTGATTTAATAATATAACATATTTTGCAGATGATACTGTGACAATAATTGAATCAATAATATGAGATATATGATGCAACAATTACTATAGCAATAATTGAGTATAACTGAGTGACTTCTCACTTAAGCATCAATAATCAATACCGTGTGCTACTATGCAACCACGCCAGACGTATTCTTGTACTTTTACTCTGAGAGTAGTTCAACAGTTTTAACGGTAACACTTCCGCCGTTATTTTTATAAAAAGATAATTATGTCGTTTTCTAACTACGACAATACTTCCGTTGTGGGGTCCACCAATGATTGTGTCGTCGTACGAATATTCCCCTACCAATCGAATATTTTATAACAACTTGTATACTTTTAAAAATTTATAAATACTACCCACAACTATAATATTATATCAAATCCACACCATAATATTCAAAAAAAAATATTTCGAGAAATTTAAATTTTTGTTCATAAAATCTGGGGTTTCACAATATCATATTATGCAGATGATACTGTAACAATAATTGAATCAATAATATGAGAGATATGATGCAACAATTACTGTAGCAATAATTGAGTATAACTGAGTGACTTCTCACGTAAGCATCAATAATCAATACCGTGTGCTACTATACAACCACATGTATTATTGTACTTTTACAACCGGATAGTTCAACAGTTTTAATGGTAACACCTCCGCCGTTATTTTTATAGAAAGATAATTTTGTCATTTTTGACTACGACAATACTTACATTGTAGGGGTCCACTAATGATTGTCTTGAAGTCGTGATGAATATTCCCTGTTAAAACGAATATTCCCCGACCAATCGAATATTATATAACCACTTGCTTACTTTGGAAAATTTGTAAATATTACCCACAACTATAACATTATATTAAATCCACACCATAATATAATATTCAAAAATAAATTTCGAGAAAATTATTCCTTATTCATAAAAGTTGGGGTCTTACAACCTCCCCTTCTTATGAAATTTTATCCTCGAAATTAGGGTACATACCTGGTATGTCGAAGAGATGAGGATACCTTGACTTTATCTTAGATTCTAACTCCCAAGTCATTTCCTCCACATCGTGGTGTCTCCACAAAACTTTGACTTGAGGTATAATCTTGGAGCGTATAACATTATCCTTCCTATCCAAGATTTTAACAGGCAACTCTTCATACGTTAAATCTTCCTCAATCTCGTATGGTTCTAACTCAATAATGTGGTTCGTGTCTTTCACATATTTACGTAACATAGATATGTGAAAAACGTTATGAAAACGAGACATACTTGGCGGTAAAGGGAATCTATAAGCCACAGTTCCTACTCGCTCGAGAATTAAAAATGGGCCAATGAATCGAGGATTGAGCTTTTCTCTCTTTTCAAATCTCGTAACTCCTTTCTATGGAGCAACACGTAACAACACATGATCTCCAATATCGAATTCTACGTCCTTTCGATGAAGATCAGCATAACTCTTTTGTCGATCTTGTGAAGTTTTTATACGTTATCGGATCGTTTAAATCTTTTCTGTAGTCATACGTACCAACTCTGGTCCCAACAACGTTGCTTCACCCAGCTCATCCCAACATACTAGAGAACGACACTTTCTCCCATACAACGCCTCAAATGGAGCCATGCCAATACTTGCTAGATAACTGTTGTTTTGGAAAACTCCACCAACGGTAAGAACTTGTCCCAACTTCCTTTGAAGTTAAGGACACAGAGTCTTAATAGATCTTCAAGAGTTTGAATAGTCCTCTCCGATTGCCCGTTCGTCTGAGGATGATATGCCTAGCTAAATCATAAATTCGTGCCCATGGCTTTTTACAAACTAACCCAAAATCGTGAAGTGAATCTTGGGTCTTGATCAGAAACTATGGATACTGGCATACAATGCAGTCTTACAATCTCATTTATGTACATACGAGCAAGACGTTCAAGTGTATAAGTTTCTCGTATAGGTAAGAAGTGAGTAGACTTGGTCAATCTATCAATAATGACCCAAATTGCATCTATGCCTTGAGAAACCTTGGGAAGACCAGTAATGAAATCCATGGTAAAGTGCTCCCACTTCCACTTTGGAATTTCAAGTGGTTACAATGGACCTTTTGGTACTTGATGCTCCGCCTTGACTCTTTGACAAGTTAAACACCTTGAGATAAACTCCGCTATCTCTCTCTTCATATTGCTCCACCAAAATGTATGTCGAAGATCATGATACATTTTTGTACTCCCAAGATGGATTGCAAACGATGTGTTATGCGCCTTCATCATGATTTTATACTTTAAATCAGGGTCGTTAGGAACACAAAGTCTGGAGTTGACTCGAAGTATTCCTTCTTCATCGATTCTTGCTTCCGGAATAGCACCTTCTTGCACTTTCTTCCTCATACGTATCAGCTCCAGGTCTGTAGCTTGAGCAGCTTTAACTTTATCGATTAAAGTCGGTTCTACTCGTATATTCACCATCATCATATGGGTCCCTGGAGTCTTTAACTTTATCTCCATCCTTTGTAAGTCATACAAAATTGGCCTTTGTGTTGACAATATTGCACTCGTACCCGCATATGATCTTCTACTCAATGCGTCAGCTACTACGTTCGCTTTACCAGGATGGTATTGAATGGTATGATCATAATCTTTCAACAGTTCAAGCCAACGTCGTTGCCGCATGTTGAGTTCCTTTTGGGTGAAGAAATATTTGAGGCTTTTATGATCCGTATAGGTCTCCACCTTCTCTCCATATAGGTAATGCCTCCAAATCTTGAGCGCGAAGACAACAACTGCCAACTCTAGTTCATGAGTAGGATAATTCCTCTCATATTCTTTGAGTTGCCGAGAGGCATTTGCTATGACTTTCCCATGTTGCATGAGAACACATCCTAGCCCTTTGCCCGAAACATCACTGTAGATGACAAATCCCTCTAAGCCAGATGGTATTGTCAGAACTGGTGCTGAAATGAGTCTTCCCTTGAGTTCTTGAAAACTCTTCTCACATTCCTTGCTCCAACCGAACTTTGTATCTTTTCGAGTCAGCTGAGTTAATGGAGTAGCGATTCGAGAAAATCCTTCCACGAATCTCCGATAATAACCAGCTAAGCCGAGAAAGCTACATACTTTGGTCACTGAATTTGGTTGCTCCCAGCTTTGAATTGCTTTAATCTTCGCTGGGTCAACAGATATTCCATGATTTGATATCATATGCCCAAGGAATGCAACTTCCTCAAGCCAGAACTCACATTTCTTCAACTTGGAATAAAGCTTGTTTTCACAAAGCTTTTGGAGTATCAGCCTCAAGTGTTGCTCATGATCTTCACAGCTTTTGGAATATATGAGAATGTCATCAATAAAGACAACCACAAAGTGATCCAAATATTCCTTGAATACTCAGTTCATCATATCCATAAAGGCATCAAGGGCATTAGTCAATCCAAAAGACATGACCAAGAATTCATAATGCCCGTACCGAGTTCTGTAGGCAGTCTTTGGAATATCCTCAGTTTTAACCTTCAGCTGATGATATCCAGAACGAAGATCGATCTTTGAAAAGAATTGTGCTCCTTGGAACTGGTCAAATAGGTCATCAATGCGAGGTAACGGATACCTATTCTTGATGGTGACATGGTTCAATTCTCGGTAGTCAATACAAAATCGCATACTCCCATCTTTCTTCTTAACGAATAGAACAGGAGCACCCCAAGGAGACGTACTAGGACGAATGAAACCAATGTCTAACAATTCCTGCAATTGGGTCTTTAACTTCTGAAGTTCAATAGGAGCCATTCGATATGGGGCTTTTGAAATGGGTTTTGTACCAGGTTCAAGGTCGATACAAAATTCAATTTCACGCTCTGGGGGTAGGCCAGGAAGTTCTTCGAGGAATACGTCAGGAAATTTATTAACAATAGAAATATCATTCAAAACTGACTTATTTTTGTTTAAATCTGTGACATGAGCAAAGAAAGCTTGACAACCGTTTTTCAATAAACGAATAGCTTTATGGCTTGAAATGACCGTGATTGATTTTAATGGTTTGGTCGCTTGAATTCGCATAATAGGTTGATTAGGAATATGAAAACTAACAACCTTACGAAAACAATCAATTTTTGCATGATGAGTAGTTAACCGATCAATCCTTAGAATTACGTCAAACGCAAGTATTTTTAAAGAAATAAGATCGACAGGTAATGTGCGGTTACCGATTTGAATCAAACAAGACTTATAAACCGTGGATGTAATGAAGGTTTTTCCCAACGGAGTTTCAACTGATAAGTCAAAGTCCAATTTCTCCGGAGTCAAATTTAAACGTTGAGCGCAAGTAGGAGAAATAAAAGAATGGGTAGAGCCAGTATCAAATAAGGTATATACTTCACTAGAGTTTATGATAAGCTTACCCGTGATGACCTCGTTTGGGTTCCTTGCTTTCTGGGAGGTTACAACAAACGCTCTCCCTTGAACTACCGGTTTTATCTTGTGTGGGACAGACTTTGAAGCCTCCATCCCAGCTGGACTTGACTTTGGTGCACGACAAAATCGGGCTAAGTGACCTTCTCTTCCATAATTGTAACATGCTTTGGACTGCTGCGTACAGTTTGGACTGATGTGTCCCTCCACTCCGTATTTGTAATATACGATCGACGGTTGTTCTCCTTCCTTAACAATAGGTGCTGGTGCTGACGTTCTTCGATCATTACTAAATTTCCTCTTCTTGAAACTCCCACTTTTATTGTCTTGGCCATGATTACCACCGAAGTGGTTACCATTTCTGGCATGTTGATTCCCTCCACGTTTGTTGTCATCACTTCAATGACTGTTACCACTGGTATTCTCATTCTGCCAGCTGCTTTCTCTTGGTTGGATTGACCCGTTATCGCGCTCCAATAACTGAGCCCTATTTACAACGTCTGAATACAAACACAGTTTATGAGAAATAAGATATTGACGTATCTCCGGTTTCAAACCTCTTAAAAATATTCGCGTCATTCGCTCCTCATTATCAACCAAATGGGATGCAAACCGGGATAACTCCACAAATTTAGCCTCGTATTGCGACACAGTCATATTGTTTTTCTCCAACTTGATAAACTCCACCTCCTTCATGTAACGAATACTTTTGGGAAAGTATTTGTTGTTGAACAGCTCTTGGAACTTCTCCTATGATATCTTGAGTGCGTTAGGCTGGGTATGCTTTACAGATTCCCACCAGTAATCTGCCTCCCCTCGCAACATAAAGGTGGCAGAAGGAACCTTTTTCTCCTCGGAGCATCCCAAGACATCAAATATCTTGGTGATCTGCTTTATCCATGCATCCGCCTTAAGTGGTTTTGGCTCTCCAATAAACTCCGGTGGTCCCAGCTCCTTGAACTGTTTAGCGGTGACCGTCCGAGAGTTACCAGTGTTTTCACCTACATTTTGGACGGGGAGTTTCTCGGCACGATGTTGTATGAATTCTGTAAAGCTCCTAAACATTTAAATGCGTTAGCCATTTGGTGGGTGTTGTTGTTCACCGAGGATTATTGTCTTCTGTTGCACATTATCACGAGTATTAATCATGGTGAATCCACGATCTCATGTGCTTCATTGCTTATCTCAACATTTTCGGATGCCATTTTTCAAACTGCCACAAAAGAAGGGTTAATTAATATATCACATTATCCCTATACTCTGACCAACCAGTTAAATACCAAATAAACTTAAGTAGGTCATACTAGTGAAGGAATTCCCCGTCTCTCCCCTCCTAGTTCTTATCTCACATCTCAACCAGGGATCATATCCCTAAGCTTTGATACCAACTGTGATGCCCCCAAAACAGGTATATATCACCCATCTTGAGTCGCCAAATACAAGGTATTGAATACAAATACAACTTAATTATACAACAGTCGTGTGAAATACGACAAAACATAGGCTGTGAGTTTTAATACAAATATTGTCATCTGGACAATATCCACACTCAATAGAGTCCTCATTATATTTGTTATCACACTATTTCACAGAATAGTGAGGACTACTCATGCACCATCTAGGACCATCACTCTGTTCCCCGACTAGTCCCAGCTACGTTCTCATTTCCTGAAGAGAACAGTGAAAGAAAGGGTGAGCTCAACTAGCCCAATAAGAAATATTATGACTAAGATAATGCAGAATAAATTATCAATAGCCTTCAACAATATAACAACTGATAGAACATAATAGACAACAAGTTTTAGATCAAAAACTACAGTAGAATAAGCAATCCATTAGAAGAGTCAAGTAAAGTATAAAATCTATTGTCTTCTATGATTTAAAAAGTTTTTCATCACTTTTATCGCTGAGACTCAGCTTAATAAATAAAATCGAATCATCCCTGCTCCACGGCCAAGGATATTCATATAATCATCAATGGTCATGACTATACTGAATAATCCCTGGTCATAATCATACCAACAACTGTCCACCAATGAACTACAAACCAATGAGTACTTTTACCACATCATTCGTCATATTACGGTCATGATTATACCGAATAATCCCTGGTCATAATCATACCAAGTCCATCTATGCACGTAAGCCAAAGATGACTTTCAACATAATATAAGCATGAGGATGATGACAATTCAATAAAACAGGTTCAAGAATAAATTTTAAAGATTTATAAGTTAATTTATCCTGAACTCAATAACGTCTAAATTGTCAACTTGATACTGCTTTGTGAAGTAAAATTCAAGAATGCTCAGAAGAATATTTCCATGAAAAGATACTGGATGAAGCGCAAATATCAAGGATATTCCACTAATTTCATGGAGTATAGAAGCCAAAGATTTAACCAACTGAGTATAATAGAATATATGAAACTGCAAATGGATTTTCGCCCGCCATGCGGTAATCCACGAAGACAGATCATTTCCACAATTTAATAAGGAATGAATACACATGATCATTCACCATGCATGTGGTAAACCACATAGACAGGTTATTCCAACAGAATAATAAATAATGGAATAACAGAAGGATTAACCATGTGTGCGATAGACTGCACTGACAGGTTATTCCCAACAGAATAATAAATAATGGAACCAAGTCCGGCGTAAACACACAGATATTATATTCTGACAGAATCATAAATAATGGAAACAGGTCCGGCGTAAATGCATTGAACATGATATTAAGCGAATAATAAATAATGGAACCGTGTGCGGCGTAAATTTGACATGATATTCCGATTGAATAATAAAGAACGGAATATTAGAAGAATTTTTCCATGTATGCGGTACTTCGCATAAACAGGTTATTCCAACAGAATAATAAAAATGGAATAACAGAAGAATTTCACTAAGTATAGGGTATCCCGCGTATACAGGTTATTCCAACAGAATAATAAAGAATGGAATAACAGAAGTTCTCTTCATGAATAAGAAAGAAAGAATACCCCTTACAAGTACAACAAATAATATTCCTTACCTTAGAAAAACTGAATACTGAAGTAGTGAAGTAGCAGAATACTTTTCTTCTTTCTCTTTATAGTTTTTCTCTCTAAAGTTTCAGTGAATTCGTAAGAAATAATGAAGGAATGAGCTTTTATTTATAAGAGAATGGACTGAATAGTAACTAATTCATGAACGGTCCAGATTTATTTACTTTTAAACGGACTGTCCATATTGGTTTACTATTAAAACTTAAAGCAACGGTCCATATTGATTTACTATTAAAACTTTAAACCAGCTATCCATATTGATTTACTATTATATTTTCCACCAGCGGTCCATATTGATTTATTATTATATCTTCAACCAACGGTCTGAAAAATTAGCACATCTCCTCATGGAATAATATTGTACCCAAAAATGATTTGGACCGAAAAGAAATATATCTTACGGGTGAATAGTAACTCGTGAATAGTAACTCGTGAATAGTAACTCCTGAATATTAATTCATGAATAGTAACTCGTGAATAGTAACTCATGAATAGTAATTCATGAATAGTAACTCATGAATAGTACTCTGACACGAAAAGTGTCCCAAATACCCAATTGAACAATATAACCTCCAAACATCAATTATACTAACACAAATAAGTCCAACACAGTGGAACTATAAAATTCATCTTTAATCAACACGAACTTATTCATCATTAATATTATAATTCACAATATTTAACAACCAAGTTGTTCCCAGGAAAGAGGGGGCTTTCCGATAAGGATTTCTCCTTATTGGCGCACAATTAGGTGACCAAACCTCTCCTTTACAGAACTTCTAGACATTGTCAATATTGCAAATAATAATATGAATAACTTTGTCGTCTCAATTATTATTTTAATAATATATTATATTATGCAGATGATACTGTAACAATAATTGAATCAATAATATGAGAGATATGATGCAGCAATTACTATAGCAATAATTGAGTATAACTGAGTGACTTCTCACATAAGCATCAATAATCAATATCGTGTGCTACTATGCAACCACGTGTATTACTGTACTTTTACTACCAAATAGTTCAACAGTTTTAACGGTAACACCTCTGCCGTTATTTTTATAGAAAGATAATTTTTTCGTTTTCTAACTACGACAATACTTCTGTTGTGGGGTCCACCAATGATTGTGCCGTCGTATGAATATTCCCTGTTAAAACGAATATTCCCCAACCAATCAAATATTATATAACCACTTGCTTACTTTGCAAAATTTGAAAATATTACCCACAACTATAACATTATATTAAATCCACACCATAATATTCAAAAATATATTTCGAGAAAATTATTCTTTATTCATAAAAGTTGGAGTCTTACACCACTAGTATTGCAAATGTGCTGTGTTCAGTTATTCAAAGTGGGCGTAGGAATTTAAAATAATTATATTAATATTTTATTCAATTTTTTGCTTTGGTGTTTTAAGAATTTTCCTATAAATAGGGTGCTTAGGTTGGAATTAAAAATCACACCAGAAACTGAAGTTTTCTCTCTCTATATTATCGAGCGTATTCTTGTGAGTATTTTGATACTTTGAGTGTTGCTATACTGTGACGCCCCCAAAATAAGTATACAACACCCATTCTGAGTCGTCAAAATACATGGTACAAAAACAACTACAACTTTATTAATACAACATAAAAACTGTGAGTTTAAATACAAATATTGTCATCTAGACAATATCCACACTCAGATAAGTCCTCATTACAATTATTGATACATTATTTTACAAAAATGGTGAGGACTACTAAAATAACTTTCTAGAACCTTCATTCCATACCCCGACTAGTACTCGCTACATTCTCGCCTCCTGGGAAGAAAAATGGAACAAAAAGGAAAAGGGTGAGCTCAATTAGCCAAGTAAAGAATATTATGACTAAGATAACATAGAACAAATTATCGTTAGTCATCAACAGGGAAAAATCTAATAGAATACAATAGACAACCTGTTTTAAATCAATATTCGCAGCAGAAATAATAATTCTTTAGAAGAGTTAAGTAGAGAATGCAATCTACTATCTTCTATATATGAATTTAAAAGTTCATCATCGATATTTTATATTTGTAACATCAATCAATATATATCTAGAATTAAATGTCCATCTTTGCACTACCGGCCAAAGATATTCATCAGTTGGTCATGTTCATCTAAACACCTGTTCATCTTTGCATTACGGGCCAAAGATATTGTGACACCCCCAAATCTCGGTACTTCATTACCTCAAGATTTGGTGTTCACGTAATCAAAACATTCATTTATAACTACCCAATCATAAATAAAATTGAATAATAAACCTGCCCATACAGGAATTACATAAAATAATATCTCCCAGGTTATCTAACCATTACAAACAATCATTCATGCGAAAATTTTTAAATAAACTTCATTACAATCTTTAAACCAAAGTCTGATAATAAAACTATCAAAACTATTACAAGTCCTCAGTACTTGTTCATCTTTCCCTTTCCTTTACTGGTGCTAGGTACGTCACCCTTTCCATCTTTAGCTGTAAGGATTTTACAGGCAAGAGTGAGCAAACAAGGCTCACTTGAAATATCAATGAATAAAACTTTCACATTCTCTGCCCATTCAGGGGCTCAATAGAACTGAACAATAAGTTCTATTAACTTCTCATACGTTCCTTGCCTATTCAGAGGCTTAAAAGAACTAAAATATTTCTTTCCCATTCAGGGGCTCAATAGAATTGAACAATAAATTCTATTAACATCTTAAACATTCAACTTAAGGTCTAATGACCACGAACCTTATCCACAATTATAGGTAATCTTTCAACTTTAACTTTTATAGTCATACGACCATAATGACTTCAGGGTACTTAGGGGGATCAACCCTTTGTACATGTATTGTATACAAACATTTCAGCGCAAAGTACAAAACTAAGCGTAACCCCTATAAATAGGGTTGTTCATCTCAGTATTTTGAGTACAAGTCCGCCCCAAAGATAGTTTGGTTTGGATACACTTCAAGGTAATTTGGAGTTCAACGGACATCAACTAAGGATTAGTTGAATAAAAGATAATAACACTATGTTACTGAATAATCATAACTGAATAATTATTTCGTTCTAAGTTCATGCTTTAGGGATAATCTAATAGCATAACTATTGAATAACACATCATACCTTGCTTTGAATAACATTAAGCTAAGGTTACATCTTAGAATTTAATATCAAACATGCACAACAAATAATAACTTGAACGATAAACTGGTTCAACAGAATAAAGGTACTTGCATGCTAATATAACAAGTTTAGAGTTAAAAAAACTTGCATAATCATAATAACTATCTCAACGAAAGTGTGGAGATGGAAAGCTTGTATCATCATGAATAACTGGATACAATGAAGTTGCTTAATGGAAATACTTTACTCAATAAAGTATAGCATATGAAATTTTCATAACGAAGCTTTAGGATTAGGAAACTTGCTTAAGCACAACAAACTAACTCAACGAGAGTATGGAGTTAGAGAACTTGCCTTGCGCGTAGATTAAACCGTTATAATCCAAATCAAAATATCCTATATACATGTGTTAACATGACATAATTAGTCATAATCAATACTACATCATGTATGGTTTCAATGTCTAACCATGTAATCAAATCATATTCCTAAACGATAATAAATTCATTAGGTATTAACCCCATGTTCGTTCAACACATTACAATACTATAACAACAGAATTTATTTGGTCTTGTAGTATTATTATCAAAATTTTAGACTTCTGTGCAAGACAGAAGTCATTTCAGAACATTCTGCTAAGTGGCGTCCATGGCGCCCATTGTTTTGAATAATAAGTACTGATGCTATTGAAGTCAAGTGGCGCCTCAACGCGCGAGATTTACATAGGGACTCGGTTGACTTGGGCGCATGAGGTCCGATCTTTCGATCTTGACTTTGTATGCGGAAAGAAAATCTGGTCAGGCGTTGATTTTAGCGCTAATATGCGAAAACTTAATTTGAGTGTGAATTTTGTGTTGGGGCAAAAACTCACAGAACCAAACTAGAAGAACAGAGCCAAAGCTACTGTCTTAAATTTGTAACAACAATTCGCCCTAACTCATATGTATAACATATATAAATTACACATACACGTTAACAATCATATCTATACCAATTACCAATAATTGAACAATAAATTTAAAAGACTTAAATCACTAAAATAATATTTGGTTAAAACTCAAAACTCCATTGTTGATATCTTGAAATAAAAATATACAGTGGGCGTAAATCCAGAATTATAACCAACTTAATACTTTTGAAATACTAGAATACTAACATATATTCCAATTTACATATACAAAGTTCTATTCGCGTATTAGTTCACAATTTGTATAATCACATACCAATTTTGTTATTTTGCAAACATACGTTCATACATGTTTTTCACTGTAAAACCAAGTTCCTCTTTCTTTAACACGTAATTAGCATTATATACATGTTAAGCATACAATCACTTATCAATATATGCTAGTATAACAATTACCAAAACATAGTTATAAGAATTTTGTAAAAACTTATACACAGTGAAGTAGAAGAACACAGACTATCAAATTCACCGTAAATATATGGCGTAAAAGCATATATGGTTACATAAACATAATTTAAGGTTATAAACACCTACCTTTTTGTTGATAAGAATACTTGTTAAACCCTTAGAAAAGCTTGAAGAACTCTGTATTTTTCTATCTCAACTCTCAGAGAACTCTCTCCTTTCTTTCTTTTTAGCAGACAACTCTAAGGTAAGCCAAATGGCAATATACGTATACTAAAAAAAACTAACGCTCGCCTTTTTAATTCAATAAAAACTGACACTCAACTAATGATCGTATTAATTTAGCAGTTACCCAAAATAATATATATTACATATATTTTATTAATTTAATTAATAATTTAAATTTAAAAGAAATCCAAAAGCTATAAGGCTTTGTTTGGCAAACCATTTAAAATTAAAGGATTAATACTTAAACCTTGTTTGGCAAAGCTAAATTAAAATTTACTTTAATTTATTTTAATAACTCTTTATCACTTAGTTATTTGTCACACTTTATTTAATAATAATTAAATAAATTACTTAATCACATAACTCAATCCACATAACACATTAATTATTTAACAAATAAATAATTAACTAAATAAACTCAATCAGATTTGAACAATCACTTATTCAATAATAAACACATCCAATAAATATTTATATAAATCAATAAATATTTATAACTTACACTTAAAAATCTGGAATGTTACATCATTCCCCTCTTAAAAGGATTCTGTCCTCAGAATCACAACTCAAACAACGCATTCGTTACATTCTTCCCTACTTACAAAGATTCTGTCCCTAGAATCGAAGACACAGATTAAACAAATAACTCAGGGTACTCTTTCATCATTTTCTCTTCGAGTTCCCACATTGCTTCTTCAGCATTGTGGTTTCTCCATATCACCTTCACAAAAAGTATCACTTTATTCCTGAGCACTTGTTCTTTCCTATCGACTATCTGGTTAGGAACCTCTTCATAAGACAAATCTTTTTCGAACTGCAACGGTTCTTACTCGATCACGTGATTGTAATCGGGTTTATATGGTCGTAACACCGAAATATGAAAAACATTGTGAATGTTTTCCAACTCTGGAGGTAGAGCTACTTCGTAAGCTACCTCTCCAACTTTTTGCAGCACTTCAAAGGGTCCAATAAAACTCGGGCTTAGCTTTCCCTTCTTACTGAAATGAATTTTCCCCTTCCAAGGAGAAACTTTTAGGAATACATATCTTCCGACTTCAAATACACGATCTTGCCTGTGTTGATCAAAGATACTTCTTTCCGCTTCGGTCTTGAGCTGCTACCAATCATGTCTGATGAGTTTGATAACCTCAGGAGTTTGTTGCACCAGGTTCTGGTCCTAGCAGTTGACGTTCACCAACTTCATCCCAAAGACGGTGGAGTTGAACTTTTCTGTAGTATAACGCCGTAAGGCGGCATGCCGATGCTCGCGTGATAACTATTATTGTGGTAATTCCACCAACGAGAATTGCTCTTCCCGGCTTCCTTTGAAATCCATGACGATGCTCTCAAAGATATCTTCCAATGTCTGGATCGTTCGTTCGCTTTGACCATCTGTTTGTGGATGATAAGCCGTACTCATTCGCAACTGAGTTCCCATGCACTCTTGTAGTCTCTTCCAAAAGTTTGACGTAAATCGCAGGTCTCTATCGGATACAATTGACACTGGCACTCCATGTCTCAAAATAATCTCCTTAATGTACAATCTTGCTAACTGATCAAGATTGAACCTAATCTTTATTGGTAAAAAGTGCGCTGATTTTGTCAGTCTGTCCACTATCACCCAAATCACATCGCATCCTCTCTGAGTAGTTGGAAGACCCACCACAAAATCCATCGTGATGTGTTCCCACTTCGATTTCGGTATTTCCAACGGTTGAAGTAATCCGCTGGGTCTTTGATGTTCGTCTTTTACTCTTTGACATGTCAAACATTTCGCCACGCATCCTGCAACATCTTTTTTCATATTCGGCCACCAAAAATGTCGGCGTAAATCTTGATACATCTTCGTGCTTCCTAGATGAATCGAATATCTTAAGCTATGAGCTTCGGTCAAGATTTTGTTTTCGGATTACGTGTTCTTTGGAACCCGATTCTTCCTCGCATCAGTAGTAATCCTTCAGTATCGACCTTGTATTTGGTATCGCTACTATCAACCACATTCTCTTTTATCTTTCCACATTCTTCATCTTGTAACTGAGCGTTCTTCATCTTGTATAGTAAAGTTGGACCGGCTTCTAACTGAAATAATCGTTCACTTGATTCTTGTGGAAACCTGATTTCCAGCTCTAGCTTTGTCATTGATGAAATGAGCTCCTCCTGAGTTGTCATCAGCATCAATTTCTCCGACCTTTCTCGCTTTCAACGCATCTGCAACCACATTTGCTTTGCCCGGATGATAAAAGATCTCACAATCGTAATCCTTTATCAATTCCATCCATCTTCTCTGTCGCATGTTCAGGTCCTTCAGAGTGAAAATATACTTCAGACTCTTATGGTCTGTATATATCTCACATTTCTCTCCATAGAAATAGTGTCTCCATATCTTGAGAGCAAATACTACTGCAGCCAATTCCAAATCATAAGTCAGATAACTTTTCTCATAATCCTTTAGTTGTCTTGATGCATAGGCAATAACTTTGCCGTTTTGCATAAGAACACAACCCAATCCTTTGTGTGAGGCATCACTATACACCACAAAATTTCATGTACTATCTGGTAGTGTTAACACAAGTGCCACACTTAGCTTCTTCTTTAAACCTTGGAAACTCTCTTCACATTTCTCTGTCCAAACGAATTTCACAGCTTTCCGTGTCAAATTTGTTAACGGAGTGGCTATCTTGGAAAAATCTTCTATAAATCTTCTATAATAACCGGCCAGCCCCAAGAAAGTCCTCACCTCCAAAGGTGTCCTTGGTTGTTCCCAATTTATTACAGCTTCCACTTTTGATGGATCCACTGAAATCCCATCTTTGTCGATCACATGACCCAAAAATTGTACACGATCGAGCCAAAATTCGCACTTAGAGAATTTCGCGAACAGTTTTTCCTTTCTTAGTGTCTCCAATATCAAACGTAAATGTTCCACGTGTTCTTCTTGAGTTTTAGAATACACCAGAATGTCGTCGATAAACACCACTACGAACTTGTCTAAGAATGGTTTAAATACCCTGTTCATCAAATCCATGAACGCGGCAGGGGCATTTGTTAAACTAAAAGACATCACCAAAAACTCGTAATGTCCGTACCGAGTTCTGAATGTCGTTCTAGGTATATCCTCATTTCTTACCTTCAATTGGTGATACCCACTTCTCAAATCTATTTTCGAGAAGTACTTAGCACCCTTCAACTGATCAAACAAGTCATCTATTCTAGGCAATGGATACCTATTCTTAATAGTGACTTTGTTTAACTCCCTATAATCAATGCAAAGACGCATTGATCCGTCCTTCTTCTTCACGAATAATACCGGCGCTCCCCACGGTGATACGCTTGGTTGAATATACTTCTTGTCCAGCAGTTCTTGCAGTTGCACTATCAGTTCCTTCATTTCTACCGGAGCCATTCTGTAGGGGGCCTTCGATATCGATGCAGTTCCTGGCGCTATGTTGATTACTAACTCAATCTCTCTATCAGGCGGAAGTCCTGGCAAATCTTCTGGAAATACATCTACGAATTCTCTAACCATTGGTATCTCCTCCAGTTTCACACCCTTCTTTTGAGTATCGATTATATAAGCCAAATAACCCACACAGCCTTTACTTAACAACTTCTTGGCCTGCATAATCGTCAGACATTTCATTTGTCTAGGCGACTTGCTACCATGGAAAACTACCTTTGACGGAGTCATAAGGTTTACACACTTTTGTGACAATCAATTCATCGCTTCATATTTGAGCACCAATCCATTCCCAAAATTACATCAAATTCCCCGAGTCTAATCGGAATTAAATCTACCATCATTATATTCCCTTTTATGTTCATCCTACAGCTCTTATATACGAACCTAACAGGAATCACTTCTCTATTCATAATTTCTATGTTCAGAGGAAAATTCAGTACTTCTTTAGGCAATTCTAACCTCTTAGCAAATTCATCAGATATAAACGAGCAAGTAGCACCCGAATCAAATAATACATAAGCATTAATATCGTTGATTGGGATAATACCTGACACCACATCTTTTGATTGCACAGATCTTGCATAGTCGTGTTGAAAGTTCATTTGTGGGTTTGTTTGATGTTTGTAGGTCCAAAGAATGGCCCATGTTCCTCCACCGCTACCTCCTCGCTTCTTATTGTTTCGCAACTTCTTCTTCCGAGGGCATTCACGAAAAATGATCCTTGGATCCGCACGTGAAACAGACATTCTTCTTGGGTTGGAGTGCAATTTGAGGCGATGTGACCCTCCCGCCACGGTTGAAACATGCACGTTTCCCCAACAAGCACACACCCTTATGAAACCTCCCGCATGTAGCACATGCTTCAAACTTCCTAACCTGCTGGCTACCCTGCTGGTTTCTAGTACCCCCATTTCCGTTCCATTTCCTCTTCAAGTTGTTGTTGTTGGTGCCATTTCCATTGCCTACGCTACCATTCTTCACTTACACCTCATTCTTCTTCTTCTTCTGCTCTTGATTGAATTTTGTCACCGCTCGCCTCCACCTTGGCCGAAAGTATGACCTTCTCCATCACTGCTGCAAACATCTTCAACTGGAACAGGGAAACCCTACTATCTGACCCTGGGGCTTGAGGTCCTGTTGAACCTATTTGCCTTTACAACATCTCATCTTTGACCGATATATGGCGTAAACCTCGCCAATTCGTTGAACTTCTTTGCATACTCGAGACATAATCATCACTCCCTCGCTTGATTCGAAAAAACTCGAACCTCTAACTGACTTTTCGAACTCTCTGGGAAGTAGGTCTCGAAGAATAACTCCTTAAACCTATCCCAGGTCATCACCCATGGTCCTTCCCGGGTTTTATTGGCTTGCCACCAATAACTAGCTTTTGCTTTCAACATAAATGTTTCAAAAGCAGTCTTCTGTTCATCCACTACCCTAGCGACTTCAAATACTTTCTCTATTTCCATTATCCAGGTCTGTGCCTCGACCGGATTCGTTGACCCACGGAATTCAGGTGGTCCAACCACCTTAAACTCCTTAAACGTTGTGCCTTGGTTTTGAGGTTGATTTTGCAACGCTCCTGTTAATAATGTCACTAGTTGTTGGACGGAATTATCCTCAACATCGTTATTGTTAGTTCTCGCATTGGTTCTCTAACGGGGTGGTTCACGTCTGGGAGGCAATTTCTGTTAAAAAAAACATCTATTAGACTATTACCCAACTTCTTTAAGTATTAACTTGCCTCCATAAAAGACATAACCACATAACACTTTTGAATAAAATAATATCTTTTATTTATTCATCACCTCTTCAAAAACATAAAAACAATATCATCACTGCTATTTACATTCCTTTCCTAAACTACAAAAGTTACAGGATAACCTCATCATTCTCATATCCCATGGTTACTTAACACTAGGGATTTACACATTATTTAACACTTATTACTGCAAAACAGACACATTTCCTACGATGATCTATTAAGATACTCAGTAGCCTTTTGACGCTCTTCTTCCATAACACGGAACATGGTTCGGCGATCTAACACATATGATGGCAGAGTTTCAAACTGAATTGGATAACCCATGACCCGATCTTGAGCTCGATTGATCACGGTATTGAATACTTTATCCATCTCTTCCATCTTCATCCTCTTTTCTTGTGCGTCCCTTGCTGCTCTTCCAGTTCGTTGATGAGCTTCCTCGTATGCATCTTCAGCTCTCGCCCTTTTGGTAGCTTCTTCATTCAGCTTGTTCTTCAGTTCCATGACTATCTCGATCAGTTGTTCCTTTTCTCCTTCAGTCTGCATCAGCTTCTCTTCAGCATTAGTTAGACGTTCATCTCGATCCTGGATGTCGTCGTCCTTCGTGTCATCATTGCGATCACATTATTACGCTACTATCTCCCGCAACTCTCTCGGCTGTGTCCTCAAGTTCCACGTTATGGTCGTGAGACTTCATCATACATACTGACGTACCATCGAGGTTAGTGGAGTCTCTTCCTCCTCGTCCTCGTTAACCTCATCCTCCTGTGGCAACTCCACGGGATCCTCCTCATCCGTCTCCACATCATCATCCTCATCTTCAACCACTGTGACCAACGGGGCTGACTCCCGTGGCACTAGTTGTTCCCAAACAACTTGAATGTCGCGAGGTTCCTCCTCTATAGGCATTTGATGTCCCTCCTCCCTAGCCTGACTAGATTCTCCGACAATAGTCATCCTGACAACAAAATTTTAAAGTTGTAGTTATTAATCATTCTACTCAACACTCGTGAGCACATAAGTTATAAACACATAAGCATATCAGTGTTTTATTACTTCTTCCTTAAAACTTGATAAGTGTTATCTCCACTATCTTTTCAAAGGTTACTTCCTAAGGCTTCCCCCCCCCCCACCTAAGGTTCATAACCTAAAGCTTTGATACCAACTTGTGACACCCCCAAATCTTGAGGTAATGAAGTACCGAGATTTGGGGGTGTCACAGATATTCATCAGAAATCATTCATCTGTGCACTACAGGCCAAAGATATTTAGTAATATCATCATTTAGGACTGCGAATGATGAAAAATATTTTAAAGGAAACGAATCCAGTGAAACAAAATAACAAATATTAAGGATTCGTATTTCGGCTTATCCATGTCCAAAAATACCTCATAAATAATCATAGTGGAGTAAAATTCAAGAATGATCAAAACATGGATACAATCAAAGCTAGTATACATAATAGATATTTTGGACGGAAAACGAAAAATTTAATTTTTCTGTGAATAGTGCCGTATACGTGAATAGTAACCCCGACACTAAAAGACAAGAATTTCACAAGAAAAATACTCCCAATATTTTGGCATAATGATATTGAAAGAAATAATATCATTTTTAAAAAATTAATATCCCTTACCTCGAAAGAATAGTACTTCTGGCTAGAATACTGGATATAGAGCTGAAGGGAACTTGCACCGTATAGCAACACTCAAAGTCTTAAAATACTCACAAGAATACGCTCGATAATATAGAGAGAGAAAGAGAGAGAAAACTTTAGTTTCTCAGGTGATTTTCAATTCTAACCTAAGCACCCTATTTATAGGAAAGTGCTTAGAACACCAAAGTAGAAAATTTAATATAATATTATTATTATTAAAAATTATTCACGCCTACCTCTTTGACAACTGAATTCAGCCACCAAATAATGACAAAAACCAAAAAAAAGTTTTTGTAATTAAAAATAATTAAAACTTTCAAAAACCAATTATTTCGGAACTACGAAACTTCAATAATTCATAATAAATAGCCCTTTTAACAGAAAAATTCGAACCACATGTCTTTTCCATAGAAAATTTCATTATCTACAACTTTGCAGAAGAAAGTTTTTCCAAATTCCAAACAGAAATTGACCGAAATCCACAAACGGGAGATTCTACAAGCTATAATCAAATTTCAGTCAAGAAATGGACCCACATACATGTTTAACATGTTTTAAACAACTTTTACAATAAAAATACTCTTCCTCCTCATATACTCATATATCTCACATTCATTGTAAAAATATCATCATTATTATATTATAATAATATAATAAAATATTATTTTATCAGAAAAGATAAAATATCGATTTTCAACAATTGTCACTTTAAAATTTTCTCCATCTATATCCACATAAAATGAATATTTTCCTCATCATATAAATCAATAATTAATTATTCACAAATAATATTACAGAATCACAATATCGGCAACCGTGTAGTTCCCAAAAAGAGGGGCTTTCAATAAGGATTTCTCTTCATCAAGCCGCAATTAGGTGACCAAACCTCTCCTTTGATGTAACTTTCTAGACATTGCCAATAATGTTATCTAATAATATTATTTAGATAATATGAATTATTGCTCGATAATATAAAATAATCGTGTAGTGACAATTATTGAAACAACAAGTAATATAAAATATCAACGTAGCAATTATTGAATCAATAAAATAAAATATTGAATAAAGAATTATCGTAACAATTATTGTGTAGTGTCTTCACGTAAGAATCAATAATTGGTGCAATACTGGCAATGCTCATTGCGGCAACAACGCCAGACATCGTGTTTTAACCACGGGTATTCCAACAAAGATTAACGTAACAACTACACCGTTATTTATAAACAACTTATACTTGTCCTTTTCTTCATCCAACCGCTTTCCGTTATGGGGCCCACAAAAGATCATCATGGTCATTGCATTTAATATTCCCAGCATGGGAAGAATATTCCACGACCAAACGAATATTTCCTGACAACAATGAATATTTTATAACCACTTGCTTATTTGAAATATTTGCGCATTTTACCCATAACTAACGACATTAATCAAATCAACCCTTACTATTTCAAAATAATAAATAGAGGAAATTAAATTTCATTTATTAATAATTTGGGGTCTTAGAACCTCCCCTCCTTATGAAATTTCGTCCTCAAAATTGACGTACGTACCTGGTATTTCAAAAAGATGAGGATACCTCGCTTTCATTTCAGTTTCCAACTCCCAGGTCATTTCCTTAATAGCATGGTTCCTCCACAAAACTTTAACTTGTGGTATAACCTTTGTGCGTAGGACATGCTCTTTCCTATCCAAGATCTTGACAGGTACCTCTTCATACGTTAAGTCTTCGGCTATATCGTCCGGTTCTAACTCAATAACGTGGTTTGGGTCTTTCACATATTTACGTAACACAGATATATGAAAAACATTATGAACACGAGACATACTTGGAGGTACTTGAGTCTATAGCTACATTTCCTACTCGGTCAAGAATCTGAAATGGACCAATAAATCGTGGATTGAGCTTTCCTCTCTTCCCAAATCTTGTAACTCCCTTCCATGGAGCAACACGCAATAATACATGATCCCCAATACTAAATTCCACGTCCTTTCGATGAAGATCCGCATAACTCTTTTGTCGATCCTATGCTGTTTGTATACGTTGTCAAATCATTTGAATCTTTTCTGTAGTCATACGTACCAACTCGGGTCCCAATAATGTTGCTTCACCCACCTCATCCCAAGATATTGGAGAGCGACACTTTCGTATAATGCTTCAAATGGAGCCACACCTATACTTGCCTGATAACTGTTGTTGTAAGAGAATTCCACCAACGATAAATACTTATCCCAACTCCTTTTGAAGTCTAGGACACAGAGTTTTAATAGATCTTCAAGAGTTTGAATAGTTCTCTCTGATTTTCCGTTCGTTTGAGGATGGTATGCTGAACTGAATCGTAAATCCGTGCCCATAGCTTTTTGCATGCTAACCCAAAATCTTGAAGTGAATCTTGGGTCACGATCCGAAACTATGGATACTGGCATGCCATGCAACCTTACAATCTCATTCACGTACATACTAGCAAGACGTTCAAGGGAATAAATCTCCCGTATAGGCAAGAATAGAGCAGACTTGGTTAATCTATCAACAATAACCCAAATAACATTTATGCCTTGAGAAATCGTGTGAAGACCCATAACGAAATCCATTGTAATGTGTTCCCACTTCCAATTTGGAATCTCAAGTGCTTGCAATGGACCCTTTGGCACTTGATGCTCCGCCATTACACATTGACAAGTTAAACACCTCGAGATAAACTTTGCAATCTCTCTCTTCATATTGTTCCACCAAAATGTATGTCGAAGATCACGATACATTTTGGTACTTCCAGGATGGATTGCAAATGGTGTATTGTGTGCCTCCATCATGATCTTGTACTTCAAATCAGAATCGTTAGGAACACAAAGTCTGGAGTGGACTCGAAATATTCCTTCTTCATCGATTCTTGCTTCTGGAATAACACCTTCTTGCACTTTCTTCTTCATACGATCGCCTCCGGTTCACGTGGCTTCGAGCAACTTTAACTTTATCGATTAAAGTTGATTCTATACGTATACTTTTGCATGGGTCCCCGGAGTCTTGAATTCTATCTTCATCTTTTGTAAACCACACAAAATTGGCCTTTGTGTTAACAACATTCCACTCGTTCCCGCATATGATCTTCTACTCAACGCGTCAGCTACCACGTTCACTTTTCCAGGATGGTATTGAATGGTATGGTCGTAATCTTTCAATAGCTCAAGCCAACGTCGTTGCCACATGTTGAGTTCTTTTTGGGTGAAGAAATATTTGAGGCTTTTATGGTCTGAATTTATCTCCACTTTCTCCCCATATAGATAGTGCCTCCAGATCTTTAGCCCGAAAACGACTGCTGCCAACTCTAGATCATGAGCAGGATAATTCCTCTCATATTCTTTAAGTTGTCGTGAGGTATAGGCTATAACTTTTCCACGTTGAATGAGAACACATCCTAGCCCTTTGCCTGAAGCATCGCTGTAGATAACAAATCCATCCGAACTAGATGGTATGGTCAAAACATGTGCCGAAATGAGTCTCCTCTTAAGCTCTTGGAAACTCTTCTCGCATTCCTCGCTCCATACGAATTTGATATCTTTTTGAGTCAGCTGAGTTAATGGAGTAGCGATTCGAGAAAATCCTTCCACGAATCTCCGATAATAACCAGCTAAGCCCAGAAAGCTACGTACTTCGGTCACCGACTTCAGTTGTTCCCAACTTTGTATTGCTTCAATCTTCGCCGGGTCAATAGATACTCCATGATTTGACACCACATGCCCAGGGAATGCTACTTCCTCAAGCCAGAACTCGCATTTCTTCAACTTGGCATATAAATTGTTTTCACGAAGCCTTTGGAGTACCAGCTTCAAATGGTGCTCATGATCTTCATGACTTTTGGAATATATGAGGATGTCATCAA
The DNA here is from genome assembly GCA_020205615.1 of Panax quinquefolius. NCBI lineage: Eukaryota > Viridiplantae > Streptophyta > Magnoliopsida > Apiales > Araliaceae > Panax > Panax quinquefolius. The sequence continues at coordinate 39,930,305 of CM035167.1, read as the reverse complement.
TAAAGATAACAACGAACTGATCCAAATATTCCTTGAATACTCGGTTCATCATATCCATGAAAGCCGCAGGAGCATTAGTCAATCCAAAAGACATGACTAAGAATTCATAATGCCCGTACCAAGTTCTAAAGGTAGTGTTTGGAATATCCTCAGTTCTAATCTTCAGCTAATGATATCCAGAATGAAGATCGATTTTTGAAAAGAATTATGCTCCTTGTAACTGGTCAAATAGGACATCAATACGAGGTAGCAGATACCTATTCTTGATAGTGACATGGTATAATTCCCGGTAGTCGATACAAAGTCGCATACTCTCGTCTTTCTTCTTTACGAATAAAACAGGAGCACCCCAAGGAGATGTACTAGGACGAATGAAACCGATGTCCAACAACTCCTGTAGTTGGACCTTTAACTCATGAAGTTCAATAGGAGCCATTCGATATGGGGTTTTAGAAATGGGCTTTGTACCAGGTTCAAGATCAATAAAGAATTCAACTTCACGTTCTAGGGGTAGACCGGGAAGTTCTTCAGGAAATACGTCAGGAAAGTCAATAACAACAGGAATATTATTCAAATATGACGTGTCTTTATTCAAATCCATAACATGGGCTAAGAAAGCTTGACATCAATTTTTTAATAAACGAATAGCTTTATGACTTGATATAACAGTGATTGATTTTAATGGCTTAGTTGCTTGAATTCGCACAACAAGTTGGTTAGGAATATGAAAACTAACAACCTTATGAAAACAATCAATTTTGGCATGATGAGTAGTTAACCAATCAATCCCTAAAATCACGTTAAATGCAAGTATCTTTAAAGAGATAAGGTCAACAGGTAAGGTGATGGTGCTAACTTTGATCAAACAAGATTTATAAATAGTGGATGTGATGAAAGTTTCTCCTAACGGAGTTTCCACAGATAGGTCAAAGTCTAATTTCTCCGGAGTCAAATTTAAATGTTGAGCACAAGCAGGAGAGATAAATGAATGGGTAGCACCGGTATCTAGTAAGGTATAAACTTCACATGAATTTATGATTAGCTTACTCGTGATCACCTCGTTTGGGTTCCTCGCATGTTGACCAGTCACGACAAACGCTCTTCCAGGAACCATTGACTTTAACTTTTCTTGGATAGCCTTTTGAGTCACCATCCCCACTGGACTTGGTTTCGCTACAGTACAATCTCGAGCGATATGTCCTTCCTTTCCAAAATTATAGCATACCTTGAACTGTTGTGGACAGTTTGGGCTAACATGTCCCTCTTACCACATTTATAGCATACGACCGGTGGTCGTTCTCCTCCCTTAGAACCAGTTGCTGCTGGTGCTGACGTCTTCACATTATCATTATTGAATCTCCTCTTTTTAAAATCTCCCCCCGACTCGCTTCTTCTATTCTCATGGCCATGATTACCACCAGAGTGGCTGCCGCTCTTGTCCGTATTTTTCTTTCTCCGCTGGTTATCGTTGTTACGATGATCGGCGCCAATGGTATGATCCTGGTTGTGGTCCCTCGATTGACCGTACTCGTTATCTCGCTATAATAATTTAGCCCTGTTGACAACCTCTGAATAGAGAGAAAATTTATGAGAAATGAGATATTGACGTATGCTGGGTTTCAAACCTCTCAGAAGCATCCACGTCATACGTTCCTCATTCTCCACCAAATGAGGTGCAAACCTGGATAACTCCGTGAACTTCGCCTCGTACTGGGACACCGTCATGTTGTTTTGTTCCAATCTAATAAACTCTACGTCCTTCATATGACGAACACTTTCAAGAAAGTATTTGTCATTGAACAGTTTCTGAAATATCTCCCAAGACATGCTGAGCACGGCTGGATGGGTACGCTTTACAGATTCCCACCAGTAATCTGCCTCATTACAGAACATAAAAGTGGTGAATGGAACTTTCTGTTCCTCCGTCCATCCCAAGACATCGAATATCTTGGTAATTTTCTTGACCCACGTCTCCGCCTTAATCGGATATGGCTTTCCCCAGAATTCTGGTGGTCCTAATTCTTTGAACTGCTTGGTTGTGACCAGCTGTGCGTTGCCATTGTTTATTCCTATATTTTGAACAGGAATCTCGTTCGTCTGGTTTTGCATGAATCGCAAAAAGCTTCTAAACATCTCATCGTTCATCGTTTGCTCAGTGGTGTTGTTTACACGAGGAACATTGTCAGCCTATTGCACGTTCTCCTCATTGGTGAGCAAAGGTGTCTCCACGGTCTCATTTACTCCACTGTTAACATTCTTAGTCGACATTCTCAAATACTGCCATAAAACAAGGGTTAATTTAACAAATTAACATATCACATAATATCCCTATATTATGACCGACCAACAAATAAGCTTAGGTAGGACACACTAGCGAAGGATTTACTCGTCTCTCCCCTCCTAGTTCTATTCCCGATCTCCTCGAGAGATCATATCCTAAGCTCGATATTCAACCGTGACGCGCCCCAAGATAGGTATACAACACCCATTCTCGAAGTCGTCAAAATACATGGTATGTAAATAACTACAACTTTATTAATACAACATAAAAAGCGTGAGTTTAAATACAAATATTGTCATCCTGGACAATATCCACACTCAAATAAGTCCTCATTATAATTATTGATACATTATTTTACAAAATGGTGAGGACTACTAAAACGACTTTGTAGAACCTTCATTCCATACCCCACTAGTAGTACTCGCTACATTCTCGCCTCCCGAGAAGAAAAATGGAACAAAAGGAAAAGGGTGAGCTCAACTAGCCCAAGAAAGAATAATATTGACTAAGATAACATGTAACAAATTATCGTTAGTCTTCAACAGGAAAAATCTAATAGAATACGATAGACAACCTGTTTTAAATCAATATTCATAATGAAATAATAATTCATTAGAAGAGTTAAGTAGAGAATGCAATCTACTATCTTCTATATATGAATTTAAAAGTTCATCGTCGATATTTTATCCCTGTAACATCAATCAATATATATCTAGAATTAAATGTTCATCTTTGCACTACCGGCCAAAGATATTCATCAGTTGGTCATGTTCATCTAAACACACATTCATCTTTTGCACTATGGGCCAAAGATATTCATCGAAATCATTCATCTTTGCACCATAAAAAGCCAAAGATATTCAGTAATATCATCATTTAGGACTGAGGATGATGAAAAATATTTTAAAGGAAACGAATCCAATGAAACAAACTAACAAATATTAAGGATTCGTATTTCGGTTTCTCCATGTCCAAAAATACCTCAAAAATAATCATAGTGGAGTAAAATTCAAGAATGATCAAAACATGGATAAATCAAAGCTAGTATCCATAATAGATATTTTGGACGAAAAACGAAAAATTTAATTTTTCTGTGAATAGTTCCATATACGTGAATAGTGCCGTATACGTGAATAGTAACCCCGACACTAAAAGACAAGAATTTCACAAGAAAAATACTCCCAATATTTTGGCATAATGATATTGAAAGAAATAATATCATTTTAAAAAAATTAATATCTCTTACCTCGAAAGAATAATACTTCTGGCTAGAATACTGGATATAGAGCTGAAGGAAACATGCACCGTATAGCAATACTCAAAGTCTTAAAATACTCACAAGAATACGCTCGATAATATAGAGAGAGAAAAAGAGAGAAAACTTTAGTTTCTGGTGTGATTTTCAATTCTAACCTAAACACCCTATTTATAGAAAAATGCTTAGAACACCAAAGTAGAAAATTTAATATAATAATATTATTATTAAAAATTATTCATGCCCACCTCTTTGACAACTGAATTCAGCCATCAAATAATGACAAAAACCAAAAAAATGTTTTTGTAATTAAAAATAATTAAAACTTTAAAAAACCAATTATTTCGGAACTACGAAACTTCAATAATTCATAATAAATAGCCTTTTATCAGAAAAATTCGAACCTCATGTCTTTTCCATAGTAAATTTCATTATCTACAACTTTGCAGAAGAAAGTTTTTTCAAATTCCAAACAGAAATTGACCGAATCCACAAACGGGCGATTCTACAAGCTATAATCAAATTTCAGTCAAGAAACGGGCCCACAGACATGTTTAACATGTTTTAAACAACTTTTGGAACAAAAATACTCTTCCTCCTCATATACTCATATATCCCACATTCATTGTAAAAATATCATCATTATTATATTATAATAATATAATAAAATATTATTTTATCAGAAAAGATAAAATATCGATTTTCAACAATTGTCACTTTAAAAATTTTCTCCATCTATATCCACATAAAATGAATATTTTTCTTATCATATTAATCAATAATTAATTATTCACAAATAATATTACAGAATCACAATATCGTGCAAACGGTAGTGCCCTAAGAAAGAGGGGCTTTCAATAAGGATTTCTCCTCATCTGGGCCTTGCAATTAGGTGACCAAACCTCTCCTTTGACAGAATTTTCTAGATATTGCCAATAATTTTATCTAATAATATTATTTAGATAATATGAATTATTGCTCCAATAATGAAAAATACTGTGTAGTGACAATTATTGAAATAATAAAGAATATAAAATATCAACATAGCAATTATTGAATCAATAAAATAAAATATTGAAGCAGTAATTATCGTAACAATTATCGAGTAGTGCCTTCTTACGTAAGAATCAATAATTGGTGCAATATCGTAGTCTTCTTGGCAACAACGTGTATTCGTGTTTTAACCACCGGGTATTCTAACGGTAGTAATCAGTAATAACTACGCCGTTATTTATAAACAACTTATACTTGTCATTTTCTTCATCCAATCGCTTTCCGTTATGGGGCCCATTAAAGATGCATGGTCGTTGCATTTAATATTCCCCAAGCGGAAGAATATTCCACGACCAAACGAATAGTCCCCAAACAACAATGAATATTTTATAACCACTTGCTTATTTGAAATATTTATGATTTTACCCATAACTAACCACATTAATCAAATCAACCCTTACTATTTCAAAATAATAAATAGAGGAAATTAAATTTCATTTATTAATAATTTGGGGTCTTACATATACGGTGCAAGTTTCCTTCGGCATTACAACCAAAATTCTAGCCAGAAGTACTATTCTTTTGAGGTAAGGGATTATAAGGGATATTGTCATTATTATAGTAAGAGATTATAAGGGATAGTAAGAGATAGTAAGAGATGTTATTTTCTTCATAATGATGTTATTCTTTCAATATCATTATGCCAAAAATATTGATATGAATATTATTGTGGAATTTCTACCTTTTTGTGTCGGAGTTACTATTCACGTATACGACACTATTCACGTGATATCTATTAATTATTCACATATACGGCACTATTCATGTATATGACATTATTTACGTATACGGTACTATGTACGAATATGGAGTACTATTCATAAGTTACTATTCATGAGTTACTATTCACGGGGTACTATTCACGACAAAATTGGTTTCTTTTTCTGACCAAATTATCGTTGATTTATGTATATTGCTCTTGAAATTAAATGCAGTTGTTGATTATATTATTTATATTTTCATATATAACATTTTTATAATCCTGGTGATGAAATTTCTCTTTGACTTGAGTGTAAAGATGGGTTGATTAATAGTATGATCGTGACTATGGGTTCTCTTTGGCCAGTAGTGCAAAGATGAATTGTTGACTGGTATGATCATTACCATTGAATTTATAATTGAATATCTTTAGCTTAAGTGCAAAGGTGAATTGATCAACATGGTTATAATTATTGTTTAATTAAATTCTGAAATGATTATATATTTCTTTGAGATATTAATATCTTTGGCCTGTAGTGCAAAGATGACCTGTTGTTGAATATCTTTGGCACTGTAGTGCAATGATGACTGTTGTTGAATATCTTTGGCCAAGATTGCAAAGATGAATCTGTTGATTTAATATCTTTGGCCCGTAATGCAAAGATGAATTTATCGATATGATTATGAGCAGAGGCTGTGATTTGGTATAACCATGATCTTTGATGTTTTGTGTAAAGACATGTGATGAAAATTATCTTAATTCCGGATGAGAAGAGGAATTTAGAACCACAATTATGATTATGAGTTATTCACATGATTGTGGATGTGAAGGCTGATTGATTGATGTTACGAGGATAAAACATTGTTGGTGGAATTTTAATATGGAGAAGATAATAGACTTTATGGTCTATTTGACTCTTCTAATGGATTGCTCGTTCCGCTGCAACTATGGTTGAAAAGTTTTATCATCTACCATATATTCTAAATCTCTGATTTATTACTGATGAAGGTTATTGATAATTTAATTATCTTTAGTTATGATATTTTTTACTGGGATAGTTGTGCTCACCCTTTTGCTTCACAATTCCTTTTAGGTAATAAAAGTGTAGCTGGGTCGAGCGGGGATAATAGGGGAATAAAACGGTGTTCTCTAGCTATGGAGATTCTCCCTAAACAGTATAGAAAAGCGTGTTGTATTTTATACATTATTTAGTAGTTATATTTGGTGAATCAAATAGGGTGAGGCGAACCCAACGTTGGAAGGGTGCACTACTAGAAATTTGATATATAGCGACGAGCTATAGCGACTATGATCAAGTCGACGGAACCGTCGCTATATATAAGTATCTATTACTGACGGTGACGCAGGCAATCTCGGTATAGAGGTTTTTTTAAGATAAAACCCTCCCACTTTCCCCCAAATTATTTTAGTATCTTCACTATTTCTCTCTCGTTATAGACGAACGGTGCAATAGTTAGGGTTTTAGTGCAAAATTGAACAGAAATGTTTCCTGAAGGATGTTGCTTCAAAGATCCCATCGCTAATTCAAAAGGGCCCTAGAGGGATTTGTGTGCTTTCTGTAAATGGAGCTATTTCCAATGTCACAATTTACTAGCTTGGGTTCTTTCCAAGCAGTATCTTGACATATGAGGTATAACATTAGTTTGGTCTATATGTTCTCCTGAAATTGTATTTTTTTCAGTTCTTTCTATTGCAAAATACATGTTTCTTCTGGCGGTATCTTGACATATAAGGTACGACGGTAGTTTGGCCTATATGTTCTCCTGAAATTGGATTGTTTCAGTTCTTTCTATTGCAAAATATCTTTTTTGAAATGACATCATGCACTGTTAATCTAGAGGCTAGAGACTGCTTCTGTCATAATTTAGTTGATTTTTTTGCCTTGTGAAATCTGATCTCCACTGGGGGAGATAAATCCCCCAGAAATTCAGAGAAGTTGTCATCTTTATCCTCTTCACCAGCGGATTTTCTTGATGGGTCGGGTCCCAAACCCCATATTATCAACAAAATTGCAGGTACATTTGTTGAGAAGAAGGTAATAATCTTATGCAGTTTTTATCACCTGTACACGGATATGTTAATGCATACATATACTTCTGATTTTCTAATTTGGTGTTTTAAAAAAATTATTAATGTACCATCGTAATGTGCTTATTTTAGTGTAAATTCATGACTTCCGATCTACCTTTTGTAAATTATCTTTTTAGCTAATTACTAGTTTATGGAGCTTGGTGAACATAAAAAACTTAAAGGTATTTAATGCTCCTTTTTTATTATTTGTTTATATATCAGAGATACGTGAAAGATTCGATTTTTTTTCTTTGTTAGATTTATATTTGCCTAATTTAATCAAGCAAATGTTCATTGATGTGCCTATCCCCATGGTTACAAACTGAAGCAATTCATTATTTTCCATTATAATTGTAATCAGCCCCAAGACATTTGTGCAAGTGGATGTGCCGAAAATATTGTTCGGAGAATCTGTTTTGTATTTAAAAGGTAACAAAAATCTAGTATTTTATATTTTAATGAAGTGTCTTTTTAAAATTTCATTTTCTAAATGTGGAATTATTATGTGAAATGATTTTTGTGTGTTATCACTTCAAATATTTGAAACTTTCATTGTGATTTTGGCTAATAAATACTAATTTTATTGTTTACATGCTATGGGTTCATGCTTAATTTAATTATTTCTTGGTAAATTTCATGTTTAATTATTTTATTTCTTGGTGAATAGATGATATGGCGGTCACTATTGGGATGATTTTGCTCCGTATTACCTTTTTTCCTGATAATTACTTTGCTCCTTATTACCTACATGAATCTACTGTTTGTCATTTGAAGCTAATAATAAGTTAACTTATTTCGAATCTGGTTGTGGAACATTTGAAGAGGAGTCTTGCAAAGTGGAAGACCCTCTTTTCTTTCTAAGGAAAGACATTGGCCTTGATTAGGAGCAAAATTTCAATCTTGTTGATAAACTTCTTATTGATCTTACCGTTGCCAACATTTTCATACTTGTATGTCATTTCTGATGCATGTTTTCTTTGCATAAATTTTAAGTTCCCAGTATACCTTGCCAGTATATTAGTAAATAATGTTGTCTTTTCCTGAGTAATTTGTTCAAACAAAAAAGGGTAGAAAGAAGAGTGAGTTTAAATTGCTAGAAGTCTATGTTTTGCTAGAAATTATTTGAATAACAATTGTTTTCTTTTGTCTTTTTGTTTCCGTTGAGGAGTTAGTTACAACATAACACTAAGCTTTGTCATATAGACAAGAAAGTCAATATATCAGTTTTTAACTTTTCAGTTAAGCAAATTAAATTTTAGACAGCGTTAATCATTCGCCTGTTTGTCATATAGACAAGAAAGTCAATATATTAGTGTTTCATTACTGTACAGTTTGCTTTAATCTTTGTTGAAAGGATTTGTACTATTATTTTTTCTTATATCACTCTTTGTGTAGGATCTTCATTCTCAGCTTAAGGAATTGATTCGAGCAATGTTGGTACATTTTACTAGCATTGAAAGTTGACTAGTAATGGTAGATAAACTGTTAGGTTGGTTGTTGCCTTTTTCATGCCTCCATTTGGTTCAACTTGTATCATAGTTTATCATCAATGTCTCCTTTATGATGGCTTTTAATTTGGATAATGGAGTAATCCTTGTATGCCTTGTTTGTCTTATTGCATCATTGTACTCATTGCTTTAATAGTTGGCGTTAATTGTCGTAAGGTGAATGTAGAGAAAATTTAAAGAGGTCGTGGATGATTTTGGATGTAGTTTTACAAGTGAAACATGTTTTTAGAGTAAAAAGCTAGCCACTCCTTCCACCCTAAATTAACACAAAGAACAAGTGTTATAGGTTTACATCCTAGTTGTCATACTCTTCTATGATCGATCTCTCGGATTCTTTTAGGAGGCATGTTTTCTATAATCATTATGTCTGAATTTCCTTTCTCTGGCATTTGTGTAAAGGCATGTAGCAATATATTCTATTTTAAATGAACCTCGCGGTATTTGATTTTTCTTCAGGAGTGCATTAAAAAACTTAAAAAAGAGCATGGAAAGGTTCAACTAGGGACCATTACTGTTAATATTGTAAAAGAAGTTCTTTTTACTCAACTTTTCTCTTCTAATATATAGATGCAGAAGTGGATGATCATATATTATTTAATTCTTTATTCTTTTACCATTTGGGCACACTTCATTTTATTGTATCCTGTTTCTAAATATGCAAAAGTACTTGGTGGAATGAGAGGAATGACATGACTACTTTGGGAAACCTCATTACTTGATCCAGAGGAGGTATATACCTGCCAATTAACTCGTTCAGATAATTAAGCTTTAGGATTTTAGTTAGTAAATGCACATTATGGAGGAAAGTAAAGTACTCAAGGTTTGCAAAATCCTCCAGCAATGGTTCTGATGGACCTCAAAATGGCCATTCTCAATTGAATTTCTCCTGCTGACGTTTGAATCGGCAAAAAGGCTATTGGATGATGTGGCATGTGGGTCTCCATGAGGACAAATTTGTTACAATAAATTTGCTCTAAATTTGATCAAGCAATTGTTAAGTCTTGAGTTATAATGTGAATGATTTTAAATGATGTATATAATATTTTTAATGTTTTATTTTATAGTGTACTTGTGTTTGTTGAATAAATGTGCATTATTAATTAATTTTTTTTGAAATCTAAAAAGTCTATAGCGATGGTCGCCGACTGTCGCTATAGTCCTAAAGACCGTCGCTATAGAGTTTACCGACGTCTTCTATGGCGACGGTCGGTGACCAGCGCTAAATCCTATAGCGACGGTCTTTAGGCCTATAACGACTGTCACCGACCGTCGCTATAGGTCGATTTTCTAGTAGTGGTGTTTTGACACTATCATACAAGATGTCTAATGACATACAATCTCGTGTTATCATAAGACAGGGTTGTGCACATCCACTTGCTAAGTATATCTACGAGCACTACCTATATAATCTTGGAGTTTGGTTGAAGTATAGTTCTCAATTAGAGACAATGGAGATAACTATATGTCAAGAGAAGACTCACCATTGGAAATATGATAGTAATCATCTCGTTTTTCTTTGGGGTCTATTGGGTCAACCAAGGATAATTCTGTGGGCATATGATATCTCTCATAACCTAGACGCATGGCTTCCCATGTATGAAGGTTTCCTTGAGCACTTCCCAAATATTTTAATTTCTAAAACAGTTATTGACTGTACCTTTATGTAAGGCGCCATTGTGACATGCTATCCAAGGTTGGGACATGAGTCACAGTTGGTATATATATTTGTATCAAACTCACAACATATGTGTTGTTGTATTTTGAATGACAATTGTGATAATGAAGTTGTAATTATTTTTTGTACCATGTATTTGGCGATTCAGAATGGGTTGGGTGGATTGGACCTATTTTGGGGGCGTCACATTTGGTATCAAAGCTTAGGGATATGATCTCTGGCGGAGATCCGAGATTAGAACTAGGAAGGGAGAGACAAGTAATATCCTTCGCTAGTGTGTGTCCTACCTAAGCTGAATTTTCTTACTTAAGTTGACAAATTGTGATATGTCAATTAACCTTTGTTTTGAAGCTGTATTCTAGAATGATATCTGAAATACAGGAGATGAGCAATGGAGAAATCTTTATGACCGGGGAGATAGAATCTGAAATGAAAGCAAGGTATTCTCAACTCTTCGAAATACCAGGTATGTAAATTTTGAGGACAAAATTTCATAAGGAGGGGAGATTGTAAGACCCCGAATTTTATGAAATAAAAGTATTCAATTTTTCTTACAATTAATATTCAGTAAATGGTTAGATTGATAAAAGGTTAAAGTTAAGGGTGATATATGTAAATAATTTAAATAAGTGGTTATAAAATATTTATTGTTGTCGGGGAATATTCGTTTGGTTGTGGAATATTCTTGTTGTCGGGGAATATTCGTACGATGGCTCAGCCATTTGTGGGCCCCATAATAGAATAACTATCGGATGAAGAAAATGACAAATTTAAGTTGTTAGTTCTTAGTACGCATAATAAATCTAGAAGGGGGGTTGAATAGATCCTTTTAATTTCAGATACTTTTCTCTTTTATTTTGTATTGCTATTAAATAAGCATATGACAAACATAAGAATCTTTTCAAGCACAGCGGAATAAGTAAAAGATCCCCTTCATTGATATATTCATAATCATACATACATTGTTTATAGAGTTAGTTCAGTTGTAAGTAGTTAAAACATTCATAGCAGTTATAGTAGTTAATAGACATAATGTAAAAGACACAAGGGGTTTTAAGTGGTTCAGAGACTCAAGCTCCTAATCCACTCTTCTGCTTTCAACTAGCATGATTTCCACTAAGGAAGGGCAGCACCTTGAATCACTAAGATTCCTTCAAGGCCAGCAGCCTTGGGACTTCAGTTCACTAAGAACTCTTCAAGGCCAGCAGCCTTTGTGACGCCCCCAAAATTAGGTATACATCACCCATTCTGAGTCGCCAGATACATGGTATAAAATTCAAATACAACTTCATTTGTACAACTGTTGAGCTGTCGTATAGAATACGACCACAGTTAACTGTGAGTTTTAATACAAATGTATGTAACTCTCATGGTGCCTCGAGCACAACCTTACAATGGTACTTTACATAAAAGTATAGTCAAAGACTGTTTTAGAAATTAAAATCTTTGGGAAGTGCTCAAGGATACTTTCGTACATGGGAGGCCATGCGTCTAGGTTATAATAGATATCATATGGCCACAGAATTATCCTTGGTTGACCCAATAGACCCCAAAGAAAAACGAGAAGATTACTATCATCTTCTTTCCAATGGTGAGTCTTCTCTTGACATATAACTATCTCCACTGTCTCCAAGTAAATATTATATTTTAAATCAACTCCAAGATCATATAGGTAGTGCCCATAAATATACTCAGCAAGTGGAAAAACACCCTTCCAAAATTGGGTTCGCCTCACCCTATTTGATTCACCAAATATAACTACTAAATGATGTATAGAATACAACACACTTTTCAATACTGTTTAGGGAGAACCTCCACAACTAGAGACCACTGTTCTATTCCCCTGTTATCCCCGCTCGACCCGGCAACACTCTTACGACAACACTCTTATTACCTGAAAGGAATTGTGAAGCAGAAAGGGTGAGCACAACTAGCCCAGTAAAGAATATCATGACTAAAGATAATTAAATTATCAATAGCTTTCATCAATAATAAATCAGAGATTTAGAATATATGGTAGATGATAAAACTTTTCAACCATAGTTCTAAGTGAGCGCAGCAATCCATTAGAAGAGTCAAATAGACCATAAGGTCTATTATCTTCTCTATGTTAAAAGTCCACCAATAATGTTTTATCCATGTAAAATAAATCAACAGTTCATGTCCACAATCATATGAATAACTCATAATCATAATTGTGGTTCTAAATTCCTCTTCGCAACTGTGGCGAAGATAATTTTCATCACCTATCTTCACCGAAACATAAAAATCATGGTTATACCAAATCGTAATTCTCGCTTCATAATCATACTAATAAATTCATCTTTGCACTACTACCAAAGATATTCATTAATAATTCATCTTTGCACTACATGCCAAAGACATACAACTGTATTTTAGAAGAGTCAAGTAGAGCATGATATCTACTATCTTCTACTTAATTAAAAGTGTATAATAAATATTTTATCGCCGAGACTCAAATTTTAATAAATAATCCACATCATCGAATCACCCCTGCACTACGGCCAAGGATATTCGTTAATATCACATCCATGAATTTTTATTTCATCGTTGAGACTCAGCTCGATAATCAATCCATATCACTGAATTATCCCTACACTACGGCTAATGATATTCGTTATTATCACATCCATGAATTAATATTTCATTGCTGAGACTCAGCTCAATAATTAATCCACATCATCGAATCATCCCTGCACTACAGGCCAAGGATATTCTTTAGTATCACGACCACAAATTATCATGCACTACGGGCCAAAGATAATCGTATTTTCATCAACGGTCTTGATCATGCCATAAAATAATTCATCTTTGCACCCTTGGCCGAAGAGAATCCATAGCCATAATCATACCAAAAACTGTCCATCAATGCACTACGGGCCAATAAGGACTTTTTCCACATCTTTTGTAACATTACAGTCATGATTATACCGAATAATCCCTGGTTATAATCATACCAAGTCCATCTATGCACTACAGCCAAAGATGACTTTCAACACAATATAAGCATGAGGATGATGATAATGATATAAGAATTAATCAAATTAGATAAATGATAAATATTAAACATTTATAATACAATTTATCCAGCGTTCAATAATAACTAAATGTTATCAATCACTTAATAATCTCCTAATCTAATATCATTAATATTATAACAATATTTTAATCATTTCTTAAACTTATAAACAATTTATTTCAATTGTATACACTTTATCAAATAATGCATTTAATCATTCAAAAATGCCATACTCATAAGATTTCATCATCAATGTTCAAATCCCTCATAAAAAATCTTACCCTATATAGGATTCTCAAGCCATAAAATCCTATTTTCCAATTTTATTACTTCACATAACATATTTAATTCATTTACTCATAACTAGTTTATTTTTATGAAAATACCAAATCAGTCCCAAAAATATTTCTTTTTTCGGGATTTAGCGAATATAGTCCCATCTTGAACATATATTTTCTCGAAATTTTAAAATTCATTTACTATTTTTCATATGGATAAAGCTGCTTTGAATATTTAGACATTTATCATAAATTGTACTTTTGTCCAAAAATTTAAATTTACTGTGGTATACTCTTGTTATATACATGTACTCCCAATAAAACTTTCACCAATTTTGGAGTTAACCACAAGGAGTTATAAGAGTTTACTTTTAAAATAGTCTTTTCTCATAAAATCTATAACTCTTAATCTATACATCCAAAAATCGCAATTTTTGGACACAATTTAGAAAACTCATTAAATTATCATTTCAAATTTTTCAAGAATTTTGAGGGTCAGAAAAATTACGAATCTGCCCCTGGCAGAAACCCCTTTTTTAAATGAAAATACTATTCGCATGAATACGAAGGATCATTCACCATGCATTTGGTAATCCACATAGACAGGTTATTCCAACAGAATAATAAAGAATGGAATAACAGAAGGATTCACCATGCGTGCGATAGACTGCACCGATAGGTTATTCCCAACAGAATAATAAATAATGGAACCGGTCCCGCCAGAACGCGCATGCACGGATATTAAATGAGAATAATAAATAATGGAACCAGGTCCAGCGTAAACGCACAGATAGGATATTCTGACATAATAATATATAATGGAATCAGGTCCGGCATAAACGCACAGACAGGATATTCCGACAGGATAATAAAGAACGAAATATTAGAAGAATTTCACTATATATGCAGTACTTCGCATAAACAGGTTATTCCAACATAATAATAAAGAATGGAATAATAGAAGAATTTCACCAAGTATAGGGTAGTCCGCGTATACAGGTTATTCCAACAGAATAATAAATAATAATAATATCCTTTACGAGTACGACAATTATATCCCCTATCTTAAAAAGAAAAGTATTCCGACTGGTAGGGCGGGAATATACTTGAAGAAAACTTGCACTACGCTAAAAGCTTTCTTAAACTCTAAATAAATACGCTCAAGATTATAGAAGAAGAACTCTCTCTATAGTTTCTCCTGCATCAGAGTTTCAAATTGAATTCGTAAGAAATAATGAAGGAATGAGCTTCTATTTATAGAAAAATGGACATATAGTAACTAACTCATGAACGGTCCAAATTGATTTACTTTAATCTGACTATCCATATTTAAAGCAAAATCTTTTAAATAAAATATAATATATTCTATTTATAATCTAATAAAACGAATAACTTTATAAAAGATTTTACTATGCAAATACTATGCATGCTCTATGCAAACACTATACATAATAAAATATAATATATATTCTAATTATTGTCTAATAAAACAAATAACTTTATAAACGTATTTTGTTTTATATAAAAAGATTTTACTATGCAAAATACTATGCAAACACTATGCAACACTATGCGTAATAAAATATAATATATTCTATTTATAAAATAACTTTATAAAAGTATTCTGTTTTATTACATTAATAATACCAATAAAACAAAACTGAGTAACTTATCACATAAGCATCAATAATCAATACCGTGCTATTTACAAAAATAGAAAAAAAAATTAAAATTTGAATACTTTTATTTCATAAAATTCGGGGTCTCACAGCCTTGGAACTCCTCTAGTTCCCTAGGAACTCTTCAAGCCCAACAGGCTTGGAACTTCATTTAGTCCCTCCGAAAAAGGACCCCTCAGGCCCTGGCTTCTTGAGTTGTTTGTTTGTTAGAGTTGGTGCTGAGATGCTAAGTTGTCTTCATGATCTGAACATCTTCTGTACTTAGCAGCTTAGCGTGATCATCCTTGAAGTGCAGTTAAGTGTTGCATGATGCTCAGCTTCTTCAGTTACTCAACCACTTCGGATGACCCCTTGATGACTGCCTTGAAGATCGTTCCTCTTGATACACGATGGCTGCACATGATGGGTTTCTAAGATGACTGTAAGCTCTTCTGCTATGTACTTAGAAACTTTCTCATTATTGCCACCATGATGACGTTTGTGATCTACCTTCTTGATACTTGATGTCTTCTCATGATGGACTTGCTAAGATGACTGTGAGCTCTTCTTTATGATACTTAGAGTCTTCCCATGATGGACACCAAGATGACATGATGCTCTTCTTTTTCTTGGCAGTTCAGAACACTCTTCTTGTAGTAGAACTCTCACTTCTACTTCTTCCTTGGTATGTCTCTGAGTGTTCTTGGTGGATCGTAGAGTGAGCCTTCGGACTCACTATTTTACATGGTTTAGAACAGTCCACCGTTACTCCAAACTCGGCAACTCCAGCAACCTTCGATCTTTGAAGCTCTAGCAGATTTATACACCTTCTCAATCCTTCCATTGGAAAGTAGCCGTTGAAAGCTATTCAAACATCTTCACAGATCTCGAGTTACTTGAGGTAGACTGCTCCGAGATCTACTATTTTGCAGACTACGATTCTGTCTCGACAGCTCTCGAGTTCTCCTTAACTCTCTTGGTAGACTACGATTTCTGGTGCAGTGCTCGACGATCAGACAAGCCTATCTATTACATCATAAGATCAACCTAACATGCTTGATCTTTCTATATTTATAGTCCTTGTACATCATTTCTTTTTAAGGACTTTACAAAGCTGTTTTGCTTATGTTGGATCAACCTAACATACTTGATCAATTCATTCTAGGTCCTTGTACACATGTTTCTATTATTTATCAAAGGACTTTACATCTTTTCTTAATGCAAGCATACTTTCATATTCATTCATATATATCATAATCAAATCATATGTAAATAGGAATATCATTCATATGTTTATTCCTGACAATCTCCCCCTATTTGATTATGACAAAAACAATAAGTACATATGCATGTTATGAATGAATCTTATATACAGTGAGCAACTGTATTTCTAAAACAGATAATCATTAATGTCATTTATAAAGATATGGCAAATTATACATTAAGACACTTTACATCCTGGATCCAGAACATACCTAACTAGTTAGAGATGTACCTCTTTGGCTCCATGTATGTTTCCAGGATGTCTGTTGATCAGCTATTCATCTGTTTGTTCTTCTTGCTCTTGCTCCCCCTAGGATGATGACCTTCTATCTTTGCTTAGCTCCCCTTCAGCGTCTTTCTTAACATGCTCCCCCTCAGACTCTGCGATCATGTGATCATCATCTTTTGGCTTCCCCTCAGATGATGACTCTGCCTCTTTCTCTGCTGTCAGCTTCTTTGACTTCTTCTCTACTATCCTTTTGCTCTTCTTGCTTTTCTTTGAGTGCCTCTTGCTCTTCCTCTTTCTATGCCTCTTTTTCTCCCCCTTTTTGTCATTAATCATTTGGGTGTGCTGCTCCATGTTGGACATAAGCTGCTCCATCAAGTAGGAGGAGTTGGCAACTTCAAACTTGAGTTCCTGTTAGACTAGCTCAATTTGCACTGAGAAAGACTGCTTCATGTCGTCAATCTTGTCAGAGAGGGCGTGGATCTCCTCATCATTGGCCTTCTGTGCTCGTAGAGCTTTTGCCTTTTGATCTTGTATGGCCTTCAGATAGATGTTATCTCTATCTTTGATTTTGAGAGATACATTGGCCATTGCAGTTTGAAGTCTGTTCTGAAATGAATTATCTCCTTCTACTGTCAACACCATTTTGACTCCTCATTAATCTGAGATGTTTTCTCAATCAGCACATTTGAGTTCTTCATTAGTTCCTGCTCCATAAGATTTTGATCATCTGGTTGTGCAGCTTCGGGTTGAGCATCAGATTGAACTCTACGGTTTTCATTCTTAGACAGATTTTTGAAAGCTTGGAGAATCTGAATAATCGTTGAGTACCAATTTCTGGTTGAGGATGAGTGAATGTTAGATAACAGTGTTTGGGTTGTTGGAAGCTTCTGATTTTGAATTTGAACAATCTCATTAGTAGAGTGATCAGACTCGACGATCATCTCATTGATCATGTTTCTGCTTCCTTGAGAGTCCACTCTACAATCGTAGGGGATATAGTGATTGCAAGACTGATGAAGGCTATTGATAATTTAATTATCTTTAGTCATGATATTCTTTACTAGGCTAGTTGTGCTCACCCTTTTGCTTCACAATTCCTTTCAGGTAATAAAAGTGTAGCTGGGTCGAGCGGGGATAATAGGGGAATAGAACGGTGGTCTCTCGCTGTGGAGATTCTCCCTAAACAGTATAGACAAGCGTGTTGTATTTTATACATCATTTAATAGTTATATTTGGTTAATCAAATAGGGTGAGGCGAACCCAACGTTGGAAGGGTGTTTTGACACTATCATACAAGATGTCTAATGACATACAACCTCGTGTTATCATAAGACAGGGTTGTGCAAATCCACTTGCTGAGTATATCTACGAGCACTACCTATATAATCTTGGAGTTTGGTTGAAGTATAGTTCTCAATTAGAGACAATGGAGATAACTATATGTCAAGAGAAGACTCACCATTGGAAAGAATATGATAGTAATCTTCTCGTTTTTCTTTGGGGTCTATTGGGTCAACCAAGGATAATTATGTGGGCATATGATATCTATCATAACCTAGACGCATGGCTTCCCATGTACGAAGGTTTCCTTGAGCACTTCTCAAAGATTTTAATTTCTAAAACAGTTATTGACTGTACCTTTATGTAAAGCGCCATTGTGACGTGCTATCCAAGGTTGGGACATGAGTCACAGTTGGCATATATATTGGTATCAAACTCACAACATATGTGTTGTTGTATTTTGCACGAAAATTGTGATAATGAAGTTGTAGTTGTTTTCTGTACCATGTATTTGGCGACTCAGGATAGGTTGGGTGGATTGGACCTATTTTGGGGGCGTCACATTTGGTATTAGAGCTTAGGGATATGATCTCTGGCGGAGATCCGAGATTAGAACTAGGAAGGGAGAGACGAGTAATATCCTTCGCTAGTGTGTGTCCTACCTAAGCTGAATTTTCTTACTTAAGTTGACAAATTGTGATATGTCAATTAACCTTTGTTTTGAAGCTGTATTCTAGAATGATATCTGAAATACAAGAGATGAGCAATGGAGAAATCATGATGACCGGTGAGAGAGAATTTGAAATGAAAGCAAGGTATTCTCAACTCTTCGAAATACCAAGTACGTAAATTTTGAGGACGAAATTTCATAAGGAGGGGAGATTGTAAGACCCCGAATTTTATGAAATAAAAGTATTCAATTTTTCTTATAATTAATATTCAGTAAATGGTTAAATTGATAAAAGGTTAAAGTTAAGGGTGATATATGTAAATATTTTAAATAAGTAAGTGGTTATAAAATATTCATTGTTGTCGGGGAATATCCATTTGGTCATGGAATATTCTTGTTGTCGGGGAATATTCATACAACGGCGCAACCATTTGTGGG
The DNA here is from genome assembly GCA_020205615.1 of Panax quinquefolius. Classification (NCBI taxonomy): domain Eukaryota; kingdom Viridiplantae; phylum Streptophyta; class Magnoliopsida; order Apiales; family Araliaceae; genus Panax; species Panax quinquefolius. The sequence goes on along the minus strand of CM035167.1, from coordinate 39,910,885 downwards.
CTCCATAACAGAATAACTGTCGGATGAAGAAAACGACAAATTTAAGTTTTTATAAATAATAATGTAATCGTTACCGTTAACACTGTTGGAATACCTTGTGGGTAAAGTAAAGTAATACGCGTTGTAACACAGTAGCACATGGTATTGCACAATATTTTTGAATTATTGATTCTTACTTAAGAAGGCATTACTCAATAATTGTTACAGTAATTACTGTTCAATATTATATTTTATTGATTCAATAATTGCTACGCTAATATTTTATATTATTGTTGTTTCAATAATTGTCACTACACAGTATTTCCCATTATCAGATCAATAATTCATATTATTTGAATACTATTATTAGATAGCATTATTGGCAATGTCTAGAAAGTTCTGTTAAGGAGATGATTGGTCACCTAATTGCGCGCCAATAAGGAGAAATTTTTATTGGAAAGCCCCCTCTTTCTTGGGAACGGCCTAGTTATTAGTATTGTAATTCTGTAATATTATTTGTGAATAATTAATTATTGATTTATATGATAAGGAAAATATTTATATATGTGGATATAAATTGAGGAATTTTTAAAAAGGTGACAATTGTTGAAAATTGATATTTTATCTTTTTTTGATAAAATAATTCATTTAAATATATTATTATATTTTAATAATATAATAATAGTGCTATTTTTACAATGAATGTGTGATATATGAATAAATGAAGAGGAAGAGTATTTTTGTTACAAAAAATGTTTGACACTTGTTTTGTGTGTTGGTGGACCCCATTTCTTGACTGAAATTTGATTATGGCCTGCAAAATCGCCCGTATATGGATTTCAATCAATTTCTACTTGGAATTTGGAAAAACTTAAAATTACACAGTTGTAAAGATTTGAATTTCCTATAGAATGGACATAAGATTTGATTTTTTTTTTTGATAAAAGAGCTATTTATTATGAATTATTGAAGTTCCGAAATAATTGATTTTTGAAGTTTTAATTAATTTTTTTAAGAAAAACGTTTTTATTATGTTGGTGGGCCCCACTAGTATTGCAAATGTGCTGAGTTCAGTTATTCAAAGTGGGTGTAGGAATTTAAAATAATTATATTAATATTTTATTAAATTTTCTGCTTTGGTGTTCTAAGCATTTTCCTATAAATAGGGTGCTTAGGTTGGAATTGAAAATCACACTAGAAACTGAAGTTTTCTCTCTCTATATTATCGAGCGTATTCTTGTGAGTATTTTGTTACTTTGAGTGTTGCTATACGGTGCAAGTTTCCTTCGACATTACATCCGAAATTTCAGCCAGAAGTACTATTCTTTTGAGGTAAGGGATTATAAGGGATATTGTCATTATTATAGTAAGGGATAGTAAGAGATATTATCATTATTATAGTAAGGGATAGTAAGGGATGTTATTTTCTTCATAATGATGTTATTCTTTCAATATCATTATGCCGAAAATATTGATATGAATATTATTGTTGAATTTCTACCTTTTTGTGTCGGGGTTACTATTCACGTATACGATCTTATTCACGATATCGACCTTATTCACATATCACCGTAAGAACCCAACTTATTATAAATAAAATCGAATTTCCTCTAATTATTATTGTGAATAATAAGGTATTAATTTGATATAATTCTCTTGTTATGCGTGAAATGTGCAAATTTTGCAAAATATGCAAGTGGTTATAAAATAATCATTGTTATCGGGGAATATTCGTTTGGTCGTGGAATATTCTTATTGTCGGGGAATATTATTAAATGCGGTAGCTTGATCATTTGTGGGCCCCATAATGAGAATAATTATGGGATGAAGAAAGCGACAATTTTGAGTTTTTATAAATAACTTGGCGTAGTTATTCTGAATTATTAACTTTGTTGGAATACCGGTGGTTAAAATACGATGTCTGGCGTGGATGCATGATTATTGATGAATTATTGATCCTTACGTAAGAAGGCACTACTCGATAATTATTCTGATGAATTATTGTTCGATATTTTATTTTATTGATTGATAATTCTTTGCGTTGATATTTTATATTATTGTTGTTTTGATAATTGTCCTTTTGCATAGTATTTTCCATTATCGGATCAATAATTCATATTATTTGAATAATATTATTAGATAGCATTATTGGCAATGTCTAGAAAGTTACATCGAGGAGAGGTTTGGTCACCTAATTGCGCCGATAAGGAGAAATTCTTATTGGAAAGCCCCTCTTTCTGAGGAGCGGCTGGTTGTCATAAATGTGATTACGTAATATTATTTGTGAATAATTAATTATTGATTCATATGATAAGGAAATATTTATTTTATGTGGATATAAATGTTGGATATATTTATTGTGGTTAAAAATGAAGGAGTTAATGTTGAGGTGTTTTATCGGTATTTTTGTCGGAATGGAGGTATTAAAAAATTAAGTAATTAGTGTTTTTGAGATATATTGCGTGAGTTATAATTTTTAATCAAATAGTTGGATCGTTGTGATTTTTGGATATGTTATACATATATAAGTTGAGTATATGTCCACAAATTTTGAAGCCGTTAAAAATAAGCGTATGATTTGTTATGAATTTAAGGAAGAGGTGATTTGATTAGGAAATTAGGTTTATAAATTATTTTGGTAAAAAATTCTAGAATTGAGTGGGCCCCACTTGTGGTTGGTGAAGAAATGTGCTGAATTTTATTTCAAATGTGGTGGGTGGCAATAGTAGCAGGTAAAGCCATCAGGTTGCAGGTCAAGTCTGCTTCGGCGTGCTAACACTTTTCTATAAATAGAGGGCTAAGTTAGAATTGAAAATCACACCAGAAACATAAGCTTTCTCTCTTTCTCTCTCTATATTATCGAGCGTATTTTGTGAGTATTTAGATACTTTGTGAGTTTATATTTTTCGATTACAAGTTTCATTAGACTATATATCAAAATTCAGATCGAAATGCGGTTATTTTGAGGTAAGGGATGTTATTTTCTTCATATATGATATTATTTCTTCTTGATATCATTTATCTTGAAGTATTGATATGAACTTTTATCAAATTTAGAACTTTTTGTGTGGGATTACTATTCACGTATATCGACACTTTTTTCACGATATTATATCTGACACTATTCACGAATCTCGGCACTATTCAATGAAAAAATGAAATTTTCTTCTTTTTGTCCAAGATGTCTATTATAGTTACTATCTTTGATTGTATCCATGTTTTGATCTTTATTCTTGAATTTTGCTTCAAAATTGGTTATTATGGAGTATTATTGATCTTGGATAAAGCTGTTATCTGAATCCCTACTATTTGTCCTACATCTCTCTTTGGATTCATTTTCTTTAAAATATATTTTCATCATCCTCGGTTCTAAATGATGATATTACTAAATATCTTTGGCTGTAGTGCAAAAGATAAATGATTAAGCGATGAATATCTTTTTGGCGTAGTGCAAAGATGAGCAGTGTTGAGATGAACATGACCCATTTGGTGATACAAATGAATATCTTTGGCTGTAGTGCAAAGATGAATATTTGATTCAAGATGTATATTGATTGATGTTCTGAGGATAAAATATTGATGATGGACTTTTAAATCTTAGAAGATAGTAGAATTCCTTCTCTACTTGACTCTTCTTATGGATCTTTGTTTCATTGCGAGTTGTTGATCTAAAACTTGTTGTCTATTATATTTTATCAGATTTTTCCTGTTGAAGACTAATGATAATTTGTTGTATATTATCTTAGTCATAATATTCTTTCTTGGGCTAGTTGAGCTCACCCTTTTCCTTTTGTTCCATTTTTCTTCTCGGGAGGTGAGAACATAGCGAGGATCTAGTCGGGGTATGAGTGATGGTTCTAGAAAGATGTTTTAGCAGATCCTCACTATTTACGTAAAATAGTGTTTGAATAATTGTAATGAGGACTTATTTGAGTGTGGATATTGTCTAGAAGACAATATTTGTATTTAAACTCACGGTATGTGTTGTCATATTTTGCACGATAATTGTATAATTGAAGTTGTAGTTTGCTTTCTGTACCATGTATTTGGCGACTCAGAATGGGTGTTGTATACCTATTTTGGGGGCGTCACGGTTAGTATTAAAGCTTAGGGATATGGTCTCTGGCGGAGATCGGGGGAATAGAAACTAGGAGGAGAGATGAGTAAATCCTTTGCTAGTGTGTCCTATCTAAGCTTATTTGTTGGTCGGTCGTAATATAGGGATATTATGTGATATGTTAATTTGTTTAATTAACCCTTGTTTTATGGCAAGTATTTAAGAATGGTTCTTTGAGAAGCGTTAACAATGGAGTGTATGAGGCGTGGAACAACCTTTAGTTACAAACCGGGAGAGCGTGCTGCAGGAAGGCAATAATCCTCCTGTAAACAACACTATCGAGCAAGCGATGAATGATGGAATGTTTAGGAGCTTTTTTGTAGTTCATGCAAAATCGAGGCGAGGGAGACTTCGTGTACAAAATACGGGTGGAAGTGATAGCGGCGTGCGATACATCACGACCAAGCGATTCGAGGAGTTGGGACCACGAATTTAAGGAAAGCGGATCCGATCAAGGCGGAAACATGGGTCAAAGCAAATTACAAAGATATTCGATGTCTTGGGATGCGGAGGAAAGAAGGTTCCATTCGCCACCTTTATGTTCGTGGTGAGGCGGACTCTTGGTGGGAATCGTGAAGCGTACGACTGACTGTGCTTTTCAACATGTCTTGGGAAGCGTTTTTGAAACTATTCAATGACAAGTACTTTCACGAAAGTATTCATCATATGAAGGAGGTAGAGTTTATCAATTTGGAACAAAATAACATGGCGGTGTCCCGATGCGGCGAAGTTTGCGAGTTATCGAGGTTTGCACCTCATTTGGTGAAAATGAGGCGAATGACGAGGATGTTTACGAGAGGTCTAAAACCGAGATTGACAATATCTTATATCTCATAAATTTTCTTTATATTGAGATGTTGTAAATAGGGCTCAATTATTAGAGCGAGATAATGAGTATGTGCAAGTGGGGACCCCACAACGAGGTCATCTGGGTGTGGCCGGTCATCGGGCGATGATAACCAGCGAGGGAGAAAAATACTGAACAAAAGCGGTAACCACTCGGGTGGTCATCGTGGCCGTGATAATAGGAGAGGTGAGTCAGTGGAAATTTCAGAAGAGGAGATTCAACAATGATGGGAAGACATCAATGACTGACACCGGCACCAACAACAAATTCTAGGGGAGGAGAGCGGCTTAGCGGTTAGATGTTACAAATGCGGGAAAGAGGACATATAGGCCCAGCTGTCATCACAACAATCAAGGTATGTTACAATTGTGGAAAGGAAGGCCACATAGCTCGGGATTGTTACGTAACAAAACCAAGTTCAGCGGGGATGGTGACTCCAAAGAAACATCCGGATAAGTCGAAATTAGTGGTTCTCTGGAAGGCGTTTGTCGTGACTAGCCAAAAAGCGAGGAACCCGAGCGAGGTGATTACGGGTAAGCTAATCTTGAACTCTTTGCAAAGTTTATACCTTACTGAATCTGGGTTCTACCCATTCTTTTATCTCTCTCACTTGTGCTCAGCGTTTAAACTTGACTCAGGAGAAATTAGACTTTGATTTATCGATTGGAGACTCAGTTGGGTGAAACTTTCGTTACATCCACTATTTATAAATCTTGCTTAATCAAGTTGGCACTATCACATTACTGTTGATCTTATCTCTTTAAAGATACTTGCTTTTGATGTGATTTTAGGAATTGATTGGTTAACCACTCATCATGCCAAAATTGATTATTTTTCGTAAGGTTGTTAGTTTTCATATTCTAACCAACACATCATACAATTCAAACAACTAAACCACTAAAATCGATCCTTTATCATATCAAGAAGCCATAAAGCTATTCGTTTATTGAAAAAGCGGATGTCAAGCTTTCTTAGCCATGTTATGGATTTGAACAAAGACAAGTAAGATTTGAATAATATTTACATTGTTAGAGAATTCACGATGTATTTCTGAAGAACTTCCGGTCTACCCCGAGCGTGATGTTGAATTCTTTATTGACCTTGAGCGGGTACAAAACCCATTTCTAAAACCCCATATCGAATGGCTCTATTGAACTTCGAGGAGTTAAAAGTCCAACTATAGGAGTTATTAGACATCGGTTTCATTCGTCCCTAGTACATCTCCTTGGGGTGCTCTGTTTTATTAAGTAAAGAAGAAAGAGGCGGGAGTATGCGACTTTGTATTGACTACTGAGGAATTGAACCATGTCACCATCAAGAATAGGTATCCGCTACCTCGCATTGATGATTTTGTTCGACCCGGTTGCAAAGAGCACAATTCTTTTCAAAAGATCGATCTTCGATTCGGATATCATCATTTGAAGATTAAAGCGAGGATATTCAAAGGCGCCTTGAGAACTCGATGCGGGCATTATGAATTCTTAGTCATGTCTTTTGGATTGACTAATGCTCCTACTTTACTTTCATGGATATGATGAACCGTGTATTCAAGGAATATTTGGATCGGTTTGTTGTTGTCTTTATTGATGACATCCTCATCTATTCCAAAAGCCGTGAAGATCATGAGCACCATTTGAAGTTGATACTTGAAAGCTTCGTGAAAACAAGCTTTATGCCAAAGTTTGAAGAAATGTGAGTTACGGCTTGAGGAAGTAGCATTCCTTGGGCGCGTGGTGTCAAAACATGGAGTATCTATTGACCGAGAAGATTGAGCGAAGAAGATTGAAGAAGCAATCTGAAGTTGGGGAACTGACAAAACCAAAGTCGTGGGCGAAGTGCGTAGCTTTACGGGCTTATTGGTTATTTATTATCGGAGATCGTGGAAGGATTTTCTCGAATCGCTACTCTCGTTAACTTCGGTGACTTCGGAAGATACAAAAATTGTATGGGCGAGAATGCGAGAAGAGTTTCCAAGAGCTCGAGGAGACTCATTTATTTTTGTTACAGCAATACCATACGGATGCGGATGGATTTGTTTATATCTGATGATGCTTGAGCAAAGGGTTAGGATGCGTTCTCATGCAACATGGGAAAGTCATAGCCTATGCCTCATGACAACTCAAAAGAATATGAGAGGAATTATCCTACTCGTGATCTAGAGTTAGCGGCGTGATATGATCGTATTCGCGTTGAAAATTTGGAGACACTACTTGTATGGGGAGAAAGTGGAGATTTATACGGACCATAAAAGCCTCAAATATTTCTTCACCCAAAAGAACTCAACATGCGGCAGCGGCGTTGGCTTGAACTATTGAAAGATTATGATCACACTATTGATATCATCTGGAAAAGCGAGCGTATAGTGGCGGCGCATTGAGTAGAAGATCATATCTTGATACGAGTGCGATATTGTCAATCTGAGGCCCATTACGTATGACTTGCAAAGGATGGAGGTAGAATTAAAGACTCGAGGACCCACGTGATGATGGCGAATATATCTGAGTAGAGCCGACTTTAATCGATAAAGTTAAAATTTGCTCGAGCTACGGACTGGAGGCGTCGTATGAAGAAGAAAGTGCAAGAAGGAGCTATTCGAAGCGAGAATCGATGAAGAAGGAATACTTAGATTGAACTCGGACTTTGTGTTCTAACGATTACGACTTGAAGCATAGAATCATGATGGAGGCACATAACACCCATTTGCAATCCATCACTGGGAGTACAAAATGTATCATGATATTGACATACATTTTGGTGGAACAATATGAAGAGAGAGATCGCGGAGTTTATCTCGAGGTGTTTAACTTGTCGGCGTGTAAAGGCGGAGCATCAAGTGCCAAAGGGTCCATTACAACCACTTGAGATTCGAAATGGAAGTGGGAACACATTACTATGGATTTCGTTCTGGTCTTCCCAAAGTTTCTCAAGGCATAGATGTGATTTGGGTTATTGTTGATAGATTAACCAAGTCGCCCATTTCTTACCGATCGTGAGACTTATTCCTTGAGCGTCTTGCTCGTATGTACGTGAATGAGATTGTGAGATTGCATGGCATGCCGGTATCCATAGTTTGGATCGTGACCGAAGATTCACTTCACGATTTTGGGTTAGCTGCTTTGAAAGCTATGAGCACGCATTTATGATTGATTCGGCATACCATCCTCAAAGCAGACGGACAATCGAGAGGACTATTCAAACCCTTGAAGATCTATTAAGACTTTGTGTCCTAGATTTTAAAGGAAGTTGGGATAAGTACTTGTCCATTGGTGAAATTCTCTACAACAACAGTTATCAAGCAAGTATAGGCATGGCTCCATTTGAGGCGTTGTATGGACGAAAGTGTCATTCTCCAGTATACTGGGACGAGGTGGGAGAAGCAACGTTGTTGGGACCAGAATTAGTGCACATGACTACAGAAAAGATCCAAATAATTTGACAACGTATTCAAACCTCACAAGATCGACAAAAGAGTTATACTGATCTTCATAGAAAGGACGTGGAGTTTAATATTGGAGATCATGTATTATTACGTGTTGCTCCATGGAAGGGAGTTACAAGATTTGGAAAGAGAGGAAAGCTCAATCCACGATTTGTTGGTCCATTTGAGATTCTTGACCGAATAGGAAATGTGGCCTATAGACTCGCATTACCTCCAAGTATGTCGTGTTCATATTGTTTTTCACATATCCCTGCTTTTTGTAAATGTGAAAAAAGACCCGAACCATATTATTGCGTTAGAACCAGATGAGATAATAGAAGATTTAACGTCACGAAGAAAGTACTGTTAAGATCTTGGATAGGAAAGAGCATGTCCTACGCGCAAGGTTATACCACAAGTTAAGGTTTTGTGGAGAAACCATGCTATTGAAGAAATGACACAGGAGTTGGAATCGAGAAATGAAAGCGAGGTATCCTCACCTTTTGAAACACCAGTGCGTATGTCGATTTCGAGGATGAAATTTCATAAGGAGGGAGGTTGTAAGACCCCAACTTATTATAAATAAAATCGAATTTTCTCTAATTATTATTGTGAATAATAAGGTATTAATTTGATATAATTCTTTGGTTATGGGTGAAATGTGCAAATTTTGCAAAATATGCAAGTGGTTATAAAATAATCATTGTTGTGGGGAATATTCGTTTGGTCGTGGAATATTCTTGTTGTCGGGGAATATTAAATGCGGCAGTGCTATGATCATTTGTGGGCCCATATAATAGAATAACTATCGGATGAAGAAAAGCGACAAGTTTGAGTTTTTTTTATAAATAACTTGGCGTAGTTATTACCATTAACCTTGTTGGAATACCCGGTGGTTAAAATCTGATGTCTGGCGTGGATGCACACGGTATTGATGAATTATTGATCCTTATCCTTACGTGAAGGCACTACTCGATAATTGTTATAGTAATTCTTGTTTAATATTTTATTTTATTGATTCAATAATTCTTTGCGTTGATATTTTATATTATTGTTGTTTCAATAATTATCATCGCATATATTTCCCATTATCGGATCAATAATTCATATTATTTGAATAATATTATTAGATAGCATTATTGGCGATGTCTAGAAAGTTACATCGAAGAGAGGTTTGGTCACCTAATTGTGAGCCGATAAGGAGAAATTCTTATTGGAAAGCCCCTCTTTCACAGGAATAGCTTTGGTTGTCATAAATGTGATTACGTAATATTATTTGTGAATAATTAATTATTGATTCATATGATAAGGAAATATTTATTTTATGTGGATATAAATGTTGGATATATTTATTGTGGTTAAAAATGAAGGAGTTAATGTTGAGGTGTTTTATCGGTATTTTTTGTCGGAATGGAGGTATAAAAAAATTAAACAAGTGTTTTTGAGATATATTGTGTGAGTTATAATTTTAATCAAATAGTTGGATCGTTGTGATTTTTGGATATGTTATACATATATAAGTTGAGTATATGTCCACAAATTTTGAGCAGATTAAAAATGAGCGTATGATTTGTTATGAATTTTAAGAGGATTTGATTAGGAAATAAATTAGGTTTATAAATGATTTTGGTGGAAAATTCTAGAATTGAGTGTGCCCCACTTGTGGTTGGTGAAGAAATGTGCTGAATTTTATTTCAAATGTGGTGGGTGGCAATAGTAGCAGGTAAAGCCATCAGGTTACAGGTCAAGTCTGCTTTGGCGCGCTAACACTTTCCTATAAATAGTGGGCTAAGTTAGAATTGAAAATCACACCAGAAACATAAGCTTTCTCTCTTCTCTCTCTATATTATCGAGCGTATTTTGTGAGTATTTAGATACTTTTGAGTTTATATTTTTCAAGTACAAGTTTACTTGACCTTATATCAAGAAATTTGATCGGAAATACGGTTATTTTGAGGTAAGGGATGTTATTTTCTTTATATATGATATTATTTCTTCAATATCATTATGCCAAAGTATTGATCTGAACTTTTTTTTTATCAAATTTGGAACTTTTTGTGTGCGGATTACTATTCACGTATCGGCCACTATTCACATATCGACATTATTCATGTATCTGACACTATTCACGAATACGACACTATTCACCAGAAAAATGAAATTTTTTTCTTCTTTTGTCCAAGATGTCTATTATGGTTACTATCTTTGATTGTATCCATGTTTTGATCTTTATTCTTGAATTTTGCTTCAAAATTGGTTATTATGGAGTATTATTGATCTTGGATAAAGCTGTTATCTGAATCCCTACTATTTGTCATCCTTACATCTCCTTTGGATTCGTTTTCTTTAAAATATTTTCATCATCCTCGGTTCTAAATGATGATATTACTAAATATCTTTGGCTTTGTAGTGCAAAGATAAATGATTAACTGATGAATATCTTTTTGGCCTAGTAGTGCAAAGATGAGCAGTGTTGAGATGAACATGACCCAACTGGTGATACAAATGAATATCTTTGGCTTTGTGGTGCAAAGATGAATATTTGATTCAAGATGTATATTGATTGATGTTCTGAGGATAAAATATTGATGATGGACTTTTAAATCTTAGAAGATAGTAGAATTCATTCTCTACTTGACTCTTCTAATGGATTGTTGTTTATTGCTGCGATTGTTGATCTAAAACTTGTTGTCTATTATATTTTATCAGATTTTTTTCCTATTGAAGACTAATGATAATTTGTTGTATATTATCTTAGTCATAATATTCTTTCTTGGGCTAGTTGAGCTCACCTTTTCCTTTTTGTTCCATTTTCTTCTCGGGAGGTGAGAACAAAGGTAGGAGTGATGGTTCTAGAAAGATGTTTTAGGGTATGGGTGATGGTTCTAGAAAGATGTTTTAGCAGTCCTCACTATTTCATATTTTGTAAAATAGTGTTTGAATAATTGTAATGAGGACTTATTTGAGTGTGGATATTATTTAGAAGACAATATTTGTATTTAAACTCACGGTATGTGTTAAATCGTATTTTGCTTACGATAATTGTATTATTGTAAAGTTGTATTTAGTTTAATTTTAAATTATTACCATGTATTTGGCGACTCGGAATGGGTAATTTGTATACCTATTTTGGAAATATTAATCCATAATTAAGAAATATTAATTTTCAATTTTAAAATCTAATTTAGAAATGTTAGAAATTAAATTGTAAACTCTAAACCCTAACCAAACCCTAAACCCTAAGGGTTTGGCCAATGTCCAAAATGCCATTAATTTTGTATGCAAAAAGACTAAAATGCCCTTAGTGCATTATTGTGACTTAACTTGCAAGAATTGACCTAGTGAAGTTGGTGACCAAAACCTAGCCTAGCCATGTGACTAAATTAATACACTTCAGCAGCTAGCTCAGCCAATTGATTGCATTATATCAAAATATAGAGATTAAAGAGAGAGAAAAGGCAACTTTCATTTTCATTTTTCTACCAAGACCTTTTCTCTCTAGAAATTCGGGAGTTAGAGTGAGAAAGTGCGAGAAACCAAACCATGATCAAGCTTTAGCAATCCAATAACAGATCAAAAGGGTCAGAATCAAAAATCAAGGCTCAAAGTGGTAAGAACCCTAAAATTTTGAAATCCTATGATCTTATGTTTCATGTTGTTATTTGATGGTTATAAATGTGTTAGGGGGTGTTAATAAGTGATCTAGGTTGTTAGATCAAGAATCCATATCACTTAGATGCACGAATCATGCATTTTTAGAAATCTTAAAATCTGGAAAAAAATCGTCCGACAGCCATATGTCAGCCCTCATAAATCTGTGTGTGTTAGATTTTTAGTGTTGTTTTTGTTTTGGACCTGTTCTATGCCATGTGGGCTTTGATCTGAAACTGGATATAAGGTCGGATCAAGCCTAGATCTCCTTATATGACCAGTCAAAGACCGTTGACCGATCACGGATAAACTTTCTGGGCAGCCCAGAAAATATCCAGAATTTCTTACATGCATTTTGATGGCTTTTGATTTTGCTGTGTGTTAGTAGTTAGGCCATGTTGTTGGTGGATCTTAGTAGCCTGTCATTCAGACTACATATTAAAGAAATTATATTACTCAGATCATGATCAATGTAGAAATTAAATCGAGTCAAAGTGCGTTGACCGTTTCGTCACATGAAGGTTTTTGGGAAACCCAGAACCTTCAAGAGCCGAGTTTTTGTCAGAGGTTTGACCAGCCTTTATTGTTAATTTGTGTTGTTGTTAGACAAATGTAATGATATGTTATTATACTATGACTTCATGACTACAAGTAGGGACCATTAGATATCACAACACAAACCCAGATTCCAAGTTATGAGGCTTCAAAGTAGAGCCTGGCAACTGTTCTTCATTTCTGGAAAACCCAGAAATGAAGAACAGCTCTGACATGATATTAGGAGGCTTAGATCTTGCTTTTGAGTGATGTAATGACCATGAAATCAGTTTGAGGTTGTAATATTACATTAGTACTACAATCTTGACACTTTAGTAGTCCGGGAAACGTAAGGATCAAAGATCTACAGCCGGTCAAACGACCCACCCTCTCAACTGATCATGAATTTCTGGGTTGATGAAGAACATGATTAAGAACACAATCAGCGACAATTTTGTCACTAAACCCACCTTTAGCGACACTTAATTACTGAAAATTATTTATTTAATTAATAAATCGAATTAAATGATTTTTAATTATTAAAAATACAAAATAAATTTCGAAAAAATATTTTAAATTCTAAAAAATAGTTTTTAATTATTTTGAGTATATTTCATAAATATTTAATATTTTTGAAATATAAATGGTATTTATTTAATTATAATATTAAATAAATGATTTAAAAATGATTTTAATTCATGAAAAATCATGAAAAATAATATTATGGTATAATAAAATATTTTAAGTTATTTTCAGTGACTTTTAATATTTTAGGATGAATTTCATTAATTAATCAATATTAATGATAATTAGTTGATTTAATAAATATATTAAATAAATTAATGAAAAATAGAATTAATGTTTTAAAAATCATATAAAAATGATTTAAGTGTTATGAAAATATTTGAAGTTATAAAATATAACTTTGGATATTTTGTCATGAAAATATTAATATTTAATTATTAAAAGCAATTATCGGATAATGGATTTAATTGTTTAAAAATCATATAAAGGTGATTTTAAAGTATTAAAAATACTTAATGATATTATAAATATATTATAATATTATGACATGTATTTCATTAATATTTGATAATAAATAAATATTAATGATAAAAGAATTATGTGGTATTTAATTCATTTAAATACGTTTTTAATGATTGAAAATTCACGATAAATAGTAATAATTATGTGAAAATTATTATGAGACTTAGAAAAATATTTCGACTGTTAATAAATTATCGTAGATAATGGTTAAGTGTTTAGACAAAGTTTAATTGAACTTAAACTCGAAATTTTGTCCGATTAGACCGTCGGGACGTTAGAACTTTGTCGAACTCAAGTCAAACTGAAATAGTTTGACATGATACTAAGTTTTATGTGCGTTGTAGACTGATAGGGTTATGTGTAATGTGTTTAGGTTATTCTATGTATATTTATATATATAATAGTATTATATTGTGATGATATTATTATAATATTGGAGATCTATATTACTAATATTAGGTCTTCGGATAAAGTGATATAAAATGCGTAGCGGTAATCAACGGTTTAGGCAAGTTTGTTTTACTTAACTCTATTAAGAGTGTTTCATTCGGATAAGCTTATGGTTAATCATTTCTAGTTGCCATAAATTGTACTCTGTACATATTACATGTATAAGTCAGGTATGAAAGGCTGATCACCTTCATTACCAGTTGGTTCAGATATATTTGTTCATGTATAATACTTGTTCAGTCAAAATTTTATTCCTGCTAGTTCACAATTATATTGTTGAATTATAGTCTGCTTATTATTTAGACTCTTTCAATCATGATATATCGTTATATTGTTGAACTTAAACTTGCTGGGCAATCTTTATGCTCATCCTTGCTATATCATGATAAAACATTGCAGATTAAGGCGAATGCGTCGGATACAAGGAAAGGTTCAAGACAGGTCTAGCTTAAAGTGAATGTGCGCGATTAGTTTTGTAATAGTATAGTTTGATAATAATGTTATGTGTTAGTTAAGTTATGAATTGTGATTAAGTTAAGGTTATTCGACCTTGGGGAAAAGTATATAAGTTTAATGTATAAACAATTTATGTTTATATCTTTCGCAAATATAGTAATAGTGATACAATGATCGAACCAGATCCGCGGTGATTCGGGACCTCGGATTCGAGGCCGTCACATTTATAATCCTGGTGATGAAATTTCTCTTTGACTTGAGTGTAAAGATGGGTTGATTATTGGTATGATCGTGACTATGAGTTCTCTTTGGCCAGTAGTGCAAAGATGAATTTTTGACTGGTATGATCACGACCATTGAATTATAAATTAAATATCTTTAGCTTAAGTGCAAAGGTGAATTGATCAACATGGTTATAATTATTGTTTATATAAATTCTGAAATGATTATATATTTCTTTGAGATATTAATATCTTTGGCCTGTAGTGCAAAGATGACCTGTTGTTGAATATCTTTGGCCTGTAGTGCAAAGATGATCTGTTGTTGAATATATTTGGCCTGTAGTGCAAAGATGACCTGTTATTGAATATCTTTGGCCAGTAGTGCAAAGATGAACTGTTGACGAATATTTGTGGCCCGTAGTGCAAAGATGAATTTATCAGTATGATTATGAACATGAACTGTGATTTGGTATATGTGACGCCCCCAAAATAGGTATACAACACCCATTCAGAGTCGCCAAATACATGGTAAAAAATAACTACAACTTTATTAATACAACTGTCGTGCAAAATATGACAACACTTAAACTGTGAGTTTAAATACAAATATTGTCATCTAGACAATATCCACACTCAAATAAGTCCTCATTACAATTATTGATACACTATTTTACAAAATAGTGAGGACTACTAAAACAACTTCTAGAACCATCATTCCACACCCCGACTAGTACTCGCTACATTCTCGCATCCTAAGAAGAAAAATGGAACAAAAAGGAAACGGGTGAGCTCAACTAGCCCAGTAAAGAACATTATGACTAAGATAACATAGAACAAATTATCGTTAGTCCTCAACAGGAAAAAATCTAATAGAATACAACAGACAACCAGTTTTAAATCAATAATCGCAGCGAAAATAATAATTCATTAGAATAGTTAAGTAGAGAATGAAATCTACTATCTTCTATATATGAATTTAAAAGTTCATCGTCGATATTTTATCCCTGTAACATCAATCAATATATATCTGGAATCAAATATTCATCTTTGCACTACAGGCCAAAGATATTCATCAGTTGGTCATGTTCATCTAAACACCTGTTCATCTTTGCACTACGGGCCAAAGATATTCATCAGAAATCATTCATCTTTGCACTACAGGCCAAAGATATTCAGTAATATCATCATTTAGGACTGAGGATGATGAAAAATATTTTAAAGGAAACGAATCCAGTGAAACAAAATAACAAATATTAAGGATTCGTATTTCGGTTTATCCATGTCCAAAAATACCTCATAAATAATCATAGTGAAGTAAAATTCAAGAATGATCAAAACATGGATACAATCAAAGCTAGTATCCATAATAGATATTTTGGAGAAAAAACAAAAATTTAATTTTTCTGTGAATAGTGCCGTATACGTGAATAGTAACCCCGACACTAAAAGACAAGAATTTCACAAGAAAAATCTTACCAATATTCTGGCATAATGATATTGAAAGAAATAATATCATTTTTTTTAAAAAATAATATCCCTTACCTCGAAAAGACAGTACTTCTGTCTGGAATACTGGATATAGAGCTGAAGGGAACTTGCACCGTATATCAACACAAAAAGTCTTAAAATACTCACAAGAATACGCTCGATAATATAAAGAGAGAAAGAGAGAGAAAACTTATGTTTCTGGTGTGATTTTCAATTCTAACCTAAGCATCCTATTTATAGGAAAATGCTTAGAACACCAAAACAAAAAATTTAATAAAATATATTATTAATAATAAAAAATTCATACGCCTCTTTGGAAATCAGCTCTTAGCATTTCTCACATGCCCACCTTCTAGAAAAAGTAAGAAAAAACGTTTTTCATAAAATAAATAATTAAAACTTCCAAAAATCAATTATTTCAGAACTTCAATAATTCATAATAAATAGCCCTTTTGTCAGAAAAATTCAAAACACATGTCCTTTCCATAGGAAATTTCATTCTCTACAACTTTGTAAGTTTAAGTTTTTCCAAATTCCAAACAGAAATTGACCTAAATCCATAAACGGACGATTTTACAAGCTATAATCAAATTTCAGTCAAGAAATGGAGTCCACAAACATGTTTAACATGTTTTAAATATTTTTAGAAACAAAAATACTCTTCCTCCTCATATACTCATATATCACACATTCATTGTAAAAATATCACCATTATTATATTATTATAATATAATAAAATATTATTTTATCGAGAAAAGATAAAATATCAATTTTTAACAATTGTCATTTTAAAATTTCTCTCCATCTATATCCACATAAAATGAATGTTTTCCTTATCATATAAATCAACAATTAATTATTCACAAATAATATTCTGTAATCACAATAATGACAATCGGTAGTTCCTAGGAAAGAGGGGCTTTCAATAAGGATTTCTCTCTTGGGCGCGCAATTAGGTGACCAAACCTCTCCTTAGATGCGAACTTTCTAGACATTACCAATAATGTTATCTAATAATATTATTCGAGATAATATGAATTATTGCTCGATAATGGAAAATACTGTGTAGTGACAATTATTGAAACAACGGTAATATAAAATATCAACGTAGCAATTATTGAATCAATAAAATAAAATATTGAACAGTAATTAGTGTAACAATTATTGAGTAGTGCCTTCTTACGTAAGAATCAATAATGGTGCAATATCGTAAAGCATCTTGTGCAACAACGCCATACATCTTGTGTTTTAACCACCGGGTATTCCAACAGTATTAATGGTAACAACTACGTCGTTATTTATAAAGAGTTTATATTTGTCGTTTTCTTCATCCAATCGCTTTCTGTTATGAGACCCACAAAAGACTGCCCCGTCGTACGAATATTCCCCGACAGAAAGAATATTCCACGACCAAACGAATATTCCCCGACAACAATGAATATTTTAGAACCACTTGCTTATTTGAAATATTTGCGCATTTTACCCATAACTAACCACATTAATCAATTCAACCCTTACTATTTCAAAATAATAAATAGAGAAATTCAATTTTATTTATAATAAGTTGGGGTCTTACAACCTCCCCTCCTTATGAAATTTCATCCTCAAAATTGACGTACGTACCTGGTGTTTCGAAAAGGTGAGGATACCTCGCTTTCATTTCCGTTTCCAACTCCCAGGTTATTTCCTCTATAGCATGGTTCTTCCACAAAACTTTAACTTGTGGTATGACCTTTGTGCGTAGGACATGCTCTTTCCTATCCAAGATCTTGACAGGTACGTCTTCGTACGTTAAGTCTTCGGCTATCTCGTCTGGTTCTAACTCAATAATAAGGTTTGGGCCTTTCACATATTTACGTAGCACAAATATATGAAAAACATTATGAACACGAGACATACTTGGAGGTAACACGAGTCTATAGGCCACATTTCCTACTCGGTCAAGAATTTGAAATGGACCAATAAAGCGTGGATTGAGCTTTCCTCTCTTCCCGAATCTTGTAACTCCCTTCCATGGAGCAATACGTAATAATACATGATCCCCAATGTCAAATTCCACGTCCTTTCGTTGAAGATCCGCATAACTCTTTTGTCGATCCTGTGCCATTTGTATACGTTGTCGAATCGTTTGGATCTTCTCTGTAGTCATTCATCCCAACTCTGGTCCCAACAACATTGCTTCTCCCACCTCATCCCAACATACTGGAGAGCGACACTTTCGTCCATACAATACTTCAAATGGAGCCACACCTATACTTGCCTGATAACTATTGTTGTAGGAGAATTCCACCAATGGTAGGTACTTATCCCAACTTCCTTTGAAATCTAGGACACAAAGTCTTACTAGATCTTCAAGAGTTTGAATAGTCCTCTCTGATTGCCCGTCCGTTTGAGGATGGTATGCCGAACTGAATCGTAAATCCGTGCCCATAGGTTTTTGCAAGCTAATCCAAAATCGTGAAGTGAATCTTGGGTCACGATCCAAAAATATGGATACTAGCATCCCATGCAATCTCACAATCTCATTCACATATATATGAGCAAGACGTGCAAGGGAATAAGTCTCCCGTATCGGCATGAAATGAGCAGACTTGGTTAATCTATCAACAATAACCCAAATAGCATTTATACCTTGAGAAACCGTGGGAAGACCCGTAATGAAATCCATGGTAATATGTTCCCACTTCCATTTCGGAATCTCAAGTGGTTGCAATGGACCCTTTGGCACTTGATGCTCCGCCTTTATACGTTAACAAGTTAAACACCTCGAGATAAACTTCGTGATCTCTCTTCATATTGTTCCACCAAAATATATGTCGAAGATCATGATACATTTTGGTACTCCCAGGATGGATTACAAATGGTGTGTTGTGTGCCTCCATCATGATTCTATGCTTCAAGTCAGAATCGTTAGGAACACAAAGTCTGGAGTTAACTCGAAGTATTCCTTCTTCATCGATTCTTGCTTCCGAAATAGCACCTTCTTGTACTTTCTTCTTCATACGCATCAGCTCCATGTCCGTAGCTTGAGCAGCTTTAACTTTATCAATTAAAGTCGGTTCTACTCGTATGCTTGATATCATCATGTGATTTTCAATTGTGTTTCTGGTGTGATTTTCAATTCTAACCTAAGCACCCTATTTATAGGAAAATGCTTAGAACACCAAAATAGGAAATTTAATAAAATATATTATTAATAATAAAAAATTCATACGCCTCCTTGGAAATCAGCTCTTAGCATTTCCCACATGCCCACCTTCTAGAAAAAGTAAGAAAAAATGTTTTTCATAAAATAAATAATTAAAACTTCCAAAAATCAATTATTTCAGAACTTCGGAACTTTAATAATTCATAATAAATAGCCCTTTTGTTAGAAAAATTCAAACCACATGTCCTTTCCATAGAAAATTTCATTCTCTACAACTTTGTAAGTTTAAGTTTTCCCAAATTCCAAACAGAAATTGACCGAAATCCACAAACGGGTGATTTTACAGGCTATAATCAAATTTTAGTCAAGAAATGGGGTCCACAAACATGTTTAACATGTTTTAAATATTTTTAGTAACAAAAATACTCTTCCTCCTCATATACTCATATATCATACATTCATTGTAAAAATATCACCATTATTATATTATAATAATTTAATAAAATATTATTTTATCAAAAAAGTTAAAATATCAATTTTCAACAATTGTCACTTTAAAATTTCTCTCCATCTATATCCACATAAAATGAATATTTTCCTTATCATATAAATCAACAATTAATTATTCAGAAATAATATTACAGAATCACAATAATGACAACCACGTCGTTCCCAGGAAAGAGGGGGCTGTCCAATAAGGATTTCTCCTTACTGGCGCGCAATTAGGTGACCAAACCTCTCCTTAGACAAAACTTTCTAGACATTGCCAATAATGTTATCTAATAATATTATTCAGATAATAAGAATTATTGCTCCGATAATGGAAAATACTGTGTAGTGACAATTATTAAAATAACAGTAATATAAAATATCAACGTAGCAATTATTGAATCAATAAAATAAAATATTGAACAAGAATTATCTGTAACAATTATTGAGTAGTGCCTTTTACGTAAGAATCAATAATTGGTGCAATACCGTGCTTCTTGTCTGACAACAACGTAGACATCGTGTTTTTTTAACCATCGGGTATTCCAACAAAGATAAACGGTAATAACTACGCCGTTATTTATAAACAACTTATACCGCCGTTTTCTTCATCCAATCGCTTTCCGTTATGGGGCCCATAAAGATCGCTAGCGTTGCCGCATTTACGAATATTCCCGACGGAAGAATATTCCACGACCAAACCTAATATTCCCCAAGAACAATGAATATTTTATAACCACTTGCTTATTTGAAATATTTGCGCATTTTACCCATAACTAACCACATTAATCAATTCAACCCTTACTATTTCAAAATAATAAATAGAGAAAATCAATTTCATTTATAATAAGTTGGGGTCTTAAAGTATAACCATGATCTTTGATGTTTTAGGTAAAGACATGTGATGAAAATTATCTTCGTCCTGGATGAGAAGAGGAATTTAGAACCACAATTATTATTATGAGTTATTCATATGATTGGGGACAGGAACTGTTGATTGATGTTACAGGGATAAAACATTGTTGGTGGAATTTTAACATGGAGAAGATAATAGACTTTATGGTCTATTTGACTCTTCTAATGGATTGCTCATTCCGCTGCAACTATGGTTGAAAAGTATTATCATCTACCATATGTTCTAAATCTCTGATTTATTATTGATGAAGGCTATTGATAATTTAATTATCTTTAGTCATGATATTCTTTACTGGACTAGTTGTGCTCACCCTTTTGCTTCACAATTCCTTTCAGGTAATAAAAGTGTAGCTGGGTCGAGCGGGGATAATAGGGGAATAGAACGGTGGTCTCTAGCTGTGGAGATTCTCCCTAAACAGTATAGAAAAGTGTGTTGTATTTTATACATCATTTAGTAGTTATATTTGGTAAATCAAATAGAGTGAGGCGAACCCAACGTTGGAAGGATGTTTTTACACTATCATATAAGATGTCTAACGACATACAACCTCCTGTTATCATAAGATAGGGTTGTGCACATCCACTTGCTAAGTATATCTACGAGAACTACCTATATAATCTTGGAGTTTGGTTGAAGTATAGTTCTCAATTAGAGATAGTGGAGATAACTATATGTCAAGAGAAGACTCACCATTGGAAAGAATATGATAGTAATCTTCTCATTTTTCTTTGGGGTCTATTGGGTAAACCAAGGATAATTCTGTGGGCATATGATATCTATCATAACCTAGATGTATGGCTTTCCACGTACGAAGGTTTCTTTGAGCACTTCCCAAAGATTTTAATTTCTAAAATAGTTATTGACTATACCTTTATGTAAGGCGCCATTGTGACGTGCTATCCAAGGTTGGGACATGAGTCACAGTTGGTATATATATTTGTATCAAACTCACAATATATGTGTTGTTGTATTTTGCACGATAATTGTGATAATGAAGTTGTAGTTGTTTTCTGTACCATGTATTTGGCGACTAAGAATAGGTTGGGTGAATTGGACCTATTTTGGGGGCGTTACAAGATCAACATAACTCTTTTGTCGATCTTGTGAGGTTTTTATACGTTGTCGAATCGTTTAAATCTTTTCTATAGTCATACGTACCAACTCCGGTCCCAGCAACGTTCTTCACCCACCTCATCCCAACATACTGGAGAACGACACTTTCTTCCATACAACGCCTCAAATGGAGTCATGCCAATACTTACTTGATAACTGTTGTTGTAGGAAAACTCCACAAATGGTAAGAACTTATCCCAACTTCCTTTGAAGTCAAGGACACAGAGTCTTAATAAATCTACAAGAGTTTGAATAGTCCTCTTCGACTGCCCGTCCGTTTGAGGATGATATGCCGAACTAAATCATAAATCCATGCCCATAGCTTTTTGCAAACTAACCCAAAATCGTGAAGTGAATCTTGGGTCTCGATCAAAAACTATGTATACTGGCATACCATGCAATCTTACAATCTCGTTTATGTATATATGAGCAAGACATTCAAGTGTATAAGTTTCTCTCATCTGTAAGAAATGAGCAGACTTGGTCAATCTATCAACAATGACCCAAATCGCATCTATGCCTTGAGAAACCTTGGGAAGACCAGTAACGAAATCTATGGTAATGTGCTCCCACTTCCATTCTGGAATTTCAAGTGGTTGCAATGGACCTTTTGGCACTTGATGCTCCGCCTTGACTCGTTGACAAGTTAGACACCTTGAGATAAACCCCGCTATCTCTCTCTTCATATTGCTCCACCAAAATGTATGTCGAAGATCACGATACATTTTGGTACTCCCAGGATGGATTTCAAATGGTGTGTTGTGTGGCTCCATCATAATTTTATACTTCAAGTCAGAATCGTTAGGAACACAAAGTCTGGAGTTGACTCGAAGTATCCCTTCTTCATCCATTCTTGCTTCCGGAATAACACCTTCTTGTACTTTCTTCCTCATACACATCAGCTCCAGGTCTGTAGCTTGAGAAGTTTTAACTTTATTGATTAAAGTCGGTTCTACTCGTATATTCGCCATCATCACATGGGTCTCTATATCTTTAACGCTATCTCCATCCTTTGTAAGTCATAGAAAATGGGCCTTTGCGTTGACAATATCGTACTCGTACATGCATATGATCTTCTACTCAATGCGTCAGCTACTACGTTCGCTTTCCCAGGATGGTATTGAATGGTATGATCATAATCTTTCAACAACTCAAGCCAACGTCATTGCCGCATGTTGAGTTCCTTTTGAGTGAATAAATATTTGAGGCTTTTATGATTCGTATAGATTTCTACCTTCTCTCCATACAGGTAATGCCTCCAAATCTTAAGCGCAAAAACGATAGCTGCCAACTCTAGATCATGAGTAGGATAATTCCTCACATATTCCTTGAGTTATCGTGAGGCATAGGTATTGACTTTCCCATGTTTCATGAGAACACATCCTAACCCTTTTCTTGAAGCATCACTGTAGATGACAAATCCTTCCAAGCCATATGGTATTGTCAGAACAGGTGCTGAAAATAGTCTCCTCTTAAGTTCTTGAAAACTCTTCTCACATTCCTCGCTCCAACCGAATTTTATATCTTTCCGAGTTAGCTGAGTTAATGGAGTAGTGATTCAAGAAAACCCTTCTATAAATCTCCGATAATAACCAGCTAAGCCAAGAAAGCTACATACTTCGGTCACTAACTTAGGTTGCTCCCAGCTTTGAATTGCTTCAATCTTTGCCGGGTCAACAGATATTCCATGATTTGATATCATGTGCCCAAGGAATGCTACTTCCTCAAGCCAGAACTTGCATTTCTTTAACTTGGCATATAACTTGTTTTCACGAAGCTTTTGGAGTATCAACCTCAAGTGTTGCTCATGATCTTCATGGCTTTTGGAGTAAATGAGGATGTCATCAATAAAGACGACTACAAAGTGATCTAAATATTTCTTGAATACTCGGTTCATCATATCCATGAAGACAACAGGAGCATTAGTCAATCCAAAAGACATGACTAAGAATTCGTAGTGCCCGTACCGAGTTCTGAAAGCAGTCTTTGGAATGTCATCAGTTTTAATCTTCAATTGATGATATCCAGAATGAAGATCGATCTTTGAAAAGAATTTGGCGCCTTTCAACTGGTCAAACAGATCATCAATACGAGGTAACGAGTACCTATTTTTGATGGTGACATGATTCAACTCCCGATAATCAATACAAAGTCGAATACTTCCATCTTTCTTCTTCACGAATAGAACAGGAGCACCCCAAGGAGACGTACTAGGATGAATGAAACCGATATCTAATAATTCCTATAGTTGGGTTTTGAACTCCTGAAGTTCAATAGAAGCCATTCGATATGGGGCTTTGGAGATGGGTTTTGTACCGGGTTCAAGGTCGATACCAAACTCGATTTCACGTTAGGGGTAGGCTGGGAAGTTCTTTGAGAATACGTCAGGAAATTTATTAACAATAGAAATATCATTCAAATCTGACGTATTTTTGTTTAAATCTGTGACATGAGCTAAGAAAGCTTGATATCCGTTTTTCAATAAACGAATAGCTTTATGGCTTGAAATGACAGTGATTGATTTTAATGGTTTGGTCGCTTGAATTTGCATAATAGGTTGATTAGGAATATGGAAGCTAATAACCTTACGAAAATAATCAATTTTAGCATGATGTGTAGTTAACCAATCAATCCCTAGAATCACGTCAAATGCAAGTATTTTTAAGGAGATAAGATCGACAGGTAACATGCGATTACTTTGAATCAAAATGGACTTATAAACAGTGGATATAATGAATGTTTCTCCCAACGGAGTTTCAATAGATAAGTCAAAGTCTAATTTCTCCAGAGTCAAATTTAAACGTTGAGCGCAAGTAGGAGAAATAAAAGAATGGGTAGAACCGGTATCAAATATGGTATAGAATTTGCTAGAGTTTATGATTAGTTTACCCATGATCACCTCGTTTGGATTCCTTACTTTTTGGGAGGTTACAACAAACACTCTCCCTTGAACTACCGGTTTTGTCTTGTTTGGGATAGCCTTTGATGCCTCCATCCCAGCTGGACTTGACTTCGGTGCACGACAAAATTGGGCTAGGTGACCTTCTCTTCCATAATTGTAACATGCTTTGGACTCCTGCATACAGTTTGGACTGATCCCTCCGCTCCACATTTGTAACATACGACCGACGGTCGTTCTCCTTCCTTAACAACAGGTGTTGGTGTTGATGTCCTTCCATCATTATTGAATCTCCTCTTCTTGAAACTCCCACTTTTATTGTCTTGGCCATGATTACCACCGAAGTGGTTACCATTTCTGGCATGTTGATTCCCTCCACGTTTGTTGTCACCGCTTCGATGACTGCTACCACTGGTATTATCATTTTGCCGGCTGCTCTCTCTTGGTTGGGTTGACTCGTTATCGCTCTCCAATAACTGAGCCCTATTTACAACATCTGAATACAAACATAGTTTGTGAGAAATTAAGTATTGACGTATCTCGGGTTTCAAACCTCTTAGAAACATCCGCGTCATTCTCTTCTCATTATCCACCAAGTGGGACGCAAACCGGGACAACTCGGCAAACTTAGCTTCGTACTGCGACATGGTCATATTATTTTGCTCCAACTTGATAAACTCTACCTCCTTCATGTGACGATTACTTTCGGGAAAGTACTTGTCGTTGAACAGTTCTTGGAATTTCTCCCAAGACATCTTCATTGCGGTAGGTTGAGTACGCTTTATCAATTCCCACCAGTAATCTGCCTCTCCTCGCAACATAAAGGTGGCAAAGGGAACCTTTTGCTCCTCGGAGAATCCCAAGACATCAAATATCTTGGTGATCTGATTTATCCACGTCTCCGCCTTAAGTGGTTTTGGCTCTCCAATAAACTCCGGTGGTCCCAGCTCCTTGAACTATTTAGCGGTGATCGTCCAAGAGTTGCCAGTGTTTCCACCTGCATTTTGAACAAGAGTCGTTCTCGCCTGATGTTGCATGAATTACATAAAGCCTCTGAACATCCCATCGTTCACCATTTGGTCATCGTTCTTGTTTTCCTGAGGATTATTACCATCCTAATGCACATTATCCTGGGTATTGATCGTTGGTGACTCAACAGTCTCATGTGCTTCATTGCTTATCTCAACATTTTTGGATGCCATTTTCAAATACTACCACAAAACATAGGTTAATTGATATGTCACATATTATCCCTATACTCTGACCGACCAAATAAACTTAGGTAGGTCATACTAGCGAAGGAATTCCCCGCTCTCGCCTCCTAGTTCTTGTCTCACATCTCAGCCAGGGATCATATCCCTAAGCTTTGATACCAACAGTGACCCGCATCCAGGACTTGGATAGCACCTCACTATGATACATATCAACTTGCCACCGTTACTCACGGCGTCCCCTACGGAAAGTCTGGCTTCGGTGCATCCCAAGACTCGAAAGTCACCAGATAAAGGCTCGGGGCTCTTTTCTATGGCTTTTGATACCAACTGTGACGCCCCCAAAATAAGTATACATCACCCATCTTGAGTCGCCAAATACATGGTACAAAATTTAAATACAAACTTCTTTTATATAGTACGACAAAATGTAGCTAAGAGTTTCAAAACGGATAATGTCTCGTAGAGAATATCCAAACTCAAATAAAGTCCTCATTACAATTATTATCACACTATTTCACTGAATAGTGAGGACTACTAATGCAAACATCTGGACCGTCACTCCGTTCCTCGACTAGTCCCAGCTACGTTCTCATTTCCTGAAGAGAACAATGAAAGCAAAAGGGTGAGCTTAACTAGCCCAGTAAGAAATATTATGACTAAGATAATGCAGAATAAATTATCGTTAGCCTTCAACAGTGTTAAATTGATAAAATATAATAAACATCAAGTTTAACTGCAGCGGAACAAGAAATCCATTAGAAGAGTCAAGTAGAGCATAATATCTACTATCTTCTGTGATTTAAAAAGTTTATCATCAATTTTATCGCTGAGACTCAACTTAATAAATAAACCACATCATCGAATCATCCTTGCACTACGGGCCAAGGATATTCATGTAATCATCAATGGTCATAATTATACCGAATAATTACTGGTCATGGTCATACCAACAACTGCCCATCAATGCACTACAAGCCAATGAGGATTTTTACCACATCATTTGTAACATTACGGTTATGATTATATCGAATAATCCCTGGTTATAATCATACCAATCAATAGTAAATCAATGCACGTAAGCCACAGATGACTTTTATCACAATATAAGCATGAGAATGATGACAATGATATACGAATTCAATTATAAGAAAGCAAATGATAAATTTTTAAAGCTTATAACTTAATTTATCCAGAATTCAATAATGTCCAAATTGTCAACATAATACTGCTTTGTGGAGTAAAATTCAAGAATAATATTGTATAAAAAATGATTTGGACAGAAAAGAAATCAATTTTTATCATGAATAATTCCCCGGGTGAATAGTACCCGAGTGAATAGTATCCTATGAGTAGTACTTCGGGATTAGTACCCCGTGAATAGTACATTGTGAATAGTACTTTGTGAATAGTACCCGTGAATAGTACTCCGTAAATAGTACTTTGTGAATAGTCCATAAAAATGAATAATACTCATGGACAGTACTCCGGCATGAAAAGCTTAAAATTTAACAAGAATGTGCAGGAAATATCCTTGTGAAACGATACTAGATGAAGCGCAAATTTCAAGGATATTCTACTAATTTCACGGAGTATAGAAGCAATAATTTAACAAAATGAGGGTATAACCAGGAATACGAGACGAAATAATATTACTCACATACTACAGAGTATGGAAGACAATATTATTCCTATGAATACTGAATAAAATAATATCCCTTACCTCAGAAGAAGACTGGATACTAGAATAGTGAGGTAGCAGACTTCTCTTCTACTTTCTCTCTATAGCTTCTCTCTCTATAGCCTCTCTTTCTATAATTGCTCTTGTGAGTCTTAGTGAATTGGTGAGAATGAAAGAAGAATGAACTTCTATTTATAGGAAAACATAGTTTCGATAATTGCACGTTTTGGGGCTCGAAATATTACAGTATAATATATTCATCTTTTCTTACATTTTTAATTTAGTCCTGCAAGTATTATCAAACTTGCACCACCTCCCCTAATAGTACATCATGTGAATCAATAGTATAATCATGTGAATACATAGTATAATCATGTGAAAAAATTAATTACAATATAATACATTCATCTATACCTCCATTTTTAATTTAGTCATGCAAGTATTATCAAACTTGCACCACTTCCCCTAATAGTACATCATGTGAATCAATAGTATAATCATGTGAATACATAGTATAATCATGTGAAAAAATTAATTACAATATAGTACATTCATTTATACCTCCATTTTTAATTTAGTCATGCAAGTATTATCAATCTTGCACCACCTCCCCTAATAGTACATGCATTGGAATCAATAGTACACACATGTGAACAAATAGTTATGAGCATGTGAATTAATAGCAATTAATTGCTTATTTATCCGATTAATTACCCGATTGGTCAATATAATCTCCAGACATCCATTATTAACGAAATAGATGTCGATTTCCACTAACACTAATAATCCCAACACAATGGAAATATCAATTTCATCTTTAATCAACACGAACTTATTCATCATTAATATTATAACTCATAATATTTAACAACCAGATCATTCCCAGGAAAAAGGGGCTTTCAGATAAGGATTTCTCCCTATTGGCGCGCAATTAGGTGACCAAACCTCTCCTTGACAGAACTTTCAAGACATTGTCAATATTATAAATAATAATATGAATAACTTTGTTATCTCAATTATTGATTTAATAATATAAGATATTATGCAGATGATACTGTGACAATAATTGAGTCAATAATATGAGAGATGTTATGCATCAACTACTGTAGCAATAATTGAGTATAACTGAGTGACTTCTCACGTAAGCATCAATAATCAATACCATATGCTACTATGCAACCACGCGTATTACTGTACTTTTACCACCGGGTAGTTCAATAGTTTAACGGTAAAACTTTCGCCGTTATTTTTATAAAAAGATAATTATGTCGTTTTCTAAATACGACAATACTCCGTTAATGGGGTCCACCTAATGATTGTGTCGTCGTACGAATATTCCCTGTTAAAACGAATATTCCTCGACCAATCGAATATTATATAACCACTTGCTTACTTTGCAAAATTTGTAAATAATACCCACAACTATAACATTATATCAAATCCACACCATAATATTCAAAAATATATTTCGAGAAAAATTAATCTTTATTCATAAAAATTGGGGTCTTATACAGGGTATCTAGTTTGATCACTGTTCCAGCCTAAACATCAACAACAAGAACGATTTAAGCCATCAAAGTAGCTGTCAGAGGCTGTTCTTCATTTCTGGGTTACCCAGAAATGAAGAACAGATCGTGGGTCTTACTTTGGGTTTTCACTACACACTAGTCTTGTAACATTTGTGTGATATATGTCGACGTCGGGATTTTTTAGATGTCCCTTTTCGTTACTTGTTCTTTGGTGTTCTCATTTTAGGTGTGATTTGTTTGAAAAAACAAGAGAAAAAGGATCGACATGTATAATGTCGACGATGGATTGTTAAGAGTCGCCAATTGGTTTTTTAAATGGTTATACCAACACAACTGAGAAAAGGTTTGCACACTGACCTAGTGATGTGACACTGCTAAACGGGTCAGTGAAAACGAGATTCATTAGGGTCCGGGGACTTGGTTATGCGGAGGGAAGGTGTTAGGCACCCCCCGACATCCGAGTTAACACGGTGACCGCCTCTTTTCAAGAAACTATTATCTGAATGTGTGTGTGGGGGTCAATGTGCTGTTATTTGGAAGTAGTGCGAGGCCTCGTTCGAACCTATATACACAGGGTTTGAATTTATGTAAAAATTCAGTTTTTAGCAAGATATAGCAATGATGTTTTATAAAAAAGGTTTTTCAAACCCTGATGCTCAATAGTAATTGAGACCTTTTACACTCCCATTTTATTAAGTGTTCGGCTTGATTGATTTTATTTGACAGATGCGAGGTATCCGTACGAAAATAATGTACAAAATAATGCCGACTTCCTCGTGGGTATGGAAACCATCTGAGGAAATTCAGACACCGCAGAATAATTTACATGCTGATTACAGCTGAAAATATCTATCACGAAAACCGAATCTAGATTCAATGGGATGAATCTGTGATCACATGATTCCTAGGCGCACAAGATACTGCAATTTGTATGAAAGCAATAAGCAGATATATATATATATATATATATATATATAAAAGCTATAAATATATATATACAGACATGATCACCAATCATGAAGCACCTCTATGGGGGATCAGAAATGTAAATAAAGCTGTAAAAGCTATCAACCGCCACAGAGGAAACTCCAGGCGGGACGAAACGTAAATAAAGATGTAAATATGGTCAACCGCCACAAAGGAAACTCCAGGCGGGATAAAATATAAATAAAGCTGTACAAAGCGATCAACTGCCACGAAGTAAACTCCAGGAAGGACGAAACGTAAAGAAAGATGTAAGAGCGATCAACCACCACGAAGTAAACTCTAGGTGGGACAATATATATATATATATATATATATATATATATATATATATATATAAGCGAATAAACGCAGCGGATATAAAATCTGAGCTCATCGTAATGAGAGTCAGAACCACGATTCATATATATATATATATATATATATTAAAGTAGTAAACGCTCCAGACCGAAGTCTAGGCTCATCAAACAAATTTTTACACACAGTTAATATATATAAATGTATATATATATATATATATATTAAAATAGTAAACGCCCGCATCAAGTTCAAAGCTCAATCGAGGCATAACTCGATAATGTTAGTCAATATATATGTAGATATAATATATATATATATATATATATATATATATATACATACTGAAATGAAACCACGGACCAAAGTCCGGGCAAAAGCAAGCAACATGACTCTCAACGTGTAGAAGGGTGTGTGCAAAGATGAAGAGAAAGACTCTAAAGTGTGTGAGAAGGCTTACAGCTGACTGCTAAAAAAGACTTCTATATCTTTAGTGTGGGTAAACATTGACTTTTGTAGGTACAAAAGGGCTATATATGAGCTCACATGTGTTTAAAAGGGGAAAGTACACTGCATGGGGTGAGTACAGAGCAAATTGGGCAGGGCTTCTTCGCCTTTTTCTCTTACAAAATGGCCACCCAAAGCCTTCTATTTATAGAGGGGGGTGCCGCAGGTACCTGCGGAACCTAGTAGTAGGTGTATTTGTGGCTGCCCGGGGTGTCCCGGCAAAGGTGGGTCCCGTCCTCTTAGTGTCAAAGCACGTACATTAGGACAACCTTATTTGTTCGCTTCGATTCGTTCATAACTTTCAATCCGGGTGTCTAATGGAAGCATGCCATATCATTTCGGAAAGATCTTTCCAAGAGCTACACAATGACATAGAATTTGCCCTTTTTGATTCCAGGAAGATGGGTCCATGACCGAAATGGCATTGCCGGGTTTCCGTCAGGCAGTCCGTTGAGCCATTTTTTGTAGTGTGCGCTTGAAAGTTAAGATATGGTTCTTGTGGGACTGTTATTGAAGTATTTTGAATTGACAATAGTTGATTTGATGTGAGTTGAAGTTGAGTTGGCAAAATGACCATTTTGCCTCTCCCGGGATTATCTCCGATTTTCGCGCAGTTGTAGCAGTCTTTTCTCAGGATTATCTCCGAGGTTGACTTGATGTTGAC
Organism: Panax quinquefolius; assembly: GCA_020205615.1. Taxonomy (NCBI): domain Eukaryota; kingdom Viridiplantae; phylum Streptophyta; class Magnoliopsida; order Apiales; family Araliaceae; genus Panax; species Panax quinquefolius. The sequence continues at coordinate 39,879,239 of CM035167.1, read as the reverse complement.
TTTGACTATCCTCAGGGTTATCTCTGAGGTTGGCTTGACCTCCTGGGCTATCTCCAGGCTTTGATCTTGATCCCCCAGGGCTATCTTCGGGGTTGAAACTAACTTTCCTAGGGTTATCTCCGGGGTTGGTGTCGACGTCGGGATTTTTGGATGTCCCTTTCCGTTACTTGTTCTTTGGTGTTCTCATTTTGGGTGAGATTTGTTTGAAAAAACAAGTGAAAAAGGTCCGACATGTATAATGTCGACGATGGACTTTTAAGAGTCGCCAATTGTTTTTTTAAATGGTTTTACCAACACAACCGAGAAAAGGTTTGCACATTGACCCAGTGATGTGACACTGCTAAATGGGTCGGTGAAACCGAGATTCATTAGGGTCCGAGACTTGGTTATGCTGGGGGAAGGTGTTAGGCACCCCCCGACATCCGTGTTACCACGGTGACCGCCTCTTTTCAAGAAACTATTATCTGAATGTGTGTGTGTGGGTCAATGTGCTGTTATTTGGAAGTAGTGCGAGGACTCATTCGTACCTATATACATAGGGTTTGAATTTATGTAAAAATTCAGTTTTTAGCAAGATATAACAATGACGTTTTATAAAAAGGTTTTTTCAAACCCTGAGGCTCAATAGTAATTGAGACCTTTTACACTCCCATTTTATCAAGTGTGCGGCTTGGTTGATTTTATTTTACGAATGCGAGTTATCCGTATGAAAATAATGTACAAAATAATGCCGACTTCTTCGTGGGTATGGAAACCATCTAAGGAAATTCAGACACCGCAGAATAATTTACAAGCTGCTTACAGCTGAAAAATGTCCATCAAGGGAACCGAATCTAGATTCAATGGGATGATTCTGTGATCACATGATTCCTAGGCTCACAAAATACTGCAGTTTATATGAAAGCGATAGCGGTATATATATAAAAGCGTAAATATATATATCTGAGACAGGATCACCAACCACGAAAGCACCTCCATGGGGATCGAAATGTAAATAAAGTTGTTAAAGTTATCAACCATACGGAGAAAACTCCAGTCGGGACGAAATGTAAATAAAGCTGTAAATACGGTCAACCACCACGAAGAAAACTCCAGACGGGACAGAATGGAAATAAAGCTGTAAATGCGGTCAATAGCACGTAAGTAAACTCGAAGCGGGACGAAATGTAAAGAAAGGCAGTAAAAGCGATCAACCACCACAAGTAAAAACCTGTGGGATAATATATATATATATATATATACATACATTTATATATATATAAAAGCAATAAACGACTTTGGATATAAAATCTAGGCTCATCGAGCGAGTTCGACCACGATTCATATATATAAGTATATATATATATATGTTTAATAAGCATAGGATATAAAATCGGGCATATCGTAAGCGAGTCAAACCACAGTTCATATATATATATATATATATATATATATATATATATATATATATATATATATATATATATATATATATATAATAAATAAACGCACTGCATCAAGTTCAGGCTCATCGAACAAAGTTAGACACACGATTAATATATATAAATAAATATAAATATATATATATATATATATATATATATATTAAAGCAAATAAACGCTCCAGCATGTAAGTTCAGGCTCAATCGAGGCATAACTCGATAATGTTAGTCAATATATATATATATATATATATATATATATATATATATTCAGACTAAAATGAAACCGTGGATCGAAGTCCGGGCAAAAGCAAGCAACACGACTCTTAACGTGTAGAAGGGTGTGTGCAAAGATGAAGAGAAAGACTCTAAAGTGTGTGAGAAGGCTTATAGCTGACTGATAAAGAAGGCTTCTATATCTTTAGAGTGGGTAAACACTGACTTTTGTAGGTACAAAAGGGCTATATATGAGCTCACTGGTTTTTAGAAGGGGAAAGTACACTGCATGGGGTGAGTGCAGAGCAAATTGGGCAGGGCTTCCTCGCCTTTTTCTCTTACAAAATGGCCACCCCAAGCCCTCTATTTATAGAGGGGGGAGCTGTAGGTCTACCTGTGGCACCTAGCAGCAGTTGTACCTATGGCTGCCCGGGGTGCCCCGGGCAGTGTGGGTCCCGCTGTGTCAAAGTACGTACGCGCTGTTCACTCGGTCGCTCATAACTTTCAATCCGGGAGTATGATGGAAGCGTGCCATACCATTCCGAAAAGCTCTTTTTGAGAGCTACACAATGATATATGATTTGACGTTTTTTTATTCCAGTAAGATGGGTCCATGACCGAAATGGCATTCCCGGGTTTCTGTCAGGCAGTCCGTTGAGCCATTTTGCGTAGTTTGCGCTCGGAAGTTAAGATATAGTTCTTGTGGGACTTATATTGAAGAAGTTTGAGTTGACATGAGTGTATTTGATTTGAAGTGAAGTTGAGTTGGCAAAATAACAATTTTGCCCCTCCCGGTGTTATCTCCGGTTTTCACGCAGTTGTAGCAGTCTTTTCTCAAGGTTATCTCTGAGGTTAGCTTTCTGTTGACTTTGACTATCCTCAGGGTCATCTCTGAGGTTGGCTTGACCTATTGGGGCTATCTCCAGGCTTTGATCTTAATCCTCCGGGGTTATCTCCGAGGTTGAAACTGACTTTCATGGGATTATCTCTAGGGTTGGAACCTGATTTCCCGGGGCTATCTCCGGGATTGGAAACTGGATCTCCCGGGGTTATCTCCAGGGTTTGAAGTTGATGTCGTAGTCCTCCAAGGTTATCTCTGGAGTGTGAAAAAGACGCTTTTGCCCTCCTGCATGGTTAGTAACAGAAAAGGAAAATTTTGAGTGTCTACAGATGCCCCTCTTTATCATGTTCATGCAATGCAATGGAATGGACATGATAAAGATTACTAGACACTTGAAAATATGACAAGGTATTTCTAATGATGCAAATCGTAATGTAGTGAATGTTTATGATGAATGTGAAAATGTTTTTGCAAATCGCAGTTCGCAAATCGCACATCGCATTTCGTATTTCGCCTTTTCGCCATTTCGCGACATCGCAACGCTACCATCGCTCATTCGCATTCGCATATCGCATCGCATATTGCATCGTAAATTGCATATTGCAAATCGTAAATCGTATATTGCAAATCGTAAATCACAATGTAATAAATGTTATGATGAATGTTAAAATGTTTTGCAAATTATTTTACCTTTACCGATCATTACTGATGCCTATACTGGTATTGACTCCAATGATTTGGCATTTAATCGCTGATGCTTGTTTGATGAAGATAAGTTGAGATGTTTTCCATATCTTTGATGGGGATGACATTCTGAAATCACCAGACCCTCCCGATGTATTCGCTGGTAGTTTGCAATGGTACCTATCATGCTGATCGCCAAACTTTTTCGATTCCCACTCGAACGGTGGTATACAAAGCTTTCATCGCTGAACTGTCTTGATGTCGCGCTGAATTGATGCCAATGGTTTAAGAATACCGGATCTTCCGATACCTTCACTGAAGTATTCCACGGATTACGTCACTAGACTTCACTTGTTGTTACGCTAGATTGATGACAACCACCAGATGTCTCACTCTTCTTGAGGTGATTTGGAGTTTCTTTTCACTGTAGGGTGTTTGTGCCCCATTTCCTTAAGCGTTTGATTCACAACTTGGCTGAACTGATGACTTGAATGTCTCTGAAATCCCTGGAGGGTGTAATTCATTCTTTCGCTCCCCAGATTTGAACGTCGGTGTAGAGGCCTCAGCTTGTGAGGACTTAACGCATGTTGATGGTGTAGATTTCATTCGCTAGGCCTTTCGTTGTTAACCTTCTGCTTCTGAGTTAAGAACTTTTTTAAGAAGTTTCCCTTTCTTTCGTAGGGGCATGCTTATGTCGCTATGATTTCTTTAAGGAGTTTACTCCTTTCTTTTTGATGAGAAGTTTGATCTCGCCTTAAACTCCTTCCATTTCTTGGAATTAGAAAAATGCCCCAGTCCTTAAGCATGTTGATGTTGAGGGTTCCTATGAGAAACTCTCTTTGTTGATGAAGTCGTGAGTGAATAATATCTGAATCGCCATTGAGATGATGATGGACCATGCTGATGGCGCTAACTGGTGCATTTTCCATTTTAGGTTGGTTGATAAATGCCCCAGTTTTGAGTTGTTGCTGCATCTGAGATTTCCCCAATCTTGTTATAAGGGACCCAATATCCGGTTATCGCCAAATTTGAAATTGCCCCAGCCTTGCTTGTCGTCTGGGGTAGTTGCTTTGACAGATGGGCTGATATGACGCCGAGATCGCAAGAAGCTTTTACCTCCGTACCATAAGGTGGATTTGGGATTTTATGTATACAACTCTTTCTTGGTAGAGATTTCGCTTTGTTAGAGAGATGATGCTCTAACTCATAGGGATATCGTTGTTGCTGAGCGGGATGACGCTATATCTACCCGAGATATCGCATGTAGTTAGCGGTGGATCTGTTGGCTCGTGTAGAAACCCTTGGGTAGGAGATCACAACGTTACCTCCTTTTGAGAGGGAATCCATGTTGGACTTGATAGCCCGCATAATCACTGATTTGTAGATGGGCTTGTATTTTCCTGCACAGACTAGCTTAGCCATTTTGTCATGTACAGTACACATTGTACATATCAAACAACATTATATATGGCAGGGAAATATATGTTTATTCACTTCCCTTTTAGTTTTGCCTTGCTACTTGCTTGATATTTGCTTGTTTCTCCAGGACGTTATGATCTAGATATATTCTGAACTCCTCCTTGATGGATGGATAGTGAGATGTCTCAGGATTTTCAGAATGGATCGTCGATCTGTGTGTATTCCCTACCATCTTTGGTGTCTTGGGACTATTTTTGGATGTGGTTATGGATAGGAGTGGGTTTGTTTTTATTTTTTCTGTGGTGTGACCAGACCATATAACATGGCTACCTACGTACTCTCGTGTATTAGGGAGATCAGGTCGACGTAGTTCGCCCTGGTATAGGGCGGATTGCAGGTGAATAATTTTAATCCCATGTACGAGATACATTGAAGGTGTGAAAGGTTTGATCTCTGGCGGGATAACCGAAGTTGTATGAAATGAAGTGAAACCAGGTTGCTGGTTTGAAAAGTGTGTTTTTCCCTGAGGGGCAGGTGGGTAAAAAGGAAAGGCTGTATGTAGTGAGGATTAAAGAACCTGAAATGACTGGTGATCTGATGATCCAAAACCAGGATGTTTGTTTGATGGTAACATCAAACATAGTACCGTTTCACGGTGTCTAAATTGACGAGTTACGGAAATTCATCACCGTCCATTTCCTGTAATCTGAAAGCGCATCCTGTCAATACCTCCTTGACAATAAATGGGCCTTCCCAGTTTGGAGCTAATTTTCCTTTAGACTAAGCTTAGTTGTCAATGATCTTCTTCAAAACCAAGTCGTGTTGTTTTGAATTACCGTAGTTGGACTTCTCTGTTGTAGGATCTTCTTTACAAGTAGAGGTAAAACATGTGCGGGCCACATACTACACCATGGATCTCATCCATGAGTCTATGAGCTTGGTCTTGGTCCGGACATCCGAGGAGACCTAGTCTTGCATCTCTTTTGTAGAGTGCATCTCCGATTCGTGTAGAATTTCACTGACAAGTCAATGGATCCGCTTTTCTCGGTCGGGCTCACCTCGGTGGTGTAGATCCATCGCGTAGTAGTACTCCTTGATATCTCGATACCAAGGATATTGGATGGGAGGTAGCTCATCCGATACTTCTCCAATGTAATTCCATAAATTTGGAACCTTTTGTTGGGTAAATATGAGGGTTGGCATGTTTTCCTTGTCATGTATGTTGATCAAGGAGGCCAAGGTTGCTAACGTATCCGCAAAATCATTCCTATTCTGAGGAATGTGGAGGAAGGATTTTTTTTCAAACTTTGAAGCCATCTGTAGAACTCTTTGATGCGATGGCAAAGAATATAGAACCCGTTGAAGAGATTTTTTCTTTTTCTTTTTTCTCTTTTTATTTTCTTTTTTCTTTTTATTTTCTTTTTTCTTTTATTTTATTTTATTTTATCTATTAGATCATGGAAAAGAGCCATATGGCTCACTGATAGGTAGCTCCGGCATTGATGAGGCCGAATGACAATCGTCTGTAGCAAAGGGCTCCCCAAGGCATGATGAATGAAGTTTTCTCATGATCATCTTCAACAACCATGATTTGATGGTACCCCACGGAGCAATCAGCAAAGGAGTACATGTCGTATCAAGCTGTATTGTCAATGGGTATGTGGATGAAGCCACGACGTGAAAGCTATCTTTGAGGCAAGCTTTATTCAAATCTCTGTAATCCACACAAACTCGCACCTCCCTTCCCGGTTTCGGCAGAGGGACTATGTTGGATTGCCATTCAGAGTATGTTGACACCATGATGATGCCGACTTGAAATTGTTTCACAATTCTTTTTTAACCTTTAACCTCCACTAAGGTTTTAATGGCCTGAGCTTCTGCCTGACTGGCTTGAATTCCCCTCTGATGGGAAGGCGATGAATGACAATGTCAGTGGATAAACAGGCCATGTCTTCGTGAGACCATGCAAACACATCCTAGAATAGGGTTAATAGAATAACCTTGTCATTCCTTTGGTTTGGAGTGAGGTCCGTACCAATCTGGACTTGTTTGGAGTTTTTTAAGGTTCCGAGGTTTAAAAGAGGTGGTTTGATCAAGATTTGGCTTTGGTTTGTCTTCGACCCATTATTTGATCTCCTGAGGTATCTCATAGTCATCTTGTATTTCCATCAAGTCTGAGTCCAACTTTACATCAAAGTTACAGTCCTTGTGGAGAATATGCACCTCATCAGCAAGTACATACACATCTAAATTTAAAGTCCTGAAACAAAATATGCTTTCACTTAGTATATAACATTGTTCAATCACACAAAGTGTTAGCCTGTAATGACAAAAGTAACTGCTAATACTATATAGAAAAAGTAAGCAGTTATTGCTATCTATAAGGTAGAGAGAGTTTCTTCCTTTTTACCCTCGTTAAGAAATGCAAGGAGTGGTGCTCCAATTGTCGAGGCAAAGTCTTGGTGGACTGCAGTGATGGAGGGGCTATCATCAACCTCCTTCTCCCAAATGATGACCATTACGTCTAGGCCATCATCGTCTGGGGTGTATCTGTTTGAGAAGTGTTTGTTTGGGTTTTTGTTTGGTTTGACCGCACCATTGATGGCTGCCTATGTACTCCCATTGAAGAGGAGATCAGGTCTTTCGTAGTTCAGGCCTAGGTTTGAAAAGGTTCAAAGGGGTAAGTGGTGAGAAGAGTGTAGAGATGTTTTTTTTTCATTTTTATTTATTTACATGCATGGAAAATAAAAGGCATACTACAAAGAAAGTTATACCGTTCCAACATTTTTTGGAACTCGCAACTTCATCCCCTGGATCTACATCTTCTCGGCTAGTTGAGGCCTGATAGTCCAGTTGTCAATGGTTATGTTACCTTCAGGGCTCGTGATAGAGGTTACCCCTTGATTCTGAATGTCTTCGCTTGTGGCCATAACTTGATCGCTTCCTGATTCAGTACATTCCTCAAGGACGCTTGAAATGGTCGCATTGCAAAAAGGTATGAACTCCTGATTCTTTAATGGGTTGGATTCCACGATAATCTCACCACCTTTTTCTTCATCTATTCCTTTACCTTCTTCATGGGTTTCAAAGGATTCAACCATGAAATCTCCCTCGAACTATTGTTGCATTTCTTGCAAAGAACTTTCCTTTTTGGTTTTTTCTTCCTTGGAAAGGATTAGTATTTCCTCTGCATCATCCAAGGTGATAAAATCAGGAACGTGGTTGATATCTTGGAACCATAGGACGTTTGATGTTGGTGGGGGAATCCCTTTGGGGATGCCTTTGTCTCCTCTGTCATTTCTTACATTAGGATCAGTCCACTTTGTGTTCTGGTAGAATTGCCGCTCATAGCCTTCACCTCATTTGAACTGTCTGTCTCGAATGGACATCTTAAGCTTTTTATTTCCTTTTTGCCTTTTTTGGTCATCGCAAATTCTATCTCCAGCTCTCCATTCTCAATGAGATCCTGGATTTTATGTTGTAAAGACCAGCATTCTTCAGTCGTATGTCCAAGTGAGCTAGAATTGTAGAGACATATCTTGGTGGAATCATAACTCTTTATCTTGGGATTTATAGGAGGCAGCAACTTAGTAATCCTTCCTTTGCTTATCAAAAAATGTAGCATTTCTTCATTGGATTTGCTCAGAGGGGTGAATTTTTGGCTATATATGAGCTCACTGGTTTTTAGAAGGGGAAAGTACACTGCATGGGGTGAGTGCAGAGCAAATTGGGCAGGGCTTCCTCGCCTTTTTCTCTTACAAAATGGCCACCCCAAGCCCTCTATTTATAGAGGGGGGAGCCGTAGGTCTACCTGTGGCACCTAGCGAAGATTGTACTGTGGTTTGCCGGGGTGGCCGGCAAGTGTGGGTCCCATTGTGTCAAAGCACGACTGTATTTGTTCACTTTCTTGGCCGCTCATAACTTTCAATCCGGGAGTATGATGGAAGCGTGCCATACCATTCAGAAAAGCTCTTTTCCGAGCTACACAATGATATATGATTTGACGTTTTTTTATTCCAGTAAGATGGGTCCATGACCGAAATGGCATTCATGGGTTTCTGTCAGGCAGTCCGTTGAGCCATTTTGCGTAGTTTGCGCTCGGAAGTTAAGATATAGTTCTTGTGGGACTTATATTGAAGAATTTTGAGTTGACATGAGTGTATTTGATTTGAAGTGAAGTTGAGTTGGCAAAATAACCATTTTGCCCCTCCCGGGGTTATCTCCGGTTTTCACGCAGTTGTAGCAGTCTTTTCTCAAGGTTATCTCTGAGGTTAGCTTGCTGTTGACTTTGACTATCCTCAGGGTCATCTCTGAGGTTGGCTTGACCTATTGGGGCTATCTCCAGGCTTTGATCTTAATCCTCCGGGGTTATCTCCGAGGTTGAAACTGACTTTCATGGGATTATCTCTAGGGTTGGAACCTGATTTCCCGGGGCTATATCCGGGATTGGAAACTGGATCTCCCGGGGTTATCTCCAGGGTTTGAAGTTGATGTCGTAGTCCTCCAGGGTTATCTCTGGAGTGTGAAAAAGACGATTTTGCCCTCCTGCATGGTTAGTAACAGGAAAGGAAAATTTTGAGTGTCTACAGATGCCCCTCTTTATCATGTTCATGCAATGCAATGGAATGGACATGATAAAGATTACTAGACACTTGAAAATATGACAAGGTATTTCTAACGATGCAAATCGTAATGTAGTGAATGTTTATGATGAATGTGAAAATGATTTCGCAAATTGCAGTTCGCAAATCGCACATCGCATTTCGTATTTCGCTTTTCGCATTTGGCCAAATCGCACATCGCAACGCGCTCATCGCATTTCGCATATCGCATCGCATATTGCATCGTAAATCGCATATTGCAAATCGTAAATCGTATATCGCAAATCGTAAATCACAATGTAATAAATGTTATGATGAATGTTAAAATGTTTTGCAAATTATTTTACCTTTACCGATCATTGCTGATGACTATACTGGTATTGACTCCAATGGTTTGGCATTTAATCGCTGATGCTTGTTTGATGAAGATAAGTTGAGATGTTTTCCATATCTCTGATGGGGATGACATTCTGAAATCACCAGACCCTCCCGATGTATTCGCTGGTAGTTTGCAATGGTACCTATCATGCTGATCGCCAAACTTTTTCGATTCCCACTCGAACGGTGGTATACGAAGCTTTCATCGCTGAACTGTCTTGATGTTGCGCTGAATTGATGCCAATGGTTTAAGAATACCGGATCTTCCGATACCTTCGCTGAAGTATTCCACGGATTACGTCACTAGACTTCACTTGTTGTTACGCTAGATTGATGACAACCACCAGATGTCTCACTCTTCTTGAGGTGATTTGGAGTTTCTTTTCACTGTAGGGTGTTTGTGCCCCATTTCCTTAAGCGTTTGATTCACAACTTGGCTGAACTGATGACTTGAATGTCTCTGAAATCCCTGGAGGGTGTAATTCATTCTTTCGCTGCCCAGATTTGAACGTCGGTGTAGAGGCCTCAGCTTGTGAGGACTTAACGCATGTTGATGGTGTAGATTTCATTCGCTAGGCCTTTCGTTGTTAACCTTCTGCTTCTGAGTTAAGAACTTTTTTGAGAAGTTTCCCTTTCTTTCGTAGGGGCATGCTTATGTCGCTATGATTTCTTTAAGGAGTTTACTCCTTTCTTTTTGATGAGAAGTTTCATCTCGCCTTAAACTCCTTCCATTTCTTGGAATTAGAAAAATTCCCCAGTCCTTAAGCATGTTGATGTTGAGGGTTCCTATGAGAAACTCTCTTTGTTGATGAAGTCGTGAGTGAATAATATCTGAATCGCCATTGAGATGATGATGGACCATGCTGATGGCGCTAACTGGTGCATTTTCCATTTTAGGTTGGTTGATAAATGCCCCAGTTTTGAGTTGTTGCTGCATCCGAGATTTCCCCAATCTTGTTATAAGGGACCCAATATCCGGTTATCGCCAAATTTGAAATTGCCTGACCTTGCTTGTAAATGCAGGGGTAGTTGCTTTGACAGGATAAATTTGATATGACGCCGAGATCGCAAGAAGTTTTTACCTCCGTACCATAAGGTGGATTTGGGATTTGATGTATACAACTCTTTCTTGGTAGAGATTTTGCTTTGTTAGAGAGATGATGCTCTAACTCATAGGGATATCGTTGTTGCTGAGCGGGATGACGCTATATCTACCCGAGATATCGCATGTAGTTAGAGGTGGATCTGTTGGCTCGTGTAGAAACCCTTGGGTAGGAGATCACAACGTTACCTCCTTTTGAGAGGGAATCCATGTTGGACTTGATAGCCCGCATATACACTGATTTGTAGATGGGCTTGCATTTTCTCGCCTGCATGGACTAGCTTAGCATTTTGTCATATACGATTACACATTGTACATATCAAACAACATTATATATGGCAGGGAAATATATGTTTATTCACTTCCCTTTTTGTTTTGCCTTGCTACTTGCTTGATATTCGCTTGTTTCTCCAGGACTTTATGATCTAGATATATTCTGAACTCCTCCTTGATGGATGGATAGTGAGATGTCTCAGGATTTTCAGAATGGATCGTCGATCTGTGTGTATTCCCTACCATCTTTGGTGTCTTGGGACTATTTTTGGATGTGGTTATGGATAGGAGTGGGTTTGTTTTTATTTTTTCTGTGGTGAGACCAGACCATATAACATGGCTACCTACGTACTCTCGTGTATTAGGGAGATCAGGTCGACGTAGTTCGCCCTGGTATAGGGCGGATTGCAGGTGAATAGTTTTAATCCCATGTACGAGATACATTGAAGGTGTGAAAGGTTTGATCTCTGGCGGGATAACCGAAGTTGTATGAAATGAAGTGAAACCAGGTTGCTGGTTTGAAAAGTGTGTTTTTCCCTGAGGGGCAGGTGGGTAAAAAGGAAAGGCTGTATGTAGTGAGGATTAAAGAACCTGAAATGACTGGTGATCTGATGATCCAAAACCAGGATGTTTGTTTGATGGTAACATCAAACATAGTACCGTTTCACGGTGTCTAAATTGACGAGTTACGGAAATTCATCACCAAATCCATTTTCGTAATCAAAGCGCATCCTGTCAATACCTCCTTGACAATAAACGGGCCTTCCCAGTTTGGAGCTAATTTTCCTTTAGACTAAGCTTAGTTGTCAATGATCTTCTTCAAAACCAAGTCGTGTTGTTTTGAATTACCGTAGTTGGACTTCTTTGTTGTAGGATCTTCTTTACAAGTAGAGGGCCGCTTATGTCTGGGCCACATACTACACCATGGATCTCATCCATGAGTCTATGAGCTTGGTCTTGGTCCAGACATCTGAGGAGACCTAGTCTTGCATCTCTTTTGTAGAGTGCATCTCCGTTCAGGTAGAATTTCACAGCAAGTCAATGGATCTGCCTTTTCTCAGTCGGGCTCGCCTCAGCGGGTGTAGATCCATCGCGTAGGTACTCCTTGATATGCTGATACCAAGGATATTGGATGGGAGGTAGCTCATCCGATACTTCTCCAATGTAATTCCCATAGGCTGGAACCTTTTGTTTGGTAAATATGAGGGTTGGCATGTTTTCCTTGTCATGTATGTTGATCAAGGAGGCCAAGGTTGCTAACGTATCCGCAAAATCATTCCTATTCTGAGGAATGTGGAGGAAGGATTTTTTTTCGAACTTCGAAGCCATCGTAGAACTCCATGGATGGTAAGGCAAAGAATCTATAGAACCCAGATTGAAGAGATTTTTTCTTTTTCTTTTTTCTCTTTTTATTTTCTTTTTTCTTTTTATTTTCTTTTTTCTTTTATTTTCTTTTTTTTTATCTATTAGATCATGGAAAAGAGCCATATGGCTCACTGATAGGTAGCTCCGGCATTGATGAGGCCGAATGACAATCGTCTGTAGCAAAGGGCTCCCCAAGGCATGATGAATGAAGTTTTCTCATGATCATCTTCAGCAACCATGATTTGATGGTACCCCACGGAGCAATCAGCAAAGGAGTACATGTCGTATCAAGCTGTATTGTCAATGGGTATGTGGATGAACGGCACGTGAAAGCTATCTTTGAGGCAAGCTTTATTCAAATCTCTGTAATCCACACAAACTCGCACCTCCATTCCCGGTTTCGGCAGAGGGACTATGTTGGATAGCCATTCAGGGTATGTTGACACCATGATGATGCCGACTTGAAATTGTTTCACAATTCTTTTTTAACCTTTAACCTCCACTAAGGTTTTAATGGCCTGAGCTTCTGCCTGACTGGCTTGAATTCCCCTCTGATGGGAAGGCGATGAATGACAATGTCAGTGGATAAACAGGCCATGTCTTCGTGAGACCATGCAAACACATCCTAGAATAGGGTCAATAGAATAACCTTGTCATTCCTTTGGTTTGGAGTGAGGTCCGTACCAATCTGGACTTGTTTGGGGTTTTTAAGGTTAGAGGGTTTAAAAGAGGTGGTTTGATCAAGATTTGGCTTTTGGTTTGTCTTGACCCATTATTTGATCTCCTGAGGTATCTCATAGTCATCTTGTATTTCCATCAAGTCTGAGTCCAACTTTACATCAAAGTTACAGTCCTTGTGGAGAATATGCACCTCATCAGCAAGTACATACACATCTAAATTTAAAGTCCTGAAACAAAATATGCTTTCACATAGTATATAACATTGTTCAATCACACAAAGTGTTAGCCTGTAATGACAAAAGTAACTGCTAATACTATATAGAAAAAGTAAGCAGTTATTGCTATCTACAAGGTAGAGAGAGTTTCTTCCCTTTTTACCCTCGTCGGCAAATGCAAGGAGTGGTGCTCCAATTGTCGAGGGCAAAGTCTTGGTGGACTGCAGTGATGGAGGGGCTATCATCAACCTCCTTCTCCCAAATGATGACCATTACGTCTGGGCCATCATAAATGCAGGGTGTATCTGTTTGAGAAGTGTTTGTTTGGGTTTTGTTTGGTTTGACCGCACCATTGATGGTCGCTATGTACTCCCGTTGAAGAGAGATCGGGTCTTTTCGTGAGTTCGGGCCTAGGTTTGAAAAGGTTCAAAGGGTAAGTGGTGAGAAGAGTGTAGAGATGTTTTTTTTCATTTTATTTATTTACATGCATGGAAAATAAAAGGCATACTACAAAGAAAGTTATACTGCTCCAACATTTTTGGAACTGCAACTTCATCCCCTGGATCTACATCTTCTCGGCTAGTTGAGGCCTGATAGTCCAGTTGTCAATGGTTATGTTGCCTTCAGGGCTCGTGATAGAGGTTACCCCTTGATTCTGAATGTCTTCGCTTGTGGCCATAACTTGATCGCTTCCTGATTCAGTACATTCCTCAGGGACGCTTGAAATGGTCGCATTGCAAAAAGGTATGAACTCCTGATTCTTTAATGGGTTGGATTCCCCGATAATCTCACCACCTTTTTCTTCATCTATTCCTTTGCCTTCTTCATGGGTTTCAAAGGATTCAACCATGAAATCTCCCTCGAACTATTGTTGCATTTCTTGCAAAAAACTTTCCTTTTTGGTTTTTTCTTCCTTGGAAAGGATTAGTATTTCCTCTGCATCATCCAAGGTGATAAAATCAGGAACGTGGTTGATATCTTGGAACCATAGGACGTTTGATGTTGGTGGGGGAATCTCCTTTGGGGATGCCTTTGTCTCCTCTGTCATTTCTTGCATTAGGATCAGTCCACTTTGTGTTCTGGTAGAATTGCCGCTCATAGCCTTCACCTCATTTGAACTGTCTGTCTCGAATAGACATCTTAAGCTTTTTATTTCCTTTTCGCCTTTTTTGGTCATGGTAAATTCTATCTCCAGCTCTCCATTCTCAATGAGATCCTGGATTTTATGTTGTAAAGACCAGCATTCTTCAGTCGTATGTCCAAGTGAGCTAGAATTGTAGAGACATATCTTGGTGGAATCATAACTCTTTATCTTGGGATTTATAGGAGGCAGCAACTTAGTAATCCTTCCTTCGCTTATCAGAAAATGTAGCATTTCTTCATTGGATTTGCTCAGAGGGGTGAATTTTTGGACTCTTTTAGAGGTTGTTTGATCTTTCATCTTTGAGAATTCATATTCCCTCGATCGATTCTTCCGCTGGCAAGATCTTCTAGCAACTTCATCCCCATTTTCTTGTATTTTTAGCCTGCTTTGATCTTCTTCATTTAGCTGGCTCATCGTGGAGTCCTTTTTCTCTTGGCTTTCTGATAGTTGAGTGAAAAATTACCTTGTTTCCTGATGTTGGCGCACTATCAGCTTAGCCAGCAGGTTTACTTGATTCTAGATCGGATCCAATTTTTTCATTACTGGCATACCCTCCTCCGAGTTTTCCAACTCTAGGACATTTGTTTTGTGCTTTTGGGGGTATTCCTCCATCCTTCGTATGTACTTACGAATTGGATACATTTCAACGCTTCCTGAGCCGATCATGTTTACTTCTTCCGTATCATGTCGCAACGGAATGTTGGTGTTGATATTTTGTTGGTCAGGTTGTTCGACCACTATACTACCACTTTCGATCAGATTTTGAACATTATGTTTTAAGGACCAACAATCCTGTGTATCGTGTCCTAGAGACCCTGAGTGGTAAGCACATCTCTGTCTTGGATTGTATCTTTTGCTCCCTGGTTCCAGAGGTGGAGCTAGTTCAGTAATTTTCTTATGATCCATTAATATCGCCAATACATTTTCAAGGGAAACGCCTAGTGGAGTGAACACCCGATTTTCCGATCATTCAAATTTTCTTTTTTTATCCTGACATTGGTTGAATGTGGCTTGTTGTTGGGATGGCAGATTGTCTTGCATTTTCCAAATAGGGGGACTATAGTTTGGTCTCCTAGCTTGCCCCTGTACAGCAAGGAATACATCTTTATTGCCTTTATCGGGTACCCCCTTGGGATCACTCGCATACTTGCTAGTCTGTATATGTTTGGCGACTGCTTCCAAGGTAGTGAAGTCTTTAATCTTACCTTCCTTCAGGCCCATCTCTACCATTTCACCGTGTTTGATCATTTTCGCAAATGGCTTTCCTATGCCTGCTAGGATCCTCTCATAGTAAGGAGCCTCTTGGATATCAATAAATGTCATTACCATCTCAATTTCTGTCATTGATGGAATGACTTGCGCTGCTAGATGTCTCCACCTTTGGGCATATTCTCAAAAAGATTCAATACTTTGCTTTTTTACTTTAGTCACTTGATATCGATCCGGTGTCATTTCAGGATCAAAAATCAGATCTTGATTTAGAAAGGCGTGGGCCAATTCTTCCCAGTTGTGGATTTTGGCATTGTCAAGTCGGGCATACCAGGCTTTAGCTTCTTCAGTGAGACTCTTTTGAAAAAGTTGCATTCTTAGGCTTTCATTTTCAGCATAAGACCCCAGTTCGCCAATGTACACTTTTAGGTGCGTATAGGGATCGCCTGCCCCATTGTACTTTTCAAACTCTGGGACTTTAAATTTGGTAGGATATTGAGCCCCTGGGAATATACAGAGATCTGAATAGGTGACACTCCCATAATTTCCAGTCCCTTTAATTGACCGGATGGTATCTTCCATTTATTGGACTTTCTTTCTTATATCCCCAGTTTCTCGATCATCCCTGAGATTTGTGATTTCTTTATTGGAATGAGGTTTAGGTATCTGGGTTTCCATCTTTTTACCAATGCCCTGACTGCCCCCTAGTGTGAAGGACTCTGGTTGAGTAGGCATTGTCTGGCCCTGCGTATTTTTACTTTGTTCTTTTAGAAAGATAACCAATTCTGCTATTTGATTCCTTAATCCTTCAAACTCCTCTCGGGAAACAGGAGTAGGATCATACTGGCCCAGTGTAGCCATGCCTAACGGTGGGATCAGTGCCTTCTTGGACTTTAAACGGGTAACGGGACCGATTGCTTCCCTGCGAAAGACTTGCATAGTTTAGTCCTTAGAGAATGTAAATTAACATGCTATGTGATGTGTCCATTTTAAGAATTTTATCTTGCAAAACAGATGTCAGTTGTTTGTAGCATGTTAATTAAAATATGTATGTGTACACATTTCTTCATATTTCTCATCACATGGAGATAGATATGGAATGAAATTACAAGTAATTGTGTTTACAAGTAATTGAAATGAGAGCATGAAGAGACTTTCCTCCGTTTTTGGGTTTATCAGAGGCTGACCTATCTTAGGTTACTCTCGCGGCTTTTTCGCATGAAGGTTCCCAAATCATCGCAATCTACTTGACGGGAAGTTAATCCGGTCATTCAACTGGATCGAATTTGGGTGGTGCCTTTCTTGAGCCTCGGAGAATTAGTCTTCTCACGAGTCCAGTAATCAAACACCGACGGGATAGCCTCCTGGTGGAGGGACCACACAACATACATTCACATACATCGCGTCTCACCGTATGAAAAATGATGACAAGTGCGAAGCACTAATATCACAAGCAGATATGGTGCGAAGCACTAATATCACAAGCAGTTATGGTGCAAAACACTAATATCACAAGCAGTTATGGTGCGAAGCACTAAGTGCAATAAAGAAATGCATTCGTACACATTCATCAAAATGTAAATGTAGCATCCACACACAAGCAGATAATAGTTTTGAAAAGATTGATATAGCGGCTTAAGTCCTCTTACTGGAGTCCCCAGCAGAGTCGCCACCTGTCGACGTCGGGATTTTTTAGATGTCCCTTTCCGTTACCTGTTCTTTGGTGTTCTCATTTTAGGTGAGATTTGTTTGAAAAAACAAGTGAAAAAGGTCTGACATGTATAATGTCAACGATGGACTGTTAAGAGTCGCCAGTTGGTTTTTTAAATGGTTGTACCAACACAACCGAGAAAAGGTTTGTACTGTGACCCAATGATGTGACACTACTAAGCGAATTGATTGAAACCGAGATTCATTAGGGTCAGGGGACTTGGTTATGCGGAGGGAAGGTGTTAGGCGACCCAAACAACCGTGTTACCACTGTGACCGCCTCTTTTCAAGAAACTATTATCCGAATGTGTGTGTGTGGGTCAATGTAATCGTTATTTGGAAGTAAACGAGGCCTCGTTCGAACCTATATATTGTGGTTTGAATTTATGTAAAAATTTAGTTTTTAGCAAGATATAACAATGATGTTTTATAAAAAAGGTTTTTCAAACCCTGATGCTCAATAGTAATTGAGACCTTTTACACTCCCAATTTATTAAGTGTTCGGCTTGATTGATTTTATTTGACAGATGTGAGACATCCGTACGAAAATAATGTACAAAATAATGCCGACTTCCTTGTGGGTATGGAAACCATCTGAGGAAATTCAGACACCGCAGAATAATTTACAAGCTGCTTACAGCTGAAAATGTCCATCACGGTAATCGAATCTAGATTCAATGGGATGAATTTGTGATCACATGATTCCTAGGCGCACAAGATACCACAATTTGTATGAAAGCAATAAGCAGATATATAAATAAAAGCTGTAAATATATATATATATATATATATATATATATATATATATATATACATGATCACCAACCACGAAGCACCTCTATAGGGGATCAGAAATGTAAATAAAGCTGTAAAAGCTATTAACCGCCACAGAGGAAACTCCATGCGGGACGAAACGTAAATAAAGTTGTAAATACGGTCAACCGCCACGAAGGAAACTCCAAGAGGGATAAAATGTAAATAAAGTCATCTAAAGAGATCAAGCGCCACTTAAGTAAACTCGAGTGATTTAAACGTAAAGAAAACTGTAAAAGCGATCAACCACCACGAAGTAAACTCCAAGTGGAGCGAAATATATATATATATATATATATATATATACACACACATTATATATATATGAGCTGTTATGAAACTACATTACGATGAGCTCAGATTTTACATCGCTTATATATATATATATATATATATATATATATATAAAATCAGGATCATCAATGCAGTCCCACCATAGTTTATATATATAAATAATATATATATATATATATATATATATATATATATATATATATATATATATATATATAAGCGAGTAAACACACCAGGCATCAAGTTCAGGCTCAATCGAGGCATAACTCGATAATGTTAGTCAATATATATGTAAATATATATAATATATGTATAATGTATATATATATATATATATATATATATATATACAGACTGAAATGAAATCACGGACCGAAGTCCGGGCAAAAGCAAGCAACACGACTCTTAACGCGTAGAAGGGTGTGTGCAAAGATGAAGAGAAAGACTCTAAAGTGTGTGAGAAGGCTTACAGCTGACTGCTAAAAAGACTTTTATATCTTTAGAGTGGGTAAACACTGACTTTTGCAGGTACAAAAGGGCTATATATGAGCTCACAGGTGTTTAAAAGGGGAAAGTACACTGCATGGGGTGAGTGCAGAGCAAATTGGGCAGGGCTTCCTCACCTTTTTCTCTTACAAAATGGCCACCCCAAGCCCTTTATTTATAGAGGGGGGAGCCGCAGGTCTACCTGCAGCTCCTAGTAGCAGGTGTACCTGCAGCTGCCCGGGGTGCCCCGAGCAGTGTGGGTCCCGCCATGTCAAAGTACGTACATTCGGACAACGCGTTGTTCGCTCGGTAGTTCATAACTTTCAATCCGGGAGTCCGATGGAAGCGTGCCATATCATTCCGGAAAGCTCTTTCCAAGAGCTACACAATGACATAGGATTTTCCATTTTTTGATTCTAGGAAGATGGGTCCATGACCGAAATGGCATTCCCGGGTTTCCGTCAGGCAGTCCGTTGAGCCGTTTTCTGTAGTTTGTGCTTGAAAGTTAAGATATGGTTCTTGTGGGACTTCTATTGAAGTATTTTGAGTTGAAATGAGTTGATTTGATGTGAGTTGAAGTTGTGTTGGCAAAATGACCATTTTGCCCCTCCCGGGGTTATCTCCAATTTTCGCGCAGTTGTAGCAGTCTTTTCTTAGGATTATCTCTGAGGTTGACTTGATGTTGACTTTGATTGTCCTCAGGGTTATCTTTGAGGTTGGCTTTTCCTCCTGGGCTATCTCCAGGCTTTGATCTTGATCCCCCGGGGCTATCTCCGGGGTTGAAACTGACTTTCCCGGGGTTATCTCCGGGGTTGGAAACTGTTTTCCCGGGGTTATCTCTGGGGTTAAAATTGATGTTGTAGTTCTCCAGGGTTATCTCTGAAGTGTGAAAAAGACGCATTTGCCCTCCTGCATGGTTAGTAACAGGAAATGAAAATTTTGAGTGTCTACAATATAGTGGGTGTAGTTTGTAGTCAGCATGACAAGGAAGAGATACATCACTTAAATGACATATAACAACATTACTGCAAGCAAATATGACCCGGTCAAACCGTTTCAGAACTCACACTCACAAGCTTTCTGGGATACCCAGAATGCGTGTGTTGTGATCATGCTGCCTGGTTTGACCGATCACTGTGAGAATCCTGATTGATGTTTAGGTGCTCTACTAGCATTATTCTATAGTTAAACTAACACTCTACAACATGGTTACAACAAAAGAATCAAAAAAACAAACATGAGAAAGATCGGAGGACATGAACTTCTTGTCAGAGCCATCTGGGTAAGTTCTGGGTTACCCAGAAAACTTGGTCTTGGTCGGTCAACCGACTTTGACCATCAATAACTTTCAATCAATGCTAGATCTAAACCTGATTCAAGTTTTAGATCCAAGATCTCATAGCAGACTACAAGATCAAAGCTTAAACCAACCAAAAACATAAATAGGATGAGATCTAGAAGGTCTGACATTCATTGTCAGACATCAAAAACAAAATTTTGCAGTTTTTGTAAAACATCAAATCTGAGCCTCTAGATGTTATGGATCTAACATCTAGCAACCCAGATCATCAATATATATTACATACAACATGTTTTAACACAAAATCTTAACATTTAACATCAAATCACATGATTTTTAAGTTAGGGTTTGTGTACCTTTTTACACCTTGATTCTTGAATCTGATATTTGATGATTGTGCTTAGGTGTTCTGGGGACTTAGATATGGACTGAATCACTAATATTTTTGGAGGTTTGGGAGAGAGAAAAATTGTTTAAGAGTTAGATAGCCTAAAAGAGCAACTTTAGTAACTTTCTCTCTCTTAATCTATATGTATAACTTGTATACAATGTATTGGACGATAATCATGGCTGATGTGCTAGAATTATTTAGTTCCTAGGTAGACTAGGGTGGCTTGCCAAGATCTTGCTAGATTTTCTAGCAATAATTCACCAAATGGGACAAAAAGGGTATAATGATAATTTGGTTATCAATTTTAATGGTATTTTTGTCCATGGTACTTTAATCAATAACTTTTAAACCTTAAGGTTTCCCGATTAATTTCTAGGGTTTGAAAAATTAAAATTCAAGTATAATAAAATTTCAATTAAAACACACTAATTAAAATTAGGGTTTTTAATAGGAAATTAGGGTTTAAATAATTTGGGTTCCTTAATTATCATTAGGGTTCTCAAATTAACAATTCAATTTACTAAAATAATAATTAGGGTCTCTAATTTTAGCAATTAGGGTTCCTAATTAGCAAATTAGGGTTTTCAAATATTAATTAGGGTTTTTCCTAATTAACAGAAATTCTATAATATGCTACTTAATTCATATAACACCATTTCTGACCGATCTTAAACTCCAGTTTTCAGTTTCCAATTATGGTTTATGACAGTAATACTAAGGTTTGTCGTGATACACCATAATTAACTAACCATTATCAGTCTACACATATACAATATATATTTATAACACCAAAAAATTAATATTATAATTAATATAATATTATTATCCTCATTCGTTGCTCAAAATCCAAAATTTGGGTTTGGATTCCATATATGATTTATCTTTCATATATAACATTATTTATTAAGTTATAATAATTAACTTAATAATCGAACTAAAATTCATATAAGAAAATAGTAATTATAATAATTCCAATAATCATTTCATATATTATTTAAATAATATAAAAATCATATTTTCATAGAAAATAAATAATAAAGACATTTCTACTATAAAATTAATTATTATAAGTATATACTTTATAATGATCAATAATTCTAAAATAAAATTATTTGAAATTATTCTTGCAATAAATTTTATTTATCACATATAAATATACACATTACTTGGCACATATTCCCATCTTTAAAATAAAATAAAATAAAATTATATGCAAAATTTCATATTAATTTTTATAGAAAATATCGGGTTATTACAACATCTACTGCTTATAAATCCTGCTTGATCCAAGTTGGTACCATCACATTACCTGTCGATCTTATTTCTTTGAAAATACTTGCATTTGATGTGATTTTAGGTATTGATTGGTTAACTATTCATCATGCCAAATTTGATTATTTTCATAAGGTTGTTAATTTTCATATTCTTAACCAACCTGTTATGTGAATTCAAGCAACCAAACCACTAAAGTCAATCACTGTCATATCAAGATATAAATCTATTCGTTTATTGAAAAAAGGATGTCAAGTTTTCTTAGCCCATGTGTAACAATCCAGAATTTTAATTGTATTTTTTAAATATTTATTAAATTATATAAATATTTAATGGATGTGTTTATTGTTGAATAAATATTTGTATTTGTTTAATTGGAATTGATTTGATTTGATATGGTTAATTATTTGTTAAATAAATAATTAAGGAGTTAAGAAAAATAATTATTATAAGATAACATTCTAATTTAATTTAATAATTAAGTTAGAGAGTTATAATGATTAAATGAATTATTATAATGATGTTTTAATTTAAATTTGTAATTAAATGATGTGTTAGTTGATTAAATAAAATTATAATTATGTTGTATTAATTTATGTGGTGAATTAATTTAATAAATTTTATTAGAATTAATTAAATTGAATATTAAAATTTAATTAAATAAAGTGTGACCATAAACTATACTATAAAAGAGTTAAAAAATAAGTTAAAGGAGGTTAATTCAGTTTTGCCAAACAATGCCTAATGCATATTAAGTCTTTAATTTAAATATGTTTTACCAAACAAGGCATAAGATTTAATTGGTTAATTTTTATGTAGTTAGCCAAACAAGCCTTATGACTTTTGATTTTCAAATAAAAAATAACTGATGTCACTTAAAGTTATATTTATATTGTTAGTACGTAAGGTTAGTGTAAGACCCCGAAATTTTTTAAAATAAAAAGGAATTTCCTTTATTTATTATTTTAAAATAGTAAGGGTTGATTTGATTAATGTGGATAGTTAAGGGTTAAATACGCAAATATTTCAAAATAAGCAAGTGGTTATAAAATATTCATTTTTGTCGGGGAATATTCGTTTGGTCGTGGAATATTCGATCTTTGTCGGGAATATTAAATGACAAGTAGTTGACCATGTGTGGGCCCCATAACTGAAAAGCGATTGGATGAGGAAGCGCGACAAAGTTTGGGTGGTTATAAAAAGCAGGCGTAGTTATTTGAATTAAGATTGTTGGAATACCCGGTGGTTAAAATCTGATGTCTGGCGTGTCAAGACAAGATAGCTCGGTATTGCGACAAAGATTGTTGAATTATTGACTCGCACGTAAGATGGCACTACTCAATAATTTTCACAGTGAATTATTATTCAATATTTTATTTTATTGATTCAATAATTCTTTGCGTTGGTATTTTATATTATTCTTTGTTTCAATAATTGTCATCGCATAAATATTTCCCATTATCGGATCAATAATTCATATTATTTGAATAATATTATTAGATAACATTATTGGCAATGTCTAGAAAGTTCTCTAAGGAGAGGTTTGGTCACCTAATTGCGGCGCCAAGAAGGAGAGATCCTTATTCGAAAGCCCCTCTTTCAGGAGCAACTACTGGTTGTCATAATTGTGATTCGTAATATTATTTGTGAATAATTAATTATTGATTCATATGATAAGGAAATATTTATTTTATATGAATATAAATGATGGATTTATTTATGTGGTTATTAATGAAGAAATTATTGCTGAGATGTTTTATTTTGTCGGATTGGAGGTATTAAAAGATCAAATCGGTGTTATTACAGCTTTATTGTGTGAGTTATAATATTTAATCCATTGTTGGATCGTTGTAATTTTTGGATATGTTATACATATATAAGTTGAGTATATGTCTACAAATTTTGAACCGAATTAAAATGAGCGAATGATTTGTTATAAATTTTAAGAGGTGTCTGATTCAGAAATTAGGTTATAAATGATTTTGGTGGAAAATTCTAGAATTGGTGGGCCCCACTTGTGGTTGGTGAAGAAATGTGCTGAATTTTATTTCAAATGTGGTGGGTGGCAATAGTAGCAGGTAAAGCCATCAGGTAGCAGGTCAAGTCTGCTTCGGCGGGCTAACATTTTCCTATAAATAGAGGGCTAAGTTAGAATTGAAAATCACACCAGAAACAAAGTTTTTTCTCTTTCTCTCTCTATATTATTGAGCGTATTTTGTGAGTATTTAGATACTTTGAGAGTTGCTGTTCAGTACAAGTTTCATTCAGCATCACTTCCGACCTTTCCTTCCGAAGTATTGATTCTTTGAGGTAAGGGATATTATTTTTTTTTTCGTAATGATATTATTTCTTCAATATCATTATGCTGAAATGTTGATCTGAAGTTTTTATCAAGTTTGGAACTTTTTCATGTCGGGGTTACTATTCATGAGTTACTATTCACGAGTTACTATTCATGAGTTACTATTCACGAGTTACTATTCACGAGTACTATTCATGAAGCGTGAAAATGTTTTTTTTGTGGAATTTCTATCTTTTGGTGTCGGAGTTACTTATTCACGATACTAAGACTATTCACGATATCTGAGACTATTCACGTATACGGTACTATTCACCGAAAAATGAAATTTCTTCTTTTCGTCCAAAATATCTATTCTGGATACTAGCTTTGATTGTATCCATGTTTTGATCATTCTTGAATTTTACACCACTATGATTATTTTTGAGGTATTTTTGGACGTGGATAAAACCAAGTATGAATCCTTAATCCTTAATCCTTGTCATTTTGTTTCACTGGATTCGTTTCTTTAAAAATATTTTCATCATCCTCAGTCTTAAATGATGATATTATTGAATATCTTTGGCTGTAAGTGCAAAGATGAATGATTTCTGAAGAATATCTTTGGCAGAGTGCAAAAGATGAGCGGTGTTTAAATGAACATGACCGATCGTGATGAATATCTTTGGCCTTTAGTGCAAAGATGAGCAGTGTTGAGATGAACATGACCGATTGATGAATATCTTTGGCCTTTAGTGCAAAGATGAGCAGTGTTGAGATGAACATGACCGATTGATGAATATCTTTGGCTCTGTAGTGCAAAGATGAATATTTGATTTGAGATGAATATTGATTGATGTTCTGAGGATAAAATATTGATGATGGACCGTTAAATTCATATATTATAGTAGATTTCATTCTCTACGTAACTCTTCTATGAATTATTATTTCATTGCGAATATTGATCCGAAACTTGTTGTCTATTGTATTCTATCGATTTTTTCCTGTTGGAGACTAACGATAATTTGTTGTATATTATCTTAGTCATAATATTCTTTCTTGAGCTAGTTGAGCTCACCCTTTTCCTTTTGTTCCATTCTTCTCGGGAGGCGAGAATATAGCGAGTAATTTAGCCTGGGGTATGGAATGAAGGTTTTAGAAAGGATTGTTTAGTAGTCCTCACCATTTTGTAAAATAATGTATCAATAAATGTGATGAGGATTTATTTGAGTATAAATATTGTCTAGAAGATAATATTTGTATTTAAACTCATAGTTTTACTGTTGTAATAATAAAGTTGTAGTTGTTTCTGTACCATGTATTGACAACTCAGAATGGGTGATGTATACCTATTTTGGGGGCGTCACAGTTAGAGTTAGATAGAAAGAACTAAAAAGAAGAAAAAGAAGAGAAGACGATAGTTGCAGAGAAAAATTTAGAGAGAATTGGGAGAAGTCAAGAGATTTGAGAGAGAAATTGGGGAAAAGAAAGCTTGATAATCAAATGATAGCCATCATCTTTAAAAACTAAGGTATCATCTTACTCTTTTTCTTTAAAAAGTTGTAGTTTTATTCTCTTCCAAAATTCTCCGTAAAAACTTTATGGGAGATAAATTATTTGTTATATATAGTTTTATATGATAAATTGGTTGTTATAAAGTTGTTTTCATAAGTTTATAGATAAGTTAATTCATTTTATGTATTTATTTGGAAGGAAACCATATTACAGTGAATTGGTATGAATATATATTTGAATATGACTTAGTGCAAAGTAAAACTGAGGATTAATTATTTGTTTAATATATATGTTGAATATTAATTTTGAAAGAGGATGAATAAACATAAACAATGTATTTTGAATTAACTGTTTTGGTTGAAAAACAAAATCACAGTGATGATTTTCACTAAAAATGTCAAAAAGTGAAGTTTTATCAAAAACAATGAAATTAGATGTTTTAAATTAGATGTTTATATTGTTATATGGGTAAAATCATGTTAACAGTCCTTAAATTATGTTTGTGTGAAGTCTGTATATGTTTTATGTGTTAATTAAGTTGTTAGAAAGTAGCTTGTAGGCCAAAATTGGCTTTTTTTTTTTTTGTTCTTAGAAGTTAAGTTAGTCTTTGGTAATTTTAAAGCAAGAATACGGCCTCTAAATAAGTCTAAGTCTCATACAGTGCCAATTTATGTCATAGCCCATGATTCAAATACTAGCATGTATTTCATGAAATACATTGACAACAACATGTAAATCTGTGGTGCGTAGCATGTATGAAGTTAAGAATAATGGTCGAAAAGTGTGTTTTAATTGCACAAAGTCTGAAAAAGTTGTTAAATGAAATAGTATGACTGTTAAGATGTGATTTTGGTATTACCATACTAGGAATGAGCATATTATTAATACTTAACAAGTTTGATTATCATTTTATTTATGTAGCTTGATTATGTGATTAGAAATCAAGTCATACATGAAATAGAAATTTAATTGTATACAAAATAATAGTAGTGACTAATTGTGTTCTAATGATATATGATTAGGATATTGAAAATCGAATTGTTACGGTTTAGCTTACACGCAAGGAAAGTCTCTTACTCTACCTTGTTATTATTGTGCAAGTTTACTTACCCTATCTCAATTACAAATACGCAAGTTTCCTAAACTTTATTCTTATGTTGAGTATGTTTCTTGTATCTAGTTTGTTTATGATGATGAAAGTTTTCTAAACCTTATTCTGATATTGAGCAAGTTATTCTTATCTTTAACTCGTTATTTAGCATGTAAGTTATATATATTCTGATATACTAATGTTGAACAAGTTTTATCGTTCAATTTACTATTTGTTATGCATGCCTAGTACTCAATTCTAAATAACATTGGCTTAATATTGTTCAAGCAAGGTATGTTATAATTATTGAATGTTTATGCTCTTAGATTATTCCTAAAGCATGACCTTAGTATACAATGTTGATTCAGTTATGATTTATTCCATAGCATAACGTTATGAACATTTATTCAACTAATCCTTAGTTGATGTTCGTTAAACCTAAATTACCTTAAAACGTATCCAAACCAAACTTACTTTAGTGTGGACTTGTATTCTAAATGCTAAGATGAACAACCCTATTATTAGGGGATAATTTACGCATAGCGTTGAAATGTTTGTGCACAATACATTGTACGAGGAGTCCCTATAGTCTTATGACTGTTAAATTTTAAGTTGAAAGATTACTTATAACCATGGACATAGTTCGTGGTCTTATGACCCTCAGATATATGATTCAGATTTTGATTATCATTGATAAAACCTATTGTTCAGTTCTATTGAGCTTATTATTTGGCAATTGTTGTAAAGTTTTATTCATTATTATTTCAAGTGCGCATTGTTTGCTCACTCTTGCTTATATAAACATTACAACTAAAGTTGAGAAGGTCGATGTACCTAGCATCAGTAAAGGGAAAGGAAAGATGAACAAGTATTGAAGACTTGTAATCATGTTGACATTTTGTTGTCAGACTTTATTTTTATTAATGTAATGAAGTTATTTAATTTTCCGCATATGAATGTTTGTATTTAAAGATTAGATAACCTGGGAGATTTTTTATTAATGTAATCCTTTAATGGGAAGGTTTATTATCTAATTTTATTATGATTGGTTAAATGGATATGAATGTTTTTATTAAGTGAACACCAAATCTTGAGGGAATGAAGTACCCTAATTTGGGGGGTGTCACAAGTTGGTATCAAAGCTTTAGGTTATGAACCTTAGGTGGGGAAAATCCTTAGGAAGTAACCTTTGAAAAGATAGTGGTGATAAACTCTTATCGAGTTTTAAGGAAGAAGTAAGAAAACACTTATATGCTTATGTGTTTACAACTTATGTGCTCGTGAGTGTCGAGTAGTAATGATTAGTATTTAAAACTTAAATATTTTGTTGTGAAGATGGCTAATCTAGGGGAATCCAGTCAGGCTAGGGAGGAAGGACCTTAGATGCCTAGTGAGGAGGAGTCTCGTGACATTCAGGTGGTTTGGGAACAACTACTTTCATGGGAGTCAGCTCCGTTGGTCACAGTGGTTGAGCATGAGGGTTTACCTGATGAGGATGCTGATGTAGAAACGGATGTGGAGGATCCCGTTGAGCTGCCATAGTTGAATGAGGATGACGAGGATGAGGAAGAAGATATTCCACTAAACTCGATCGCTACTCGTATGTACGACGAAGTGTATGACCGCAATGTGGAACTTCAGGATACCGTCAAGGAGTTGGAAGAGATAGTAGCTGAACAACGGAGCTCGATGGTACAGAAGGACAATGAGATCCAGGATCGAGAGGAACGTCTGAATAATGTCGGAGGGAAGTTGGTCCATAGTGAATAAGAGAATGAACAAATGACATCAGAGATTGCAAAGCTGAAGAACAATTTGAATGAAGAATCTACTAAGAGGGTAAGAGCCGAAGATGCGTACGAGGAAGCTTATCAATGAGCCGGGATAACAGAGAGAGACGCACAAGCAAAGAGGATGAAGATGGAGGAGATGAATAACGTATTCAAAACCATGATCAATCGAGCTCAAGATCGGGTCATGGGTTATCCAATTCAGTTTGAGACACTGCCATCGTTCATATTAGATCGCAGAACAATGTTCCAGATTATGGAGGAAGAGCGTCGTAAGGCTACACAGTATCTTAGTAGAACATCGTAGGGAATGTACCTGATATGCGATTAATAAAATGTTAAATAATATGTAAATCCCTAGTGATATGTAATCGATGGGATATGATGTTGATGTTATCCTGAGACTTTAGTAGTTCAGGAAAGTAATGTAAATAGTAGTGATGCTATGGTTCTTATGTTTTCAAAAAGATTATGAATGAATAAAAGTTATTATTTTATCTATTCAAAGTGTTATATGTTATGTGATAATTTCTTTTATGGGATGCAAGTTAAGTACAAAATACTTAAAAGAATTGAGAAATAATCTAATGGGTGTATTTTAACAGAAAATACCTCCAAGACGTCAACCACGACAGAGGACCCTTAAGGGATCTACTAAAAATAACAACGCCAAAGCTAACCCTGTTCAACAGCTTGTGACGTTACTGACGGGTGCTGTGACGCCCCCAAAATAGGTATACAACACCCATTCTGAGTCGTCAAATACATGGTACAGAAATAACTACAACTTTATTAATACAACTGTCGTGCAAAATACGACAACACTTAAACTGTGAGTTTAAATACAAATATTGTCGTCTAGACAATATCCACACTCAAATAAGTCCTCATTACAATTATTGATACACTATTTTACAAAATTGTGAGGACTACTAAAACAACTTTTAGAACAATCATTCCACACCCCGACTAGTACTCGCTACATTCTCGCCTCCTGAGAAGAAAAATGGAACAAAACGGAAAAGGGTGAGCTCAACTAGCCCAGTAAAGAACATTATGACTAAGATAACATAGAAAAAATTATTGTTAGTCCTCAACAGGGAAAAATCTAATAGAATACAATAGACAACCAGTTTTAAATCAATATTCGCAACGGAAATAATAATTCATTAGAAGAGTTAAGTAGAGAATGAAATCTACTATCTTCTATATATGAATTTAAAAGTTTATCGTCGATATTTTATCCCTGTAACATCAATCAATATATATCTGGAATCAAATATTCATCTTTGCACTACAGGCCAAAGATATTCATCAATTGGTCATGTTCATCTAAACACCTGTTCATCTTTGCACTACGGGCCAAAGATATTCATCAGAAATTATTCATCTTTGCACTACAGGCCAAAGATATTCAGTAATATCATCATTTTAGGACTGAGGATGATAAAAAATATTTTAAAGGAAACGAATCTAGTGAAACAAAATAACAAATATTAAGGATTCGTATTTCGGTTTATCCATGTCCAAAAATACCTCATAAATAATCATGGTAGAGTAAAATTCAAGAATGATCAAAACATAGATACAATCAAAGCTAGTATCCATAATAGATATTTTGGAGGAAAAAAAATTTAATTTTTCTGTGAATAGTGCCGTATACATGAATAGTAACCCCGACACTAAAAGATAAGAATTTCACAAGAAAAATCTTACCAATAGTCCGACATAATGATATTGAAAGAAATAATATCATTTTTAAAAAAAAATAATATCTCATACCTCGAAAAGAGCAAGATTACCGATTTGGAATATTGGATATAGAGTGAAGGAACTCGCACATAGTATAGAAACACTCAAAGTCATAAAATACTCACAAGAATACGCTCGATAATATAGAGAGAAAAAACTTGTGTTTCTGGTGTGATTTTCAATTCTAACCTAAACACCCTATTTATAAGAAAATGCTTAGAGTACCAAAGCAGAAAATTTAATAAAATATATTATTAATAATAAAAAATTCATACGCCTCCTTGGAAATCAGCTCTTAGCATTTCCCACATGCCCACCTTCTAGAAAAAGTAAGAAAAAACGTTTTTCATAAAATAAATAATTAAAACTTCCAAAAATCAATTATTTCAGAACTTCAATAATTCATAATAAATAGCCCTTTTGTCTGAAAAATTCAAACCACATGTCCTTTCCATAGGAAATTTCATTCTCTACAACTTTGTAAGTTTAAGTTTCTCCAAATTCCAAACAGAAATTGACCGAAATCCACAAACGGGCGATTTTACAAGCTATAATCAAATTTCAGTCAAGAAATGGGGTCCACAAACATGTTTAACATGTTATAAATATTTTTAGTAACAAAAATACGCTTCCTCCTCATATACTCATATATCACACATTCATTGTAAAAATATCACCATTATTATATTATAATAATATAATAAAATATTATTTTATCAGAAAAGATAAAATATCAATTTTCAACAATTGTCACTTTAAAATTTCTCTCCATCTATATCCACATAAAATGAATATTTTCCTTATCATATAAATCAACAATTAATTATTCACAAAAAAATATTACAGAATCACAATAATGACAACTAGGCCGTTTCCAGGAAAGAGGGGGCTTTCCAATAAGGATTTCTCCTTACTGGCGCGTAATTAGGTGACCAAACCTCTCCTTAGACATAACTTTCTAGACATTGCCAATAATGTTATCTAATAATATTATTCAGATAATATAAATTATTGCTCCGATAATGGAAAATACTGTGTAGTAACAATTATTGAAACAACAGTAATATAAAATATCAACGTAGCAATTATTGAATCAATAAAATAAAATATTGAACAGTAATTACTGTAACAATTATTGAGTACTGCCTTCTTACGTAAGAATCAATAATTGGTGCAATACTGTGTGCTACTGTGCAACAACGTGTATTACTGTGTTTTAACCACCAGGTATTCCAACAGTATTAATGGTAACAACTACGTCGTTATTTATAAACAGCTTATACTTGTCGTTTTCTTCATCCAATCGCTTTCCGTTATGGGGCCCACAAAAGATGCGCGCAGGTCGTCACGAATATTCCCGATGGAAGAATATTTCACGACCAAACGAATATTCCCCGACAACAATGAATATTTTATAACCACTTGCTTATTTAAAATATTTGCGCAATTTACCCATAACTAACAACATTAATCAATTCAACCCTTACTATTTCAAAATAATAAATAGAGAAATTCAATTTCATTTATAATAAGTTGGGGTCTTACAACCTCCCCTCCTTATGAAATTTCGTCCTCGAAATTGACGTACGTACCTGGTGTTTCGAAAAGGTGAGGATACCTCGCTTTCATTTTCGTTTCCAACTCCTAGGTTATTTCCTCTATAGCATGGTCCTTTCACAAAACTTTGACTTGTGGTATGACCTTTGTGCGTAGGACATGCTCTTTCCTATACAAGATCTTGGTGGTACCTCTTAAAGACGTTAAGTCTCTTGGCTATCTCATCTGTTTCTAAGTCAATAACGTGGTTTGGGTCTTTCACATATTTACGTAGCACATATATATGAAAAACATTATGAACACGAGACATACTTGGAGGTAACGCGAGTCTATAGGCCACATTTCCTACTCGGTCAAGAATCTAAAATGGACCAATAAATCGTGGATTGAGCTTTCCTCTCTTCCCGAATCTTGTAACTCCCTTCCATGGAGCAATACGTAACAATACATGATCCCCAATGTCAAATTCCACGCCCTTTCGATGAAGATCCGCATAACTCTTTTGTCGATCTTGTGCCATTTGTATACGTTGTCGAATCGTTTGGATCTTCTCTGTAGTCATTCGTACCAACTCTGGTTCCAACAACGTTGCTTATCCCACCTCATCCCAACATACTAGAGAGCGACACTTTCGTCCATA
This sequence comes from Panax quinquefolius, assembly GCA_020205615.1. Classification (NCBI taxonomy): domain Eukaryota; kingdom Viridiplantae; phylum Streptophyta; class Magnoliopsida; order Apiales; family Araliaceae; genus Panax; species Panax quinquefolius. Next base: position 39,846,802 of record CM035167.1, on the reverse strand, counting down.
CAATGCTTCAAATGGAGCCACACCTATACTTGCCTGATAACTGTTGTTGTAGGAGAATTCCACCAATGGTAGGTACTTATCCCAACTCCCTTTGAAATCTAGGACACAAAGTCTTAATAGATCTTCAAGAGTTTGAATAGTCCTCTCTGATTGCCCGTCCGTTTGAGGATGGTATGCTGAACTGAATCATAAATCCGTGCCCATAGCTTTTTGCAAGCTAATTCAAAATCGTGAAGTGAATCTTCGGTCACGATCCAAAACTATGGATACTGGCATGCCATGCAATCTCACAATCTCATTCACATACATATGAGCAAGACGTTCAAGGGAATAAATCTCCTGTATTGGCAAGAAATGAGCAGACTTGGTTAATCTATCAACAATAACCCAAATAACATTTATACCTTGAGAAACCGTGGGAAGACCCGTAACGAAATCCATGGTAATATGTTCCCACTTCCATTTTAGAATCTCAAGTGGTTGCAATGGACCCTTTGGCACTTGATGCTCCGCCTTTACACGTTGACAAGTTAAACACCTCGAGATAAACTTCGCGATCTCTTTCTTCATATTGTTCCACTAAAATGTATGTCGAAGATCAAGATACATTTTGGTACTCCCATGATGGATTGCAAATGGTGTGTTGTGTGCCTCCATTATGATTCTATGCTTCAAGTCAGAATCGTTAGGAACACAAAGTCTAGAGTTGACTCAAAGTATTCCTTCTTCATCGATTCTTGCTTCCGGAATAGCACCTTCTTGCACTTTTTTCTTCATACGCATAAGCTCCATGTTCGTAGCTTGAGCAGCTTTAACTTTATCAATTAAAGTCGGTTCTACTCGTATGCTTGATATCATCACGTGGGTACTTGGAGCCTTTATCTCTATCTCCACCCTTTGCAAGTCATACAAAATGGGCCTTTGTGTTAACAACGTTGCATTTGTACCCACATATGATCTTCTACTGAATGCGTCAGCTACCACATTTGCTTTTCCAGGATGGTATTGGATGGTATGGTCGTAATCTTTCAATAACTCAAGACAACGTCATTACCGCATGTTGAGTTCCTTTTGGGTGACGAAATATTTGAGACTTTTATGGTCTGAATATATTTTCACTTTCTCCCCATATAAATAGTGCCTCCAGATCTTTAGCGCGAAAACGACTGCTGCCAATTCTAGATCATGAGTAGGATAATTCCTCTCATACTCTTTAAGTTATCGCGAGGCATAGGCTATGACTTTCCCATGTTGCATGAGAACACATCCTAACCCTTTACCTGAAGCATCGCTGTAGATAAAAAATCCATTCGAACCAGATGGTATTGTCAGAACAGGTGCCGAAATGAGTATTCTCTTGAGATCTTGGAAACTCTTTTCGCATTCCTCGCTCCATACACATTTTGTATCTTTACAAGTCAGCTGAGTTAACGGAGTAGCGATTCGAGAAAATCCTTCCACAAATCTCCGATAATAAACAGCTAAGCCCAAAAAGCTACGTACTTCGGTCATCGATTTCGGTTGCTCCCAACTTTGTATTGCTTCAATCTTCACCGGGTCAACAGATACTCCATGTTTTGACACCACGTGCCCAAGGAATGGTACTTCCTCAAGCCAGAACTCGCATTTCTTCAGCTTGGCATATAGCTTGTTATCACGAAGCCTTTGCAATACCAGCTTCAAATGGTGCTCATGATCTTCACGACTTTTGGAATATATGAGGATGTCATAAATAAAGACGATAACAAACTGATCCAAATAATCCTTGAATACTCGGTTCATCAAATCCATGAAAGCCTCAGGAGCATTAGTCAATCCAAAACACATGACTAGGAATTCGTAATGCCCGTACCGAGTTCTGAAGGCAGTGTTTGGAATATCCTCAATTTTAACCTTCAGCTGATGATATCTAGAACGAAGATCGATTTTTTAAAAGAATTGTGCTCCTTGCAACTGGTCAAATAGGTCATCAATGCGAGGTAGCGGATACCTATTCTTGATGGTGACATGGTTCAATTCAGATAGTCAATTTTGGATACGACAATCCTTTCGATGTCGGGATTTTTGGATGTTTACTTGTTCTTTGGTGTTCTCATTTTAGGTGAGATTTGTTTGAAAAAACAAGTGAAAAAGGTCGACATGTATAATGTCGACGATGGATTTATTAAGAGTCGTGAGTTGGTTTTTAAATGGTTGTACCAACCACAATGAGAAAAGGTTTGCACATTGACCCGGTGATGTGTGACTTTGCTATACTCGAATCGGGAATGAAAGCAAGAGATTCGTTTAGGGTCAGGGGACTTGGTTATCGGGGGAAGGTGTTAGGCACCCAGACATCCGTGTTACCACGGTGGCCGCCTCTTTTCAAGAAACTATTATCACGTGTGTGTGTGTGTGTGTGTGGGTGATGTCTTTGTTATATGGAAGTTGTGCGAGGCCTCGTTTGAACCTATATATACGGGGTTTGAATTTATGTAAAAATTGATTTTTAGCGAGATATGGCGGTGATGTTTTTATAAAAGAGGTTTTCAAACCACGATGCTCAATAGGAATTGAGACCTTTTACACTCCCATTTTTTATTAAGTGATCGGCTTGATTGATTTTATTTGTGGATCTGAGGCATCCAAATGCGAAAATAATATACAAAAATAATGCCGACTTCCTCGTGGGTATGGAAACCATCTCGAGGAAATTGGACACCATGAGAATAATTTACAAAGTAACTACATTTGAAAATGTCCATCACGGGAACGAATCTAGATCGATGGGATGAATCTGTGATCACATGATTCTAAGCGCCGCACGAGAATCTTTGCAATTTATATGAAAGCGATAGCGTATATATATATATATATATATATATATATAAAATAATATGTAAATATATATATATGAGACATGATCACCAACCATTAAAAGCACCTCCATGTGGGATCGAGGAAAAATAAATAAAAGCCATAAAAAAGCGAAGGAAAGCGCCACGAAGGAAAAAATATAATATATATATATATATATATATATATATATATATATATATATATATATAATAAGCAATAAGCTTGCCGGATGTAAAATCCGGGCTCATCGAGCGAGTTCGACCACAGATTCATATATATATATATATATATATATATATATAAAAGCGAGTAAATGCATAGGATATAAAATCCGGGCTCATCGAGCGAGTCAGAGCCAGTTCGATTATATATATATATATATATATATATATATATATATATATATATATATATATATATATATATAACCAAAATAGGCTCATCGATACAAAATTCGACACACGGTTAATATATATATATATATATATATATATATATATAAATAAAAAGCGCTCGGGCCAAATGCAGGCTCAATCGAGGCATAACTTCGATAATGTTAGTCAATATATATATATATATATATATATATATATATATATATATATATATATATCTGATGAAAATGAAACCATGAGACCGAAAGTCAAAAAAGCAGCAACAACACGACTCTCAGCGTGTAGAAGGGTGTGTCAAAGATGAAGAGAGAAAGACTAAAAGTGTGTGAGAAGGCTTACGGTGATTTGATAAAAAGGCTTCTATATCTTTAGAGTGGGTAGCTCTTGGCTTTTTGTGGGTACAAAAAGAGGCTATATATGAGCTCACAGGTGTTTAAAAGTAGGAAAATACACTGTATGGGCGAGTGGTGGAAGTGAATTGTGCAGGGTTTCCCGTCTTTTTCTCTTTTAAAATCAGCACCCCAAGCCCTCTATTTATAGGCATATTAGCAGCGAGGTGTACTGCTTGTTGAGCCATGAGTGTACCGAGAACTGACGGGTTGGGCGGGGTTTTTTGGGTCGAGGTCGTCTCGAAAATCGTGCACTCGAGGCATTGTAATGTCCACTCGAACTTTTCGAGAAGTGCAATCAGGGCATCCGTTTGAGGTATACAGGACCTATTTTGGACCGCCGTTGTCGAGAGTTATCACGATGGCATGGGATTAGAGTTTGTCTTGAAGTCATTGAAGATGGGGCGATGCCCTCGGTCTTGAGCTTGACTTTCATCCGTTACCCCGCACTGATAGTCACTCGGGATTGGTTAGTCTTGTGGGACATTGTTGCGTAGAGGCGTGATGTGGCATCGTGTTGTGAGATAGCGATGTTGCCCCTCCATGGGTATTATCGCCGGATTGAAATTTGATAAAATGAGGCGTTGCTCGAGACTTATTTGAGATTGGGCTTGCTTCTGCAATTGTTGAAGGTCCTCATTGTCATCTTTGAGGTGTGTACTGTCTTCCGATGTTATTCTTAGGGTTGGTGCGGTGCATCTCGTTGTAGTGCAGAGATTGAAGTTGGTCGCATTTGAAACAAGCATTTCGGGGTTATCTCAGAAATTGCATTCCTTGGGGTTATCACGAGGTTGGTGGCTATTCCATGGTTGGGGTGAATTTGGATACCTCGGGGTTATCTCAAGAGATTAATCGGTCTTCTCGGTGTGTGTTCGGTATTATATCTGCGAGGGCCTCGGGGTTATCTCAGAGGTTGGATTTGGTTACTCCAGATTGCGATCAGGGGTTTGATCTTTGAACTTCCGGTAGTATCGGTATGGATTTGGATTGTCTTCGGGGTTCCCTCTTAAAAAGGCGAATCATCCTCTGCTGATGTTAGTAGTGATGGTCTGAGAAAATTTTGAGTGTGTCTGAGATGCCCTCTTTATCATACTCATGCATGGCGATGCATGGGTAGGATAAAGAATCTAATTTACTTGAAAAATGTAACAAGACGAACATGGTACTATGGATAGCAACATGATGCAAATGTATGATGCATGTGTATGGGGTTGTAGCCCAACATCTTTGGGGATGATTATTGGATTCCTGTTGCTTATTTGGGGATTAGCAATCTTGACGGATTCGATGTGTAAGCCAGAATCTGTTAGGATGTTGATGTTGGAGTTATCACCAAATTCTGTGTTTTGATTATGACTTGATCACGAAGATGTACCTCTTATGTGTAAGAGATGCGTGGGGATAAAGCTTGATACATTTGAGGATGTGTATAACATATTCCATCATCTATCCTCTTTGATAACGTTGACCTTTCTGGTTAGTATCGCGAATATGTCGAGATCTGCTTTGGATTCTTGCCAATGACAAATGTTGTCGGGGATGCGACCTTCGTTGGCGTGTACTTCAAGACATGTGAATCAGCGGTTGAAAAATCTGTGGGATATCTTGTCAAGGTTGCTTGACCTTCGTTGGCGTGCAATTTGAGACTTCATTGAGATGTCGAGGTTGCTTGACCTTATTTGTGTAGATCAATGGAGCATTGCGTTGTGACCCCGTATGGGATATTTTGGAATTCTGAGCGGTGGGTGTGAAAACCTCGGATAGCTCTAGAGTTACGATAGGTTTAATGCTATCGACTGAAATAACGTCAAGGTTGCTTGACCTCAATTGACATGTGTGTCGATGGCTTGAATATACGTTGTAATCCCTGGTGATTTCACGTTGTAACCCCGTCGAGGATCTCTCTGAGGGACTTATGAGTGAGTGCATAATAATCGCCTGACCCTCGATGCTTTGATGGGTTTACTTGCCATCGGGTGAGATAACGTCGAGGTTACTTGACCTTCGTTGATAGGTGTGTCGTGATGACGTGTTGTTAACCCGATTGAGAGCACGTTTATTACTCCGAGGGATATCGTTGTAACCCGTCGAGGATATACGTTATAACCCGTCGGGGATATCGTTGTAACCCGTCGAGGATATCTCGTGAGTAACGACGAGTCGAGTGACATCGGACTGTATAAGGTATTGCAGTATGTGATTTGTGACAAATGGGATCATTGGTAGGGTATACCTTGTATTTAGGTGACTACCGATGAGTCTTTGTACAAATTCAAAGTCTCATCGAGAAGACCGAGGATTTGTATGCGGTTTTGCTCGATCGCGTGGCATTTTATTCTCGATTTGACCTTTCTAGTCGTAAGAACTCCGTTTCAACTTCGAAGGCTGGACCAAGTAGGAGGGTGGGACCCCCATAGGGGGAGCAGCGAGGTGCACACTGCTTGCGGCAGAGTGGAGCTGCTGGTGGCGTGGTGGATATAAATCCTGGTTGGTCTTCTGAAGTCATTTTCAACTCGCTTCGCATAGAAAACCATGAGCCATCTTGGATCTGCTTTGAGTTAGGTGCTTTACGCAAATTACATCTTACCGTACAAGTGTTCTACACTATCACAGTAGCGTATGCATGTATTTTTTCCGGTTTACATCAGTTAGATTGTGAGTTATCATACGAAATGCATCTAAACACATAGTAGTGATTATGTATGCACAAATGACTTGATAAAAATATTGACATAGTAAATGTTAGTATTAAACCATCTTTGAACATAATGATGTGAAAAAATTTGACTTGAGAGCAGTCAATTGGCACCTTTTTTACGCTATTTTTTGTCTATTTGAGGTCGATGAGCAAAAGGTAGAAAAGGAAAAGTACTCCTAGCATTGAGGTTGGCCTTGTGCATGATGATTTTAATTTTTAATGCATATATATTATGTATATGACTTTGGGGCGGTGTCTTCTTGAATGGCCACCTAGACATGCTATGTGCATGTGGATATCTATTTTCAAAGGGACTATGGCAAAATTTTTTCAAATGTAGGCATTGGGTAGTCATGCATTTTAACTCTATTATATGTTAAAGTAAATGCATGCATGCATATAGTCATAAATGCATTTTTAAAAGCTCGAGTAAGGAAATACCACACCCTTTACGAGGTGATTTGGAGACTTGTTGTCGGATATTATGGATCCGGATCGGTAGAAGCGGTTCTTCTAGGGATAAGCTTACGGCGTCTGGCGGAGGGCTTTGAAGTGCCTCGTCCTCGTTACATGTAGACTGACCTCGTCGGTTGGTGGAGCCGTGATCGTCTGTCGGTAGATGTTCGGGCGTTGAGGGCGAGGAGGCGGATATTCGATTGAGGATCCGCTCTGCTTTGCACATGTCCCTCGCGAGGAGCTTAGAGAGCATTCGGTGGTGAACCCGGAGTTCTTTGGGTGATTTGGGTAGAACATCCATCGATGTATTTGCATGCTAACGAGGTATGGCGTTAGACTTTGATCTTCCTTCTTTCTATTGATGAGGATTAAAGGGTTACGATGTTGATCTGCATTTCATGCGGGTTTCGAGTTTTTACGACCTCGAGGAGGCGGTTTAGCATTCACTCCATGTACCGGACTTCATCATCGACTATAGGCGGTAGTGCATGAGTGGGGATTTGGGGCATTCTTCTCCATCCTTCCCCGTCGATGTCCACAGGGTTACCTCGGGGCTTTATCGGCGATGGTTTCATCGGACTTCGGTCCTCCATCTCTTTGGATTGCGAGGTGATGATGGCGCCTATGGATTGGCGATTTATCACGGTATGGAGTTTGGAGGGGGCGGTGCCTTGCATGGCGAATATTACCCTCTTCGTCGAGATCCTTATTAGGAGTTCGGCGGGGCGCTCGAAAAGCGGGGCTGTCCGTTCGGGTCCTTTGGCGTAGATCTTATATGGCGGGCTATTTGGTGAGCCCCATGCACGATGATGTCGGGATCGGGGATCGCGTTCTGCGGCGATTGTTCTGATGATCATTCGAGAGGTTGCCATATGAGATAACTCTTCCACGGTATCTTTTCGCTTTGGTCGACGCCACACGCGATGTGGACCGTATAGGAGAAGTATGATTGGGGCTCTTACACCTTTGCCTATTTCCTCGGGGCATCGCGTGCGCTCACGAGGTTTAATGAGGCTTGGCTAGGATTTTACCCATTTCTACTTTGGTGAGTACTTCTCTTGTCTTTTCCCATTCATAGGTTAAGAGTGTTTCTTGATAGTAGATGTTTTGCCATTGTGTTGGCGATTTTGGGCTATGAGAGGCTCCCGTGTTTTGCGTCTGTGAGTGTGTTGGGTTTAGATACCTATCCACGAGGGGCGACGATGGCACCATTCTATTTTCTTTGGAGGTCCATATGGTGAGGATTCACTCACTTCTTGCATGTCTGTTGGAGTTCTTGTGGTGGTACCATTACATGGATTCCCTATTCGGGGAGCATTTGACCATCGGCTTTGAGGATGGACATCCGGTGGAGTCGAGTATTTGATCTCTACCGGAGAGTTCCTCTCTTCAGCGATGGAGGTGGGAGCTCTATTTAGGGGAGGCGTGCTATTAGGAGCACACACAGGGGAGATCCGTATCCGATCTTGCCTCCTGCAGGCGTCGTTGGCCCGTATCACGATCGATCACCATCTTGATATCCCATTGTTGGGGGTTGCGGTTTTGCATTATCGAGAGGTCCATGTACTCGAGAGCGTTCGGCGGTGGTGGTCCCTCGCACTATTGGAGCCCGATCCGCGCCACCGGTTTATGGGGATATGGTTCAGGATCTTTGATGATGATGGATTGGGTAGCTTGTGTAGAGCTCGACTCATATGACCCAGATTGATAGCTTGACGGCGGTTGGATCGAGCACATATATTTATCGGCATTTGGGCGAGAGATCCGGTGAGGCGGAGTCATTTGTTCCTTCGGCTCGGTCTTTGGCCCCTCGAGACGACCCATTTGGTTTTTGCGGCGCAGATCCTCCTCTTTATAGGCTGACATCCTGTTGATAGAGATCCGGTGACTCGGGAGGAGTTACATCGGTGGGCGAGGATTGAGGGCGTGAACATCGAGACCACTGGTTTTCTTGATGTATATTCTCGTTATATCTTTTGATAGGCCTCTGTTAGATATTGGGTGGTTGTTCCCCATTCTCGCTATATCTTTTGATAGGCCTCTGTTAGTAGTAGTAAGGCGGTTGTGCCCCATTTCCACTGTATTTGTAGTATCTGGTGATGTATTAGATGATGATATACTTAGGAATGTATGCACCATTTTTCATTCCTATATCATATTGCCATCCATTATCATTATCATGTATCATATTATGCATATGTATGTATGTCGAGGAGATATTCGGCATTGACCCTGAATGGTCTTATGACACGGCCCACACAGATGTCTTCTTGACGAGTTAGTAGTATAGATCATACCCCACCGTCGGTGGTGGCATTAGGTATCGATCGTGAGTGCGATAGCATGTCACCCCAGATAGGGTGTGTTGTAGATCGATTCTTTCTGACATACCATGACTTTATTGCCTTTTCGGGTTCTGCGGGATTTGTAGGCGGGATCTTTAGAGCATTGGGGCTACTGATAAGGCGGTATTCGTTTTGGCACCCATGAGTTGACTCTACTACGGAGGAGTATGCACGTTTGGCGATCTTGCCTTTAGGCGGACCTTGCGTGCATCTAGCTTTGGGAGACATGAGTAGGCGATTCATGACTCTCTCACGAGATTGAGAGCTAGTGAGTAGTGCGAGATGGTGACATCTAGCCATGTGATATCTCGGCGTTTTTTGTATGATGATTTGGCTCGGAGGATAGCTATTCACGATATTAGGGATTTCACTTGCCGGAGGACCATTGGCGTTTGGCGAGTTGATGTCTTGATCTTTATGCGTCTTTGTATATGTATATATGCCACGATATATGGATGAGATAGACATTGGTGTTATTATGGTGTGAGAGCTCTTAGGAGAGGTCGCACCATTGTACCTATGATCGTAGCGAGAGACCTGCGGTCGGCATCCTATTGTTTGCGTATCCTATGAGAGTGTTCACGGGGAGTTGGTCATGTTATGCGTGTGGTTTATGTCACACTTGAGGCCGGTTGGTACCCTTAGGCGACATGGGTATTGCTTCTCCCATGATGTGGCTATATGTCATACTCCTTTCGACCATCGAGTGTCTGAGATGCTCGATCTGGTCGCATTTTTGGCGGATATCGAGAGATCCATTTAGCATATTCTTTGTGCTCGGGGCTTTGCTCACCATCTGACTTCATTACTCGCGCTCGGGCATGGATTTCCTCCCTCTGGTGGCTTGAGGGTGTGACTACTTATCACCTTGCTTGGTAGTGATGTCGCGATTCGACCCGGTTCGAGATTTTCATCCTTTCGAGGCGATAGGTCGGCGTTGACTTCTCGATATCTCTCGGTGAGAGGCCCGATCCGTGTGTATGCTTGTTGGGATCGGCGTGAGATAGCTGCTTTTTACATCGGTCGTCCGGTTATTCTGCGAGTATTCGCATGGATGGAGCGGAGATTTTATCGGATTATGGCGATATTTGCGATCTGGGAGGAGCGAGAGTTAGCGATGTAGAGCCTATGGAGGACATTGATACCTACATCGAGGAGGAGCCATTTCTTTGGGTTGCCGACATTTCTTCCGGATTCTCCTAGTACCGATCTTGTTGTGATTGACACTCGGCCGCGATACTTAGAGCGAGTCTTCATCGATGACCTTTGAGAGAGACCAGATTCGATCTATGATGTCATTGCTCTTGATGTGAGGCGGCAGCTCTATTGGAGAGAGGCGAGGCATTAGATCGCGAGAGAGATCATTGTTGTTGGCGGGATGAGGCTATATCGACCCGGAGATGCGATGATAGTTGGCGGGATAGTCTTATATCTGCTGCGGGATGTAGCAAATCACGAGATAATCTTTGCGGTGAGGTCCCTTACCCTTTGGCATGATCGCGAGAGATGAGCGCATATATTGATGATCATATGGTCACCATATACGGATGGCTCTGAGATCTTTTGGGTCGTGTGGATATTCTCATCTGAGGAGACCACGACTTTACCTCCGTCTTACGAGAGAGGGGCGCCATGTTGGGCTTGTTAGCTCATATATATCACGACTTGTAGATGAGCTTGTATTTACACAGGACTAAGCTTAGCCATTTTGTCATATCTGATTTACATTGTATATATATCAAACGACATATATATATGAGGGAAATATATTTTGGATCACTTCCCTTTTAGATATGCCTTCTTTATTTGCTTGATATTTTTTCTTTGCTTGAGGGCTTGTGATCTTGATGTATTACGAATTCCTCTGGGTGGATGGACATTGAGTTGTCTCTGGATAGTTTAGAATGGATCATCGATCTCTATGTATCCTACCATCTTTGGTGTCTTGGGACTTGTTTACGGATGGAAATGTGGAGAGGAGTGTGGCTTTCCTCTACGAGATTGTGCGCACCACGGATGGTGCTTGATACTTCTATTTAGGAGAAGCCTAGTTAATTCCACCTCTTATGGATTGGTGTTGCTCTTGAGGTATGTGCATGACTTAGATGGTGGTAGAATCTCTATTTGGGAGGAGTTAGGGTAATTCCATCCCTTTAGTGCGAAGCGAATGAAATGTAGTGGATTGAAGGATGATCCCGAGTACCAGTTGACAAGGGTTTGTGTTTTGGTAGGGGTGAGGCGCGCACCATGAATGGCTGCTACGTACTCTATTGAAGAGGAGATCGGTCTGCGTAGTTTGAACTGGTGTAAGAGGTTTCAGCGTTATATATGGTGAAATGGTGTAGGAATGTTTTGTTGTTTTTGTTTGAGGAGAAAAGGGTAGAAATGTTTTTGTTGTTTTTGTTTTTTATTGCGGTAGGGCCATATAACATGGTTGCCTACGTACTCTCTGATGAGAGAGGAGATCGGTCGGCGTAGTTAGCCCCTCGAGGGGCGAGAAGAAAAGCGTGATCCATGTATGCGGTCAGTGCGGGGAGGAGAAAGTTTAATCTAGGTTGAGGATAAAGCTGCGGTATGAGAAGTTTGATCCCGGTATGGGTAGCCAAGCTATAAGCATGAAGAGGTTCAATCGCGGTGGGATGACCTAAGTTGTATGAGTATGAAAAGGAGAAAGCCATTTGCTTTGGCTTGAAAGTACGTTTCCACGAGGGGCAAAGTGTAGAAAAGTTGTATGTGGTAAAGGGTTAAAAAGCCGGAATATTTGGTGACACGATGATTATGCACCGGGGTGTTTCTTTGGTTACTTGCCGGACATATACCGTTTCGGTGTGCGAGTTGATGAGTTGTGGAAATTCATCGCCGTCCATTTCTTGCAATCTGAGGCGCCTCTGTCGATACTTCCTTTGACAATAAGCGGGCCTTCCGGTTTAGGGCGAATTTTCCTTTAGCTTTGATCTTGGTTGTCGAGAATCTTCTTCAAAACCAAGTCGTATTTGTTTAAGCTAGTAGTAGCAGACTTTTTTGTTGTAGGATCTGGCGATCCTTTGTTGATATAATTGACCATGGAAGATAGCGCGGTTCGCCTTTCGTCTATTAGAGACAATTGGTGATACATCTTGTACCCATTGGTCTTCATCCGGTGGCGTCGATCGACACTCGAGAGATTCCATCTCAACTTCTATGGGAGAACCTTTGCTTCCATCCCATAGGTTAAAGCGTGAGGGGTTGCCCGGTGGAAGTCGCATTGAGGTTACGTAGGCTATGAGTCGGAGGCGATAGGTCGAGGCCAATCTTTGTGGTTGGCGGACATCTTTTGCATAATCTTCTTGATGTTTTTTGTTAGCAGCTTCAACAACACCGTTCATCTTGGACGATAGAGATGTGAGTTGAGATGTTTGATGTGGAATTTCTTGCATAATTCCTCCATCATTTTGTTGTTGAGGTTCTTGGCATTGTCGACACGATCACCTACGGTTGTCCATATCGACAAAGCGACATTGTTTACGATGAAAGCAATGATGACTTCTTTAGTAAGTAACAGGGAAGGAGGTTGCTTCTACCCACTTGGTAAAGTAGTCGATCGTGGTGAAGATAAATCGGTGACCATTCTTGGCTTTAGGCTCGATGGGCCCGATAACGTCCATTCCCCACATTGAGAAGGGCGAGGCGAACTCGTATTGTGGAGTTCGTGTGGAGGGCGTGTATAGCATTCCCATGAATGCTTGATAGCATCTTTTGGCGTGGTCGTTCTGATCGACTTTGAGAGATAGCGATAATGTCCGTCACGAGGACTTTCTTGACAAGGAGGAGCCACTCATGTGGGGGCCACTGAGACTCCGCCATGGATTTCATCCATAAGCCTTTGGGCTTGATCTTTGTCTAAACATCACGAGGAGACCTAGTCCTGCATCTCTTTTGTAGGCGCATCTCCACTCGGGTAGAATTTCATAGCAAGTCGATGGATCCGCCTTTTCTCGGTCGGGCTCGCCTCGGTGGGTGTAGATCCATCTCGTAGATATTCCTTGATATGTTGATACGAGGATGTTGGATGGGAGGTAGCTCATCAGATACTTCTCAACGTAATTCCCATAAATTTGGGGCCTTGTGCGGGGAAATTGTGGCGCTTTCGGCAAATGTTCTTTTATGCGATATGCGAATCGAGGAGGCCAAAGTTGCTAATGCGTCCATGAAAGTCATTTCTATTACGAGGAACATGTAGAAAGGAGATTTTTTGAACTCAAAGCCATCTCAAAACACAGAGTGGTAAAGGCGACAAATGTAATTCCTTGGTTTGATAGATTACGGTGGATTATTCGATTACTGACTCGAATCTCAAAGGCGAGTTAACGCACGATGCCCGTTGAGCGGGCAAGTTTTAGCCCCATGAGGCGACCTTCATACTCGGCCGTATTGTTGGTCTTTGACAAACTGTAATTTGTGATGACGGGATCTGCTCCCGTGTCGAGATACTAGAAGCTGCTCTCGGCTCAGAACCTTCCATAATAATGGCTCCATCAAAATACATCTTCCATGATTGGGCGTATATCGTTGATGATGGTGTTCTTTGCTTTTTGTCATTACTCCTTCATCGGGAAATATGTTTCAAGGGTTTGAAATCCCACGAAGGTGCGGTGGCGATTGATCGCGATTCCTTGACCTTTGATGGACTTTTGAGTCACATATCTCGATGTCAAATTGTTGTAGGATCATTTGCCATCTGGACGATCGGCAATTTAACATGGGTTTGTTGAACACGTGCTTGAGAGGATCCCGCGGGATATGAGATGGGTTGTGTGACCATGGAGGTAATGTTGTAACCTCATGGAGCCCATGCTAAAAAAGCACAACCGTCTTTTCGATCGAGTGTACTTGTGTTCCTTCTTCTTTGAACCTTTTCTTTGAGGTAATAGATAGCTCGTTCTTGGCCTCTATCGTCTTTCTACGTCGACATGCGACCCATGGCATTGTCACTTATGGACGGTACATGAGCAGGGGAACATCATCCTGGGTGGTACCAAAGCGGGGAGCTTTGACTAGTTGTTTCTTGATTGTAAGGAAGGCATTTGGCACTCATCATTCCATTTCATGGAGGAGTTCTTCCTTAATAAGCTTGAGATTGGCTCACGAGGTTCTTTGTGAGTTGGGAGATAAACTCTTGATGAAGTTGATTCTTCCCAAAAATCCGTATTTCCTTTCTGCATCGAGGAATGGGCATTTCGGTGATGGCTTGGATTTTGGCGGGATCGGCTCAATCCCTTTGTGGTGACTAGAAATCCTAGCAACTTGCACGATTTAACGCATGAAAGGCGCATTTAATTGGATTCAACTTCAAAGTTGTACTACATGATGACTGTTGAACAACTTTACGAGATGGTCTATATGGTCATCCTCCTTAGGGACTTGACAATGATGTCATCACGTAGATCTCGATCTCTTTATGCATTAAGTCGTGGAAAAAGAGCCATCATAGCTTCGTTGATAGGTAGCTCGGCATTGATGAGGCGAATGACAACCGTCTATAGCAAAAAGTTCCCCAAGGAGTGATGAAAGCGGTCTTCTCACGATCTTCCTCGGCAACCATGATCGATGGTACCCATGTAAAAGCAATCAACAAAAGAGTACATGTCGTATTATTGCTTTGATATTATCGATGAGAATGTGGATAAATGGCGGGAAAGCTATCTTTTAAGCAAGCTTTATTCAAGTCCGGTAATCCAAACTCGCACCTTCCCTCGAGGTTTTAAATGCAGGCACGATGTTGGATATCCACTCGGGATATGTAGACACCATGATGATGCCGACTTGAAATTGTTTCACAATTTCTTCTTTCACCTTTAAACTCCATTCGGTTTCAATCGCTTTGAGTTTTTGCTTGGTGGCTTAAATCCCTCTTTAATGGGAAGGCGATGAAGGACAATGTCGGTGGACAAACCCACCATGTCTTCATGAGACCATGCAAACACATCACGGAATTGGGTTAATAAGCGTAACCATGTCATTTAGTTGGTTTGGGGTAAGGTGCGAACCAATCTGGATTAACTTAGGGCTTTCTAAGGTTAGAGATTGAAAAAGTGGTTTGATCGAGGTTGGGTTTGGGTTTGTCTTTGACCCATTCTTGAATTTTGGAGGCACCTCGATGTCATCTGTATATCCATCGAAATTTGAATTCATCTCTACATCAAAAGTACAATCCTTGTGTAGGAGAGGCATCGTATCATAAATCTGAGGCACATCTAAATTGAGTCACTGAAACAAAATATGCTTTCACTTAGTATATATGAAATGTGTTGATCATACGGTGTTAGCATATCTTGGCAAAATAAAGCGCTATATCTTGTATGCAGAAAAAGTAGCGGTTATTATATCTCTGAGGAGAAAGAGTTTACGCGGTTTTACCCTCGACGACCCAATCGAGGAATGTTGTTCCAATTAGCGAGGCAAAAGTCAGGTGGATGATGATGATGGAGGGATTGTCATCATCCTCCACATCCCGAATGATGGCCATTACGTGCAGGCGATCATAAATGCAGGGTGTATCTGTTGGTATGTTCATCATGAGCGATGATCGTATCTGGGACATCATCCGTATAGCGTCTTGCTTGATTCTTCGTTCCTCTTCTTCCCGCTGCGGGATTTGGAACAAAGATTTCTTTCTCTTTTCACCGATGCGGCTTGGGACATAACATAGCCATTACATTGGTTTGGCACCTTCTACTGGGGAGGTTATGCGGACTCGAGTTTGAAGGCGAAGATAAAGCGCCACATGGTTGGTGAAGGAATCTGCTGATGTTTATGAGGATTCTGTGACTAGAAGCTGGAAGAATAGCCTAGCCAATTTATTTCGACTTTTGCTTGGTTAAGCGAATTGGGTACTTGATACCACAGCGATCTTTACCTGACCCTTGTCGGTTTATGACCTGATGACATCATTTCTTGAGTGGGTGAGCATTACCTCGGCGAAATCTTGGGTTGAGGCGATGGTGCTCAATAGCATGGTATTGGGTGTTGCTTATTTCAAAGCATGGCCCGATTGGTTCTACATCGCATTGGCATTGATGAGCGGCATGTCCCGTCTTTGAGAATCTCGGTTCGGCGTTATTTGTGACGGGCTATTGTTGATAATGTATTTCAATTGTTTGGTGAAGAGTGGAGAATTTGCCTTGACCATATGAATCCATGGTCGTCCCAAGAGCGAGGTTGTATCCGAATCTATCTTGAGCACATGGAAAGATCGCGAGAATGTGTGAGGACCAATTTTGATTGGCGATCTCGATTACTCAAATAGATTTTCTGGCGGGCTCCATCAAAAGCTTTGATGATAGTATGGCTACTCGAATTCGGTTGAGATTGATATTCATCTTCACCAAGGTAGCGTATGGGCGGATATTGAGAGAGGAACCTCCATCTATTAAGACTCCGGCTACCATATATCAGGAGGACAAGGCCATGATATGCAGCGGTTTGCAATGGCCAGGTCCCTTGGTGGTATGTCATCATCGGTGAAGGATATCACATTGTTGTTGAAAATGTGATCAACCATATGTTGAAACTTTTCGTATCCGCGATGTGGGAGATAGGCTTCTTCTAGAACCTTTAACAAGACCTTCCGGTGATTCTCGGAAGTTAGGACCAAGTCAAAATTGATATTTGTTGTGGAGCTTCTTTCGAGCTTAAAACCACCATAGTAGCTTCATTTATGACCCATGGTAGCGGAGGAATTTTCAATCTTCTCCATGGGTATTTTCCCTTTGATTTGGTGGTAGGCTTCATCATCACCCGATGGGGGAGATCTGATGGATTTTCTTGACTTGCGGCGGTTGTATGTGAGGTGGATCCTTCACCTTCTCCATAATTCCACGGAACCTTGCATGTGAAGCTAACAATAGGATATTGTGCTCTGCATGACAAGTTGATTGGCTCGGGGCGGCCACTTTCAAAGGATTGTTTCCTCCCTTGAGTTGAATTGTTGGCGTTGTGAGTAAAGGTATTAATCCCATCGTTTTAGTGGATATATTGCTACCACACTCTTCCACTTAGTAGGGCTGCGCATCCTCACTTTTGCGCGTAACACGATGTATGTCGTTTATCTGCTAGGCGCGAGGACACCTTGTCGATTAGATTTTGAATAAGGTGGCGGAGTGCCTGACATTCTTACTGTCTTTGTGACCACGAGGTGGGAGTGATATTGACATACTCCATCGAGTTGTACCATCGACGAGCGGGGTTGATTGGAGGTAGAAAGGGCTGATCCTTCCTTCATTGATTAACATATGAAGGATTTCCTCCATAGGTTGGCCCCGAATAGGTGAATTCCCTTTTGTTGGCGAAATCCAAGCGGGCTTTGGCATTTGCTCTCTTTGTCACTTTGTCTTCGGCATTTCATTTTACGAAAGTGGCGAGGAATATTCATGACAGAGGTAGGAGGCTGGCATGCTCTGGTGATTAATTGGCGAGTCACTTGATCTTTGATAAGTCACTAGATTCATGATTGTTGATTTGTTTGTAGAGAGAGCTTTCATCTTTCGTTCCATTGTGAATTGGAACTTGGCATAATCCCATCTGTCATCACCGTCTTTGATGGTGCAGGAAGAATCACATTTGAAGTTGGAACTCATCCATTGCTCGATTAATCATGTTGACCTCTTCTTCTTTGTGTTGAGGAAGAGGGTTGTCTTGAACATGAAATTTGATCGGGTTTGGTGACTCTGATCTCCCGTTGTCTATTAGGTCACTGGATCTTGTGTTTCAAGGCCCAACAATCCACGAGTATCATGTCCGGTGCCCCGGCATGATAAGCACATTTCTAGCGACATTGAAACCCCGTCCATTAGAAATTTTTGGTGGTGGAAGAAGATCGTAATTTTCTTACGTGTTGTTGTCGGAAGATTTAAGAATGTTCTCGAGGTATCCCCTAAGGGTGTAAACACTCGAGGCGTTTGACTTCTCCACCTTTTGGTATTGGAGGGTTTCTGATTTGTCTTTGGAAAGGGAGTGTAGTTTCTCCTTTGAATAGGCATGTTTTGATTGCCTTTTTGCCCTGTAGTATCGGGGAAACATCTTCCTCTTTCTTTTTATGGACCCTCAGAGAGTTGTTCCCATAATTTCAGATTGGATGTGATCGACTGATAATGACTTTGAGTGCGACTAGGTCTTGAATCTTTCGACTTCAATCCCATCTCGGCCGTCTCCCCATGTTTGACCATTTGAGAAAATGGTTTTTCGATCTTGGCTAAAACTCTCTCGTAGAAGGAGCTTCTTGTATGTCTATGAAAGTCATGACCATTTCGATTACGTCATGGAAGGACTAACTTAGGCGACCAGGCGTCTCTCCCCTGGGCATACTCTCTGAAAGACTCGTTAATTTGTTTCTTGATCTTGGTAATTTGATCTGGGTCGAGGAGCCATCTGAGTTTGAAAAGCTGTATTGAGTGAGGAAGGCATGTGCTAGCTCTTCCGACTATGGATTTTGGAGTTGTCTAATCTTGTGTACCCTGAGCAGGCTTCTCGGTTAGACTCTTTTGGAACAATTGCATTACGAGAGTTTTCATCTCTCTGCATAGGATCCAAGTTCTCGATAAACACTTTTAAATGTGTATAAGGATCTCTAACCCGTCGTATTTTTCAAAGTCGGGAGTTTTAAATTTTTACGGATAATGAACACGGGAAAAATACACGAGATCGACATATGAAACACTCCGTGTGTTCAATTCCTTTGATAGCGTGAAGGGTCTCTTCCATTTGGAGGACTTTCTTTTTGATGTCACGATTATGCGGATCTCGAGTGGGATGGGTAGCATCAAGAGTTTTGTTGGTCGTATATCAAGTGTGGTTCGAGGTATGGTAATGACTGGATTCCTCCTTGTGTGGAGGATTCGGTATGTCTGGTATTACGACGACGACCTGTGTGGTGGTGTAATTCTTTGAGTAGAAACGACCAAATCTGTAATTTGTTTGCTTAATCAAGTGAATTCTTTTCGAGAAAGCTGGATTAAGTTCGATGCAGTCGGATGGCGACATGATTATTTGTAGGGCTGTTGCCTTTTGGACTTTTGAGCGGGTAGTAGGTCGATTGATTCCCTGAAAGACTTGCATAGTTTAGTCTTTAGGGGAATGTATATAATAACATGCTTTATGTGATGTGTCCATTTAGGAATTTTATATCTGCATAGCGGATGTCATTTGTTTGTAGCATGTTAATATGTATGTGTACACATTTCTTCATATTTCTCATTACATGGAGATAGATATGGAATGAAATTACAAGTAATTGTGTTTACAAGTAATTGAAATGAGAGCATGAAGAGACTTTCCTCCGTTTTGGGTTTATCGGTGACCTATCTTAGGTTACTCTCATGACTTTTTTTGGCATGAAGGTTCCCAAATCATGCAATCTACTAGGCGGGAAGTTAATCAGGTCTTTCATTTGGGGCGAATTTGGGTGGTGCCTTTCACGAGCCTCGGAGAATTAGTCTTCTCACGAGTCCGGTAATCAAACAAGCGGGATAGCCTCTGGTGGAGGACCACACAACATACATTCACATACATCGCGTCTCACCGTATGAAAATGATGACATGTGTATGAAGCACTAATATCCTGGCGAGTTATGGTGCGAAGCACTAATATATAAGTAGTTATGGTGCGAAGCACTAGCATCCTGGCGATTATAGTGCGAAGCACTAAGTGCAAATAAGGAAATGCATTCGTACACATTCATCAAAATGTAAATGCAACATCCACACACAAGCGAGATAATAGTTTTGAAAAGATTGTAATAGCGGCTTAAGTCCTCTTCTTTGGAGTCCCAGTGAGTCGCGCCACTGTCGGCGTCGGGATTTTTGGATGTCCCTTTCAGTTACTTGTTCTTTGGTGTTCTCATTTTAGGTGAGATTTGTTTGAAAAAACAAGTGAAAAAGGTCGACATGTATAATGTCGACGATGGACTATTAAAGTGCTTGAGTTGGTTTTTAAATGGTTGTACCAACACAATGAGAGAAAAGGTTTGCACATTGACCCGGTGATGTGACAACATATATCTGGTCGGTGAAAGCAAGAGATTCGTTTAGGGTCAGGGGACTTGGTTATGCGGGGGAAGGTGTTAGGCACCCCAGACATCCGTCATTACCACAGGTGTGTAGCCTCTTTTCAAGAAACTATTATCTGTGTGTGTGTGTGTGTGTGGGTTGATGTCTTTATTATATGGAAGTTGTGCGAGGCCTCGTTTGAACCTATATATACAGGGTTTGAATTTATGTAAAAATTCAATTTTAGCAAGATATGGCGGTGATGTTTTTATAAAGAGGTTTTTCAAACCACGATGCTCAATAGGAATTGAGACCTTTTACACTCCCATTTTATTAAGTGATTGGCTTGATTGATTTTATTTGACGGATCACGAGGCATCCGTATGAAAATAATATACAAAAAATAATGCCGACTTCCTCGTGGGTATGGAAACCATCGAGGAAATTGGACACTGCATGAGAATAATTTACAAAGCTGCTTTACGGTGAAAAATGTCCATCACGAGGCGAATCTAGATCGATGGGATGAATCTGTGATCACATGATTCCTAGGCGCCTGAGAATATTTGCAATTTTATATGAAAGCGATGTAGCGGTATATATATATATATATATATATATAAATATATGTATATATATATCTGAGACATGATCACCAACCACGAAGCACCTCCATGGGGATCGAAATATAAAAAAAAGCCGTAGAAGCGATCAAGCGCCACGAAGGAAACTCGAGCGGGACGAAATAATATATATATATATATATATATATATATATATATATATATATATATATATATATAAAGCAATAAACACGAGCCGGATGTAAAATCGGGCTAAATCGAGAGCGAGTTATATATATATATATATATATATATATATATATATATATAAGCGTTATATATATATATATATATATAAATGCATGCGGATATAAAAATCGGGCTCATCGAGCGAGTTCGACACACAGTTATATATATATATATATATATATATATATATATATAAATAAAGCGCGCGCAGGGCCAAAATCTCAGGCTCATCGAACAAAGTTGAGCCATATATTAATATATATATATATATATATATATATATATATATATATATAAATAAATAAGCGCTCAGAATCGAAAATGCAAAGTCTAGGCTCAATCGAGGCATAACTTCGATAATATTAGTATATATATATATATATATATATATATATATATATATATCTGAGTGAAATGAAACCACGGATAGAAGTCAAGGGCAAAAAGCAACAACACGACTCTCAGCGTGTAGAAGGTGTGTGCAAAGATGAAGAGAAAGACTCAAAAGTGTGTGAGAAGGCTTACGGTATTTGTGATAAAAAGGCTTCTATATCTTTAGAGTGGGTAAACTCTTGGCTTTTGTGGGTAAAAAGAGGCTATATATGAGCTCACATGGTGTTTAAAAGTGGGAAAATACCTTTGTATGGGTGAGTGCGGAGCGAATTGTGCGGGGTTTCCCGTATTTTCTCTTTTAAAATCAGCACCCCAAGCCCTCTATTTATAGGCATATTATAGCAGGTGTGTGATTTGAGCATGAGTGCAGAGGCAACCGGGTTGGCCCGGGTTTTTCGGGTGGTCGTCGTCTCGAAAATCGTGCACTCGAGCATTGTAATGTCCACTCGAACTTTTTCGAGAAGTGCAATCAAGGGCATCCGTTTTGAGGTATATCTGGGACCTATTTCGGACCATGCGTTGTCGAGAGTTATGCGATGGCATGGGATTAGAGTTTGTCTGAAGTCATTTGAAGATGGGACGATGCCCTCCGGTCTTCAAGCTTCAACTTTCATCCGTTACCCCGCCTGATAGTCTTTCGGGATTGGTTAGTCTTGTGGGACATTGTTGCGTGAGAGGCGTGGCGTGGCATCGTGTTGTGAGATAGCGATGTTGCCCCTCACGGGTGTTATCGCCGGATTGGTTGATAAAGAGGCGTTGCTCGAGACTTATTTGAGATTGAATTGCTGCAATTGTTGAAGGTCCTCATTGTCATCTTTGAAGTGTGTACTGTCTTCCGATGTTATCATTTGGGTTGGTGCAGTGCATCTCGTTGTGGCCTTGAGATTGAAGGTGGTCGCATTTGAAATAAGCATTTTCGGGGTTATCTACGAAATTGCATTCCTTGGGGTTATCACCGATAGGTTGGTGGCTATTCCATGGTTGGAGTAATGATAAAGGCTGGATACCTCGGGGGTTATCTCGAGATTAATCGGTCTTCTCGGTGTGTGTTACGGCCAAATAAATATACAAAATACCAAGGATATTCATTAGTATCACGAACACAAATTATCCATGCACTACTGTGCCATGGATATTCGTGTATTCATCAATGGTCATGATCATGCCAACAACTGTCCATCAATGCACTACGGCCAATGAGGATTTTTACCACATCATTTGTAACATTACGATCATGATTATACCGAATAATCCTTGGTCATAATCATACCAAGTCCATCTATGCACTCTGAGCCATGAGATGACTTTCAACATATTATAAACATGAGGATGATGACAATGATATAAGAATTCAATAAAACAAGTTCAAGGATAAATTTTTAAAGATTTCTAATTTAATTTATCCAAAAATCAATAACATCCAAATTGTCAACATGATACTATTTTGTGGAGTAAAATTTAAGAACGCTCAGAAAAATATTTCCATGTTAAGATACTGGATGAAGCGCAAATATCAATGATATTTCACTAATTTCATGGAGTATAGAAGCCAAAACTTTAATCAACCGAGTATAATAGAATATATGAAACCGCAAATTGATTTTTGCCGCCATGCGGTAATCCACGTAGACAGATTATTCCAATAGAATAATAAAGAATGTAATAACAAAAGAATTCACCAGGCGTACGTAATCCACATAGATAGGTTATTCCAATAGAATAATAAAGAATGGAACCAGGTCATGCGTAACCCACACAGACAAGATTTTCTAACAGAATAATAAAGAATGGAACCAGATCATGCGTAACCCGCACAGACAAGATATTCCAACAGAATAATAATGAATGGAATAACAACATAATTCATCAGGCATACGATAGACCACACAGACAGGTTATTCCAACAGAATAATAAAGAATTGAATAACAACCCTTACGAGTATTGAAAGAAAATAACTTTCTTCATGAATACGAAAGAATAATACCCCTTACCTTAAAAAGAAGAGCATTCCGACGGGTAGGGCGGGGATATACTTGAAGAAAACTTGCACTATTTTCTACACTCAAAGCTTTCTTAAACTCTAAAGAAATACGCTCAAGATTATAGAAGAAAAATTCTCTGAATTTCTGGTGTAATTTTTAATTCTAACTAAGCATCCTATTTATAGGAGAATGGAAAGGATAATATGCTGCACTATACAATAAAATATAATATATTCTATTTATAATCAAATAAAACAAAACTTTATAAAAAGTATTCTATTTTATATAAAAAGTTTTTACTATGCAAACACTATGCATACACTATGCAAACACTATGCATAATAAAATAAAATATATTCTATTTATAATCAAATAAAACAAAACTTTATAAAAAGTATTACATTTTATATAAAAAGTTTTTACTATGCAAACACTATGCATAATAAAATATAATATATTCTATTTATAATCAAATAAAACAAAACTTTATAAAAAGTATTCTGTTTTATATAAAAAGTTTTCTGTTTTATTACATTTATAATAATAATAAAACAACATTTATCACCATTATTATAATTCACAATATTAATCGACCAGGTCGTTCCCAGGAAAGAGGGGGCTTTCCAATAAGGATTTCTCCCTATTAGCGCGTAATTAGGTGACCAAATCTCTCCTCGACAAAACTTCCAGACATCGTCAATATTGCAAATAATAATATTAATAACTCTGTCATCTCAATTATTAATTTCATAATATATAAAATATCGACAATAATTTAATCAAATAACGTGAGATACTATGCAGCAATTATTGTAGCAATAATTGAACAAAACTGAGTGACTTCTCACACAAGCATCAATAATCAATACCGTGTGCTACTATATGCAACCATGCATATTACTGTACTTTTAACACCGGGTATTTCAACAGTTAAAGGTAAAACTTCCGCCGTTATTTTCAAAAAAATATTTTTGTCGTTTTCTCAATCCGACAATAATTCCGTTGTGGGATCCACCAATGATTGTGCCGTTGTACGAATATTCCCTGTTAAAACGAATATTCCCCGACCAATCGAATATTATATAAAAATTTGCGTACTTTGCAAAATATATAAATATTACCCATAACTATAACATTATAACAAATTCACACCTTAATATTCAAAAATGATATTTATAGAAAATTCATCTTTATTCTAAAAGTTGGGGTCTTATAACCTCCATTCTTATGAAATTTCACCCTCGAAATTAGGGTACGTACCTTGTATGTCGAAGAGGTAAGGATACCTTGATTTAATTTAAGATTCTAACTCCTTGGTCATTTCCTCAACATCGTTATTTCTCCACAAAACTTTGACTTGAGGTATAACCTTAGAGCGTAAAATATGCTCCTTTTTATCCAAGATTTTAACAAGAACCTCTTCATACGTTAAATCTTTCGCTATATTGTCTGGTTCTAACTCAATAATGTGGTGCTGGTCTATCACATATTTATGTAACATAGATATGTTAAAAACGTTATGAACCCGAGACATACTTGGCGGTAAAGCGAGTCTATAGGCCACAGTTCCTACTCGATCGAGGATTAAAAATGGGCCAATGAATCGAGGATTGAGCTTTCCTCTCTTTCCAAATCTCGTAACTCTTTCCATGGAGCAACACGTAACAACACATGATCTCCAATATCGAATTCTACGTCCTTTCGATGAAGATCAGCATAACTCTTTTGTCAATCTTGTGAGGTTTTTATACGTTGTCGGATTGTTTGAATCTTTTCCGTAGTCATATGTACCAACTCTGGTCCCAATAACGTTGGTTCACCCACCTCATCCCAGCATACTGGAGAACGATACTTTATTCCATATAACGCCTCGAATGGAGCCATGCTAATACTTGCTTGATAACTATTGTTGTAGGAAAACTCCACCAATAGTAAGAACTTGTCCCAACTTCCGTTGAAGTCAAGGACATAGAGTCTTAATAGATCTTCAAGAGTTTGAATAGTCGAGCTAAATCGTAAATCTGTGCCCATAGCTTTCTGTAAACTAACCCAAAATCGTGAAGTGAATCTTGGGTCTCGGTCAGAAACTATGGATACTGGCATACCATGCAGTCTTACAATCTCATTTATGTATCTCTTCATATTGCTCCACCAAAATGTATGTCGAAGATCATGATACATTTTGGTACTCCCAGGATGGATTGTAAACGGTGTGTTGTGCGCCTCCATCATGATTTTATACTTTAAATCAGGTTCGTTAGGAACACAAAGTCTGGAGTTGACTCAAAGTATTCCTTCCTCATCGATTCTTGCTTCCGGCATAACACCTTCTTGCACTTTCTTCCTTATACGCATCAGTTCCAGTTCTGTAGCTTGAGCAGCTTTAACTTTATCAATTAAAGTCAGTTCTACTCGTATATTCGTCATCGTCACGTTGGTCCTTGGAGTCTTTAACTCCATCTCCATCCTTTGCAAGTCATATAAAATGGGCCTTTGCATTGATAATATCGCACTCGTACCCGTATATGATCTTCTACTTAATGCATCAGCTACTATGTTTGCTTTACCAGGATGTATTGAATGGTATGATCATAATATTTTAACAGCTCAAGCCAACGTCGTTGCCGCATGTTGAGTTCCTTTTGGGTGAAGAAATATTTGAGGCTTTTATGATCCGTAAAGATCTCCACTTTCTCCCCATATAAGTAATGCCTCCAAATTTTAAGTGCGAAGACAACAGCTGCCAACTCTAGATCATGAGTAGGATAATTCTTCTCATATTCTTTGAGTTGCCGAGAGGCATAGGCTATGAATTTCCCATTTGCATGAGAACACATCCTAACCCTTTGCCCGATACATCACTGTAGATGACAAATCCCTCAAGGCGGATGGTATTGTCGAGCAGTCTTTGAAATGAGTCTCCTCTTGAGTTCTTGAAAACTTATCTCACATTCCATGCTCTAACCGATTTTATATCTTTCTGAGTCAGCTGAGTTAATGGAGTAGCAATTCGAGAAAACCCTTCCACAAATCTCCGATAATAACCAGCTAATCCGAGAAAGGTACATACTTCGATCACTGATTTAGGTTGCTCCCAGCTTTGAATAGCTTCAATCTTTGCAGGGTCAACAGATATTCCATGACTTGATACTACGTGCCCACGAAATGCTACTTCCTCAAGGCAGAACTCGCATTTCTTCAACTTGGCATAAAGCTTGTTTTCACGAAGCTTTTGGAGTATCAGCCTCAAGTGTTGCTTATGATCCTCATGGCTTTTGGAATATATGAGGATGTCATTAATAAAGATGACCACAAAGTGATCCAAATATTCCTTGAATACTCGATTCATCATATCCATGAAGGCAGCAGGAGCATTAGTCAATCCAAAAGACATGACTAAGAATTCATAATGCTCGTCAGGAGTTACAAGGCGATCTTTGGAATATCCTTAGTTCTAACCTTCAGCTGATGATATCCAGAATGAAGATCGATCTTTGAAAAGAATTGTGCTCCTTGCAACTGGTCAAACAGGTCATCAATGTGAGGCAACGGGTACCTATTTTTGATGGTGACATGATTCAACTCCCAATAATCAATACAAAGTCGCATACTTCCATCTTTCTTCTT
Source organism: Panax quinquefolius (assembly GCA_020205615.1). NCBI lineage: Eukaryota > Viridiplantae > Streptophyta > Magnoliopsida > Apiales > Araliaceae > Panax > Panax quinquefolius. Next base: position 39,819,844 of record CM035167.1, on the reverse strand, counting down.
CACAAATAGAACAGGAGCACCCCAAGGAGACGTACTAGGTCGAAGAAAACCAATGTCTAACAATTCCTGCAATTGAGTCTTTAACTCCTGAAGTTCAATAGGAGCCATTCGATATGGGGCTTTGGAAATGGGTTTTGTACAGGGTTTAAGGTCGATACAAAATTCAATTTCACGCGCTGAGGGTAGGCCAGGAAGTTCTTCGTGGAAAACGTCAGGAAAATTATTAACAATAAAAATATCATTCAAATCTGACGTATTTTTGTTTAAATCTGTGACATGACCTAAGAAAGCTTGACATCAGTTTTTCAATAAACGAATAACTGCATGGCTTGAGATGACCGTGACTGATTTTAATGGTTTGGTCGCTTGAATTCGCATAATAGGTTGATTAGGAATATGAAAGCTAACAACCTTACAAAAATAATCAATTTTAGCATGATGAGTAGATAACCAATCAATCCCTAGAATCACGTCAAATGTAAGTATTTTCAATGAAAAAAGATCGACAGGTAATGTGAGGGTACCGATTTGAAGCAAACAAGACTTATAAACAGTGGATGTAATGAAGGTTTCTCCCAACAGAGTTTCCACATATAAGTCAAAGTCTAATTTCTCCGGAGTCAAATTTAATCGTTGAGCGCAAGTAGGAGAAATAAAAGAATGGGTAGAACCGGTATCAAATAAGGTATAGACTTCGCTAGAGTTTATGATAAGCTTACACGTGATGACCTCGTTCGGGGTTCCTTGCTTTCTGGGAGGTCACAACAAACGCTCTCCCTTGTACTACTGGTTTTGACTTGTCTGGGACGGTATTTTGTGTCACCGTTCCAACTGGACTTGTCTTCGATGCACGACAAAATTGGGATAGGTGACCTTCTTTTCTACAATTATAACATGCTTTGGATGGCATCGCACAGTTTGGACTGATATGTCACTCCCCTCCGCATTTGAAGCGTATATATGATAGGTGGTCGTTCTCCTTCCTTCACAACGGGTGTGGGTGCTGACGTCTTTTCATCATTGTTGAATCTCCTCTTCTTGAAATGTCCATTCTTATTGTCTTGGCCATGATTACCACCAAAGTGGTTACCATTTCTGGCATGTTGATTCCCTCCACGTTTGTTATCACCGCCCGATGACCGCTACCCTTTGGTATTATCATTTCTGGGTTGCTTTCTCTTGGTTGATTTGACTCGTTATCGCTCCAATAAGCGAGCCCTATTAACAATATCGAATATAAACACGGTTTGAGAAATTAAGTATTAGCGTATCTCGGGTTTCAAACCTCTTAGAAACATCGCGTCATTCTCTCTTTATTATCAACCAAGTGAGGCCTTGAACCGGGACAACTCGCAAACTTAGCTTCGTCTTTGCGATACGGTCATATTGTTCTGCTCCAACTTGATGAACTCTACCTCTTTCATGTGATGAATACTTTCGGGAAAGTACTTGTCGTTGAATAGTTCTTGGAACTTCTCCCAAGACATCTTGAAGACGGCGGAGTCGAGATACGCTTCTTGATTCCCACCGATGTCTGCCTCTCCTCGCAACATAAAAGGTGGCAAAGGAACTTTTTTCTCCTCGAAGCATCCCAATACATCAAATATCTTGGTGATCTGCTTTATCCACGCTTCCGCCTTAAGTGGTTTTGGCTCTCCAATAAACTCCGGTGGTCCCAACTCCTTGAACGGTTTAGCGGTGACCGTCCGAGAGTTTCTAGTGTTTCCACCTACATTTTGGAAAGGAGCCATTCTCGCCTGATGTTGCATGAATTGCATAAAGCCTCTGAATATTCCATCATTCATCATTTGGTCAGTGTTTTTATTTGCATGAGGATTGTTGCCTTCCTGATGCACATTATCCTGATTATTGATATTTGGAGACTCAACGGTCTCATGTGCTCCATTGCTATTCTCAACATTCTCGGATGTCATTTTCAGATACTGCCACAAAACAAAGGTTATTTGACATGTAACATATTATCCCTATACTTTGACCGACCAATTAAATACCATATAAACTTAGGTAGGTCATACTAGTGAAGGAATTCCCCATCTCTCCCCTCCTAGTTCTAGTCTCACATCTTAGCCAGGGATCATATCCCTAAGCTTTGATACCAACTGTGACGCCCCCAAAATTGGTATACATCACCTATTTTGAGTCGCCAAATACATGGTACAGAATACAAATAAAACCTTAAATATACAACATAAGCTATGAGTTTTAATACAAATATTGTCTTCTAGACAGTATTCAAACTCAAAATAAGTCCTCAATACATTTATTATCAAACTATTTCACAGAATAGTGAGGACTACTAATGATATCATCTGGACCGTTACTCCGTTCCCCGACTAGTCCCTGCTACGTTCTCATTTCCTTAAGAGAACAATGAAAGCAAAAGGGCGAGCTCAACTAGCCCAGTAAGAAATATTATGACTAAGATAATGCAGAATAAATTATCATTAGCCTTCAACAGTGTTAAACTAATAAAATTTAACAACATCAAGTTTAACTACAGCGGAACAAGCAATCCATTAGAAGAGTCAAGTAGAGAATAAAATCTATTATCTTCTATGATTTAAAAGGTTTTTCATCACTTTTATCGCTGAGACTCAGCTTAATAAATAAACCACATCATCCCTGCACTACGACCAAGGATATAGAAGAAAAATTCTCTGAATTTCTGGTGTGATTTTCAATTCTAACTAAGCATCCTATTTATTGGAGAATGGAAAGGATACTATGCTGCAATATGCAATAAAATATAAAATATAATATTTATAATCAAATAAAACAAAACTTTATAAAAAGTATTATGTTTTATATAAAAAATTTTTACTATGCAAACACTATATCGAGATAATTATGCAAACACTATGCATAATAAAATATAATATATTCTATTTATAATCAAATAAAACAAAACTTTATAAAAAGTATTCTATTTTATATAAAAAGTTTTTACTATGCAAACACTATGCATAATAAAATATAATATATTCTATTTATAATCAAATAAAACAAAACTTTATAAAAAGTATTCTATTTTATATAAAAAGTTTTCTATTTTATTACATTTATAATAATAATAAAACAACATTTATCACCATTATTATAATTCACAATATTAATCGACTGGGTCGTTCCCAGGAAAGAGAGGGCTTTCCAATAAGGATTTCTCCCTATTGGCGCGCAATTAGGTGACCAAACCTCTCCTTGACAGAACTTTTAGACATTGTCAATATTACAAATAATAATATTAATAACACTGTTATCTCAATTATTGATTTATTAATATATAAAATATCGACAATAATTGAATCAAATAACGTTAGATACTATGCAGCAATTACTGTAGCAATAATTGAACAAAATTGAGTGACTTCTCACATAAGCATCAATAATCAATAACGTGTGCTACTATGCAACCACGCGTAATACTGTACTTTTAACACCGGGTGTTTCAACAGTTAACGGTAAAACTTCCGCCGTTATTTTCATAAAAATATTTTTGTCATTTTTTCAATCCGACAATAATTCCGTTGTGGGGTCCACCAATGATTGTGCCGTTGTACGAATATTTCCTGTTAAAACGAATATTCCCCGACCAATCGAATATTATATAACAACTTGCATACTTTGCAAAATTTATATATATTACCCACAACTATAACATTATAACAAATTCACACCTTAATATTCAAAAATAATATTTATAGAAAATTCATCTTTATTCATAAAAGTTGGGGTCTTACAACATGGGAAAGTCATAACCTATGCCTTACGACAACTCAAAGAATATGAAAGGAATTATCCTACTCATGATCTGGAGTTGGCAGCAGTCGTTTTCACGTTGAAGATCTGGAGACAATACCTGTATAGGGAGAAAGTGGAGATCTATACAGATCATAAAAGCCTCAAATATTTCTTCAGTCAAAAGGAACTTAACATGCGGCAACGACGTTGGCTCGAGCTGTTGAAAAATTACGATCATATTATCCAATACCATCTTGGAAAAGCAAACGTGGTAGCTGACGCATTGAGTAGAAGATTAAATGCGGGTACGAGTGCAATGTTGTTAACATAAAGGCCCATTTTGTATGAGTTGCAAAGGATGGAGATAGAGGTAAATTCTCCAAGTACCCACGTGATGATATCAAGTATACGAGTAGAATCGACTTTAATCGATAAAGTTAAAGCTTCTCAATCTACGGACCTGGAGCTGATGCGTATGAAGAAGAAAGTGCAAGAAGGTGTTATCCCAGAAGCAAGAATCGACAAAAAAGGAATACTTCGAGTCAAATCCAGACTTTGCGCTCCTAACGATTCTGACTTGAAGCATAGAATCATTGTGACGCCCCCAAATTCTGACCTCCACTTGGTCACCCGAATTCGGTTCTTCACATTCATAAAATATTACCATAATAACTAAAATCATATATTTATAACAAAAGATCTATTTTAGGATAATATACAATGTTTTATTATAATTATTCCCCCAAGTCTCGCAACCTACAGTGCTTAATAGATTTAATATCGAATAAATACTTATTACATAATCCTACATAAGCTTAAACATTCTCTGGAAATAGTCTTAATACAACATAATCAATTTAAACATAAAAGGGGCAAGTGTGAGACCCCAAATTTTATGAATAAAGATTTAAAATTTTCTAAATATTTTTTTAATATTATGGTGTGGATTTGATATAATGTTATAGTTGTGGGTAATATTTATAAATTTTTGCAAAGTATGCAAGTTGTTATAAAATATTCGTTTGGTCGGGGAATATTATTTTTGTCGGGGAATATCCGTACGACTACACAATCATTGGTGGACCCCACAACGGAAGTATTATCGTAGTTAGAAAATGACAGAATTATCTTTTTATAAAAATAATAAATGAAAAGTGTTACCGTTAAAAGCGTTGAACTACCCGGTAGTAAAAAAATACGATGTCTGGCGTGGTTGCATAGTTAATACGATATTGATTTATGATGCTTACGTAAGAAGTCACTCGGTTATACTCAATTATTGCTACGAGAATTGATGCATCATATCTCTCATATTATTGATTCAATTATTGTCACAGTATCATCTGCATAATATGTTATATTATTAAATCAATAATTGAGACGACAAAGTTATTCATATTATTATTTACAATATTGACAATGTCTAGAAGTTCTGTCAAGGAGAGGTTTGGTCACCTAATTGCGCGCCAATAAGAAAAAATCCTTATCGAAAAGCCCCCTCTTTCCTAAGAACGATCTGGTTGTTAAATATTGTGAGTTATAATATTAATGATGAATAAGTTCGTGTTGATTAAAGATGAAATTGATAGTTCCATGTGTTAGAATCATTAGTGTTAGTGAAAATTGACATTTATTTCGATAATAATTGATATCTAGAGGTTATATTGACCAATCGGGTAATTAGCCAGATAAATGAGCAATTAATTGCTATTAATTCACATGATTATAATTATTTGTTCACATGTATGTACTATTGATTCACATTCATTTAATATTAGGGGAGTTGGTGCAAGATTGATAATACTTGCATGACTAAGTTAAAAATGGAGGTATAGATGAAGGTACTATACTGTAATTATTTTTTTCACATGTTTAGAACTAATGAGTCACATGATTTACTATTAATTCACATGATTTACTATTAGGGAAGGTGGTGCAAGTTTGATAATACTTGTAGGACTAAATTAAAAATGAAGGAAAAGAGGAAGGTATTATACTGTAATATTTTGAGCCCCAAAACGTGCTATTATCGAAACTATATTTTCCTATAAATAAAAGCACATTCTTCCTTCATTTCTCACCAATTCACTAAAGCTATAGAGAAATTATTATAGAGAGAAAGAAGAAGAGAAGTCTGCTACCTCACTATTCCAGTATCCAGTTTCTTCTAAGGTAAGGGGTATTATTCTTTCGTATTTATGAAGAGAATTATTTTCTTTCAATACTCGTAAGGGTTGTTATTCCATTCTTTATTATTATGTTTGAATAACCTGTCTATGCGAAGTACCACATACATGGTAAAATTCTTCTATTATTCCATTCTTTATTATTCTGTTGGAATAACTTGTCTATGCGGTCTATCGCATGCCTGGTGAATTCTGTTGTTATTCCATTCTTTATTATTCTGTTGGAATATCATGTTTGTGCGGATTACGCATGATCTGGTTTTGTTCTTTATTATTATGTTGGAATATCTTGTCTGTACGGATTACGCATGACCTGGTTTCATTCTTTATTATTCTGTTGGAATAACCTGTCTATGTGGATTACCGCATGCATGGTGAATGCTTCCTTCGTATTCATTCTTTATTAAATTGTGGAAATGATCTGTCTACGTGGATTACCGCATGGCGGGTGAAAATCCATTTGCAGTTTTGTATATTCTATTATACCTGTATGAGATACCATTTCTTTTGTACTCATCATGAAATATCATTTTCTTTGGTATTTTTTTATGAGTTACTATTCACGGGTTACTATTCACCCGGTTACTATTCACTCGATTATTATTCACTCGGGTATCCAGGGCACTTTTCGTGCCGGAGTACTATTCACGAGTTACTATTCATAGGTTACTATTTACCCGATTACTATTCACTATAGTATCATTCACTCGGGTATTCGGGATACTTTTCATGTTAGGGTACTATTCACGGGATACTATTCCCGAAGTACTATTCACGGGGTACTATTCACCCGAAAAATAAATTTCTTTTCTGTCCAAATTATTTTTGGAACATGAATATTATTCTTGAATTTTACTCTACAAAGTAGTATCATGTTGACAATTTGGACGTTATTGATTTCTGGATAAATTAAATTATAAATCTTTAAAATTTATCCTTCAACTTGTTTTATTGAATTATTATGTCATTGTCATCATCCTCATGCTTATATTGTGATGAAAGTCATCTTTGGCTTACGTGCATAGATGGACTTGGTATGAGTATGACCAGGGATTATTCGGTATAATCATGACCATAATGTAACGAATGATGTGATAAAAGTCCTCATTGGCCCATAGTGCATTGATGGACAGTTATTGATATGATTATAACCAGGGATTATTCGGTATAATCATGACCATTGATGATTACATGAATATCCTTGGCCGTAGTGCAGGGATGATTCGATGATGTGGTTTATTTATTAAGCTAAGTCTCAGCGATAAAGTTGATGAAAAACTTTTTAAATCATAGAAGATAGTAGATTTTATGCTCTACTTGACTCTTCTAATGGATTGCTTATTTCCGCTGCAGTTGTTGATCTAAAACTTGTTGTCTACTGTATTCTATCAGTTGTTATACTGTTGAAGTCTAAGAATAATTTATTTTGCATTATCTTAGTCACAATATTTCTTACTGGGCTAGTTGAGCTCACCCTTTCTTTCATTGTTCTCTTCAGGAAATGAGAATATAGCTGTGACGAGTCGGGGAATGGAGTGATGGTCCAGGATAAATGGTTTAGAAGTCTTCACTATTCTACGGAATAATGTGATAATAATTGTAATGAGGACACCATTGAGTGTGGATATTGTCTAGATGATAATATTCTTGTTTAAACTCTCAGCTATGTTTTGTCGTATTTTACACGATTATTGTATAATTAAGTTGTATTTGAATTTATGTACCATGTATCTGGCGACTCAAGATTGGTGATGTATACCTATTTTGGGGGCGTCACAACAAGCTAGTCGGTAGCCTTGCCCTTGCCCTTGTATTTCCCAGATACACCTCCCTATTCCGCCTTAACATAAAGGTTTTAAATAAGCAAGAATGAGCACAAATTGCCCAACAAGTAATATACAACAAGGGTAAAGAGTTTTATAACACGCGTTTGAAGTATCGAAGTATCACCGCTAAGATAGTTCGAGGGGTTTCATGATAACATCATGAAAATGACTATCAACAATTCTTGGAATAAGAACGATAATTCAATATAAATCAACAGAGATATATGAATTTAAAGGCTATCAAGGTATCCGACTGGATAACAATTTATACTGAGCAGTCATTAAGGATTATTAAACATCTACTAGAATTACCAATATTAAACTAATAACCCAAAAGAATCAAGTACTATAGATGATCAGTCTACAATACTCTAAGTTATGCATAACACCACAATAATAATATCTCATGTGTTGGGGTTTCCAACAACATACAATCCCCTTACCTTAAGGGTTGTTCAACTCAGTTTTCAAGATTTCCGCACCAATCAATTGGTTTGGACAATTTTATAAACATTCATATAATCTAGCCGAATCAAGTGGCATAGATACTGTCACAATATTCAAGAACAATACTAAGTTCACATGAATAATAGTTTTTCTCAAGAGTTTAACGAACTAGCGCAATTGAACGAATAAGTAGGACAACTTACATTCAAAGAGATAAGTTTATGATATTCGCTGGAATAAAGTAATGCAAGAGTTTAGAATACTCGCACAATGTAAAGTAGGGTTTGGATACTTGCCTTAAGCGTAGTTTATCCACGTTAAGAAATCAACACTTTTCAATCCTATTTATAGTGAATTATATGTTTAAGATGTTCATTAGCTAACATAGTCTTTAATCAAGCGTGACATGATTCAAGTATGCAAATATGGTACAAAATCAGTTTAAACGTCATCACAAGTTCAACTCACGTAACTTTGTTATGATATTATGCAAACACCCTCTTGGATTTATCATTCAAAAATCAAAATTAACCTCTATCTACATCACATAACATGCTTCTTAACATATTACATAGCATTTTGATCATATATTGCAAGTTAAAGACATCACATAGGCATGTGTCAAACATCAATTCAAAAATATGACTCGATTGGATCGATGATCTGGCCTTGTTGCATGCCTATCTGAAACCTAGGGACGACGCCTTGATTGCGTTGTCCCCTAGCCATACCAGGACTGAGCTGTTTCCATGCAGTTTATGTCTCACATTAACATATCGTTTATACCTATTGCCTAATATACATGCATGCTAGAAGCTTTCATACCACTTTACTATTCGTGTGTTCCTAACGATTCTGCCTTGAAGTATAAAATCATGATGGAGGCGCACAACACACCGTTTGCAATCCATCCCGAAAGTTCCAAGATGTATCATGATCTTCTACATACATTTTGGTGGAGCAATATGAAGAGAGAGATTGCGGAGATTATCTCAAGGTGTTTAACTTGTCAGCGTGTCAAGGCGGAGCATCAAGTGCCAAAAGGTCCATTGCAACCACTTGAAATTCCAGAATAGAAGTGGGAGCACATTACCATGGATTTCGTTACCGGTCTTCCCAAGGTTTCTCAAGGCGTAGATGCAATTTGGGTAATTATTGATAGATTGACCAAGTCTGCTAATTTCTTACCTATACGAGGAACTTATACACTTAAACGTCTTGCTCGTATATACATAAACGAGATTGTAAGACTGCATGGTATGCCAGTATCCATAGTTTTGGATCGAGACCCAAGATTCACTTCACGATTTTGGGTTAATTTGCAAAAAGCTATGGGCACAGATTAATGATTTAGTTCGGCATATCACCCTCAAACGGACGGACGGACAGTCGGAGAGGACTATTCAAACTCTTGAGGATCTATTAAGACTCTATGTCCTTGACTTCAAAGGAAGTTGGGACAAGTTCTTTCCATTGGTGGAATTTTTCTACAACAACAGTTATCAAGCAAGTATTGGCATGGCTCCATTTGAGGCGTTGTATGAAAGAAAGTGTCGTTCTCCAGTATGCCGGGACGAGGTGGGTGAAGCAATGTTGTTGGGACCAAAACTGGTACGCATGACAACGAAAAATATTTAAATGATCCGGCAACGTATAAAGACCTCACAAGATTGACAAAAGAGTTATTCTGATCTTCATCGAATAGACGTGGAATTCAATGTTGGAGATAATGTGTTGTTACATGTAGCACTATGGAAAGGAGTTACGAGATTTGGAAAGAGAGGAAAGCTCAATCCTTGATTCATTGGCCCATTTAAAATCCTTGACCAAGTAGGAACTGTGGCCTATAGACTAGCCTTACCGCCAAGTATGTCTCGTGTTCATAACATTTTTCACATATCCATGTTACGTAAATATGTGGAAGACCCGAACCACATTATTGAGTTAGAACCGGATGAAATAGCGGAAGATTTAACGTATGAAGAGGTTTCTGTTAAAATCTTGGATAAGAAGGAACATATTCTACGTTCCAAGGTTATACCTCAAGTCAAAGTTTTGTGGAGAAACCACGATGTTGAGGAAATGACCTGGGAGTTAAAATCTGAAATGAGATCAAAGTATCCTCAACTCTTCATCATAACAGGTATGTACCCTAATTTCGAGGGTTAAATTTCATAAGAAGGGGAGGTTGTAAGACCCCAACTTTTATAAATAAAGATGAATTTTCTATAAATATCATTTTTGAATATTAAGGAGTGAATTTGATATAATGTTATAGTTATGGGTAAAATTTATAAATTTTGCAAAGTACGCAAGTTGTTATATTATATTCGATTGGTCGGGGAATATTCGTTTTAACAGGAAATATTCGTACGACGGCACAATCATTGGTGGACCCCACAGTGTAATTATTGTCGAAATGAAAAAATGACAGAAATATCTTTTTATGAAAATAACGGCGGAAGTTTTACCGTTAACTGTTGAAATATTGCGAGTTATAATAATATCAATAAAGGTTGTTAAAAATATTGAGGGGATTTTTATGAAGTAATTATTTGGACCCCCATTTGCCCATTTTTCAAATTAATCAGTAGAAAGTTATTCATTATAAAAAGTGGAACCCACATGTGATGATAACATGGGTAGGGACCATGTGTGATTAATTGAATTTGTCATGGGGGTGGAAAAGCTATTCACGGGTGGGAAATGTGGGAATAAGATAAGTGATTTATAAGGTCTTATTCATTAACTAGTAACAAATTTGGTTTAAAGACTTTAATGGCTGTTATGGCATCTTAAATTGAAACCTTTTAAAAAATTTATTGACTTAGGTGATTTTTGTGGATGTGTGAAGTGCCGTGGACGGCGGGGTGAATTATATATATATATATATATATATATATATTATAAGTTTTTTTTATTAGAATAATTTATTGCATAGTGTTGCATAGTAAATCAAATTTTTTCAGAAATCAGCCGAATTCGGCTAACGCCCGTGACTGTATTGTTGGTCCGTGAATCATTTTATTCAAATAGTATTCTTTCCATTCTCCTATAAATAGGATGCTTAGTTAGAATTGAAAATCACACCATAATCAGAGAATTCTTCTTCTATAATATTGAGCGTATTTCTTTCGAGTTTTAGAAGCTTTGTAGTAGAAAGCAAAGTGAAAGTTTTCTTCAAGAATATTCCCGCTTTACCAGTTGGAATACTCTTCTTTTTAAGGTAAGGTATATTATTTTTGTTCAGTATTCGTATGAAATAATATTTTCTTCCATACTCTGTAGTATGTAAGTAATAATATTTCGTTTTAGATTTCAAATTCTATACTCCATGAAATTAGTAGAATATTCTTGATATTTGCGCTTCATCCAGTATCTTTTCATGGAAATATTATTCTGAGCATTCTTGATAAGTTTTAACTTTTTCATGCTGGAGTACTATTCACGGGGTACTATTCACTCAGTTACTATTCACTCGGGGTACTATTCATAATAAAAATTGATTCATTTTCGGTCCAAAGTATTTTTGGTACAATATTATTCTTGAATTTTACTCCACAAAGCAGTATCATGTTGACAATTTGGACATTATTGAATTCTGGATAAATTAAATTTTAAATCTTTAGTAATTTATCATTGAACTTGTTTTATTGAATTCTTATATCATTGTCATCATCCTCATGTTTCTATTATGTTGAAAGTCATCTATGGCCTATAGTGCATAGATGGACTTGGTATGATTATGACCACGGATTATTCGGTATAATCATGACCGTAATGTTACAAATGATATGGTAAAAGTCCTCATTGGTCCGTAGTGCATTGATTGACAATTGTTGGCATGATCATGACCATTGATGAATACACGAATATCCTTGGCCCGTAGTGCATGGATAATTCGTGGTCGTGATACTAATGAATATCCTTGGCCGTAGTGCATGGGTGATTCGATGATGTAGATTATTTATTAAGTTGAGTCTTGGCGATAAAAGTGATGAATAATCTTTAAATCATAGAAGATAGTAGATATCATGCTCTACTTGACTCTTCTAATGGATTGCTTGTTCCGCTGCAGTTAAACTTGATGTTTGTTATATTTTATCAGTTTAACACTGTTGAAGGCTAATGATAAATTATTCTGCATTATCTTAATCATAATATTTTTTACTGGGCTAGTTGAGCTCACCCTTTTTGCTTTCATTGTTTTCTTCAGGAAATGAGAACGTAGTTGGGACTAGTCGGGGAACGGAGTGACGGTCCAGATGTTTGCATTAGTAGTCCTCACTATTTTGTGAAATACTGTGAAAATAAATGTAATAATATTGAATTTGAGTTTGGATATTGTCCTGAAGATAATATTAGTGTAAAAACTCTCAGCTACGCTTTTGGTCGTATTGTATAATTAAGTTTGTATTTGAATTATGTACCATGTATTTGGCAACTCAAAATGGGTGATGTATACCTATTTTGGGGTCGTCACACAATTATTGAACAACAATAATATAAAATATCAACGTAGCAATTATTGAATCAATAAAATAAAATATTGAACAGTAATTACTGTAACAATTATTGTGTAGTGCCTTCTTACGTAAGAATTAATAATTCAAAAATACTGTGCAATACCGTGTTCTATTGTGCAACAACGCGTATTACTTTACTTTACCCACCGGGTACTCCAACAATGTTAACGGTATCGATTACGCCGTTATTTATAAAAACTCAAATTTGTCATTTTCTTCATTCTATAGTTATTCTATTATGGGGCCCACGAGTGGCTGCGCCGTCGTACGAATATTCCACGACAACAAGAATATTCCACGACCAAACAAATATTCCCTGACAACAATGAATATATTATAACTACTTGCTTATTTTGAAACAAATAATTTCACCCATAACTTTAAATTTTTATCAATTTAACTATTTACTAAATAGAAAAATTGAATACTTTTATTTCATAAAATTCGGGGTCTTACAATCTCCCCACCTTATGAAATTTCGTCCCCGAAATTTTCGTACCTGGTATTTCAAAGAGTTGAGAATACTTTTCTTTCATTTTAGATTCTATCTCCCCAGTCATCATGATTTCTCCATTGCTCATCTCTTGTATTTCAGATATCATTCTAGAATACAGCTTCAAAACAAAGGTTAATTGACATATCATAATTTGTCAACTTAAGTAAGAAAATTTAGCTTAGGTAAATCACACTAGCGAAGGATTTACTCATCTCTCCCTTCCTAGTTCTATTCCCTGATCTCCGCCAAAGACCATATCCCTAAGCTCTGATACCAACTGTGACGCCCCCAAAATAGGTTTAATCCATCCAACCTATTCTGAGTCGCCAAATACATGGTACAGAAAATAACTACAACTTCATTACTACAATTGTCGTGCAAAATACAACAACACATATGTTGTGAGTTTTGATACAAATATATACCACATGTGACTCTCATCCCAACCTTGGATAGCACGTCACAATGGCACCTTACATAAAGGTACAGTCAAAAACTGTTTTAGAAATTAGAATCTTTGGGAAGTGCTCAAAGAAACCTTCGTACATGGGAGGCCATGCGTCTAGGTTATGATAGATATAATATGTCCACAGAATTATCCTTGGTTGACCCAATAGACCCCAAAAAAAATGAGAAGATTACTATCATGTTTTTTCCAATGGTGAGTCTTCTCTTGACATATAACTATCTCCATTGTCTACAATTAAAAATTATATTTCAACCAAACTTCAAGATTATATAGGTAGTGCTCGTAGATATACTCGGCAAGTGGATGTGCACAACCATATCTTATGATGACACGAGGTTGTATGTCATTAGACATCTTGTATGATAGTGGCAAAACACCCTTCCAAAGTTGGGTTCGCCTCGCCCTATTTGATTCACAAAATATAACTACTAAATGATGTATAAAATACAACACACTTTTCTATACTGTTTAGGGAGAACCTTCACATCTAGAGACCACCGTTCTATTCCCCTGTTATCCCCGTTCGACCCGGCTACACTCTTATTACCTGAAAGGAATTGTGAAGCAAAAGGGTGAGCACAACTAGCCCAGTAAAGAATATCATGACTAAAGATAATTAAATTATGCATAGCCTTCGTTAGTAATGAATCAGAGATTTAGAACATATGGTAGATGATAAATCTTTTCAATAATAGTTGCGGTGGAACGAGTAATGACTATCAACAATTGCTAAGATAGTTCAGGGTTTCATGATAACATCATGAAAAATGACTATCAACAATTCTTGGAATAAGAACGATAATTCAATATAAATCAACAGAGATATATGAATTTAAAGGCTATCAATACGAATTAATTGTATTACCCAACTCATAAAACAATATATTCACATAAATGGTATTCACATTTCACATGATAATTCACATTTCTTTATACGCATTGATCTAATACGAATTAATTGTATTACCCAACTCATAAAACAATAACACTTATATTCACATAAATGGTATTTCCATTAATATATTCATTTTATAATACGTAGAAATTCTCGGGTATTACATCATCCCCCCCCCCCTTATAAAAATTCCATCCCGAAATTGCTACAAGGTTACACAAATAGATGGGGATAATCCCTCATCATCTTATCTTCTAATTCCCACGTAGCCTCCTCGATATCGTGGTTACACCAAAGTAGTTTTACAAAAGAAATGACTTTATTTCTCAAGGTTTGCTCTTTCCTATCAAGAATTTGGACTGGAATTTCTTCGTACGCTAAATTCTTCTCCACTTGAATGGGTTCATAAGAAATAACGTGTTTGTAGTTACGCTTATATGGACGCAACACGAATATGTGAAAAACATTATGGATGTGCTCCAACTCAGGTGGTAGTGCAACTTTGTATGCTACTTCGCCCACTATTTTGAGTATCTCAAACGGTCCTATGAATCTTGGACTCAGTTTCGCTTTCTTGCCGAAATAGATCTTTCCCTTCCATGGAGATACCTTCAAGAATACAAAACTACCGATTTCAAAATCTCGGTCTTGCCGATGCAAATCTGCATACTTCTTCTGGCGATCTTGAGCAACAACAAGTCTAGCCCTTATTACCGTCACCACATCCGCGGTTTGTTGTACTAACTCTTGTCCGAGTATTCGTCGTTCCCCGACTTTGTCCCAACATAATGGCATTTCGCACTTCCTCCCGTAAAGACCTTCGTACGGTGGCATGCCGATACTCGCATGGTTACTATTATTATACGAAAATTCAACTAAGTGTAGGTGGTCGTCCCAATTCCCCTTGAAGTCCATCACACAAGTTATAAGCATATCCTCTAGCATTTGTATTGTTCGCTCAATCTATCCGTCTGTCTGAGGATGATAAGCAGTACTTAACCTTAACTGTGTTCCCATCCTCTCTTGCAAGCTTTTCCAGAATTTTGATGTGAAACGCGGGTCTCAGTCAGAAATAATCGATACCGACACTCCATGTCATGAAACAATCTCCTTTACGTACAGACTCGCTAACGAATTCAAACTGTAGCGGATCTTGATCGATAGAAAATGTGCGGTCTTTGTAAGTCGATCCACGATAACCCAAATGGCATCCAACCCTTTTTGCGTGACCGAAAGTCCTACCATGAAATTCATCGTAATATGCTCCCTTTTCCACTCTGGTATTTCCAACGGTTGTAGCAACCCACTTGGCCGCTGATGCTCTACTTTTACGCGTTTAAAAGTCAAACATCTACTAACACACTCTGCGACTTCCCGTTTCAAATTGGACAACCAAAAATGTTGCCTCAAGTCTCGGTACATTTTAGTGCCTCCCGGATGAACAGAATATGTCGTATTGTGTGCCTCGTGCAAAATCTCCTCTCTCAACTCGGTTATCGCCGGTACCCACACTCTCCCTTCGAATCTTAAAATACCGTCTTTATCTATTCAAAATTTTTCTTCCTCATTTTCCGTAATCCTTTTTCTGATTTTCTCGCATTCTTCATTTGTCTCCTGTGCTTCCTTTACTCTATACAACAATGTCGGACAAGCTTCCATTACAAATAATTTCTCCTCGGACCCCTCGAGTCCATTCACTTCTATTTCCAACTTCTCCATATCTCTTATATATTAACTCCTCTTGAGTTGTTAATTAAAACAATTTCACCCTTTCTTTCATGCTCAGAGCATCGGCAACTACGTTGGCTTTCCCCGGGTGATAAAGAATCTCACAGTCATAATCCTTGATTAATTCTAACCACCTTTTCTGACGTATATTCAACTCCTTCTGTGTGAAGATATATTTTAGACTTTTTTGGTCCGTGTATATCTCACATTTCTCTCCGTATAAATAATGTCTCCATATCTTTAACGTAAAAACTAATGCCGCTAACTCTAAGTTATGAGTAGGGTATCATTTTTCGTAATCCTTCAATTGTCATGACGCATACGCAATGACCTTGTCATACTGCATCAGCACACAGCCCAGTCCTCTATGCGATGTGTCACTATACACTACAAATCCTCCCGTATCATCTGGTAAGGATAATACAGGCGCCTCGCTTAACCTCTTCTTCAACTCTTGAAAACTTTCTTCTTCTTATCTCCGTCGGTGTTCTCGGTTGTTCCTAACTATGTGGCGCCCCGAAAATAGGTTCAATCCATCCAACCTATTCTGAGTCGCCAAATACACGATACAGAAAACAACTACAACTTTATTACTACAATTGTCGTGCAAAATACAACAACACATATGTTGTGAGTTTTGATACAAATATATACCAACTGTGACTCTCATCCCAACCTTGGATAGCACGTCACAATGGCACCTTACATAAAGGTACAGTCAAAAATTATTTTAGAAATTAGAATCTTTGGGAAGTGCTCAAGGAAACCTTCGTACATGGGAGGCCATGCGTCTAGGTTATGATTGATATCAGAAGTCCACAGAATTATCCTTGGTTGACCTAATTGACCTCAATGAAAAATGAGAAGATTACTATCATGTTCTTTCCAATGATGAGTCTTCTCTTGACATATAACTATCTCCATTGTCTGCAATTGAAAATTATATTTCAACCAAACTTCAAGATTATATAGGTAGTGCTCGTAGATATACTCGGCAAGTGGATGTGCACAACCCTGTCTTATGATGACACGAGGTTGTATGTCATTAGACATCTTGTATGATAGTGGCAAAACACCCTTCCATAGTTGGGTTCGCCTCACCCTATTTTATTCACAAAATATAACTACTAAATGACGTATAAAATACAACACACTTTTCTATACTGTTTAGGGAGAACCTTCACGACTAGAGACCACCGTTCTATTCCCCTCATTATCCCGCTTCGACCCGGGCCTACACTCTTATTACCTGAAAGGAATTATGAAGCAAAAGGGTGAGCACAACTAGCCCAGTAAAGAATATCATGACTAAAGATAATTAAATTATCCATAGCCTTCGTTAGTAATGAATCAGGGATTTAGAACATATGGTAGATGATAACACTTTTCAACCATAGTTGCGGCGAAACGAGCAATCCATTAGAAGAGTCAAGTAGAACATAATGTCTACTATCTCCTCTAGATTAAAAGTCCATCGCTAATATTTCATTCCTGTAATACTCATCAACAGTTCTTTGCTATACACCAGACAAAGAGAACTCTCATCACATGTCTTCACCTGAACCACCACAGATTATAATTAAATCATAGTTCATATTTATAATCAAGTAAATAAACAATCCAACTTTGCTCTACAGGCCAAAGATATACAATTGAAAAACCAATAACCACCTATTCTGAGTCGCCAAAGTAGGTATACATCACCTATTCTGAGTCACCAAATACATGGTATAGAATACAAATATAAACTTAAATATACAACATGAGCCGTGAGTTTTAATACAAATATTGTCTTCTAGACAGTATTCAAACTCAAAATAAGTCCTCAATACATTTATTATCACACTATTTCATAGATTAGTGATAACTACTAATGCAACCATCTGGACCGTCACTCCGTTCCCTGATTAGTCTCAGCTATATTCTTATTTCCTGAAGAGAACAATGAAAGCAAAAGGGTGAGCTCAACTAGCCCAGTAAGAAATATTATGACTAAGATAATGTAGAATAAATTATCATTAGCCTTGAATAGTGTCAAACTGATACAATATAACAAACATCAAGTTTAACTGCAACGGAACAACCAATCCATTAGAAGAGTCAAGTTGAGATTAAAATCTACTATCTTCTATGATTTAAAAGGTTTTTCATCACTTTTATCACCGAGACTCAGCTTAATAAATAATCCACATCATTAAATCATCCCTGCACTACAGGCCAAGGATATTCTTTAGTGTCACGACCACGAATTATCCATGCACTACGGGCCAAAGATAATCGTGTTTTCATCAACGGTCCTGATCATGCCATAAAATAATTTATCTTTGCACCCTTGGCTGAAGAGAATCCATCGTCATAATCATAACAAAAACTATCCATCAATGCACTACGGGACAATGATGACTTTTTCCACATCATTTGTAACATTACGGTCATGATTATATCAAATAATCCCTGGTCATAATCATACCAAGTCCATCTATGCACTACAGGCCACAGATGACTTTCAACATAATATAAACATGAGGATGATGACAATTCAATAAAACAAGTTCAAGAATAAATTAAATTATCCATAGCCTTCGTCAGTAATGAATCAGGGATTTAGAACATATGGTAGATGATAAAACTTTTCAACCATAGTTGTAGTGGAACGAGCAATCCATTAGAAGAGTCAAGTAGAACATAATGTCTAATATCTCCTCTAGATTAAAAGTCCATCATTAATATTTCATTCCTGTAATACTCATCAACAGTTCTTTGTTATACACCAGACAAAGAGAACTCTCATCACATGTCTTCACCTGAACCACCACAGATTATAATTAAATCATAGTTCATATTTATAATCAAGTAAATAAACAGTCCAACTTTGCTCTACAGGCCAAAGATATACAATTAAAAAACCAATAACCAATAGTCCATCTTTGCACTACAGGCCAAAGATATATAATTGTAAAACCAATAATCAATAGTTCATCTTTGCACTACAGGCCAAAGATATACAACTGTAAAACCAATAATGCTGAGACTCAGCTTAATAGTATCACGACCACAAATTATCCATGCACTACGGGCCAAGGATATTCGTGTTTTCAATTACGATCATGATTATACCGAATAATCTCTTATCATAATCATACCAAGTCCATCTATGCACTACGGGCCAAAGATAACTTTTATCACATCATTGTAATATTACGGTCATGATTATACCGAATAATTCCTGGTCATAATCATACCAAGTCCATTTATGCACTACTGGCCATAGATGACTTTCAACACAATATAAGCATGAGAATGATGACAATGATATAAAGAATCAATCACATAAGATAAATGATAAATATTAAACATTTATAATACAATTTATCCGAGTTCAAGAATATCCAAAATTGTCAACATGATACTGCTTTGTGGAGTAAAATTCAAGAATAATATTATATCAAAAAATGCTTTGAATGAAAATAATATTTCAAACGAATATTTAACGAAGATAATAACATTATTCATTATATTATAAACTCCATTTAATATTATTAATTATATAATAACATTAAATTCATTTACTAATATTATTAATATTACCACAATATTTTAATCATTTCTTAAACTTATAAACAATTTATTTTAATTGTTTACACTTTACTAATTAATGCATTTAATCATCCTAAAATTCCAAACTCATAAGATTTCATCACCAATAACCAAAACCCTCATAAAAAATTTGCATATACCTTATATAGGATTCTCAAGCCATAAAATCTTATTTTCTAATTTTCTTACTTCACATAACATATTTAATTCATTTACTCATAACTAGTCAATTTTCATGAAAAATACCAAATCAGTCCCAGAAAATTTTCTTTTCTGGGATTTAGCATAATATAGTCCCATATTGAGCATATATTTTTCTCAGAATTTTTAAAATTCGTTTACTATTTTCATATGGCCAAAACTGCCGAATATTTAGACATTTATCATAAACTGTACTTTTGCCCATAAATTCCAAAATTTACAGAGTATACTGTTGTTATATACATGTACTCCTAATAAAAATTTCACAAATTTTCGAGTTAACCACAAGAAGTTATAAGGGTTTACTTTTAAAATAGTCTTTTTCCATAAATTTCATAACTCCTAATCTATACATCCAAAAATCGCCATTTTTGGACACAGTCTAGAAAACTCATCAAATTATCATTTCAAATATTTCCAAAATTTTTGAGAGTCGGAAAAATTACGAAACTGAAAAACATAATAACCCTTACCTCAAAAGAGCAGTATTTCTGACTGGAATATCGGATGTAAAGCCGAAGGAAACTTGCACTGAATAACAACTCTCAAAGTATCTAAATACTCACAAAAATATGCTCGATAATATAGAGAGAGAAAATTTATGTTTCTGGTGTGATTTTTAATTGTAACTTAAGCGCTTATTTATAGGAAAATGCTAGAACGCCAAAGCTGTGAGACCCTAGATTTTATGAATAAAGATTTAATTTTCTCGAAATAATTTTTGTTTATATTATGGTGTTGATTTGATGTAATGTTATAGTTGTGGATAATATTTACAAATTTTGCAAAGTAAGCAAGTGGTTGTATAATATTCGATTGGTCGGGGAATATTCTTTTTATCAGAGAATATCAAATGCGACGGTACAATCATTAGTGGACCCCACAATAGAATTATTATCGGATAGAAAGCGACAAAAATACTTTATGAAAATAATTGGCGGAAGTTTTACAGATTAAGCTGTTGAAACACACGGTGTTAAAAATACGATGAATCTGGCGTGGTTGCCGATGCACGGTATTGATTATTGATCTTTACGTGAGAAGTCACTCGGTTATAATCAATTATTACTACGATAATTCTTGCATCATATCTCTCATATTATTGATTCAATTATTGTTACAGTATCATCTGCATAATATGATATATTGTTCAATCGGGTATTCGGGACACTTTTCGTGTCGGAGTACTATTCACAAGTTATTATTCATGAGTTACTATTCACGAGTTACTATTCACGAGTTACTATTCATGAGTTACTATTCACGAGTTACTATTCACCCAGTTACTATTCACTCTAGTATTGTGTATTCGGGTATTTGGGTACAATATTATTCCATGAGGAGATGTACTAATTTTTTAGAATAGTTGGTTGAAGATATAATAGTAAGTCGATATATGGACATTTGGTGGAGTTATAATAGAAATCAATAAGGATCATTTGGTTTTAAGTTTTAATAGTAAATCAGTATGGACCGTTGTTTTAAGTTTTAATAGTAAACCGATATGGACCGTCCGTTTAATAGTAAATCAATCTGGACCGTTCATGAATTAGTTACTATTCATTCCATTTTCTTATAAATAGAAGCTCATTCCTTCATTATTTTTACGAATTCACTGAAATCTAGAGAGAGAAATTATAAGAGAACCTATAGAAAAGTATTACGCTACTTCCCTACTCTTATATTCGGTTTATTTTTTTTACGGTAAGGTTATGTGTTATTTCTTTTATATTCATGAAGAGAACTTACATTATTCCATTATTTATTATTACATTGGAATAACTTTGTGTATCTGTGAGCTACCCTATACATGGTGACATTCTTCTAATATTAGTTCTTTATTATTACGTCGAGAATATCACATGCATGCGTTTAGTAGGACTGGTTCCATTATTTATTATTACGTCGAGAATATCACATGCATGCATTTCTGCCGGACTGGTTCCATTATTTATTATTACGCCGGAATATCGTATGCGTGCATTTCTGTGGGACTGGTTCCATTATTTATTATTACGCCGGAATATCACATACGTGCGTTTACGTCGGACTGGTTCCATCCTTTATTATTACATTGGAATAACACGTGCATGCGATTATCGCATGCGTGGTGATTTCTTTTGTTATTCCACTCTTTATTATACTCAGTTGGTTAAAATTTGACTTATATACTCCATGAAATTAATGGAATATCCTTGATATTTACGCTTCATCCAGTATCTTTTCATGGAAATATTCTTCTGAGTATTCTTGAATTTTACTCTACAAAGCAGTATCATGTTGACAATTTGAACGTTTTCAGTTCCTGGATAAATTAATACTTGAACTTGTTTTATTGAATTCGTATATCATTCTCATCATCCTCATGTTTATATTTAATTGAAAGTCATCTGTGGCTTGTAGTGCATAGATGGACTTGGTATGATTATGACCAGAGATTATTCGGTGTAATCATAATCCTAATGTTACAAATGTTGTGGAAAAAGTCCTCATTAGCCCGTAGTGCATTGATGGACAGTTTTTGGTATGATTATGGCTATGGATTCTCTTTAGCCGTAGTGCAAGGATGAATTATTTTATGGCATGATTAGGACCGTTGATGAAAACATGATTATCTTAAGACGCAGTGTATGGATAATTCGTGGTCGTGATACTAAAGAATATCCTTGGTAGTAGAGTGCGGGGGTGATTCGATGATGTGGATTATTTATTAAAATTTGAGTCCAGTGATAAAAGTGATGAAAAACCTTTTAAATCATAGAATATAGTATATTTTATTTCCTACTTGACTCTTCTAATGGATTGCTTGTTCCGATGTAGTTAAACTTGACAGTTGTTATATTTTATTAGTTTAACACAGTTGAAGGCTAACGATAAATTATTCTGCATTATCTTAGTCATAATATTTCTTCTTGGACTAGTTGAGCTCACCCTTTCTTTTCTTTGTTCTCTTGAGGAAATGAGAGCGTAGTTGGGACTAGTCGGGGAGCAGTGATGGTCTAGATGGTGCATTAGTAGTCCTCACTATTACGTGAAATAGTGTGATAATAATTGTAATGAGGACTCCTTTTGAGTTTGTATAATCTCTAGTAGACAATATTTGTATTCAAACTCACAGTTTATGTTTTTGTCGTATTGTACGACGGTTGTATTATTAAGTTATATTTAAATTACGTATTATGTATCGGCGACTCAAGATGGGTGATGTATACCTAATTTTGGGGCGTCACGGTTGGTATCAAAGCTTAGGGATATGATCCTGGCTAGGATGTGAGAATAGAACTAGGAGGGAGGCGGGGAATTCACCCGTTAGTATGACCTACCTAAGTTTATTTGGTATTTAATTGGTCGGATCATAATATAGGGATAATATGTTAAATGTCAATTAACCTTTGTTTTGTGGCGATATCTGAAAATGACATCCGAGAATGTTGAGAATAACAATGGAGCACAGAGAGGTAGTTGATTCTCCACGGATCAATAATCGAGGACAATGTGCAGCGGGATGGCGATAATCCTCTTATAAACAACAACGATCGATCGATTGACGAATGACGGTACGTTTAGGAGCTTTTTAGAATTCATGCAACATCGGTGAAGGCGGCTCCACATTCATAATGCGAGGAGGAAACAATGGCAACCCTTTGTTTGTCACCGCTAAGCAATTCAAATTTGGGACCACGAGTTTTTGGAAAGAAAGCGAGAACCACTTAAAGGCGAAGGCGTGGTTAAAGCAGATCACCAAGATATTTGATGTCTTGGGATGCTCAGGAACAAAAGGTTCCATTTGCCACCTTTATGTTGCGTGAAGAAGGCGAGATCTTTGGTGGGAATCGTAAAAGCGTACCTGATATGGCCTTTCAAGATGTCTTGGGAGAAGTTTCGAGAGTTGTTCAATGACAAGTACTTTCGAAAGCATTCGTCACATGAAGGAGGTGGAATTTATCAAGTTAGAGCAAAACAACATGATCGTGTCGCGATCACGAAGCCAAGTTTGCCGAGTTGTCGATTTGCGTCCCACTTTAGTTGATAATGAAAGAGAATGCGCGGATGTTTTTAAGAGGTTTGAAGCGGAGATACATCGATATCTTATTTCTCATAAAGCGTGTTTGTATTAGGATGTTGTAAATAGGGCTCGATTAGTGGAGCGCGATAACGAGTCAAATGACCAAAAGAGAGCATCCGGAAAAATGATAATCTGGGGTGATACTTGATCATCAAAGCGGTGACAATAAGCATGGATGGAATCAACATGCGAAATGGTAACCACTTCGGTGGTAATCATGGTCAAAATAATAAGAATGGACATTTCAAGAATAGGAGATTCAATGATGATGGAAAGGCGTCGGCCTGACACCGTTGTTAAGGAAGTAGAAGCGACCACCTATCATATGCTTTTAATGCGGAGGGAGGGACACATCGGTCTAAAGCTGCGGCGATGCCATCAAAGCATGCTATAATTGTGGAAGAGAAGGTCACTTAGCCGATTTTGTCGTTCACCAGAAGACAAGTTCGACTAGGATGGAGGCACCAAAGGATGTCCCGAGCGAAAGCAAGCCGATGTAGTTTAAGAGAGAAGCGTTTTTTTTCGTGACGAGGAACACGAATAAAATTATCACGGGTATGTTAGTCATAAACTCTTGCGAAGTCTATACAAGTGTTGAATACTGGTTCTCTGACTCTTTTATTGCTCCTAGTTGTGTTGATGTTTGAAGTTAACTCGGAGAGAAGTTAGACTTTGATATATCTGTTTAAACTCGATTGGGAGAAACCTTCGTTACCTCCACTATTTATAAATCTTGTTCAAATCAACACTTTCACGTTACACGTCGATCTTATCTCTTTGAAAATACTTGCCTTTGATGTAATTTTTGGAAGCGATTGATTAACTACTCATCATGCTTTTTCGTAAGGTTGTTAGCTTTCATATACTCTAACCAACATGTTATCGAATTCAAAGTAACCAAACCACTAAAAGTCGATCATTGTCATATCAAGCCATAAATAAAGAGCCCCGATCCTTTCGTTGTTGACTTTCTTGTGTGGAATGCATCGAAGCCAGACTTTTTGTAGGCAACGTCGTGAATGACGATGGCAAGTTGATAGGTATTAATGTGACGTGTTATCCAAGTCTTGGATGAGAGTCACGGTTTTGAATGGTATTTCTATTGTTAATAAATTTCCTGACGTATTCTTGAAGACTTCTTAGCCTACCCCTATAGCGTGAAATTAAATTTTGTATTAACCCTAGTACAAAACCCATTTCTAAAACCCTCAAATATTTTGTTCACCTAAAATGAATGTGTAATGTGCAAAGCGTTGGCTCAGTACATTGTTGAAGATTACGATCGTACCATTTGATATCATCGTGGGAAAAATGAGCGTGGTAGGCGGCGCGTTGAGTAGAAGATCGTATGCATTTACGAGTGTGATGTTGTTAACACAAAGACTCATTTCATATAACTTACAAATGATGGAGATAGAGTGAAAGACTCTAGGGACCCACATGAAGATAACGAATATATGATTAGAATAGACTTGAATCGATAAAGTTAAAGCTGCTCAAGCTACATACTCGACCTGATGAATGTGAAGAAGAAGGTTCAAGAGGGCGTTATTCTAGAAGCAAGAATCGATGAAGAGAGGAAATCTCAACCCTCGATTTTATTGGCCCATTTAAAATCCTTGATCAAATAGGAACTGTGGCTTATAGACTCGTTTTACCGCCAAGTATGTCCCGTGTTCATAACGTTTTTAATGTATCGATGTTACGTAAATATGTGGACGAACCGAACCACATTATTAATTTAGAACCGGACGAGATAGCAGAAGATTTAACGTATGAGGAGATACGTGTTAAAATTTTGGATAAGAATGATCGTATTCAACACTCAAAGGTTATACCTCAAGAATTAGAATCTGAAATGAAGTCAAGGTATCCTCACCTCTTGACATACCGAATGCGTACGTAAATTTCGAGGTGAAATTTCATAAGGAGGGGAGATTGTAGGACCCAGATTTTATGAATAAAGATTTAATTTTCTCGAAATAATTTTTTTTTATATTATGGTGTTGATTTTATGTAATGTTATAGTTGTGGGTAATATTTACAAATTTTACAAAGTAAGCAAGTGGTTGTATAATATTGATTGGTGGGGAATATTCTTTTTTCTCGGGGAATATTAAATGCGACGGTACAATCATTAGTGGTCCCCCACAATGAAATTATTTTCGGATAGAAAATGACAAAAATACTTTATGAAAATAACGGTGAAAGTTTTACAGATTAAGCTGTTGAAACACCGGTGTAAAAAAATGCGATGTCTGGCGTGGTCTTTGCGTAGCACACGGTATTAATTATTGATGCTTACGTGAGAAGTCACTCGGATATACTCAATTATTGCTACTGTAATTCTTGCATCATATCTCTCGTATTATTGATTCAATTATTGTTACGATATCATTTGCATAATATGATATATTGTTCGATCGGGTATTCGGGACACTTTTAGGTGTTACTATTCTTATTTATTCAGTTCATTGAGTTACTATTCATGAGTTACTATTCACGAGTTACTATTCACGAGTTACTATTCAGAAGTTATTATTCATGAGTTATTATTTACGAGTTACTATTCATGAGTTACTATTCATGAGTTACTATTCTCCCGATTACTATTCACTCTAGTATTGTGCATTCGGGTATTTGGGTACAATATTATTCCATGAGGAGATGTGCTAATTTTTGAATAGTTGGTTGAAGATATAATAGTAAGTCAATATGGACATTTGGTGGAGTTATAATAGTAAATCAATATGGATCATTTGGTTTAAAGTTTTAATAGTAAATCGGTATGGATAGTTGTTTTAAGTTTTAATAGTAAACCGATATGGATTTGTCAGTTTAATAGTAAATCAATTGGATAGTTCATGAATTTAATTCTTATTCATTCCATTTTCCTATAAATAGAAGCTCATTCCTTCATTATTTCTTACGAATTCACTGAAACTCTAAAGAGAGAAATTATAAGAGAACCTATAGAAAAGTATTCTGCTACTTCCATACTCTTATATTCAGTTTCTTTTATGGTAAGGGGTGTTATTTCTTTTGTATTCATGAAGAGAAATTATGTTATTCCATTATTTATTATTCTGTTGGAATAACCTGTATACGCGGGCTACCCTATACATTGTGACATTTTTCTAATATTTCGTTCTTTATTATTACTTCGAAGAATATCACATGCATGCGTTTTTGGGACCTAGTTCCATTATTTATTATTACTGTCGGAATATCACATGCAATGCGTTCTCTGGGACACTGGGTTCCTGGTTCCATTATTTATTATTCATTGGAATATCCTATCTATGCGTTCTGTGGGACTGGTTCCATCCTTTATTATTTTGTTGGAATAACCTGCCTGTGCGGTCTATCGCATGCATGGTGATTTTTTTTGTTATTCCATTCTTTATTATACACAGTTGGTTAAAACTTTGACTTCTATACTCCATGAAATTAGTGGAATATCCTTGATATTTGCGCTTCATCCGATATCTTTTCATGGAAATATTCTTACGAGCATTCTTGAATTTTACTCTACAAAGCAATATCATGTTGACAATTTGAGCGTTATCGGTTCTGGATAAATTAATTCTTGAACTTGTTTTATTGAATTCTTATATCATTGTCATCATCCTCATGTTTATATTTTGTTGAAAGTCATACATGGCTTTGTAGTGCATAGATGGACTTGGTATGATTATGACCGAGAGATTATTCGGTGTAATCATAATGAGTAATGTTACAAATGATGTGGAAAAAGTCCTCGTTGGCCCGTAGTGCATTGATGGGCGAGTTTTTGGTATGATTATGGCTATGGATTCTCTTTGGCCGTAGTGTAAAGATGAATTGTTTTATGGCATGATCAGGACCATTGATGAAAACATGATTATCTTAAGCCGTAGTGCATGGATAATTCGTGGTCGTGATATTAAAGAATATCCTTGGCCGTAGTGCAGGGGTGATTCGATGATGTGGATTATTTATTAAAATTTGAGTCCCAACAATAAAAGTGATAAAAAACCTTTTAAATCATAGAAGATAGTAGATTTTATTCCCTACTTGACTCTTCTAATTGATTGCTTGTTCCGATGCTTGATTAAACTTGATAGTTGTTATATTTTATCGGTTTAACTTTGTTGAAGAATAACGATAAATTATTACGCATTATCTTAGTCATAATATTTCTTCTTTGGGCTAGTTGAGCTCACCCTTTCTTTTCTTTGTTTCTTCTTGAAATGAGAAGCGTGGTTGGGACTAGTCGGGGAACAGTGATGGTCCTAGATGGTGCATTAGTAGTCCTCACTATTACGTGAAATAGTGTGATAATAATTGTAATGAGGACTCCTTTTGAGTTTGTATAATCTCTAGTAGATAATATTTGTATTCAAACTCACAGTTTATATTTTGTCATATTGTACACGACAGTTGTATTATTAAGTTATATTTAAATTCTGCACCATGTATCTGACGACTCAAGATAGGTGATGTATACCTAATTTTAAGGGCGTCACAAAAGCAGACTAAAATAATAAAATAATATTATAATTTTTCTACGCATGCATGCTTTGAACAAAACTCAGCCACCACAAGTGGGGCCCACTAAAAATCAGCCATCTTCCCTAACAACCAAAAGTTGGGCCCACCCATATTTTTAATAAAAACATTTTAATTTCCGAAACTTCAATAATTCATAATAAATAGCCCTTTTATCAAAAAAATACGAATTTTATGTCGATTTCATACGAAATCGAATTCTCTACAACTTTGTAGCTTTAAGTTTTTCCAAATTCCAAGCAGAATATGTCCGAAATCCACATACGGACGATTTTCAACACCTCTTAAAATTCATAACAAATCATACGTTCGTTTTAACGGTTCAAAATTTATGGACATATACTCAACTTATATATGTATAACATATCCAAAAATCACAACGTTCCAACGGTCGGATCAAAATTATAACTCACGCAATAGAGCGGGTAAAGGTGCGAAAATACCCTTGATGTTTACCCCGATGTCCCACTTACACCCTAAACTTTTTTTTTTCCAAAAGTACACTTAACATTGTAAAACGAAGCTCAACAATGCCCCTCCCGTTAAAAAAATTCCAGCTGGATAAACAGACGTTAGGGACAACCGACACATGGCAAAAATAAAATGTAATAATCTTTTTTTTATAATTTTCTCTTTCTTCTCTAACGTTTCTCTCTCTCTCTTTCTTTCTCCCCCCTCCCTTTTTATTTTCTCTCTCTCTATTTTCTTCTTCCTCTCTTACAAAAATAACAAAACTAAAATGCATTAATCATAACAATCAGCACATACCCATCACAAAAAAACTCAGCAACAACTCATAGAAGTCGAGAAAATCCAAAAAATTGGATTTGTAAAGAAAAACAAAATGTGATTTACAATCAAATGAACCCACGAGCAAATCTTTTGCAAACGAGATTATCATAATCATCAATAGAATGCTTGATGGAATAAAAGAAGCAACTAAATAACTCCACCTGCTTCAAGAAGGAATCTATTCCAATAATCTGAGCCTGAATTCTAATAATCCATAAATGGCAAATTACAACACAAAGCTATGCATATGCATCCATTAGGTAGGATAATAGAAAATTCAATACTTCTTTGTGGTGAGAGAGAAATAAGCATAACATCATCCCTCTTCGAATCAGAAATTACTACTAAATTTTCACAAACATCAAATAATATTCCTTGTACGAGAGAAGTAGCAACACATTGCAAATTCAATGATTGATTGTGGCGTAAATTAATGTCAACAAATTACAAGTCTCACTAAGCATTTAAAAATAGACTTGTAATTTCTGGCCCTACATTGACTTCAGTAAGTAAAGAGAAAATCAAGGAAGAATAATCTTTAAGCTAAATCAATGTGACAATTAAAATTATCGATAAGAAGAAAAATTCGTGCTCACCTTCTGTACAGTGACAATCTTTGTGTAAACATGGCGTTTCCAGAAAGATATCACCACAGTAAGTAACATCAGCACTCTCCATCTGGAAGTCTTTTGGACCACAACACTCGTTCCATTCAAACCACAGTTTTGCAATAGATTCATTCTTGAAGCAGAAACCAAATCGACACAAATAAAAGAAAATTAATCCATTTTTATTACCTGATTAGAGAATGCAGATGAGGAAGCAATCTTTCATGACTATTAGGAAGAAGCCAGATGGAATTTCATTCAATACCCATTTGAAGAAAGTGAAAGTAATTTTGGTTTAAGCATAACTTTTTTTCTCTCTATTTTTTTTGGGTCTTTTCCAGATCCAATCAAAAAAAGATGGAGTTTTGAGATTTAAGTTATAATTCCTCTTGATTGATTTTTCTGTGTGGGATTCATTGTTTAATGGGTGTAAGAAGAGGAATAGAGGAAAGAAGAAAGGAAAGAGAAAAAAAGGTAGAAGAAAGAGAGAGAAAAGTTAGAGAAGAAAGAGAAAATAATAAAAAAAGTTTATTACATTTTATTTTGCCACGCGTGTCGATTGATCTTAATGCCTGTTTGTTCAAATTGTAATTTTTTTTTTTAACGGGAGGGGCATTGTTGAGCTACGTTTTACAACGTTAAGTGTACGTTTGGAAAAAAAAATTCAAGGTGTAAGTGGGACATCAGGGTAAACATCAATGGTATTTTTGGACCTTTGCCCCGCAATAGAGCTTTAAGAACACTAATTTGATTTTTGGACTATAAGTCCCTCGTACCAGTTTCACTCAAATAGTCACCATGAAAAATCCACAAAGAGTTTTTGGGTGATTCAAATTTCTACATTTAGCTTACATCCAGGGCTTTCATTTTGATATATGGCTCATCTCCTAACTCATTATACACAAAGAGTTATGGATTTTACAGAATCAAGTAATAAACTAATTTTTCTGAAAATCTCATATTTTGTTCTTCTTTTCGACAAAATACTAATAAAATACCTCAACATTAATTCCTTTATTTATATCCATATAAATATATATATTTCCTTATCATATAAATTAATAATTAATTATTCATAAATAATATTACAGAATCACAATTATAACAACCAGGTCGTTCCCAGGAAAGAGAGGGCTTTCCGATAAGGATTTCTCCTTATTGACGTGCAATTAGGTGACCAAACCCCTTTCCTAAACAGAACTTCCTTAGACATTGCAAATAATGTTATCTAACGATATTATTCAAATAATATGAATTATTAATCTGATAATGGAGATACTCTGCAGTGACAATTTGTAAGACCCCAACTTTTATGAATAAAGATAAATTTTCTATAAATATCATTTTTGAATATTAAGGAGTGAATTTGATATAATGTTATATTTATGGGTAAAATTTATAAATTTTGCAAAGTACGTAAGTTGTTATATTATATTCGATTGGTCGGGGAATATTCATTTTAACAAGAAATATTTGTACGACGGCACAATCATTGGTGGACCCCACAACGTAATTATTGTCGGAATGGGAAAATAATAGAAATATCTTTTTATGAAAATAACGGCAGATGTTTTACCATTAACTATTGAAATAACCGGTGTTAAAAGTACAGTAATACGCGTTGTTACATAGTAGCACACGATATTGATTATTGATGCTTATGTGAGAAGTTACTCAGTTTTACTCAATTATTGCTACAGTAATTACTGCATAATATCTCATGTTATTTGATTCAATTATTGTCAATATTTTATATATTATTATATCAACAATTGAGATGAAAAGTTATTCTAATTATTATATGCATAATTAACAATGTCTAAAAAGTTCTGTGGAGGAAAGAGGTTTTGTCACCTAATTGAGCGCCAATAGGGAGAAATCCTTATTGGAAAGCCCTCTCTTTCCTGAGAACGATCTGGTTGTTAATATTGCGAGTTATAATTATATGAATAAAGGTTGTTAAAAATTTTGAGGGGAGTTTTATGAAGTATTTATTTGGACCCCCATTTGCCCATTTTTCAAATTAATCGGTAGAAAGTTATTCATTATAAAAAGTGGAACCCACATGCGATGATGACATTGGTGGGGACCATGTGTGATTAATTAAATTTGTCATGGGGGGTGGAAAAGCCATTCACAGGTTGGAAATGTGGGAATAAGACAAGTGATTTATAAGGTCTTATTCATTAACTAGTAACAAATTTGGTTTAAAGACTTTAATGGCTGTTATGGCATCTTAAATTGAAACCTTTTAAAAAACTTATTGACTTAGGTGATTTTTGTGGATGTGTGAAGTGTCGTGGACGGCGGGGTGAATTTATATATATATATATATATATATATATATATATTATATAAGTCTTTTTTATTAGAATATTTTATTTCATAGTGCTGCATAGTAAATCATATTTTTTTAGAAATCAGTCGAATTCGCGCAACGCCCGTGATTAGTCCGTGAATCATTTTTTTCAAATAGTATCCTTTTCATTCTCCTATAAATATGATGCTTAGTTAGAATTGAAAATCACACCAGAATCAGAGAATTCTTCTTATATAATATTGAGCGTATTTCTTTCGAGTTTTAGAAAGCTTTGAGCGTAGAAAACAGTGAATGTTTTCTTCAAGAATATCCCCGCTATACCAGTTGGAATACTCTTCTTTTTAAGGTAAGGGATATTATTTTTGTTCAGTATTCGTATGAAATAATATTTTCTTCCATACTCTGTAGTATGTAAGTAATATTATTTCGTTTCAGATTTCGAATTCTATACTCCATGAAATTAGTAGAATATCTTTGATATTTGCGCTTCATCCAGTATCTTTTCATGGAAATATTATTCTGAGCATTTTTGATAAGTTTTAACTTTTTCATGTCGGGGTACTATTCACGGGGTTACTATTCCCAAAGTTACTATTCACAGGGTACTATTCACTCGGTTACTATTCACCCAAGGTACTATTCATGATAAAAATTGATTCGTTTTCAGTCCAAAGTATTTTTGGTACAATATTATTCTTGAATTTTACTCCACAAAGCAGTATCATGTTGACAATTTAGACATTATTGAATTCTGGATAAATTAAATTATAAATCTTTAAAAATTTATCCTTGAACTTGTTTTATTGAATTTTTATGTCATTGTCATCATCCTCATGTTTCTATTATGTTGAAAGTCATCTATGGCCTGTAGTGCATAGATGGACTTGATATGATTATGACCAGAGATTATTCGGTATAATCATGACCGTAATGTTACAAATGATATGGTAAAAGTCCTCATTGGCCCGTAGTGCATTGATGGACAGTTGTTGGCATGATAATGACCATTGATGAATACACAAATATCCTTGGCCCGTAGTGCATGGATAATTCGTGGTTGTGATACTAATGAATATCCTTGGCCATAGTGCAGGTGTGATTCAATGATGTGTATTATTTATTAAGCTGAGTCTCAGTGATAAAAGTGATGAAAAACTTTTAAATCATAGAAGATAGTAGATATCATGCTCTACTTGACTCTTCTAATGGATTGCTTGTTCCACTGCAGTTAAACTAGATGTTTGTTATATTTTATCAATTTAACACTGTTGAAGGCTAATGATAAATTATTCTGCATTATCTTTATCATAATATTTCTTACTGGGCTAGTTGAGGTCACCCTTTTTGCTTTCATTGTTCTCTTCAGGAAGTGAGAACGTAGCTGGGACTAGTCGGGGAATGGAGTCACGGTCCAGATGTTTGCATTAGTAGTCCTCATTATTTTGTGAAATACTGTGAAAATAAATGTAATAATATTGAATCTGAGTTTGGATATTGTCTAGAAGATAATATTCGTGTAAAAACTCTCATCTACTGTGACGCCCCCAAATCCGGGCATCTTCCAACCCGATAGATGGTGCTACACGGTGCTACAGTTCACATAAACATTTAATTGAAATGCCTCAAAAGAACGTATATGTCTTATATATATATCAAAAGAATATTTACATACCCCAGGTTCTTTACAACCACTACATTGTCTTTGTCATAATATCAATATTATTCCTTACAAAATCTATACTATTACAAATGTAATCTACGGGTTCACCTTGGCCTTCCCTTTATCCTTACCGGATCCATCGGTCCGTTCGGTCTTAGCTGCATTCATACGGTTCAAGCAAGAATGAGCCTAACTAGCTCAGCAAATACAACAATTTCTAGGAAAATAGCATGCTTGAAACATAGGAATCGTATATCTTCAATAACTGAACAATAGTTACTAAGTACTATCGATAATTCAAAATAGCACTTCTTTTCATTCAAAACGTTTTACAACAACAATATTCAGTAAAACATCAATTCCGGTTCAAGACCGTAAGCATTTCATAAGTACTTTGAAAAGGACATCTAGGCACGAAGTCCGTAAGTTCTACATAGCTTACGAGCACGTCTAGGTGATCAGCCTATAGTACTCTATGTTGATCAACACTACATTCATTAAATGTGTATACGTTTAAGTTGTGGAAACCTCACGTGCCTGTCGTTTGACGACAAAACAATTTAGCATATTCAGTCTACTTTTGAAAACCACAACAATATTAGTTTGGTAAATCCTTATCAACACTTGATAGAATAACATAGCATACGTCCAGCCGTAAGGATTGGCTTTGACTTCCTCAGATACTAACTCATGCGAAGAATACATGAATCACAAAGACTTGTTCAGATCGAACTGGAACAAGGGTTAGAGTACTTGCCTTTAGCATCTGTGTATACATATAACACGTGCACTTTATGTCTTTAAGGTCTCTACATTAGATAATAACATCACATAGTACATTAGGTCATGAATAATAATATAGATGGTTCCTAAAGAATCTTACCCTTCTTCTCAATCTAAATACGTATTAGATTTGTTATTATTGGTTTCGGCTTTCTGTTAGGTCATTCTTACGTTCATATGTAATTGACTTAACTTAACTCTAAGTGTTCATACTTAATGCTTAATTATGTCTTAACAATGTTTTATTAAGATCCTTATTTAATTACTTATCAAATACTCTTCATGCTTAACATGTAAACATTTCTTTATTATCTAGGTTATGAAAGTTTGGCATTGTATATATTATTTATTACACTTAATTAATGTAATGCTGTGGCATCACCACTTATTATTCAAAAATTCGGACTGGTATTGCTGGCATGAGTCTAATATATGTCACGCTCTGGGCGTGACTCTCCAAGGGCTGATGGCCATTTTGGTGGCTATGGTATAGGTTTATTTGCCTTGGTGGTGTTGTGATTGCGACTCGTGCACGTGAAAACTTGGACAGTTTTGAAACTTTTGTGAAACTCCTGGACTCGTAAATTCTTCGTTATAAGTCCGATTTGGCTCGTTCAAGAGCCTACGGGTCACAAATTATGTACTATATGCGTTCACGTAAGAATTTTATCTATTTTACTTCCTTTGCCAAAATTTCACCTATTAGTCCATTTTAAAGAAAACGATAAACGTTCACGAACGTTCAACGCTCGTTTCTTTGTTCTAAGTCAGAATCCGACCATTTTCTAGTCCGCAACTCTATAATGCCAAACATGACTTGTCTCCATCGAAAACCAAAGTTTACGACTTCAAACACAAAATACGACTTCCATTCCGAGAATTTCACAATTGACGATTATAAATCAATCGTAAATTAAATTAAAACCTCATTACTAATCATTTTAGGTGGATTTTTAATTAACATATCGACATTTCAAGTTACTTATTACACCAACTTATTATTAAAGTAGGTTTTGACTTATTCTTATAAGTCGATGACTTATTTAACATATTAACTACAATTTCTCATATAACACTTAAGTTACTGTAAGAGAAAGTTGAAAGGAATTTGCAATCAAATGAATTGAGATATTTAGACTTCCTAAAGTGAGGGTAGAAAGGGGTTGAATAGATCCTAAGTATTTTTATTTCTATTAATACTTTTACGATGTTTTATATTATATTTACTTTATATGGGTCATGACCAATTCATTATTTGCTAATTAATCTAGCTAATTACTTATTAGGCTTTGTTAGTTCTCAGAGGGCACAATAGATCTAGAAGGGGGTTGAATAATCCTTTTAAAAGACTTTTCCGGTTTATATTATATTGATATATAAACATGAGAATAATCGGAATAAGTAAAAGATCCCTTCATTGATATATTCATAATATACATACATTGTTAAGTAGAGTAAGTTTAGTTGTAGCGAGTTAAAACATACATAGCATGTTATATAAGTTATAGTACATAATATAAATGACATAATATAAAAGACACTGAGGGTTTTAAGTGGTTCGGAGACTCGAGCTCTAATCCACTCTTCTACTTTCAACTAGCGAGATTTCTACTAAGGAAGGCGGCACCACGAATCACTAAGATTCCTTGAGGCCGGTGACCTTGGGACTTGATTCACTAAGAACTCTTTAAGGCCGGTGACCTTAGGACTCCTCTAGTTCCCTAGGAACTCTTCAAGCCCAAGCAAGAGCTTGGAACTTCATTTAGTCCCCTTGAGGACTCTTCAGCCTGCTTTGTTTAGTCCTTGCAGACAAGGAGCCTTACGGCCTGCTTCATTTAGTCCCTCTGGACAAGGACCCTCAGGCCTGGCTTTGTTGAGTTATTTGTTTGTTGTTGTTGGAGTCGGTCTTTGAGCTACTAAGATGTCTTCATGCTACGAACATCTTCTATCCTTAGTGACTTGGCTTGATCATCCTTGAAAGGCGGTTGAGTGTTGCATGATGCTCAGCTTCTTTTGTTACTCAGCCACTTCGGATGATCCCTTTATAAACTTCCTTGAAGATCCTTCTCCTTGGTACTTGATGACTGCACATGATAGGCTTCTAAGATGACTGTAAGCTCTTCTGTTAGGTACTTAGAAGCTTTCTCATGCTTGACACCAAGATGGCATTTGTGATCTTCTTCTTCTTGATGCCTTCTCTTGATGGACTTCTAAGATTGTAGGCTCTTCTCTATTGTACTTAGAGTCTTTCCATGATCGACATCAAGATTACGTAATGCTCTTCTTTCTCTCGCTAGTTCTAAACACTCTTCATGTAGTAGAACTCTCACTTCTACATAGTAGAACTCATACTTCTACTTCTTTCTTTATTTGAGTTCTGAGTGTTCTTGGTGGATCGTAGAGTGAGCCTTCTGACTCACTGTTTCACATGGTTTAGATTAGTCCACCTTCTCTCCAAACTTGGTAACTCCAGCAACCTTTGATCTTTGAAGCTCTTTCTTATTTATACTCCTTCCCAATCCTTCCGTTGGATAGAAGCCATTGAAGGCTATTCAAATCGCTTCACAGATCTTGAGTTACTTAAGGTAGACTGCTTGACATGACTTGTCATACTTTTTCTGACGCTGCAATCTACTGTTTCACCTACCCTATCAGATGTATCACTTTAATGTCTTGGGTAGGTCGAAGACTTTATTACCTCTTTCTAATTTCTCGATCAGAGGTTTTCCTATTGCATCGATGCTCTCAATAAGCACTTGTCCGAATATTACCCTTGATTTAACCTTTGCCAATGCTTGATCTTGATTATTGGACTCTATGATTACGATGCACGTCTTGAGGACTTGATCGTAGTGTGTCTTTTGAGTGTTGCTCATTGGTGGTTGAGTTAACACTACGATCTTGAAGAGTGTTGATTGGATCTTCAATATAGAACACCTCTTCCTTGTATTATGCGGTGCTTGATACTTACATTTGCTTTCGATTATTCTCGGTGATGGCCTAATTCCTTGCTCTGGTCCCCTTCTGAATATCAAGACACTTCAGATTTGTGGTAAATCCAGCGTGCTTTCTCCTTGTGATCTCCCATTCACTTATCATCAATGAACTAACCCTGCACTTAATCACTTTAGCCTTGCTCTTCAGAGGCTGACCAGTATCTTGATTCACCTTCCATCAGTTCTTTCGTTATCTGGCAAACACTACGATCTTAATTGCTTCCAAGATCATTGTCTTCTGTTCACTTGAGAGCTATTGCATTAGCTGACTTTCCTTAGTCAGCCGCTGAAGTCTTCTTTGAATCATCTTGTGGAAGACTTCATTTCGAATGGCCTTTCAACTCAATCTTGATGCTGATTGGGTTGGTGCTTAGTTCTACTGCTTAGCTTGCATGCCATTCGTTGAGTGCTCTCTAGTTCCCTTACTGTGGAATGCATCTTTGCGATTACTGACGGAGGCTTCGTACCTTTGGATATTGCAGGAGTGCTCATTTGTTGAGAGCAAGTATATGTTCTACGATTCATCCTTGGCATTGTGAGCACTTCTTCTTGAGGTCGTAGATTACGCACTCTACGATTCGGCCGGACTTGTGCGAGACATTCGATCCGAGATCGAGATCTTGACACTCTACGATTTATGCCTTATGCTTGTTGTCTTCATCGATCTTTCTTGACTCTGATCTCTCTGCATGTAATCTATAGGCTCTACGAACTCAGAGTGTGATCTACGATCCTTGACTTGGCTTTGGCATCAGTAGACTCTACGACTCTGAGTGTAGTCTACGTTTCTGTCTTGGCTTTGGCAGATGATCGGTCTTCTCGTAGGCAGGCTGTCTCTACGATTCTGAACATGACTTCCTCAGCACACTACGATCCCGAGGAAGCTCTACTCGATACACTACGATCCTTCTTCGTTTCCCCTGGCAGTCTACGAACTCCGAGATCTACTATCTTGCATACTCCTATTCTGCCTCGATTGCTCTCGAGT
The DNA here is from genome assembly GCA_020205615.1 of Panax quinquefolius. Lineage (NCBI taxonomy): Eukaryota > Viridiplantae > Streptophyta > Magnoliopsida > Apiales > Araliaceae > Panax > Panax quinquefolius. The sequence continues at coordinate 39,780,950 of CM035167.1, read as the reverse complement.
TAACCTTGACTCACTGGCGGAGACTCGACTTACAGTGCGGTGCTCGGCGATCGAGACTAGCCTATCTATTACCTCATAAGATCAACCTAACAAGCTTGATCTTCCTATATTTATAGTCCTTGTACATCATTTCTTTTTAAGGAATTTACTAAGCTGTTTTACTTATGTAGGATCAACCTAGCATATTTGATTAATTCCTTCTAAGTCCTTGTACATATGTTTCTATTTTATATCAAAGGACTTTACAGCTTTTCTTAATGTAAGCATACTTGCATATTCATTCATATATATCATAATCAAATCATATATTAAATAGGAATATCATTCACATGTTTATTCATGACAATCTCCCCCTATTTGATTATGACAAAACAATAAGTGAATATGCATGTTATGAATGAATCTTATATACAGTGAGCAGCTGTATTTCTAAACAGATAATCATGAATGTCATTTATATTGATATGGCAATTTATATATTCGGACATTCTACATCACGGATCGAACATACCTAATGGTTTAGAGATGTACCTCCTTGGCTTCATGTATGTTTCGGGATGCTTGTTGATCACTACTCATTTGTTTCTTCTTCTTTCTCTTGCTCCCCTGGGGTTGATGACCTTGATCTTTGCTTGGCTCCCCTTCATCATCTTTTCGATCGGGGCTCCCCTCGGACTCTCTGATCTTGGGATCATCATCTTCTTGGCTCCCCCTCGGATGATGATACTTTTTCGATGCTTTCTTTTCTTCTTCTTTGATTTCTTCTCTCTTGTCCCTCTGTTCTTCCTTGAGTGCCTCTTGCTCCTCTTCTTTCTATGCCTCTTTTCTCCCCTTTTTGTCATCAATCATTTGAGAGAATTTGCTCCATGTTGGAATTAAATTTGCTCCATTAGGTAGGAGGTGTTAGCAACTTTAAACTTGAGTTCTTCTTGGCCTAGCTCAAGTTGCTTTTGAGAAAGACGCTTGGATCGTCAATCTTGTCGAGAGAGGGCTTGGATTTGTTCTTCATTTGCCTTCTGAACTTGTAGAGCTTCAGCCTTTTAATCTTGGATGGCTTTCTGATAGATGTTATCTCTCTCTTGGAGTTTGATAGATACATCAACCAAGATAGCTTGAAGCTTGTCTTTGGAAAGAATCATCTCTTCTGTTATGCCTTACGTGATTCTTGGTGAGCATAGATATCTTATTGCTTAGGTCATCAGAACTCTTCGGTAGTTCCTGCTCCAAAGTAGTTTGATCCTTTTGGTTGGTAGCTTCAAGTTGAACAATGGATTGGACTCTACGATCATCATCTTTGGACAGATTTTCAAAGGTCTGGATAATCTGGATAATCGTTGAGTTCCAATCACTAGTTGAGGTTGAGGATGAGGGAATGTCTGATAGTAGTGATTGAGCATAAGGAGGCTTCTTGTTTTGAGCTTTATCATCATCGGTGGTAGAGTGAAAGAGACTCTACGATCGGCTCCTTAGTCGTGGCTCTTTGTCCTTGAGAAGTCCATTCTACGATCGTAGGGGATGTAGAGATTTCAGCATGTCGATAGACCTTGAAGTGAAATTTGGTCTTTGATCATCTTTGGTGGCAAACTTTTTTACTCTTGGAAAGTTTTGAGCCACCGGTTCCATGCTTGGAAATGCGCTTGTAACACCGGTGAAGTAGCTTCCATCTTTTTGATAAAGGCCTTTAGCCATGGCATCCACTGGAAGAACCATCTCATCAGCAGATCATCAGGGTTATAGAGAATGGTTGAGCAATCTAGCTCCATATTGTTTCAGTTCTTGGCTAAGTCAAAAGTAGTCATTCTTACTACTCTGAGTTGCTCATCTCCATAGTTTACCCATCTAGCAGGTGGAGTCTCTGATGGTTCATTAGGAACTTCTACCACTATTCTCCTGGTGAATTTTGCAGGTGAGAGGACAGGGTTGAGTTCTGGTTCATCTTGTTCCTGATCTTCAGATTTGGAGTCATTTTCTACTTCTTCTTTCTCAGAACCAGAATAGTTTTGATCAGCTTCAGCAGAGAATCCTTCTTGCTGCATTTCATGTCCAGAACCTTCTTCAGCAAGCATTTCCTCAGACTCTTCTTCTTCACTGCTGGTTTCATTATTAGCACTTTCATCCGGGGATACAAACTCATCATCACTCAATTCAATGATGGCATTTGATTGGCCACTTTTCCTTTTGGAGGTAAACTGGGCTTGCAGTCTGTAGCTCTTCCTTCTTCGAAGAGGTTCAACAATTAGAGAGACATACTCTTCTTCTTCTCCAGACTCTGACTCCTTTTGCTCAACAGACAAACTTCTTTGGAGTTCAGCACTGGTAGGGACATATTCTTCTTTCTTGGACTCATCACTTTCTGGGCCATCATGAGGGCTTTCTGGATTGGAGGGGACATTCTCTTCTTCTTATTGAACATCATTTCTGACCCATTCTCTGGGCTTGTTGGGGCAGTTGCATTTTGGGATGCACTTTGGTCACCTTGAATTTCTTTTTCATCATCAAAGTGACTGCTCTGAGGATTGTCCAGGGGTCTTGAGCATTCTTCTTTATCAAGAGATGCTGCAATCTCTTTCATCACATCATCTTCATTTTCATTGCTGGATGTTGTTTGTGGAGACTGAGACTTGACATCTGTTTCTTTTTCTTCCTGCGACTCTCGTCCCTTTCTTTGTGAGATGTCTTGTTTTGGGAAGCTGAGGTTGGTTTGTCTTCCACCTTAGCTTTTTCTGCTTGGCCCTTGAAGCAACCTTTGCTTCTTCTCTTTGTTGTTTATTGATTAGGACCTTTTCTTCTTTGTCCTTGTTCGGGGAGGAGACTCTCCTTGGTGTGGCCTGGGCTTTCTTCACATCACCAGCTTTCTTCACAACTTTTAATTTCTTCCTGGCTGGTGTGATTTTTGCTGCTTCATAATCATCAGAATCAAAGCTCTCTGCCTCTACTATCTTTCTCTTCTTTGCGAGAGGCTCTCTTCTTTGCTCCCCATTTGTCGACCTTTTGTTCTCCTTGGGGTTCTTCTTCCAGTTCTCAAATAATTGTGGAGACATTACTTTGTGCACATTCAATGTTTCTCCTTCATCATCCTTGATCCTCCTAGTTTCTTCTTCAGTATAATACTCAGCATCTTTCCATGAAATACTTTTGTCAGAGGCTTTTCAGTGGATTTCTTCTTCTTAGCCTTCTCTACCCACTTGGATATTTGAACGAACAAGATAGCTCCAAAGTCAATTTCTTTCTTCAGAACTATAGCTGACATTATCTTCAATTGTTGGTCGATCTTTGTATCGTATGCGGTGTTTTTGCCTGATATGCAATTTCAACAATTTGATTAGGAACTTCATATTCTTCAAGAAACTCCTTCTTCTTAATGTCTTTGAAACTAGGGTTCCTTTGGTACCCCATCAACTCCTTTACTTATTCAGTGTTGACATTTTCAAGGTTCTTTAGCCCTTGGTTAGGAAAACCTAGGCATTGATTTAGGTCAGAAGATTTCAACTTTAGAGTCTGACCTTTAACCGTGGTAGACAGAGTTCCAGAGTTTATGGAGACGTTTGAGTAGAACTCTTTAACCCAGCTTTCTTTATGAGTACTTATCTCAAGACATTCTGAAAACCCAGCTTTATTTACGAGTTCAAGAATGTCCCTGAACTTTTTCTCAGATTTCTCAAACGATTTGGTTCCGAGCTGAATGTCGGTGATAACTTGCCAGTTCTCCATTTGAATAGTTTGAAGAATGTGGGTATCTGATTTAGATATGTTTATAAGAGATGGTTGAGTGTAATTTGGTAAGGCTCTGGAGGGTTAAGCTGTTTTGGCTCTTGAAAGGATTCTAGGGTTTGAAAATGGGAGGAGAAAGGTTTGATAGCTTTTTAGTAGCTGTCTGCAGATTTGAAATTGTTTTTATGGCGGTTCCTTCTAACTCTGCATAATTAGTGATGTGTCGATTGTCCATTGGTTGCCACGTTGCCCGATAATGGTTGTAACTCCCCATAACTTTTCGGTTAGATGTCTTTTTAGAAGAGTAGTCGTTTAATTGGCGTGGCTTTGATAGTTGACCTTTTGATTCGTAGAGTAGCATGATAAGTCGGCGATGGACTCTATGATTTCCTTTGTTGACTCAGCGATCAACTTTTACGAGAGATCTTGCGGTGGATGGCTTTGTCTTTTCTCCTTACTTTGATGCGAAGATAGCTCAATCACTTTGATGTATTCGAACTTATCTCCTCCACTTGAATGGTTTAGCGGATGTCTCATTTTCCAAGCTTCTTGTGGTGAGTATACCCTTTGGTACCCTTTGGTTGAGTTGTATTCTATGATCGTTGAGGTTGTATTCTACGATCGTCGAGGTTGCATTCTACGATTGTTGAAGTTGCCTTTCGCGATCGTTTAGTTTTCTTCAAACTCGACTCTACGATCGTTGAGTGACTTGGTCCTTGAGATGAACTTGATCAAGCATTCCTTACGGGTTAAGGTAGCTCGGGAAGGGCTGACCTCTTAGAGTGAGCTAAGGGTCGGGTTTGTCCACGAGGCGCTTTCGGATGGAATACTATAGCGATGATTTGTAATGACATCTCATTCGACCTTTTACGATTGGGAGGTCTTCTACCGACTTTAGACAATTGCATTCTTTGAAATCGTGGTGTCCTCCTCGCTTTTTACTACGATCATATGTTTGATCGTAGGCACTTCATGATTATGGGTTGGGTGGCTGAAGGGTTATCAGTAGTACGTTTTGAGACGTTCCTACTGACTATGGATCTTCATTTGATTCATCAGCCACAAAGTTTTGGGACTCTGTAGCTGGTACATCTCTTCATAGTTTATCTCATTGTTGTTATTCCTTAACAGATCACTGCTCCTCCGTTGTTGATGCTGTCTTTCCAAATAAGTGTGATTTCCTCTTCTTCAGGTTCATTTGAAGGCTGCCCAACATTTCTCCTTCTGACTGGAATCATCATCATTGCTTAGTTTTCCTTGTATCGTAGAGATAAGTATTTTCAGGATTGATCACTCTACGATCATTTTGGCAAAGACTTCTGAACGTAGTCTCCTTTGTGATCTGTATTTGAGAAGTTTTGCTTTTTGATGAACTCCTTTTGTCTTAAGCTCAATGATCTTCTGCTGTGAGATTCCCTTGAGGATCCTTTTCATAAAGCATGTCTTTCTTGATAAGAGCATATATAATCCTCTTTATCTTCTTTTGCATGGCATGCTTACCATATCTGATTAGCGACCATGTGAGCTCCATTACAGTTAGCTCGAGAGGGTCTTCAAGGGACGAGGCTTGGACATATAGGAGCTTTATCGGACTTATCTACGAGAATTGTCCTTAGCCTTCTCTTTGGTTGAGTCTTCTTGAATGAAGTCTTACGCTTCATCATTCCTTAGTGTGGTCGAGAATGACCAAGTACCTCTGAGGTTTAAATATATTTCTATTTTTGGTACCCATGATTGAATGGGTCTGCTAGAGTTAGTTTTCTAAACCCCTGTTCCTCTTATTTGGATAATCATCATATTTATCACCAATGACATATTATTCATGCATGCAACTATCTTGAGATAATACATTTTTAGATGCGTGATGGTGAGTGTGTGTGAGATTTGACATTTAATAACACACTCTTTATCTATGATGGTTTCATCATTTCTTGGGTTATGTTCACAGTGTTTAAGTGTTCATAGAGTGGGAATCAACTCTATGATTTATGAGTGTCTAGTTGATTCATGGAGGTGATCAGTTTCTACAAATCAGCAAGATCCTCTTGTAGAACTGATCATACTCTATGAGTTGTCAAACACTTAGAACATAGGTTTGTACATACATACTAACCCACCATCAGAGATTACTACTCATAAAATTTACTAGGCCTGTGATGCTCTTATGACCCATTTCAGATTTCCTTCAAGATGTCATCTTTAGCCTAAAACTTGGATGGAGAGAAGGTTTATAGTCATTTGAGTTTTCAATCTTCAGGCTACTTTCTCTCTTCACCTTTTTGGGTAGATTATGACTTCTTGATAGAGTACTGTTATAGTTCATAAGATGGTGCAATTATGATGTATACATTTATAATGGAGAGGAACCGTACCTTTTTACTCTCAGTAACTAAATTGTCATTTATCATAGATATACTGAGTTCAGGTATTGATATGCATAGTTTTTACTTTTGCTCCTTACAACTTGTTGCTCTTGTTGGCCTTTAATCAATCAGTCGTGGTCTTGAAGATGTAGGTCAAAAGAATCTTAGTATTAAGATCCTTGACATCTTTGAGTTTACAAAGATAGCACCCAGTTGATGGTTGGTCACTCATAAGTTTGAGAAGATCTTCTTTCTCCTCTTGATCAGCATTTCTTAGCATGTATGACCTCTTCATCTTTCAGACTGGTGGATGATTTACTCTTTGTCATTGATGTCTCTTGTGCTTTCTCTCTCGCCTGGTCTTCAGACTACAAGATTGAATACAGGCTAGGATTGGTCTTGTTGATATAACAATCGAGGATATGGACCAATCTGAGCAGCTTCAGGTGTATACACATATTTACCTATACATAATATTTCCAACTTGTGAGCTCTTCTGCATATAACAAGTTACTTACTGGAAAACTAAGTTTAGAACAATGTTAGTGCCTGGGATCAGACTCAAACCGATTAGCTTTTGAATATAACAAGAGAACCTGTTCTGATACCAATAGTTAGTTCCTAGAGGGCACAATAGATCTAGAAGGGGGGGGTTGAATAGATCCTTTTTATTTCAAATATTTTTACGGTTTATATTATATTGTTCATAATTAGCAACATGACAAACATGAGAATCTTTTCAAAACACAGTGAATAAGTAAAAGATCCCTTCATTGATATATTCATAATCATACATACATTGTTCGTAGAGTAAGTTTAGTTGTGGCGAGTTAAAATATACATAGCAGATTATAGCAGGTTATAGTACATAATGTAAATGATATAATGTAAAAAGACACGAAGGGTTTTAAGTGGTTTAGAGACTCGAGCTCTAATCCACTCTTTCTACTTTCAACTAGCGAGATTTCCACTAAGGAAGGCGGCACCACGAATCACTAAGATTCCTTGAGGCCCGGTGAGCTTGGGACTTGATTCACTAAGAACTCTTCAAGGCCGGTGACCTTGGGACTCCTCTAGTTCCTAGGAACTCTTCAAGCCCAGCAGGCTTGGAACTTCGTTTAGTCCCTCCGGACAAGGACCCTTCTGGTCCTGCTTTGTTTAGTCCCTTCGGACAAGGACCCTTCTGGCCCTGTTCATTTAGTCCCTCTGGACAAGGACCCCTCAGGCCCTGGATTTGTTGAGTTGTTTGTTTATTGTTGTTGGAGTCGGTGCTGAGCTGCTAAGATGTCTTCATGCTCTGAACATCTTCTATCCTTAGCAGTTTGGCTTGATAATCCTTGAAGTGCAACTGAGTGTTGCATGATGCTCAACTTCTTTAGTTACTCCGCCACATCGGATGATCCCTTTATGAACTGCCTTGAAGATCCTTCTCCTTGGTACTTGATGGCTGCACATGATAGGCTTCTAAGATGACTATAAGCTCTTCTATTAGGTACTTAGAAGCTTTCTCATGCTTGACACCAAGATGGCATTTGTGATCTTCCTTCTTGCTACTTGATAAGATGATTGTAGGCTCTTCTCTATTATACTTAGAGTCTTTCCATGATGGACATCAAGATGACATTATGATCTTCTTTCTTTCGGCAGTTCTGAACACTCTTTATGTAGTAGAACTCACACTTCTACTTCTTTCTTTATCTGACTTCTGAGTGTTCTTGGTGGATCGTAGAGTGAGCCTTCTGACTCACTGTTTCACATGGTTTAGATCTGTCCACCTTCTCTCCAAACTCGGCAACTCCAGCAACCTTTGATCTTTGAAGCTCTTTCTTATTTACACTCCTTCCCAATCCTTCGGTTGGAAAGTAGCCGTTGAAGGCTATTCAAATATCTTTATAGATCTCGAGTTGCTTGAGGTAGGCGCTTGATGTGACTTTTCATACTTTTTTTGATCTTTGCGATCTCTTTGTTTCACCTACCCTGTCAGATGTATCACTTTAATGTCTTAGGCAGGTCGGAGACTTTATTACCTCTTTCTGATTTCTTGATCGAGAGGTTGTCTATTGCATCGATGCTCTCAATAAGCACTTGTCCAGAATATTACCCTTGATTGAACCTTTGCCGATGCTTTGGTCTTGATTATTCGGACTCTGATTCGATGCACGTCTTGAGGACTTGATCGTAGTGTCTTGTTGAGTGTTGCTCATTGGTGGTTGAGTTAACACTACGATCTTGAAGAGTGTTGATTGGATCTTGATGTAGAACACCTCTTCCTTGTATTATGCGATTGCTTGATACTTACATTTTGCTTATTTGTTCTCGAGGCCCGATGGCCTAATTCCTTGCTACGGTCCCATTACGAATATCAAGACACTTGATTTGTGGCGGCGTCGACTTGCTTTCTCCTTGTGATCTCCGTTCACTTATCATCGATGGCTGACCCTGCACTTAATCACTTTAGCCTTGCTCTTGGTGACCGATATCTCGGTTCACCTTCCATCAGTTCTTTCCTTATCGGCAAACACTACGATCTTGATTGCTTCCAAGATCGTTGTCTTCATTCACTTGATGACTCTTGCATTAGGTGACTTTCCTTAGTCGATTCTTTGAAGTCTTCTTTGAATCATCTTGTGGAAGACTTCATCTCGAATGGCCTTTCAACTCAATCTTGATCTTTGATTGGGTTGGTGCTTAGATTCTCTTGCTTTGCATGCCATTCGTTGAGTGCTCTCTGGTTCCCTTCTTGTGGAATGCATCTTTGCGGCTTGAACGAGAGGCTTCTTACCTTTGGATATTGCAGGAGTGCTCATTTATTTGAGAAGCCGTATATATTCTACGATTCATCCTTGGCATTATGAGCACTTCTTCTTGAGTCGTAGATTACGCACTCTATGATTGACTTTGGTTGTGCGGAACACTACGATCCCCGAGATCGAGATCTTGACACTACGATTTATGCCTTGTGCTTGTTGTCTTCAAATCGATCTTTTCTTGACTACGATCTCTGCATGTAATCCATAGACTCTCTGAACTCGAGTGTGATCTCGATCCTTGACTTGGCTTTGGCATTAGTAGACTCTACTGACTACGAGTGTAGTCTACGTTCTGTCTTGGCTTGGCGGATGATGATCGGTCTTCTCGTGGCGGGTTGTCTCTACGATTACGAACATGACTTCCTCAAGACACTACGATCCAGGAAGCTCTACTCGATACACTACGATCCTTCTTCGTTTCCCTAGCGATCTACGAACTCAAGATCTACTATCTTGCATACTCTCTATACGCCTCGATAGCTCTCGAGTTAACCTTGACTCACCTGGCAGACTACGACTTCTGGTGCAGTGCTCGACGATCAAACTAGCCTATTTATTACATCATAAGATCAACCTAACAAGCTTGATATTTCTATATTTATAGTCCTTGTACATCATTTCTTTTTAAGGACTTTACAAAGCTGTTTTACTTATGTAGGATCAACCTAACATATTTGATCAATTCCTTCTAAGTCCTTGTACATATGTTTCTATTTTCTATCAAAGGACTTTAAAGCTTTTCTTAATGCAAGCATACTTGCATGTTCATTCATATATATCATAATCAAATCATATATTAAATAGGAATATCATTCACATGTTTATTCTGACTATAGAATGACATACATCTTATTAACACATATAATTATAAATAATATTATTTTATTCATTATTTAATTCTTTCAAATATTTAACAAAGGATCCGAATTTCTCGGGCGTTACAGCTACGCTTTTGGTCGTATTGTATAATTAAGTTTGTATTTGAATTCTGTACCATGTATTTGGCGACTCAGAAATGGTGATGTATACCTATTTTGGGGGCGTCATAGTTGGTATCAAAGCTTAGGGATATGATCTCTGGCTGAGATGTGAGACTAGAACTAGGAGGGGAAAGACGGGTAATTCCTTCGCTAGTATGACCTACTAACATTTAATTATTATTTAATTGGTCGGTCAAAATTGGGATATTATCTGGTGTGTCAATTAACCATTGTATTGTGGCAGTATTTGAAAATGACATCCGAGAATGTTGAGAATAACAATGGAGCACAAGAGACCGTTGAGTCACCACAGATCAATACCCAGGATAATGTGAAACATAAAGACAATAATCCTCAGGTAAACAATAACACCGATCAAATGATGAACGATGGGATGTTCAGAGGCTTTATGCAATTCATGCAACATCAGGCGAGAGCGGCTCCTATCCAAAATGCAGGTGGAAACACTGGCAACTCTCGGACGGTCACCGCTAAGAAGTTCAAGGAGCTGGGACCACTAGAGTTTATTAGAGAGCCAAAACCACTTAAGGTGGAGACGTGGATAAAGCAGATCACCAAGATATTTGATGTCTTGGGATGCTCCGAAGAGCAAAAGGTTCCCTTTGCCACCTTTATGTTGCGAGGAGAAGCAGATTACTGGTGGGAATCGGTAAAGCGTACTCAACCTGCCGCACTTAAGATGTCTTGGGAGAAGTTCCAAGAACTATTCAACGACAAGTACTTTCCCGTAAGTATTCTTCACATGAAGGAGGTAGAGTTCATCAAGTTGGAGCTGAACAATATGACCGTGTCGCAGTACGAAGCTAAATTTGCCGAGTTATCCTGGTTTGCGTCCCACTTGGTTGATAATGAAGAGAGAATGACGCGGATTTTTCTAAGAGGTTTGAAACCCGAGATACGCCAATATCTAATTTCTCACAAACTGTGTTTGTATTCAGATGTTGTAAATAGGTCTTAGTTATTAGAGCGCGATAACGAGTCAACCTAACCAAGAGAAAGCAGCCGGAAAAATGATAATACCAGTGGTAGCAGTCATCGAAGTGGTGACAACAAACGTGGAGGGAATCAACATGGCAGAAATGGTAACCACTTCGGTGGTAATCATGGCAAAGATAATAAAAGTCGACATTTCAAGAAGAGGAGATTCAATAATGATGGAAAGACGTCAGCACCAACACCCGTTGTTAAGGAAGGATAACGACCACCTATCATATGCTTTAAATGTGGAGGGGAGGGACACATCAGTCTAAACTGTGCGCAACAGTCCAAAACATGGTACAATTATGGAAGAGAAGGTCACCTAGCTAGATTTTTTTCGTATAGGGAAGCCAAGTCCAGTTGGAACGGTGCCACCAAATGTCGTCCCAGACAAGTCAAAACCAGTAGTTCAAGAGAGAGCGTTTGTTGTGACCTCCCAGAAAGAAAGGAACCCAAATGAGGTCATCACGGGTAAGCTTATCATAAACTCTAGGGAAGTATATACCTTATTTGATACCGGTTCTACCCATTCTTTAATTTCTCCTACTTGCGCTCAACGTTTAAATTTGACTCTAGAGAAATTAGACTTTGACTTATCTGTTGAAACTCCTTTAGGAGAAACCTTCATTACATCCACTGTTTATAAGTCTTGTTTGGTTCAAATCGGTACCCTCACATTACCTGTCGATCTTATTTCCTTAAAAATAGTTGCGTTTGACGTAATTCTAGGGATTGATTAGTTAACTACTCATCATGCTAAAATTGATTATTTTCGTAAGGTTGTTAGCTTTCATATTCCTAATAAACCTATTATGCGAATTCAAGGAACCAAACCATTAAAATCAATCACTGTCATCTCAACCCATAATGCTATTCGTTTATTAAAAAACAGATGTCAAGCTTTCTTAGCTCATGTCGGATTTAAACAAAAATACGTCAGATTTGAATGATATTTCTATTGTTAATAAATTTCCTGACGTATTCCCTGAAGAACTTCCTGGCCTACCCCCAGAGCGTGAGGATGAATTTTGTATCGACCTTGAACCCGGTACAAAACCCATTTCCAAAGCCCCATATCGAATGGCTCCTATTGAACTTCAGGAATTAAAGACCCAACTGCAGGAATTGTTAGACATCGATTTTATTCGTCCTAGTACGTCTCCTTAGGATGCTCCTGTTCTATTCATAAAGAAGAAAGATGGGAGTATGCGACTTTGTATTGATTACCGGGAGTTAAATCATGTCACCATCAAAAATAGGTACCCATTGCCACGTATTGATGACATGTTTGACCAGTTGCAAGGTGCCAAATTCTTTTCAAAGATCGATCTTCATTCCAGATATCATCAGTTAAAGATTAAAACTGATGACATTCCAAAGACTGCTTTCAGAACTAGGTACGGGAATTACAAATTCCTAGTCATGTCTTTTGGATTGACTAATGCTCATGCTGCCTTCGTGGATATGATGAACCGAGTATTCAAGGAATATTTGGATCACTTTGTGGTCGTCTTTATTGATGACATCCTTATTTACTCCAAAAGTTGTGAAGATCATGAGAAACACTTGAGGCTAATACTCTAAAAGTTTCGTGAAAACAAGCTTTATGCCAAGTTAAAGAAATGCGAGTTTTGGCTTGAGGAAGTAGCATTCATTGGGCACGTAATATCAAATCATGGAATATTTGTTGAACTGCCAAAGATTGAAGCAATTTAAAGCTGGGAGCAACCTAAATTAGTGACCGAAGTACGTAGCTTTCTCGGCTTAGCTGGTTATTATCGGAGATTCGTAGAAGGGTTTTCTCGAATCGCTACTCCATTAACTCAACTGACTCAGAAAGACACAAAATTCGATTGGAGAGTGGAATGTGAAAAGAGTTTTCAAGAACTCAATAAAAGACTAATTTCAGCACCTGTTCTGACAATACCATCTGGTTCGGAGGGATTTGTCATCTACAGTGATGCTTCAGGTAAAGAGTTAGGATGTGTTCTCATGCAACATGGGAAAGTCATAGCATATGCCTCTCGACAACTCAAAGAATATGAGAGGAATTATCCTACTCATGATCTAGAGTTGGCAGCTATTGTCTTCGTACTTAAAATTTGGAGGTATTACCTGTATGGGGAGAAAGTGGAGATCTACACGGATCATAAAAGCCTCAAATATTTCTTCACTCAAAAGAAACTCAACATGCGGCAATGACGTTGGCTCGAACTGTTGAAAGATTATGATCATACTATTCAATACCATCCAGGAAAAGTGAAGGTAGTAGCTGACGCATTGAGTAGAAGATCATATACAGGTACGAGTTATTGTCAACGCAAAGGCCCATTTTGTATGACTTACAAAGGATGGAGATAGAGTTAAAGACTCTAGGGACCCACGTGATGATGGCTAACATACGAGTAGAACCAACTTTAATTGATAAAGTTAAAGCTGCTCAAGCTACAGACCTGGAGCTGATGCGTATGAAGAAGAAAGTGCAAGAAGGTACTATTCCGGAAGCAAGAATCGATGAAGAAGGAATACTTCAAGTCAACTCCAGACTTTATGTTCCTAACGATTCTGCCTTGAAGTATAAAATCATGATGGAGGCGCACAACACACCATTTGCAATCCATCCCGAAAGTACTAAGATGTATCATGATCTTCGACATACATTTTGGTGGAGCAATATGAAGAGAGAGATTGCGGAGATTATCTCAAGGTGTTTAACTTGTCAACGTGTCAAGGCGGAGCATCAAGTGCCAAAAGGTCCATTACAACCACTTGAAATTCAAGAATAGAAGTGGGAGCACATTACCATGGATTTCATTACCGGTCTTCCCAAGGTTTCTCAAGGCGTAGATGCAATTTGGGAAATTATTGATAGATTGACCAAGTCTGCTCATTTCTTACCTATACGAGGAACTTATACACTTAAACGTCTTGCTCGTATATACATAAATGAGATTATAAGACTGCATGGTATGCCAATATCCATAGTTTTGGATCGAGACCCAAGATTCATTTCACGATTTTGGGTTAATTTGCAAAAAGCTATGGGCACGGATTAATGATTTAGTTCGGCATATCACCCTCAAACGGACGGACGAACAGTCGGAAAGGACTATTCAAACTCTTGAGGATCTATTAAGACTCTATGTCCTTGACTGCAAAGGAAGTTGGGACAAGTTCTTTCCATTGGTGGAATTTTTCTACAATAACAGTTATCAAGCAAGTATTGGAATGGCTCCATTTGAGGCGTTGTATGAAAGAAAGTGTCGTTCTCCAGTATGCTGGGACGAGGTGGGTGAAGCAACGTTGTTGGGACCAAAACTAGTACGCATGACAACGGAAAAGATTTAAATGATCCGGCAACGTATAAAGACCTCACAAGATTCACAAAAGAGTTATGCTGATCTTCATCGAACAGACGTGGAATTCAATGTTGGAGATAATGTGTTGTTACGTGTAGCACCATGGAAAGGAGTTACGAGATTTGGAAAGAGAGGAAAGCTCAATCCTTGATTCATTGGCCCATTTAAAATCCTTGACCAATCATTGGTGGACCCCACAATGTAATTATTGTCGAAATGAGAAAATGACAGAAATATCTTTTTATGAAAATAACGGTGGAAGTTTTAACGTTAACTGTTGAAATATTGCGAGTTATAATAATATCAATAAAGGTTGTTAAAAATATTGAGGGAATTTTTATGAAGTAATTATTTGGACCCCCATTTGCCCATTTTTCAAATTAATTAGTAGAAAGTTATTCATTATAAAAAGTGGAACCCACATGTGATGATGACATGGGTAGGGACCATGTGTGATTAATTGAATTTGTCATGGGGGTGGAAAAGCTATTCACGGGTAGGAAATGTGGGAATAAGATAAGTGATTTATAAGGTCTTATTCATTAACTAGTAACAAATTTGGTTTAAAGACTTTAATGGCTGTTATGGCATCTTAAATTGAAACCTTTTACAAAATTTATTGACTTAGGTGATTTTTGTGGATGTGTGAAGTGCCGTGGATGGCGGGGTGAATTTATATATATATATATATATATATATATATATATATATATTATAAGTTTTTTTATTAGAATATTTTATTGCATAGTGCTGCATAGTAAATCAAATTTTTTAAATCGGTAGAATTAAGCATGGCGCTTGTTGTGATTTGTATTGTTGGTCCGTGAATCATTTTTTTCAAATAGTATTCTTTCCATTCTCTTATAAATAGGATGCTTAGTTAGAATTGAAAATCACACCATAATCAGAGAATTCTTCTTCTATAATATTGAGCGTATTTCTTTCGAGTTTTAGAAAGTTTTGACCATAGAAAACAGTGAAAGTTTTCTTCAAGAATATTCCCGCTATACCAGTTGGAATACTCTTCTTTTTAAGGTAAGGGATATTATTTTGATCAGTATTCGTATGAAATAATATTTTCTTCCATACTCTGTAGTATGTAAGTAATAATATTTCGCTTCAGATTTCAAATTCTATACTCCATGAAATTAGTAGAATATTCTTGATATTTGCGCTTCATCCAGTATCTTTTCATGGAAATATTATACTGAGCATTCTTGATAAGTTTTAACTTTTTCATGCCAGAGTACTATTCACGGGGTACTATTCACTCAGTTATTATTCACTCGGGGTACTAATCATGATAAAAATTTATTCATTTTCGGTCCAAAGTATTTTTGGTACAATATTATTCTTGAATTTTACTCCACAAAGCAGTATCATGTTGACAATTTGGACATTATTGAATTCTGGATAAATTAAATTTTAAATCTTTAGAAATTTATCATTGAACTTGTTTTATTGAATTCTTATATCATTGTCATCATCCTCATGTTTCTATTATGTTGAAAGTCATCTATGGCCTATAGTGCATAGATGGACTTGGTATGATTATGAACACGGATTATTCGGTAAAATCATGACCGTAATGTTACAAATGATATGGTAAAAGTCCTCATTGGCCCGTAGTGCATTGATTGACAATTGTTGGCATGATCATGACCATTGATGAATACACGAATATCCTTGGCCCGTAGTGCATGGATAATTCGTGGTCGTGATACTAATGAATATCCTTGGCCGTAGTGCATGGGTGATTCGATGTTGTAGATTATTTATTAAGCTGAGTCTTAGCGATAAAAGTGATGAATAATCTTTAAATCATAGAAGATAGTAGATATCATGCTCTACTTGACTCTTCTAATGGATTGCTTGTTTCGCTGCAGTTAAACTTGATGTTTGTTATATTTTATCAGTTTAACACTGTTGAAGGCTAATGATAAATTATTCTGCATTATCTTAATCATAATATTTCTTACTGGGCTAGTTGAGCTCACCCTTTTTGCTTTCATTGTTCTCTTCAGGAAATGAGAACATAGCTGGGACTAGTCGGGGAACGGAGTGACGATCCAGATGTTTGCATTAGTAGTCCTCACTATTTTGTGAAATACTGTGAAAATAAATGTAATAATATTGAATTTGAGTTTGGATATTATCTAGAAGATAATATTCGTGTAAAAACTCTCAGCTACGCTTTTTGTCGTATTGTAAAATTAAGTTTGTATTTGAATTATGTACCATGTATTTGGCGAATCAGAATGAGTGATGTATACCTATTTTGGGGGCGTCACACAATTATTGAACAACAATAATATAAAATATCAACGTAGCAATTATTGAATCAATAAAATAAAATATTGAACAGTAATTACTGTAACAATTATTGAGTAGTGCCTTCTTACGTAAGAATTAATAATTCAAAAAACCTTGCAATATTGTGTGCTATTGTGCAACAACGCCAGACATTTTTACTTTACCCACCGGGTATTCCAACAATGTTAATCTAAACGACACGCCAGTTATTTATAAAAACTCAAATTTTTGTTTTCTTTATTCGATGGTTATTACATTATGGGGCCCACAGTGGTTATTTCATCGTCATTTAATATTCCCGACAACAAGAATATTCCACGACCAAACAAATATTCCCCGACAACAATGAATATATTATAACCACTTGCTTATTTTGAAACAAATAATTTCACACATAACTTTAAATTTTTATCAATTTAACTATTTACTAAATAGAAAAATTGAATACTTTTATTTCATAAAATTCGGGGTCTTACAATCTCCCCACCTTATGAAATTTCGTCCCCGAAATTTTCGTACCTGGTATTTCGAAGAGTTGAGAATACCTTTCTTTCATTTTAGATTCTATCTCCCCAGTCATCATGATTTCTCCATTGCTCATTTCTTGTATTTCAAATATCATTCTAGAATACAACTTCAAAACAAAGGTTAATTGACATATCACAATTTGTCAACTTAAGTAAGAAAATTTAGCTTAGGTAAGTCACACTAGCGAAGGATTTACTCATCTCTCCCTTCCTAGTTCTATTCCCTGATCTCCGCTAAAGACCATATCCCTAAGCTCTGATACCAACTGTGATGCCCCCAAAATAGGTTCAATCCATCCAACCTATTCTGAGTCGCCAAATACGTGGTACAAAAAACAACTACAACCTCATTACTACAATTGGAGTGCAAAATACAACAACACATATGTTGTGAGTTTTGATACAAATATATACCACATGTGACTCTCATCCCAACCTTGGATAACACGTTACAATGGCACCTTACATAAAGGTACAGTCAAAAACTGTTTTAGAAATTAGAATCTTTGGGAAGTGCTCAAGGAAACCTTCGTACATGGGAGGCCATGCGTCTAGGTTATGATAGATATCATATGTCCACAGAATTATCCTTGGTTGACCCAATAGACCCCAAAAAAAATGAGAAGATTACTATCATGTTCTTTCCAATGGTGAGTCTTCTCTTGACATATAATTATCTCCATTGTCTGCAATTGAAAATTATATTTCAACCAAACTTCAAGATTATATAGGTAGTGCTCGTAGATATACTCGGTAAGTGGATGTGCACAACCATATCTTATGATGACACGAGGTTGTATGTCATTAGACATCTTATATGATAGTGGCAAAATACCCTTCCAAAGTTGGGTTCGCCTCACCCTATTTGATTCACAAAATATAGCTACTAAATGATGTATAAAATACAACACACTTTTCTATACTGTTTAGGGAGAACCTTCACAGCTAGAGACCACCGTTCTATTCCCCTGTTATCCCGGCTCGACCCAGCTACACTCTTATTACCTGAAAGGAATTGTGAAGCAAAAGGGTGAGCACAACTAGCCCAGTAAAGAATATCATGACTAAAGATAATTAAATTATGCATAGCCTTCGTTAGTAATGAATCAGAGATTTAGAACATATGGTAGATGATAAAACTTTTCAACCATAGTTGCGGCGGAACGAGTAATGACTATCAACAATTGCTAAGATAGTTCAGGGTTTCATGATAACATCATGAAAAATGACTATCAACAATTCTTGGAATAAGAACGATAATTCAATATAAATCAACAGAGATATATTAATTTAAAGGCTATCAAGGTATCCGACTGGATAACAATTTATACTGAGCAGTCATTAAGGACTATTAAACATCTACTAGAATTACCAATATTAAACTAATAACCCAAAAGAATTAAGTACTATAGATGATCAGTCTACAATACTCTAAGTTATGCATAACACCACAGTAATAATATCTCATGTGTTGGGGTTTCCAACAACATACAATCCCCTTACCTTAAGGGTTGTTCAACTCAGTTTTCAAGATTTCCGCACCAATCAATTGGTTCGGACAATTTTATAAACATTCATATAATCTAGCCGAATCAAGTGGCATAGATACTGTCACAATATTTAAGAACAATACTAAGTTCACATGAATAATAGTTTTTCTCAAGAGTTTAACGAACTAGCGCAATTGAATGAATAAGTAGGACAACTTACATTCAAAGAGATAAGTTTACGATATTCGCTGGAATAAAGTTATGCAAGAGTTTAGAATACTCGAACAATGTAAAGTAGGGTTTGGATACTTGCCTTAAGCGTAGTTTATCCACGTTAAGAAATCAACACTTTTGAATCCTATTTATAGCGAATTATATGTTTAAGATGTTCATTAGCTAACACAGTCTTAATCAAGCGTGGCATGATTCAAGTATGCACATATGGTACAAAATCAGTTTATACGTCATCACAAGTTCAACTCACGTAACTTTGTTATGATATTATGCAAACACCCTCTTGGATTTATCATTCAAAAATCAAAATTAACCTCTATCAACATCACATAACATGCTTCTTAACATATTACATAGCATTTTGATCATATATTACAAGTTAAAGACATCACATAGGCATGTGTCAAACATCAGTTCAAAAATATGACTTCGGTTGTGATCGATGCACTGGCCAATTTGGTATGCCTATCTAGGCCTAGGGGACTACAAGATTGTGTTGTCCCCTAGCCGCATTCAGGATCGAAATTTGTTGCCATGCAGTTTATGTCTCACATTAACATACCGTTTATACCTATTGCCTAATATACATGCATGCTAGAAGCTTTCATACCCCTTTACTATTCGTGTGTCTATTCTTATAAGTGAAACATACACTACTCATGGCATTCAAGCAAAACATTATCAAGTGCTTTTAAACTACCTCTAGCATCTTAGGTACCATACAAGTTAACTGCCAAAGATCGGATTGCAGAATCTCAGATTCAGATAGCTCAATTGCTGCCATGACTAAGCTTTAGACCCGGTAGCAATTGCTGGTAGTCCCAAGCCAAGCCAAGACTTTCTTTCTTTGCCTTGTGGTTTCTGTTCAGCTTACTCAAAATAATCATACATGATATATTTGCCATATTAAGGGTCTTTTCATGCTTCTCAAGTAAATCTAGATTACCTTTTATAACATATTCCTAAATTGATCATTTCAACCATTTGGGGCCATTCAAGGTCATGAAAGTACAAAGTCTATCATGCTTGCTCTTCAAACACACAAGTTAGTTACAAAACTCATATTAGACATGCCTGGGAGTATTCATAATGCATATGTGAAACTAACACCACTTTAGTTAAAAATAGGATTCGTTCATGCTTTATTTGAATTGTGATACACAAGCATGGTATATCTATGGTTATACTACATGAGTGAGCCTAAGAGTATCACCAACATGCTTATAAAGGACATATTCTATCTTTCAAGATAGTTTGTCAATATTCATGTTCCAAATGTCACTAGTAGGTTCAACATGTTCATTCTTGCTTACTAATCATATAAACAAAATCTAAAGGTTTATTCATGCATTTCTAAGCCATACTAACATGCCTGCAAAGTTAGAATATACATCATGTAGTGGTCATGCATTTTAGCTCACTAGGCTAAGCTTTTTCTTGAAAATATTTTCTAACACAAGGCTTAATAAGGTAGTTATGAACAAAGGGACTACGTACATTCTAACATGTTCATCTAAGTGTAAAATTAGTCATGTATAGCTTACTAGGTTCAAAATTTGCAGAACATGATCTCTAACATAGTTTGTTCTCAAAATTTAACGTCCAAATCTCCATCTAAAGCTTATGCTTTCGTTAATCATGCAAATCTATTAAAACATGCTCCACTTAGCATAATATACTTACACATACACATTACATATGCTTGTATGCTATTATAAGTCATAGTACTATAACAGATTGCAAAATAGAAGTTTAAAATCGAATTCAAAGAACCCAGCAGTAGCAGTCACTGTACCTATAATACAATAATGGCAAGATTACATTGCACTGGGTTCGAGCCAGGAACAAGAAACCTCAAAGAAAGCTATTTAGCCCAAACACAAAAATTACTCACGAAATCGTTTTTAAACATTCTTATAATAGTTTAAACATGTTCATATGGTCATATAACAGCTATATGAACATTACCCAACCTTATTAACATCCAATTCTACAACATCAAAAATTTAAATTTGAAGAACTTAAAACTCTATTTACAAAAATGGAAAAGGAAAGCAAGGAATGGAATTATACCTTCGTAATGTGCAATGAACTTGCTCTAACTGAACTCTCAATCTCTTAGAATGCTCTCACTCTACTACTTAGCAATTTATCAGACAATTCTCAGCAATAAGAAATGAAGAAGTATAACTGCTATTTATAGTAGAACACAAGACCAAACATTGGATTTTCCCATTGAATCAAACCCATGGATTGTAGGATTGCATGACGGTTATGGAGGAGTTTGTAATTAGTGGTTGGTTTGCATCATGAACACCACCCCCCCCCCATAATCATTAGCTAGAAGCTTGGAAGAAATAGGCTTTGCCTTTTTGGTCTATACGTAACTGAGGAATGAGACAATTGGACACTCATTTTGGGACAAATAAATTAACTCAGCACTCTTGCCCACTTCTACACATCCACACTCTTATGTTACACCTATCAACCATACATTATAACTAAATGTCACAATATGATTTAATATTTCAAGGTAGTAGATGTTATGCAACATACATGTAATCCATGTACATTTTATCACACTGGTACACTTTATTAAAATAATAATTTTCAATATGCTCATGGTATTTTATTTTAATATATACCCACATACATATTGTCACATAGATATTTCATAACGTATTTATAACATATAGTTCCAATATTTTTAATCACATTGCCTCATACAATAAAATTTTATAAGACTTAATATATAGTCACACAATGTCACACTACACTATATAGTATAGTTGAATTAATGCTCACATGCACATAACTATCAATATAATATTATTATATTGATAACTTACTTATTTATGTTAATTAAATAAATCATGCACTTCCTTAATTAATTATCACCAATATTAATTAATCCATTTATCATTGATGAAATTATGAATTTTCATAACCATTAACTATCGATATAATTCTTATTATATTTATAGATATATTATAAATAATAATAATCGCATATTACTTAATTAATTACCAAGTAATCCATATTCCACCACAATTAATTAATATTAATTAATGGATTAACAATTCCGTTATAGGACATAACATACTTTAATTCATGGTTTATCAATGTCACACATCACATAATTGTTCCATTTAATTTTCCAAGATAGAAGAATTATTTTTCTCCAATCGACCACTAATAGCAGTTATACGATTTATCTTCTTTGAGACCTTAGCATATTTGTTGCTGCGTCCACAACGAGGCTAAGACTGGTTTAGCTTCAGCCCGTTATAATTTTCATCGCTAACTCGTTATATATGTTATGAATTGATGTCCACAAAATGTTACTACAAGTCTACAAGCGTATTTGATTACTTATATGCTATGACCCGTTCAACACGATTATACTTCCTAATTCTCATTTTAATTTGCTTAATGAATTTTCTCGTTTCGCATTATGCCACACAAGGCATTTCACACTTCTCATTGTCAATTCACATTTCTTTATACGCATTGATCTAATACGAATTAATTGTATTACCCAACTCATAAATCAATAACACTTATATTCACATAAATGGTATTTCCATTAATATATTCATTTTATAATACGTAGAAATTCTCGGGTATTACATCATCCCCCCTTATAAAAATTCCTTCCCGAAATTGCTACAAGGTTACACAAATAGATGGGGATAATCCCTCATCATCTTATCTTCTAACTCCCACGTAGCCTCCTCGACATCGTGGTTACACCAAAGTAGTTTTACAAAAGAAATGACTTTATTTCTCAAGGTTTGCTCTTTCCTATCAATAATTTGGACTGGAATTTCTTCGTACGCTAAATTCTTCTCCACTTGAATGGGTTCATAAGAAATCACGTGTTTGTAGTTAGGCTTATATGGACGCAACACGAATATGTGAAACACGTTATGGATGTGCTCCAACTCAGGTGGTAGTGCAACTTTGTATGCTATTTCGCCCACTATTTTGAGTATCTCAAACGGTCCTATGAATCTTGGACTCAGTTTCCCTTTCTTGCCGAAATAGATCTTTCCCTTCCATGGAGATACCTTCAAGAATACAAAACTGTCGATTTCAAAATCTCGGTCTTGCCGATGCAAATCTGCATACTTCTTCTGGCGATCTTGAGCAACAACAAGTCTAGCCCTTATTACCGTCACCGCATCCGCGGTTTGTTGTACTAACTCTTGTCCGAGTATTCGTCGTTCCCCGACTTTGTCCCAACATAATGGCGTTCCGCACTTCCTCCCATAAAGAGCTTCGTACGGTGGCATGCCGATACTCGCATGGTTACTATTATTATACGCAAATTCGACTAAGGGTAGGTGGTCGTCCCAATTCCCCTTGAAGTACATCACGCAAGTTCTAAGCATATCCTCTAGCATTTGTATAGTTCGCTCAATCTATCCGTTTGTCTGAGGATGATAAGCAGTACTTAACCTTAACTGTGTTCCCATCCTCTCTTGCAAGCTTTTCCAGAATTTTGATGTGAAACGCGGGTCTCGGTCAGAAATAATCGATACCGACACTCCATGTCATGAAACAATCTCCTTTACGGACAGACTCGCTAACGGATTCAAACTGTAGCGGATCTTGATCGATAGAAAATGTGCGGTCTTTGTAAGTCGATCCACGATAACCCAAATGGCAACCAACCCTTTCTACGTGACCGAAAGTCCTACCATGAAATCCGTCGTAATATGCTCCCATTTCCACTCTGGTATTTCCAACGGTTGTAGCAACCCACTTGGTCGTTGATGCTCTACTTTTACGCGTTTAAAAGTCAAACATCTACTAACACACTCTGCGACTTCCCGTTTCAAATTGGACAACCAAAAATGTTGCCTCAAGTCTCGGTACATCTTAGTGCCTCCCGGATGAACAGAATATGTTGTATTGTGTGGCTCGTGCAAAATCTCCTCTCTCAACTCGGTTATCGCCAGTACCCACACTCTCCCTTCGAATCTTAAAATACCGTCTTTATCTATTCGAAATTTTTCTTCCTCATTTTCCGTAATCCTTTTTCTGATTTTCTCGCATTCTTCATCTTTCTCCTGTGCTTCCTTTACTCTATCCAACAATGTCGGACAAGCTTCCATTACAAATAATTTCTCCTCGGACCCCTCGAGTCCATTCACTTCTATTTCCAACTTCTCCATATCTCTTATATATTAACTCCTCTTGAGTTGTTAATTGAAACAATTTCTCCCTTTCTTTCATGCTCAGAGCGTCGGCAACTACGTTGGCCTTCCTCGGGTGATAAAGAATCTCACAGTCATAATCCTTGATTAATTCTAACCACCTTTTCTGACGTATATTCAACTCCTTCTGTGTGAAGATATATTTTAGACTTTTGTGGTCCGTGTATATCTCACATTTCTCTCTGTATAAATAATGTCTCCATATCTTTAACGTAAAAACTAATGCCGCTAACTCTAAGTCATGAGTAGGGTATCATTTTTTGTAATCCTTCAATTGTCATGACGCATACGCAATGACCTTGCCATACTGCATCAGCACACAACCCAGTCCTCTATGCGATGCGTCACTATACACTACAAATCCTCTCGTATCATCTAGTAAGGATAATACAGGCGCCTCGCTTAACCTCTTCTTCAACTCTTGAAAACTTTCTTCTTCTTATCTCCGTCGGTGTTCTCGGTTGTTCCTAACTATGTGACGCCCCCAAAATAGGTTCAATCCATCCAACCTATTCTGAGTTGCCAAATACATGATACAGAAAACAACTACAACTTTATTACTACAATTGTCATACAAAATACAACAACACATATGTTGTGAGTTTTGATACAAATATATACCAACTGTGACTCTCATCCCAACATTGGATAGCACGTCACAATGGCACCTTACATAAAGGTACAGTCAAAAATTATTTTAGAAATTAGAATCTTTGGGAAGTGCTCAAGGAAACCTTCGTACATGGGAGGCCATGCGTCTAGGTTATGATTGATATCAGAAGTCCACAGAATTATCCTTGGTTGACCTAATTGACCTCAATGAAAAACGAGAAGATTACTATCATGTTCTTTCCAATGGTGAGTCTTCTCTTGACATATAACTATCTCCATTGTCTGCAATTGAAAATTATATTTCAAGCAAACTTCAAGATTATATAGGTAGTGCTCGTAGATATACTCGGCAAGTGGATGTGCACAACCCTGTCTTATTATGACATGAAGTTGTATGTCATTAGACATCTTGTATGATAGTGGCAAAACACCCTTCCAAAGTTGGGTTCGCCTCACCCTATTTGATTCACAAAATATAACTATTAAATGATGTATAAAATACAACACACTTTTCTATACTGTTTAGGGAGAACCTTCATAGCTAGAGACCACCGTTCTATTCCCCTGTTATCCCCGCTCGACCAAACTACACTCTTATTACCTGAACGGAATTATGAAGCAAAAGGGTGAGCACAACTAGCCTAGTAAAGAATATCATGACTAAAGATAATTAAATTATCCATAGCCTTCGTTAGTAATGAATCAGGGATTTAGAACATATGGTAGATGATAACACTTTTCAACCATAGTTGCGGCGGAACGAGCAATCCATTAGAAGAGTCAAGTAGAACATAATGTCTACTATCTCCTCTAGATTAAAAGTCCATCGTTAATATTTCATTCCTGTAATACTCATCAACAGTTCTTCGCTATACACCAGACAAAGAGAACTCCCATCACCTGTCTTCACCTGAACTGTGACTCCCCCAAAGTAGGTATACATCACCTATTCTGAGTCGCCAAATATATGGTATAGAATACAAATACAAACTTAAATATACAACACGAGCCGTGAGTTTTAATATAAATATTGTCTTCTAGACAGTATTCAAACTCAAAATAAGTCCTCAATACATTTATTATCACACTATTTCATAAAATAGTGATGACTACTAATGCAACCATCTGGACCGTCACTCCGTTCCCCGATTAGTCTCAGCTATATTCTCATTTCCCGAAGAGAACAATGAAAGCAAAAGGGTGAGCTCAACTAGCCCAGTAAGAAATATTATGACTATGATAATGTAGAATAAATTATCATTAGCCTTGAATAGTGTTAAACTGATACAATATAACAAACATCAAGTTTAACTGCAGCGGAACAAGAAATCCATTAGAAGAGTCAAGTAGAGCATAAAATCTACTATCTTCTATGATTTAAAAGGTTTTTAATCACTTTTATCACCGAGACTCAGCTTAATAAATAATCCACATCATTAAATCATCCTTACACTACAGGCCAAGGATATTCTTTAGTGTCACGACCACGAATTGTCCATGCACTACGGGCCAAAGATAATTGTGTTTTCATCAACGGTCCTGATCATGCCATAAATCAATTCATCTTTGCACCCTTGGCTAAAGAGAATCTATAATCATAATCATACCAAAAACTGTCCATCAATGCACTACGGGCCAATGATGACTTTTTCCACATCATTTGTAACATTACGGTCATGATTATATCGAATAATCCCTGGTCATAATCATACCAAGTCCATCTATGCACTCACAGCCATGATGACTTTCAACATAATATAAACATGAGGATGATGACAATTCAATAAAACAAATTCAAGAATAAATTTTAAAGATTTATAAGTTAATTTATCCCGAACTCAATAACGCCCAAATCGACGCAATGACATTGCTTTTGTGGAGTAAAATTCAAGAATGCTCGGAAGAATATTTCCATGAAAAGATCTTTGGATGAAGCCTTAAATATCCGAGGATATTCTACTAATTTCATGGAGTATAGAAGCCAAAACTTTAACTAAGCGAGTATAATAGAATATATGAAAGCGCAAATGGATTTTCGCCCTCTTGCGCGGTAATCCATGTAGAGCGAATCATTTCACAAGTTAATAAGGAATGAATACAAAGGATCATTCACCATGTATGCGATAATCCACATAAACAAAGTTATTCCAACATAGTAATAAAGAATGGAACTAGGTCAATGCGAATCCGCATGCACAAGATATTCCAATGAATAATAAAGAATGGAACTGTGTCATGCGAATCCGCACAAACGGGGATGTTCCAATAGAATAATAAAGAATGGAACGTGTCATGTGTAATCGCACAGACGAGGATGTTCCAATGTAATAATAAAGAATGGAATAACAACATAATTCACTAGGCATGCGATAGACCGCACAGATAGGTTATTCCAATAGAATAATAAAGAATGGAATAACAGAAGAATTTCACCATGTATGCGGGACTTCGCATAGATAGGTTATTCCAACATAATAATAAAGAATGGAATAATAACCCTTACGAGTATTGAAAGAAAATAACTCTCTTCATGAATATGAAAGAATAATACCCTTACCTTAAAAAAGAGTATTAGAAGACGGGTAAGCGGGGATATACTTGAAGAAAACTTGAACTATTTTCTACGCTCAAAGCTTTCTTAAACTCTAAAGAAATACGCTCAAGATTATAGAAGAAGAATTCTCTGAATTTCTGGTGTGATTTTCAATTCTAACTAAGAATCCTATTTATAGGAGAATGGAAAGGATACTATGATGCACTATGCAATAAAATATAATATATTCTATTTATAATCAAATAAAATAAAACTTTATAAAAAGTATTCTGTTTTATATAAAAAGTTTTTACTATGCAAACACTATACAAACACTATGCAAACACTATGCATAATAAAATATAATATATTCTATTTATAATCAAATAAAACAAAATTTTATAAAAATTATTACATTTTATATAAAAAGTTATTACTATGCAAACACTATGCATGCACTTTGCATAATAAAATATAATATATTCTATTTATAATCAAATAAATCAAAAACATTATAAAAAGTATTCTGTTTTATATAAAAAGTTTTTTTGTTTTATTATATTTATAATAATAATAAAACAACATTTATCACAATTATTATAATTAACAATATTAATCGACCAGGTCGTTCCCAGGAAAGAGGGGGCTTTCCAATAAGGATTTCTCCCTATTGGCGCGCAATTAGGTGACCAGACCTCTCCTTGACAGAACTTCTAGACATCGTCAATATTGCAAATAATAATATTAATAACTCTGTCATCTCAATTATTGATTTTATAATATATAAAATATCGACAATAATTGAATCAAATAACGTGAGATACTATGCAATAATTACTATAGCAATAATTGAACAAAACTGAGTGACTTCTCACATAAGCATCAATAATCAATACCGCGTGCTACTATGCAACCACGCGTATTACTGTACTTTTACTACTGAGTAGTTCAACAGTTTTAACGGCAAAACTTCCGCCGTTATTTTCATAAAAATATTTTTGTCTTTTTCTCAATCCGACAATAATTCTGTTGTGGGGTCCACCAATGATTGTGCCGTTGTATGAATATTTCCTGACCAATCGAATATTATATAACAACTTACGTACTTTGCAAAATTTATAAATATTACCCACAATAATAACATTATATCAAATTCATTCCATAATATTCAGAAATGATATTTATAGAAAAATTATCTTTATTCATAAAAGTTGGGGTCTTACAACCTCCCAACCCTGGAGATAGCCCCGGAAGATATAGTTTCAAACCCCGGAGATAACCCCGGGAAATCAGTTTCCAACCCCGGAGATAATCTCGTGAAAATCAGTTCAAAGCCCGAAAATAACCCCGGGGGATCAAGTTCAAAACCTGGAGATAACCCCAGGAAGTCAAGCCAACTTCAGAGATAACCCTGAGAAAAGACTACTACACCTGCGCAAAAATCGGAGATAACCCCAGGAGAGGCAAAATGGTCATTTTGCGAACTCAACATCAATTCACTTCAAATCAACTCATTTCATCTCAAATAGCTTTAAAAGAAGTCCCACATGAACCATATCTTAACTTTCGAGCGCAAACTACGCAAAATGGCTAGACGGACTGCCTGGTAGAAACTTGAAAAAAATGGGCAAATCCTATGTCATTACGTAGCTCTCGAAAAGAGATTTTCGGAATGATATGGCATGCTTCCATCAGACTCCCGGATTGAAAGTTATGAAGGTTTGAGCGAACAGTGCGTTGTCCGAGTGCACGTAAGTCGAGACAGTGGGATACACATTGCCCGAGGCACCTCGGGCAGCCACTGGTACACCTGCTGCTCCCCCCTCTATAAATAGAGGGCTTGGGGTGGCCATATTTGCAAGAGAAATGGCGAGGAAGCCCTGTCGAATTTGTTCTGTACACACTATAAACTAAGTGCTTTCTCATTTTTAAACACTTGTAAGCTCACATATAGTTATTCTTTTTAACCAGCAGGAGCTTAGTGTTCATCCACTGCAAGTTATAGAAGTCTTCTTTGATAGCCCACTGTAAGCCTTCTTACACATTTTAAAGCCTTTCTCTTCATCTTTGCACACACCATTCTTCACGTTGAGAGTCGTGTTGCGTGTGTGTTTGCCCGGACTTCAGTTCGTGGTTTTATTTCAGTTTGTATATACATACATATATATATATACTATATATATGGACTAACATTATCGAATTATGCCTCGATTGAGCCTAAACTTTGGTCTGGATCGTTTACTTGCTTTTGTATATATATACTTATATATATGAACTGTGTGTCGAACTTTGTTCGATGAGCCAAGACTTATGTCTGGAGCATTTACTACTTTAAGATATATATATATATATATATATATATTAATTGTTGTCAGACTTTGTTCGATGAGCCTGGATTTTATATCTGGAACGTTTACTACTTTTTTATATATATATATATATATATATATATATATGTATATATATATCATTATATATATCAACTGTGTGTTGAACTTTGTTCGATGAGTCTGGATTTTACATCCGATGAGTTTACCGCTTATATATATATATATATATTTATGTTTAGTCCTGCCTAGAGTTTACTTCATAGCGGTTGATTGCTTTTATAGCTTTCTTTACGTTTTGTCCCGCCTAGAGTTTCCTTCGTGGCGGTTGATTGCTTTTACAACTTTATTTACATTTCTAATCCCCATGGAGGTGTTTCGTGGTGGCTGATCATGTCTGTATATATATATTTACAGCTTTTATATATATACCTGCTTACTGCTTTATTATCAATTGCGGCATCGTGTGAGCCTAGGAATCATGTGATCACAGATTCAGTCTACTGGATCTAGATTTGGTTCCCGTGATGGATATTTTTCAGCTGTAAGCAGCTTGTAAATTTGTTCATGGTGTTCGGATTTCCTCAGATGGTTTTCATACCCACGAGGAGTTCAACATTATTTTGTACATTATTTTCTCGAAGATGCTTCACATCTCAAAAATTAAAAGCAATCCAGTCGAACACTTAATATAAAATGGGAGTGTAAAAGGTCTCAATTACTATTGAGCACAAGGGTTTGAAAAACCTCTTTTATAAAAATTCATTGCCATATCTTGTTTAAAACTGAATTTTTACACAAATTCAAACACTGTGTATATAGGTGCGAACAAGGCGTCGCACTACTTCCAAATAATTGCACATTGATCCACACACACATTCAAATAACAGTTTCTTGAAAAGTGGCGGTCACCGTGGTAACACGGATGTCGGGGGGTGCGTAACACCTTCCCTCTGCATAATCAAGTCCCAGACCCTAATGAATCTTTGTTTCACCGACCCATTTAGCAGTGTCACATCACTGGGTCAATGTGCAAACCTTTTCTCGATTGTGTTGATACAACCATATAAAAAATCAGCTGGCGACTCTTAACAGACCATCATTAACATTATACATGTCGGTCCTTTTTCACTTGTTTTTTCAAACAAATCTTACCGAATATGAGAACACCAAAGAACAAGTAACGAAAAGGGACAGATAAAAATCCCGACGTCGACATGTGGCGACTCTGCTGGGGACTCCAGTAAGAGGACTTAAGCCGCTATTACATGCCTACGCGTGAATGTTGCATTTATATTTGAATGAATGTGTACTAATGCATTTACTTACTGTACTTAGTGCTTCGCACCATATCTGCCTGTGATTTTAGTGCTTCACACATGTCATCATTTCCATACGGTGAGATGCAATGTATGTGAATGTATGTTATGTGGTTCCTCCATCAGGAGGCTATCCTGTCGGTGTTTGATTAGTGGACTCGTAGGGAGACTAATTCCAACGAGGCTCAGGAAAGGCACCACCCAAATTCGCTCCAGTTGAAAGACCGGATTAATTTCTCGTCAAGTAAATTATGATGATTTGGGAACCTTCATACCGAAAAACCGTAAGAGAAACCTAAGTTAGGTCAGCCTCTGATAAACCAAACACGGAGGAAATTCTCTTCATACTTTCACATTTCAATTACTTGTAAATTCAATTACTTGTAATTTCATTTCCATGTAAATCTCAGTGTAATGGAAAATATGAAGGAATATGTGTACATGCCTTCCCTTTATTTCCAAACCTGACATGCTATCTTGTCAACTGACATCCGTTTCGCAGAGCGATACTCCTAAACGGACACATTACGTAATATTGCTTCATTCACTAAAACTAAACTACATAAGTCTTTTTTTGTAGGGATATAATTGGTCCAGTAACCCGGCCAAAATCCAAAAAGGCCACGAGTCTTCAGCCAATTATGTCTTCATCTGACCAGACTGATCTTAATCCAGTTTCTCATGGAGAATTCGACGAATTAAGTAAACAAATCACATATTTGGTTATTTTGCTTAAAGAACTACACCAATCTACTCAGGGTACAAGGATACGTGTATATGCTGAATCCTCCATACAAGGATAAACCCAAGGTTCAAATACTGCTAGTTCCAGTCGCAGGAATCCTAATAAGCACATGCATATTCCTTCAGCTTCAGCCGCACGACGATTATCTCCACCGATAGTTCCTGAGCCTATACGGTATCCGGTAAAGGTGCCTACCCATGTAATGACTATGTTATTTCCTAAATCGATACCGGTGAAGGAGAAAGAAATCCTAGTTCCAGATCCCACAAAGGAAGAAGAGGAATGAAGAATTAAACAAGAAATCGTCAGAATGATGTCCAATGTACGCATCATTGTCCATGATGAACACACAAATAGATACACCCAGACAATGATTACCCAGACATAATGGTCATCATTCGGGAAAAGGAGGACGATGACAGCCCCTCCATCACTGCAGTCTACCAGGACTTTGCCCTCGACAATTGGAGCAGCACTCCTTGCATTGGTCGACAAGGGTAAAACATGCAGAAACTCATTCTGCCCTATTGATAACAATAACTGCTTACTTTTTCTTTACAGTATTAGCAGTTACTTTTGTCATTACATGCTAACACTTTGTGTGATTGAACAGTTTCATATATTAAGTGAGAGCATTTTGGTTCAGGACTCTAAAGTTAGATGTGCCTGAACTTGCTGATGAGGTGCCTATTCTCCACAGGGACTGTAACTTTGATGTAAAATTGGACTCAAACTTAATGGAAATACAAGAGGACTATGAGATACCTAAGGAGATCAAAGAATGGGTTGAAGACAAACCCAATTCAAATCTTGATCAAACCACCTCTTTTAAACCTCAGAACTTTAAAAAACCCCAAACAAATCCAGATTGGTACAGACCTCACTCCAAACCAAAGGAATGACATGGTTACTCTATTTACCCTATTCCAGGATGTGTTTGCATGGTCTCACGAAGACATGGTCATTCATTGCCTTCCCATTAAAGAGGGATTCAAGCCAGTCAAGCAGAGGCTCAGTCGATTAAAACCTGAATGGAGTTTAAAGGTTAAAGAAGAAATTGTGAAACAATTTCAAGCTTGCATTATCATGGTGTCCACATATCCTGAGTGGATATCCAACATAGTTCTCATACCTAAACCTGGAGGAAAGGTGTGAGTTTGCGTGGATTACAGTGATCTGAACAAAGCTTACCTCAAAGATAGCTTTTCTGTCCCATTCTTCCACATACTCATTAACAATACGACTCAGTATGACATATACTCATTTGCTGATTGCTTCACGGAGTACCATCAAATCATGGTTGCTGAAAAGGATCGTGATAAAACTTCATTCATCAAGCCTTGGGGAACCTTTTGCTACAGACGATTATCATTTGGCCTCATCAATGCCGGAGCTACCTATCAATGAGCCATATGGCTCTTTTATGCAATCTAATGCATAAAAAAAAGAAGAAAAAAGAAAAAGAAAAAGAAAAAGGAAAAAAAAGAAGAAAAAAGAAAAAGAAAAAAAGCTCTTCAACAGGTTCTACAGTTGCTGCCTTACCATCGGCAGGTTGTACAGATGGCTTCAGAGTTTGAAGAAAAAATCCTTCCCCACATTCCTCGGAATAGGAATGATTTTGCTGATGCACTAGAAACCTTGGCCTCCTTGATCAACATGCATGACAAGGAGGACATGCCAACCCTCACATTTGCCCAACAAAATGCGCCAGCCTATTGGAATTATATTGAAGAAGTATAAGATGAGCTACCTCCCATCCAACACCCTTGATATTAGCATATCAATGAGCACTCACATGATAGATCTACACCCGCTGAGGTGAGCCCGACTAAAAGAAGGCAGATCCATCGACTGGCTATGAAATTCTACATGAGCGGAGATGCACTCTACAAAAGAGATGCAGAACTAGGTCCCCTCGGATGTATGGACAAGGACCAAGCTCAGAGGCTCATGGATGAAATCCATGGGGGCATATGTGGCCCACACATGAGAGGCCCTCTACTTATAAAGAAGATCCTACAACAGAAAAGTCTGGCTACGGCAGTTCAAACAACACGACTTGGTTTCGAAGAAGATCGTTGACAACCAAGCCCAGTCTAAAGAAAAATTCTCCCCGAACTGGGAAGGCCCATTTGTTGTCAAGGAGGTATTGACAGAAGGCGCTCTCAGACTACAGGAAATGGATAGAGATGAAT
This sequence comes from Panax quinquefolius, assembly GCA_020205615.1. Taxonomy (NCBI): domain Eukaryota; kingdom Viridiplantae; phylum Streptophyta; class Magnoliopsida; order Apiales; family Araliaceae; genus Panax; species Panax quinquefolius. The sequence goes on along the minus strand of CM035167.1, from coordinate 39,747,210 downwards.
TTCCACAACTCATTAACTCAGACACTGTGAAACGGTACTATGTCTAAAAGTTACCATTAAGCAAACATCCTAGTTTTGGATCACCAGATCCCCAGTCAATCCAGGTTTTTTAAAACCCTTCACTACATACAACCTTTTTTATACCCATTTGCCCCATCAGGGACAATCACACTTTCCAACCAGCAGCCTGGTTTTGGATCATCAAATTCTTCGTTCCCCGCAGGTTTTCAAAACCTTCAACATTTTCAGTTTATCCCACCAGGGATTAAACCTTTCACACCTTCAATTTATCATGTACATGGGATTAAAACTTTTCACCTGCAATTCGCCCTATACATGGGTCGAACTACGACGACCTAATCTCCCCAATACACGAGAGTACATAGGCAGCCAAGTTATATTGTCCAGTCTCACCACAGAAAAAACAAAAACAAAAACACTCCTATCCATAGCCACATACAGAAATCAGTCCAAAGACACTAAAGATGGTAGGGAACACACACAGATCGACGATCCATTCTAAAAATCTTGAGACATCTCAGTGTCCATCCATCAAGGAGGAGTTCAGAATTCATCCCGATCTTAAAGTCCTTGAGAAACAAGCAAATATCAATCAAGTAACAAGGCACAACTAAAAGGAAAGTGAATCAACATATATTTCCCTACCATATATAATGTTGTTTGATATATACAATGTGTAATGTACATGACAAAATGACTAAGCTAGTCTGTGTAGGAAAATACAAGCCCATCTACAAATTAGTGTATATGCGGGCTATCAAGTCCAACATGGATTCCCTCTCAGAAGAAGGAGGTAATGATGTGATCTCCTGCCCAAAGGTTTCTACACGAGCCAACAGATCCATCGCCAACTACAGGAGATATCTCGGGCAGATATAGCGTTATCCCCCTCAGCAACAGCGGTATCCCTATGAGCGACATCTCTACCAGAAAGAGCTATCAACATCAAAACCCACATCCACTACCTGTACATCTTATGGTACAGAGGAAAAAGCTTCTCGCAATCTCGGCATCTTATCAGCTCATCTGTCAAAGCAACTACCCCAGACAACAAGCAAGGCTGGGGCAATTTCAAAATTGGCGACAACCGGATATCTAGTCCCTTACAACAAGATTGGGGCAATCTCGAATGCAGCGACAACTCAAAAATGAGGCATTTATCAACCATCCTAAAGTGGAGAATGCACTAGTCAGCATGGTCCATCATCATCTCAATGGTGATTCAGATATTATTCACTCGCGATTTGGTCAACAAAGAGAGTCTCTCATATGAATCCCCGGCAATAACTTGTGGAATAACTAGGGCATTTTCCGATTCCAAGAAATGGAATGAGATTAAGACGAGATCAAGCCTCTCATCAAAAAGAAAGGGGAGAACTCCTGAAAGAAATCATGGCGACATAAGCGTGCCCTTATAAAAGAATGGGAAAATTCTCAAAAAAGTTCTTAACTCAGGAGTAGAAGGCCAACGACAAAAGGTCTAGTGAAGGAAATCTACACCGTCAAACATGTTAACCTGCGTCAAGTCCTCATCAGTTAAGGCCTCTACACCAAAGTCCAAATTTGGGCAGCGAAAGAATGAGCTGCAACCACCAGGGATGTCAGCGGAATTCAGGTTATCAGTTCAACCAGATTACAAATCAAGCGCTCAAGGAAATGGGGCACAAGCACCCAACAACAAAAGGAAACTCCAAATCACCTCAAAAAAGGGGTGAGTGTAATATCAGGCAGAGTCTGCTGAAGCAAACCTTGGAATATGACTTCAGCGAAGGTATCGGAAGATCCAGTATTCTAAACCATTGGCATCAATTTAGCGCAACATCAAGACAGTTCATCATTGAAAGCTTCGTATACCACCATTCATGTGGGAACCAAAATAGTTTGGCGATCAACAGGTTAGGCACCGTTGTAAACTACCAGCGTATACATCGGGAAGGTCTGGTGATTTCAGAATGTTATCCCCATCAGACATATAGAAAACATCTCAAATTATCTTCATCAAACAAGCTTCAGTGATTAAATGCTAAACCATTGGAATCAACACCAATATAGGCATCAACAATGATCGGTAAAGGTAAATCGATTTATGAATACAATTTAACATTCATCATAACATTTATTACATTGTGATTTACAATTTACGATTTGCGAAATACGATGTGCGAGTTGCGAAGTGCGTTTGGCCAAATGCGAAAAGTGACGTGCAAAGTGCGAAATGCGATGTGCGATTTACGAACTGCGATTTGCGAAAACATTTTAACATTCATCATAACATTCATTACATTCCAATTTGCATCATTAAAAATACCTTGTCATATTTCAAGTGTCTACTAATCTTTATCATGTCCATTCCATTGCATTGCATGAAAATGATAAAGAGGGGCATCTTTAGACACTCGAAATTTTCTTTTCCTGTTACTAACTATGCTGGAGGGCAAAAATGACTTTTTCACACTCCATAGATAACCCTAGAAGACCACAACATCAACTCCAACCCTGAAGATAGCCCAGAAAATCTAGTTTCCAAACCCGGAGATAACCCCAGGAAAATCAGTTCAAAGCCCGAAAATAGCCCCGGGGGATCAAGTTGAAAGCCTGGAGATAACCCCAGGAGGTCAAACCAACCTCAGAGATAACCCTGAGGACATTCAGAGTTAACATCATGGCAACCTTAGAGATAACCCTTAGAAAAGACTACTACAACTGTGCGAAAATCAGAGATAACCCAGGGAGGGGCAAAATGGTCATTTTTCTAACTCAACTTCAATTCACATCAAATCAACTCATTTCAACTCAAATAGCTTAAAAGAAGTCCCACAAGAACCATATCTTAACTTTTGAGTGTAAACTACGCAAAACGGCTCAACGGACTGCCTAACGGAAACTTAGTAATGCCATTTTGGTCATGGAACCATCTTCCCAGAATCAAAAAAGGGCAAATCCCTTGTCATTACGTAGCTCTCGGAAAGAGATTTTTGGAATGAAATGGCACGCTTCCATCGGACTCTCGGATTGAAAGTTATGAAGGTTTGAGCGAATAACTTATTGTCCGAGTGCACGTACGTCGAGATAAGAGGACCCACATTGCATGGGGCACCCCGGGCAGCCACAGGTACACCTTCTTCTAGCTGCAGGTACACCTGCGGCTACCCCTCTATAAATAGAGGGCTTGGGGTGGCCATATTTGCAAGAGAAACGACGAGGAAGCCTTGTCGAATTTGTTCTGTACACACTATAAACTGAGTGCTTTCTCATTTTAAACACTTGTAAGCTCACGTATAGCTATTCTTTTGTACCGACGGGAGCCGAGTGTTCATCCACTGCAAGTTATAGAAGTCTGCTTTGGCAGCCCACTGTAAGCCTTCTTACACATTTTAAAGCCTTTCTCTTCATCTTTGCACACACCATTCTTCACGTTGAGAGTCGTGTTGCGTGTGTGTTTGCCCGGACTTCAGTCCGTGGTTTTATTTCAGTTTGTATATACATATATATATATATATATAATATAGAATAACATTATCGAGTTATGCCTCGATTGAGCCTAAACTTTGATGCGGATCGTTTACTACTTTTTATATATATATATATATATATATATATATATATATATATATATATATATATATATATATATATATATATATATACTTATATATAAGTGTGTGTGAACTTTGTTTAATGAGCTAGACTTACGTCGGATCATTTATTGCTTTAATATATATATATATATATATATATATATATATTAATTGTTGTCGAGACTTTGTTCAATGAGCACGGATTTTATATCCAGAGCGTTTACTACTTTATATATATATATATATATATATATATATATATATATATATATATAATTATATATATAAACTGTGTGTGTGAACTTTGTTTGATGAGCCTAGACTTACGTCTGGATCGTTTATCGCTTTAATATATATATATATATATATATATATATATATATATATATATTAATTGTTGTCGGACTTTGTTCGATGAATTTTTGGATTTTACATACAGTGCGTTTACCGCTTATATATATATATATATTAATTGTTGTCGTACTTTGTTCGATGAGCTTGAATTTTATATCCTAGCATTTCTTTGCTTTATATATATATATATATATATATATATATATATATATATATATATATATATATCAATGTGTGTCAAACTACATTCGATGAGCTGGATTTTACATCCGAATGCGTTCTATCGCTTATATATATATATATATATATATATATATATATATATATATATATATATTTACGTTTAGTCCTTTGGAGTTTACTTCATGGCGGTTGATTGGTTTTATAGCTTTCTTTACGTTTCGTCCCGCCTTGAGTTTCCTCCATGGCGGTTGATTGCTTTTATAACTTTATTTACATTTCTGATCCCCCATGAAGGTGCTTCGTGGTTGCTGATCATGTCTTTATATATATATTTACAACTTTTATATATATACCTGCTTACTGCTTTATTATCAATTGCGGCATCATGTGAGCCTAGGAATCATGTGATCACAGATTCAGTCTACTGGATCTAGATTCGGTTCCCGTGATTGACATTTTTCAGCTGTAAGCAGCTTGTAAATGTATTCACGGTGTTTGGATTTCCTTAGATGGTTTTCATACCCACGAGGAGTTCGGCATTATTTTGTACATTATTTTCTCGAAAATGCTTTGCATCTCGAAAATTAAAAGCAATCCAGCCGAACACTTAATATAAAATTGGAGTGTAAAAGGTCTCAATTACTATTGAGCACAAGGGTTTGCAAACCTCTTTTATAAAACTTCATTGCCATATCTTGTTTAAAACTGAATTTTTACACAAATTCAAACACTGTGTATATAGGTGCGAACGAGGCCTCACACTACTTCTAAATAATTGCACATTGATCCACACACAGACACACACATATTCATATAATAATTTCTTGAAAAGTGGCGGTCACCGTGGTAACACGGATGTCGAGGGGTCTCTAACACCTTCCCTCCGCATAATCAAGTCCCCAGACCCTAATGAATCTCGGTTTCACCGACCCATTTAGTAGTGTCACATCACTGGGTCAATGTGCAAACCTTTTCTCGGTTGTGTTGATACAAACATATAAAAAATCAACTGGCGACTCTTAACAGTCCATCGTCTATATTATACATGTTAGACCTTTTTCACTTATTTTTTCAAACAAATCTCACCTAATATGAGAATACCAAAGAACAAAAACTTGAAAATGGGATGGAAAAAACCCCGAACGTCGACAAAGAAGACACCAGACGGTATTACAAGATTTTTGAATTATTGATTCTTATGTAAGAAAGCACTACTTAATAATTGTTACAGTAAATACTTTTCAATATTTTATTTTATTGATTCAATAATTGATGCGTTGATATTTTATATTTTTGTTGTTTCAATAATTGTCACTGCACAGTATTTTCCATTATTAGATCAATAATTCATATTATTTGAATAATATTATTAGATAACATTATTGGCAATATCTAAGGAAGTTCTGTCTAGGAAAGGGGTTTGGTCACTTAATTGCGCGCCAATATGGAGAAATCCTTATCGGAAAGCCCTCTCTTTCATGGGAACGACCTGGTTGTCATAATTGTGATTATGTAATATTATTTATGAATAATTAATTATTGATTTATATGATAAGGAAATATTTATGTGGATATAACTGATGGATAGGAAAATATTTATTTTATGTGGATATAAATGAAGGAATAAATGCTGAGGTGTTTTATCAGTATTTTGTTGGAATAGAGGTGTTAAAAATCGTCCGTATGTGGATTTCGATCATTTTTCGTTTTGAATTTGGGAAAACTTAAATCTACTAAGTTGTAGAGAATTTAATTTCCTACGAAATGGACATAAAATTCGTATTTTTCTGATAAAAGGGCTATTTGTTATGAATTACTGAAATTTCGGAAATAAATATTTTTTTAATTAAAACATGGGTGGGCCCCACTTTTGTATTTTATGGAATAATGCTAAATTGGTGGGCCCCACTGGTGGTGGCTGAATTTTGGTTAACAAAATGAATATAAATTTTTTATTAAAATTTTATTAATTTAGTCTGCTTTGGTGTTCTAGCATTTTTATATAAATAGGGTGCTTAGTTCAAATTGAAAATCACACCAGAAACAAGTTTTCTCTCTCTATATATTATCAAGTGTATTTTGTGAGTATTTAGATACTTTGAGAGTTGATAGTCAGTGCAAGTTTCCTTCAACATTACATCCGATATTCCAGTCAGAAGTAATGTTCTTTTTAGGTAAGGGATGTTATTTTCTTCGTAAATGATATTATTTTCTTCAATATTATTATGCCGAAATATTGATAAGAATTTTATTGTGAAATTTCTACCTTTTTGTGTCGGGGTTACTATTCACGTGTATGTTGGGTAAAATCTAATTACGCACAACACGCAAGTTTACATGGTCAACAAGTAATAAAGTGAAAGTAGAGTATCGTTCCTAAGAGGAATTGTTTAATAAAAATCACTAAGTACTAACCCATAACCAATTCAATCTTATTTAAACAAATGAATTTCAAATTATATAATTAAACTACTATTAAATTCCACTAGTTAAGTTAAGATTACGGAGATTTAAGATCACAACTTCACTTATTGCTTCATTTAAGTTAACACACTTCTCATCAATTATTTTCTATCCTGAATTGTTAATCAAGAACACTAAAGCAGATAAAATAACCTCTCGATGCATAATACCCATACTCACTTAAATCCACAGATGATAGAATTAATCAAGACACCCTAATTAACTAATCCATTATATCTCTATGTGAATTACAATTAAAAAGGATTTAAAGCACAAGTTCCGTATAAGATTACATATGGCGTAAAGGCATATCTCTATCCTAAACATAAATTATGAATTCCATCTATGCAGAAATCACAAACACATGCTATCATGATAAGATCTAAATCAATACTTCATCTCTCGAGTTCATAGAGATTATCATGGTAATTGTTAGCTAGGAAATTAAGTCCAAATTACAATAGACAATCCTCACAATAGAACATAATAATTAATAGTGAAGCATATTAAAATAAACTAATCAATAAGATCCATTGTAATCTTAAACAAAGAATTAGTTCATGATTATTGAATTAAAACTAAGAATCCACAATTGAATAAACAATAAAAGACAAAGATAGAAGAAGATGAGAAGATAGAATCTGTTATCTGCAGATTTGATGCTCCCTCCTTGCTCAAACTTTGAATCTTCAATGGTCTCCAAGTTCGTTCAATCTCCAAAAATTATAAGAACTAGAGTTTTGGTGCTAATCTACTATAATCTAATCTAATGGAATCCTCTCTCTAATCTAATCTAATGAAATCCTCTTTCTCTCCTCTAATCTCTGTCATTCTCCTCCTTTTATACGTCTCTTTATATGCCTTTAAGACCTCTTGGAAGTCTTTTGAGTCAATCGGATTGAAACAATCCTTCTCGAACTCAAATTTGGACAAAAAACGTATTTTCTGGGCGTACACCTGCCCTGGTGGGGGTTTATACTTGTAAAGGGCCCACCCCAGCGGGGGTCCCTACTGTTTTCCAGAAGATATGCCCGCCCCGGCAGGGGTTTTATGAAGGAAAAGCCCGCCTCGGCTGGGGTCCCTTTTATGCTCTGACGTCCTTTGGGAAAACGACGATAACTTTTGATACGGGAAGATTTACAAGGTCTGATACCTATCACATCAAAGATATCGACAAGCTTTACAACTTTCATTCTTTGAGAATTGAGAAATAAGGAATTTATGAAGGTGAAAATTAGGCTAGAAGTGACTGCTATGCAAATGGCCACCCAAAATAGTGAAGTTCGACGTCCGTTGTTACAAATGTCATTACTCTTGCATCCGAACTCCGGTTGGAATGATTCAAGTTGTTCTGAAAAGCTAAGAAGAAGCTCTACAATGTAAGCTAAGTTCCAAGCCAAAAACATGAAATGAACACGAATGCCCAAACGATGTCCGATTTGCTTTTCTTTGTGATTTATACCAATTCTTTGCGATTTCAGCTCCCAAGCATATAATCTACAAAACGATCACAAAATGCATGAAAAGTAAATAAGAAACATGAGATTAAGCAACTAATTCAAGTAACAGATATCAGATAAGTAGGTATAAAACCTACTTATCAAATACCCCCAAACTTAAACCTTTGTTTGTCCTCAAGTAAAAACATAAAACAACAATGCTATGCAATGCAACTAATCTACATGCCTACGAATCCAGCAGTAATGACATAAACAAGTCTATTAAACCGGCCTTAGAAAAATCAAGTAAACACGATAATACATCATATCAAAACTTATCAGTAACTTCCCAATCAATCATTAAATCTTAGACTGTTATCACTAATATAGTTCGTGTGTGCTCCACAACAATGTTAACTGATATAAAATCAAATTTAACACATAACAAGTCTCTTCGAAGGCATCATACAATGTAAACTCAAGAAATCCAAAAACAAGCTAGATCCAACTAAAATCAAATAATTACCAATATCGAGGGTCAACATGGGATACTTATGATTTATTTTTCATCTACGAGGGTTTTTTGCTCTTGTTTCTCGTTTTATTCATTTTTTTTTGGTTTATATACACATAGCTATGCAATGTCTTATTCCCTTAGGCTTTTCAATGCTACCTTAATGAGCTTTCGACCAACGACTCCCAGACCATTAAGACCTTAGGGCGCTAGGTGTAAAGACAATCCCCTCAGACTTACATACTCAAGTAACAAAGGCCACCAAACTAGACAAGCATGCCACGGTGTTTATTCATACTTTTTTTTCTTTTTTTTTCTTTTATATAGCTTATATACCCCAAATATTCCCCCAAACTTAGGTTCTTGTCTAAATTTAGCCATCACTACTTATTCTTGTCATTCTTTCATTCAAACTAGCATTATCATTTAGAATACCATTATGTATCAATTTAAACTCAATCAATCAACACGTTTTTATTGTGCTATCCTTATTATATCAGTTTCAAATAGAAAAAGACTCAATTCATAACAAGAAATCACATCAAAGCTCTAATGGCCAGTACTATACTTGTCTACCCAATTCCAATCTCATCATTGGCCAAAATAAACTTAAACTATCAAAAAGCTGGACTCCTGCAAGATGAACATAGTAACTAACTATTATTTTTGATTTTTTGATTTTTTGATTTTTGATTTTTTTTAAGAAAGTGAATGCAAAAACTAAATGTAACTATATGAACTACAATGTAAATAACTAACTATATGCAATACGACACTAAAATGCCCCCCAAACTTAAATTAAATATTGTCCTCAATGGCTGAAATAGAAAAAAGTAAAGCAGAGGACTTCCCTGAAAATATAGCAATCCTCTTCCTTGTCCGCTAAGTTTGGAGAATAAGTTAGGCATACAGAACAAATTTGGCACCACACTTGAATTTGACTTGAATAACCTTTTCATAATCTTTTGCCTATCCATTGAACCTCCAATACCTGCAATTAAGAGAGACAACATGGATTAGAATAACACTTGGATTGGTAAGAGAACTTAATAAGCAAATTAATTTCTATCTACTAATAAACTAGGAAACCATATAAATATAAAAAAAAATTCCTGGGTTGCCTCCCAGTCAGCGCTTGATTTATTGTCTTTCAGCCTGACTTTGTCCGGTTAACGCTATCCAATTCCTCTTCGATAATTGAGGAACCCTCCCTCCATCCATCCGAAATAATGTAGATTTTGGTAGGTTCCCATTTGTGATGGCTATCGAATTAAAGTCACATAGCATGCTTTGATTTGGTATGATCTCAATCAAGAACATCCCACAGCTAGGTGTTTTCTCCATTGTGTATGTGATCACTTAGGGGCATGGAAGCTTGTCACACACAACAATCTCTTCTTCTATCTTCTCCAGCTCATCCCACCATAGCTTCGAAGTTGTACTCGCTTTTACGTCACAAGGAGTATTGTCGACGACATGACTACCTAGCGGACAAGGTTTTGCAAATGTGACTGACTCTTTGATCTTTGGTGGAGACCCATTTAGATCTTCGTCGACCTCTATTTCATTCTCCCCAATTGTCTCCATACATCCGATATCTTGTGGCTCATCCAGTCGCAGATTTGGTTCGGGTTCTCTGTCAATTTCGTCATCCAAGTCATAAAGCTAAGTGTTTTGAGGAAGGTTGCTTACGGCTTTGGTCATTTGATCTATCTTATTGTGAAGATTTTGAATTGATCACTCTTGATTAATCCTCCTCTCCTCATTTGATGCTACGAACTTGGACAATAATTCCCCCAGCCTTGAATTTTCTATTTCAGTCTCGGAAGCCATGTATTGAGGACCATTGGTTGATGTAGTGACGAGTTGTTCCATCCGATTATTAAAATTTTGGGTTGACAGCTCTTGGCTAATCCTCATCTCCTCTAGATTTTCTATGCTCTTCAATATTACATCCCTCAAATTTGGCTTTTCTTCTTGTGCAATGGAGGTGGACATGAAAATTCCGGTGTGTATGTTGGATTTGGAGTGTAGTATTGGTCTTCATAAGTATAGCTCCATGACGAATCCGGGTGATACCCCCAAACTTGATAATAATTAGTATATGTATAATCGTTGAGGTATTCACCACCGTGTTGTCCCGGACCAAAACTAACGGTGCATTGATGACCCGGATGATTACCAACACAATAATTGCAATTAAGTGTTATCATTCGATTACGTTGGGCTGCAACAACGTCCAACCTCCTCAAAAGTGTCTCAAGCTGTGCTGATAATGCAGAAAATGCATTTAGACCATCAATCCCCGCTCCCCTTGGCTGAGTCATTCTCGTATACGGCCATTGATAATTAAATTCTGCAATGGTACCTGAAAAGAAAGAAAAATAGGAAGATAATTAAATAAAAAGGAAAAAAAATGTTTAAATTAAGACTAATTTGATTGAAGCTAATATTGGCAAAAAAAATATTAATTAATTCCCCGGCAACGACGCCAAAAACTTGTTAGGTAAAATCTAATTACGCACAACACGCAAGTATACGTGGTCAACAAGTAATAAAGTGAAAGTAGAGTATCGTTCCCACAAGGAATTGTTTAATAAAAATCACCAAGTACTAACCCATAACCAATTCAATCTAATTTAAATGAATGAATTTTAAATTATATAATTAAACTACTATTAAATTCTACTAGTTAAATTAAGATTACAGAGATTTAAGATCACAACTTCACTTATTGCTTCATTTAAGTTAACACACTTCTAATCAATTATTATTATCCTGAATTGTTAATCAAGAACACTAAAGCAGATAAAACCACCTCTCGATGCATAATACCCATACTCACTTAAATCCACAGATGATAGAATTAAGCAAGGCACCCTAATTAACTAATCCACTATATTTCTATGTGAATTACAATTAAAAAGGATTTAAAGCATAAGTTCTCTATAAGATTACATATGGCGTAAAGTCATATCTCTATCCTAAACACGAATCATGAATTACATCTATGCAGAAATCACAAACACATGCTATCATGATAAGATCTAAATCAATACTTCATCTCTTGAGTTCATATAGATTATCATGGTAATTGTTAGCTAGGCAATTAAGCAATTAAGTCCAAATCACAATAGACAATCCTCATAATAGAACATAATAATTAATATCGAAGCATATTAAAATAAACTACTCAATAAGATCCATTGTAATCTCAAACAAAGAATTAGTTCATGATTAATGAATTAAAACTAAGAATCCACAATTGAATAAACAATAAAAGACAAAGATAAAAGAAGATGAGAAGATAGAATCTGTTGTCTGCAGATTTGATGCTCCCTCCTCGCTCTAACTGCGAATCTTCAATGGTCTCCAAGTTACTTCAATCTCCAAAAATCATAAGAATTAGAGTTTTGGTCGTAATCTACTATAATCTAATCTAATGGAATCATCTCTCTAATCTAATCTAATGAAATCATCTTTCTCTCCTCTAATCTCTGTGATTCTCCTCCTTTTATAAGTCTCTTTATATGTCTTTAAGTTCTCTTGGAAGTCCTTGAGTCAATCGGATCGAAACAATCCTTCTCAAACTCAAATTTGGACAAACAATGTATTTTCTAGGCGTACCCCTGCCCTAGCGGGGGTTTATACTTGTAAAGGGCCCACCTCGGCGGGGGTCCCTACTGTTTTCCAGCTGATATGTCCGCCCCGACGGGGGTTTTTTGAAGGAAAAGCCCGCCCCGGCGGGGCTCCCTTTTCTGTTCTGACGCCCTTTGGGAAAACGGCCATAATGTTTGTTCCGGGAAGAGTTACAAGGCCTGCCACCTATAAAATCGAAGATATCGACGAGCTATACAACTTTCATGCTTTGAGAATTGAGAAATAACGAATGTATGATTGTTAAAATTGGTCTAGAAGTGACTCCTATGCAAATTGGCACCCAAAACAGTGAAGTTCGACGTCCTTTGGTACAAATGTCATAACTCTTGCATCCGAACTCCGATTGGAATGATTCAAGTTATTCCGAAAAGCTAAGAAGAAGCTCTAAAATGTAAGCCAAGTTCCATGCCAAAAACAGGAAATGAACATGAAAGCCCAAACGATGTCCGATTTGCTTTTCTTTGCGATTTCATACCAATTCTTTGCGATTTTCAGCTCCCAAGCATATAATCTACAAAACGAACACAAAATGCATGAAAAGTAACTAAGAAACATGAGATTAAACAACTAATTCTAGTAACAGATACCAGATAAGTAGGTATAAAATCTACCTATCAGTATACGATACTATTCACGAATACGATACTATTCACAGAAAAATAAAATTTTCTCTTCTTTGTCCAAGATGTTTATTATGGTTACTATCTTTAATTGTATCCATGTTTTGATCTTCATTCTTGAATTTTACTCCACTATGGTTTATTATGGAGCATTTTTTAACTTGGATAAATTGAAGTACGAATCCCTAATCTTTGTCCTTTTATCTCACTGCATTCGTTTCTTTAAAATATTTTTCATCATCCTCAATCCTAAATGATGATATAACTGTATATCTTTGGCCTGTAGTGCAAAGATGAATCATTACCTGATGAATATCTTTGGCCCATAGTGCAAAGATGAACAGATGTTGAGATGAACATGACCAACTGGTGATACAAATGAATATCTTTGCCCGTAATGCAAAGATGAATATTTGATGCAATATGTATATTGATTGATGCTACAGGGATAGAATATTGATGATGGACTTTTAAATTTATAGATGATAGTAGATTTCATTCTCTACTTAACTCTTATAATGAATTGTTATTTCCACTGCGAATAGTGATCTAAAACTAGTTGTCCATTATATTTTATCTGATTTGTTGAAGGCTAACGATAATTTGTTTTTCATTATCTTAGTCATAATATTCTTTATTGGGCTAGTTAAGCTCACACTTTTCCTTTTTGTTCCATTTTTCTTCTCAAGAAATGAGAATATAGCAGGAACTAGCCGGGGTATGGAGTGATGATTCTGGAAAATTATTTTAGCAGTCCTCACTATTATTGTAAAATAGTGTATCAACAATTGTAATGAGGACTCCTTTTGAGTTTGAATACTGTCTATTAGACAATATTTGTATTTAAACTCACAATATATGTGTTGTCGTATTTTGCACGATAATTGTATTAATGAAGTTGTATTTGTTTCTGTACCATGTATTTGGCGACTTAGAATGGGTGATGTATACCTATTTTGGGGGCGTCACAGTTTAAACATAGAAATAGAAAACCCTAATGACAAATGAATAAACCATAATCTAAAATTCAAATCAGAATTCAAGACTGATAAGTAATTGTGTTATGTGATTAATGATAAGTATTATTAATTATAAACCTAATTAGGGAAACCCTAATTATTAATTAGAAACCCTAATTGCTAAAAACCCTAATGTTCAATTAGGAAAAAACTTAATCGTTAATTTAGCAAGATTAATGTTAATTAGGAAACCTTAATCCTAATTAGCAAGTCCTAAAGTAATTAGGAAACCCTAATTTCTAAATTAGAAAGCTTAATTTTCCATTTTAAACCCTAATTAGAAAATCCTAGAAATTAAATTACAAAACCTAAGGGTTGGATCAAAATTACTTGGATGCCATTAAATTGGGAGCTAAAGGACTAAATTGCACTTTTTGCATTTCTTTAATGAGAAAGAGTGTAGATCTTGTCATATAATTGGTTGCTCACCAACCCTAGATATCCCATGTGCCAAAATCTTAGCAAATCAGCCACTTATTAACATCTATACCAGCCATATACATTGCTTCAAAAGATAGGTTGATTAAAGATAGGGAAAAGTCTAAAGAAAGTTTCATTTGTTCACAAACACTTAGCCAAACTCTCTCAACCCCAGGGCCACGAATTTGTTTAGTGGATCAGTCCCAATCAAGTCCCCAGCACCTCAATAACAAATTAGGAAGCCAAGATTCAAGTTTGATCAAAGAGAGGTATAACCTTAAACCAAACATTTAATCTTTTATGCTATGTTAGATTTTATGTTTTTGTATTTAATCATGTGTTATAAGATGTTATTTAGTGATCTATGATGTTACATCATAGATCCATAACATCAAAGTGCTCAAAAATCAAGTTTTTCAAACTGTTAAGAACCCTAGATTTATGGCCTGACAACCGAATGTCAGTGGCCATAGATCTAGATCTATTTATGCTTTTGCTTGTTTAGTGTATTAGATTTGTAGTATGCTATGAGGGCTGTGATCTGAAACTTGAATCATGCTTATATCATGTATAGATTACCAGTTATTGAAGGTCAAAGTATGTTGACCGACCATGACTTTTTGTTTCTAGGTAACCTATATTTTACCCAGAAAGGTCTGACAACGAGTTCATGAGCTCTGATCTTGCAGGTGTTTGTTGATTTGATTATGTTGTTGTATCTATGTTATAGTATGGTATATAAACTACAGATTCCTACCTTTAGATCCCTTAAAGGACAAACATTATCAAAGTAGTGGATGGTCAAAGTAGCTTGACCGAACACGAAGTGTGTTTTCTGGGTAACCCAGAAGTCAAGAACACGATCTGACAGGGTTTGACCAGCTTGGATTTTGTGATGTTGATGTAGTTAGTCTGATCTATTGTTTTATAATTGTTCTTTGACCTGTGGGCTACATGATTGAACCATTAAAACACTAAATCATTACCTGAAAAACAAGTTGTGGAAGCCCAAAAGTGACCATTTGAGACTGACTGGGTTTCTAAGTAACCCAGAAAACCCAGAACATGTCTGATAGATAGTTTAGGCCTTTAGATCTTGCATCTGAGATGTGATTTGACCATGATTGTTGATTGATACACGTAGTATTACATCTATACTACAAGATCAATGCCCTAGCTAGCCTAGAAAAAACATAAACAATGATTTATGATTGGTCAAAGTAGACACCAAGAACACTGCCTTGGAATGTTCTTGAGGATCAAGAACACTTAAGGTGACAGTTTCTGTCGCTAAAGGCTTTAGCGACAGTTTTATTAATATTAATTAAATTAATTCACAAAAATCATTAAAAAATAGAAATTAATTTCTAAAAATTCCAAAATTAGTTTTAAAATTTATTTGAAGTTAAAAAAAATTAACTTTTAATAATTTGACATTCTTTTCATTAATATTATTATTTATTTGAATATTAATGATATTCAATTTATTTAATAAACGTATTAAATAAATTAGTTAAAAATGATTTTATTATATTAAAAATTATGTTAAATGATAATAAAGTGTTTAAAAATATTTTAAGTTATAAAACATAACTTTTAATATTTTAAGCTAAATTTTATTAATAATTTAATATTAATTATATTAGATTCATTTAATAATTATATTAAATAAATGGTTTAAAATGATTTTAATGATTTAAAATCATTTAAAAAGAATATAAAGGATTTAAAAATATTGTAAGTTATAATAAATGACTTTTAATATTTTGATGAAAAATAAATTAATATTTAAATATTAATGGAAATTATTTAAAATTATTTTAAATGTTATGAAAATCATTTAAGGGTAATAATAATATTTTAAATATATTTTGAGTTATTATAAATAACTTTAATATTTTGGCAAGGATTTCATTAATATTTTAATATTATTTAAATATTAATGATAATAAGATTATTTAGTATTTAAATTATTTAAAATGATTTCAATGATTGAAAAATCATGATAAATGATAATAATTATTTGAAAATTATTATAATCCTTTGAAAAATAATATGACTTATATTTGAATTATCTAAAATGATATTGAAGCTACATAATAGAGTTTTATTAATAATAAACTCGATAATTATTCGATAAATCCATCGGTACACCGAATTATTTTAGAAATTGATCTGGACCTATATAGTTAAACCTGATAAGTGGGTGTTTATGTTCCAATGACAGATATAAATATATGACAATGTGCTTAAGTTATGTGATGACTGCAAATAGTAGTATTGTGTGTTGTGATGTATTATTCTAATAAAAAGAATAATCTTATTAATGATAGGTCTTTGTATAAAAGATAGAACTAAGTTGTGTAGATGTAAGCAGCAAATCAGGCAAGTATCTAAACCTTACGCATTACTTTTATTTAGTGCAAACAGGTATAAGTTTATGCAAGTTTCTATAATCTTTTATTGTGCAAGTATCTAAACCTTACACACTACTTTTATTTTGTGCAAACAGGTATATGTTTATGCAAGTTTCTATAATCTTTTATTGTGCAAGTATCTTAACTGTGACGCCCCCAAAATAGGTATACATCACCCATTCTGAGTCGCCAAATATATGGTACATAAATCAAATATAAACTTCTTTTATACAATACGACAAAAGCGTAGCTGAGAGTTTTTATACGAATATTGTCTCATAGACAGTATTCAAACTCAAATGAAGTCCTTATTACATTTATTATCACACTAAATAGTGAGGACTGCTAAAACAACCATCTCGGACCGTCACTCTATTCCCCGACTAGTCCCGGCTACGTTCTCATTTCCCGAAGAGAACAATAAAAGCAAAAGGGTGAGCTCAACTAGCCTAGTAAGAAATATGATGACTAAGATAATGCAGAATAAATTATGGTTAGCCTTCAACAGTGTTAAACTAATAAACAACAAGTTTAACTACAATGGAATAAGCAATCCATTAGAAGAGTCAAGTAGAGCATGATATCTACTATTTTCTATTATGTAAAAGGTTTATCATCAATTTTATCGCTGAGACTCAGCTTAATAAATAGTATCACATC
The DNA here is from genome assembly GCA_020205615.1 of Panax quinquefolius. Taxonomy (NCBI): domain Eukaryota; kingdom Viridiplantae; phylum Streptophyta; class Magnoliopsida; order Apiales; family Araliaceae; genus Panax; species Panax quinquefolius. The sequence goes on along the minus strand of CM035167.1, from coordinate 39,729,862 downwards.
CATGAATTAGCAATGCACTACGGGCCAATGATATTCGTGTTTTCACCAATGGTCATGATCATACCAGCAACTGTCCATCAATGCACTACGGGCCAATAAAGACTTTTACCACATCTTTTGTAACATTACGGGTCATGATTATACCGAATGATACCTGGTCATAATCATACAAATCAATAGTCCATCTATGCACTACGACCAAAGATGACTTTCATCACAATATAAGCATGAGGATAATGACAATGATATAATAATTCAATTAAATGAAAGCAAAGGATAAATTTTAATGATTTATAATTTAATTTATCCAAAATTTAATAATGTCCAAATTGTCAACATGATACTGCTTTGTGGAGTAAAATTCAAGAATAATATTATATCAAAAATGATTTGGACCGAAAAGAAATCATTTTTCATCATAAATAGTACTCCAGGTGAATAGTACCCGAGTGAATAGTACTTCGAGAATAGTACCATGTGAATATTACTTTGTGAATAGTACTTGATGAATTGTACTTTGTGAATAGTACCCGTGAATCGTACTTTGTGAATATTACCCCGTGAATATTACTTTGTAAATGGTACCGTATAAATTAATAGTACTCATGGACAGTACTCCGACATGAAAAGCTTAAAATTTAACAAGAATATGTAGAAAATATACTTGTGAAATGATACTAGATGAAGCGCAAATTTTAAGGATATTCTACTAATTTCATGGAGTATAGAAGCAATACTTTAACAAAAAGAGGGTATAATCAGGAATACGAGACGAAATAATTTTACTCAAATACTATAGAGTATGGAAGAAAATATTATTTCTTATGAATTCTGAACAAAAATAATATCACTTATCTTAGAAGAAGATTGGATACTGGAATAGTGAAGTAGTGGAATACTCTTCTTCTTTCTCTCTATAGCTTCTCTCTCTATAATTGCTCTTGTGAGTCTTAGTGAATTGTTGAGAATGAAACAAGAATGAGCTTCTATTTATAGGAAAACATAGTTTCGATAATTGGACGTTTTGGGGCTCGAATTATTACAGTATAGTACATTCATTTATACCTCCATTTTTAATTTAGTCCTGCAAGTATTATTAATCTTGCACCACCTCCCCTAATAGTATACACATGTGAATCAATAGTTCCATAAATATGAATCAACAGTTAATTTTCATGTGAACTAATAGCAATTAATTGCTCATTTATCCGATAAATTACTCGATTGGTCAATATAACCTCCAGAAATCAATTATCATCGAAATAAATGTCAATTTTCACTAACACAAATAATCCTAACATAATGGAAATATTAATTTCATCTTTAATTAACATGAACTTAATCATCATTAATATTATAACTCACAATATTTAACAACTAGATCATTCCCAGGAAAAAGGGGGTTTTCCAATAAGGATTTCTCCCTATTGACGCACAATTAGGTGACCAAACCCCTTTTCTCGACAGAACTTTCTAGACATCGTCAATATTGCAAATAATAATATGAATAACTTTGTATTCTCAATTATTTATTTAATAATATAAAATATTATGCACATGATACTGTGACAATAATTGAATCAATAACATGAGAGATATTAAACAGCAATTATTGTAGCAATAATTGAGTATAACTGAGTGACTTCTCACGTAAGTATCAATAATCAATACCGTGTGCTATTATGCAACCATGCGTATTACTGTATTTTTACTACCGGGTAGTTCAACAATTTAACGATAAAACTTTAGCCGTTATTTTTATTAAAAGATATTTCTGTGGTTTTCTACCTCTGACAATACTTTCGTTGTGGGGTCCACCAATGATTATGTCGTCGTATGAATATTCCTTATTAAAAGAATATTCCCCGACCAATCGAATATTTTATAACAACTTGCTTACGTTGCAAAATTTGTAAATATTATCCACAACTATAACATTATATCAAATCCACACCATAATATTCAAAAATATATTTCGAGAAAAATTAATCTTTATTCATAAAACTTGTGGTCTTACAACCTCCCCTTCTTATGAAATTTCATCCTCGAAATTAGGGTACGTACCTGGTATGTCGAAGAGGTGAAGATACCTTTACTTCATTTCAGATTCTAACTCCCAGGTCATTTCCTCAATATCGTGGTTTCTCCACAAAACTTTAACTTGAGGTATAACCTTGGAGCGTAGAATATGATCCTTTTTATCCAAGATTTTAACATATACCTCTTTATACGTTAAATCTTCCGCTATCTCATCCGGTTCTAATTCAATAATGTGGTTCAGGTCTTTCACATATTTACGTAACATAGATATGTGAAAAATGTTATGAACACGAGACATACTTGGTGGTAAGGCGAGTCTATAGGCCACAGTTCCTACTCGGTCAAGGATTTCGAATGGCCCAATGAATCGATGATTGAGCTTTCCTTTCTTTCCAAATCTTTTAACTCCTTTCCATGGAACAACACGTAACAACACATGATCTCCAACATTGAATTCCACATCCTTTCGATGAAGATCATCAAAACTCTTTTTTCGATCTTGTGAGGTTTTTATACGTTGCCGGATTATTTTAATCTTTTTCATTGTCATGCATACCAAATCTGGTCCCAACAACGTTGCTTCACCCACCTCATCCTAGCATACCGGAGAATGACATTTTTGTCCATACAACGCCTCAAATGGAGCCATGCCAATACTTTATTGATAACTATTGTTGTAGGAGAATTCCATCAAAGGCAAGAACTTGTCCCAAATTCTTTTGAAGTCAAGGACACAGTCTTAATAAATCTTCAAGAGTTTGAATAGTCCTCTCCAACTGCCCGTCCGTTTGAGGATGATATGCCGAACTAAATCGTAAATCTGTGCCCATAGCTTTTTGCAAACTAACCCAAAATCCTAAAGTGAATCTTGGGTCTCGATCAGAAACTATGGATAAGCATATCATGCAGTCTTACAATATCATTTATGTAAATATTAGTAAGACGTTCAAGTGAATAAGTTTCTCGTATAGGCAAAAAATGAGCAGACTTGGTTAATCTATCAACAATAACACAAATTTCATCAATTCCTTGAGAAACCTTGGGAAGACTAGTAACAAAATCCATGGTAATGTGCTCCCACTTCCATTTTGGAATTTCAAGTGGTTGTAATGGACCTTTTGGCACTTGATGCTCTGCCTTGACACGTTGACAAGTTAAACACCTTGAGATAAACTTCGCGATCTCTCTTTTCATATTTCTCCACCAAAATGTATGTCAAAGATCACGATACATCTTGGTACTTCCAAGATGGATAACGAACGGTGTGTTGTTCGCCTCCATCATGATCTTATACTTCAAATTAGGGTCGTTAGGAACATAAAGTCTGGAGTTGACTTGACGTATTCTTTCTTCATCAATTCTTGCTTCCGGGATAACACCTTCTTGTACTTTCTTCCTCATATGCATCAACTCCAGGTTTGTAGCTTGAGCAGCTTTAACTTTATCGATTAAAGTCAGTTCTACTCTTATATTTTCCATCATCACATGGGTCCCTGGAGTCTTTAACTCTATCTCCATCCTTTGTAAGTCATAAAAAATGGGCCTTTGCATTGACAATATCGCACTCGTACCCGCATATGATCTTCTACTCAATGTGTCAGCTACTACGTTCGCTTTTAAAGGATGATATTGAATGGTATGATCATAATCTTTTAATAACTCAAGCCAACGTCATTGCCGCATGTTGAGTTCCTTTTGAGTGAAGAAATATTTGAGGCTTTTATGATCCGTATAGATCTCCACTTTCTCCCCATACAGGTAATGCCTCCAGATTTTAAGTACAAAAACGAAAGCTGCCAACTCTAGATCATGAGTAGGATAATTCCTCTCATATTCTTTGAGTTATCGTGATGCATAGGCTATGACTTTCCCATGTTGCATGAGAACACATCCTAACCCTCTGCCTGAAGCATCGCTATAGATGACAAATCCCTCCAAACCAGATGGTACTGTCAGAACATGTACTGTAATGAGTCTCCTCTTGAGTTCTTGAAAACTCTTCTCACATTCCTCGCTCCAACCGAATTTTGTATCTTTCCGAGTCAGTTGAGTTAATGGAGTAGAGATTCGAGAAAACCCTTCTACAAATCTCCTGTAATAATCAGCTACGCCAAGAAAGCTACGTACTTCGGTCACTGACTTAGGTTGCTCCCAGCTTTGAATTGCTTCAATCTTTGTCGGGTACATAGATATTCCATGATTTGATATCATGTACCCAAGGAATGCTACTTCCTCAAGCAAGAACTCATATTTTTTCAACTTGGCATAAAGCTTATTTTCACGAAGCTTTTGGAGTATCATCCTCAAGTGTTGTTCATGATCTTCACGGATTTTGGAATATATGAGGATGTCATCAATAAAGATGACCACAAAGTGATCCAAATATTCCTTGAATACTCGGTTCATCATATCTATGAAGGCAGCAGGAGAATTAGTCAATCCAAAAGACATGACTAAGAATTTGTAATGCCCGTACCGAGTTTTGAAAGCAGTCTTTAAAATGTCATCAGTTTTCATCTTCAACTGATGATATCTAGAACGAAGATTGATCTTTGAAAAGAATTTGGCGCCTTGCAACTGATCAAACAGGTCATCAATGCGAGGAAACGGGTACCTATTTTTGATGGTGACATGATTCAACTCCCAATAATCAATACAAAGTCGCATACTTCCATCTTTCTTCTTCACAAATAGAACAAGAGCACCCCCACGGAGACGTACTAGGTCGAATGAAACCGATGTCTAATAATTCCTGTAATTGGGTTTTTAATTCCTAAAGTTCAATAAGAGGCATTCAATATGGGGCTTTGGAAATGGGTTTTGTACCGGGTTCAAGGTCGATACAAAATTCTATTTCACACTCTGGTGGTAGGCCAGGAAGTTCTTCACTAAATACGTCAGGAAATTTATTAACAATAGAAATATCATTCAAATCTGACGTATTTTTATTTAAATCCATGACATGGGCTAAGAAATCTTGACATCCATTTTTCAATAAACGAATAACTTTATGGCTTGATATGAAAATGATTGACTTTAGTGGTTTGGTTGCTTGAATTCGCATAATAGGTTGGTTAGGAATATGAAAGCTAACAACCTTATGAAAACAATAAATTTTAGTATGATGAGTGGTTAACCAATCAATTCCTAAAATCATATCGAATGCAAGTATTTTCAAAGAGATAAGATCGACAGGTAACGTGCAGTTGTTAATTTGAATCAAATAAGACTTATAAACAGTGGATGTAATGAAGGTTTCTCCCAACGGAGTTTTAACATATAAGTTAAAGTTTAATTTCTTCGGAGTTAAATTTTATCCCTGAGCGCAAGTAGGAGAAATAAAAGAATGGCTAGAACTGGTATCAAATAAAGTATAAACTTCGCTAGAGTTTATGATTAGCTTACCAGTGATGACTTCGTTCGGGTCTCTAGCTTTTTGGGAGGTTACGACAAATGCTCTCCCTTGAACTACCTGCTTTGACTTCTCTGGTACGACCTTTAGTGCCTCCATCCCAGCTGCACTTGGCTTTACTGCACGACAAAATTTAGCTAAGTGACCTTCTCTTCCGCAATTATAACACGCTTTGGATTGCTGCGTATAGTTCATACTAATATGTCCCTCCCCTCCGCATTTGTAACATATGATTGGTGGTCGTTCCACTTCCTTAACAACAGGTGTTGGTGCTGACGTCTTTCCATCACTGTTGAATCTCCTCTTCTTGAAATTTCCACTTTTATTATCTTGGCCATGATTTCCACCAAAGTGGTTACCATTTTTGTCATGTTGATTCCCTCCACGTTTGTTGTCACCGCTTCGATGACTGCTACCACTGGTATTATCATTTTGCCAGCTGCTCTCTCTTGGTTGGGTTGACTCATTATCGCGCTCCAATAACTGAGCCCTATTTACAACTTCTGAATACAAACACATTTTTTGAGAAATTAGGTATTGACGTAACTCGGGTTTTAAACCTCTTAGAAACATCCATGTCATTCTACCCACATTATCAACCAAGTAAAACACAAAGCAAGACAACTCGGCAAACTTACCTTCGTACTGCGACACGGTCATATTGTTGTGCTCCAGCTTGATAAACTCCACCTCTTTCATGTGACGAATACTTTTGGGAAAGTACTTGTCGTTGAATAGTTCTTGGAACTTCTCCTAAGACATCTTCAATGCGACAGGTTGAGTGCGCTTTACAGATTCCCATCAGTAATCTGCCTCTCCTCGCAACATGAAGGTGGCAAAGGGAACCTTTTACTCCTCGAAGCATCCCAAGACATCAAATATATTGGTGATCTGCTTTATCCACGCCTCTGCCTTAAGTGGTTTTGGCTCTCCAAAAACTCTAGTGGTCCCAACTCCTTGAACTACTTAGCGGTGACCATACGAGAGTTTCAGTGTTTCCACCTGCATTTTGAACAGGAGTCACTCTCGCCTGATGTTGCATGAATTGCATAAAGCCTCTGAACATCCCATCGTTCATGGTTTGGTCGGTGTTGTTGTTTTCCTGAGGATTATTGCCTTCTTGATGCACATTATCCTCGGTATTGATCGTTGGTGACTCAACAGTCTCATGTGCTTCATTGCATATCTCAACATTTTTAGATGCCATTTTCAAACACTGCCACAAAACAAAGGTTAATTGACATGCCACATATTATCCCTATACTCTAACTGACCAATTAAACAACAAATAAACTTAGGTAGGTCATACTAGCGAAGGAATTACCTGACTCTCTCCTCATAGTTCTAGTCTCACATCTTAGCCAGGGATCATATCCCTAAGCTTTGATACCAACTGTGATGAGAGTACATAAATCAAATACAAACTTCTTTTATACAATACGACAAAAGCGTAGATGAGAGTTTTTACACGAATATTGTCTCATAGACAGTATTCAAACTCAAATGAAGTCCTCATTACATTTATTATCACACTAAATAGTGAGGACTTCTAAAACAACCATCTCAGACCGTCACTGCATTCCCCGACTAGTCCCGGGTACGTTCTCATTTCCTGAAGAGAACAATGAATGAAAAAGAGTGAGCTCAACTAGCCTAGTAAGAAATATTATGACTAAGATAATGCAAAATAAATTATCGTTAGCCTTCAACAGTGTTAAACTAATAAACAACAAGTTTAACTGCAGCGGAACAAGCGATCTATTAGAAGAGTCAAGTAGAGGATGATATCTACTATCTTCTATGATTTAAAAGGTTTATCATTAATTTTATCGCTGAAACTCAGCTTAAAAAATAGTATCACAACCACAAATTATCCATGCATTACGGGCCAAGGATATTCGTGTTTTCACCAATGGTCATTATCATACCAGCAACTGTCCATCAATGCACTACGGGCCAATGAGGACTTTTACCACATCATTTGTAACATTACAGGTCATGCTTATACCGAATGATCCCTGGTCATAATCATACAAATCAACAGTCCATCTATGCACTACGGCCAAAGATGACTTTCATCATAATATAAGCTTGATGATAATGACAATGATATAAGAATTCAATTAAATGAATGCAAATGATAAATTTTAAAGATTTATAATTTAATTTATCCATAATTTAATAATGTCCAAATTGTCAACATGATACTTCTTTGTGGAGTAAATTCAAGAATACTATTGTATCCAGAATGATTTGGACCGAAAAGAATTCAATTTTTGTCATGAATAGTACTCTGGGTGAATAGTACCCAAGTGAATAGTACCCCCGTGAATAGTACTTCGGGAATAGTACCTCGTAAATAGTACTTTATGAATAGTACTTCATGAATTGTACTCGTGAATAGTACTTTGTGAATAATACTCCGTTAATATTAGATAAGGGGATTGTAAGTATGTACGGAACTTATTACCACCCCTGGGCTTGAATCCAACACTCCTCCTTAATGCCTCTTTGTTGGTTTTCTTTATATTAGGAGTAGAGGTCTTGCTATTGCATTGGGTCTCTTTCATCTGGTGAATTTTGAACTTTCGGGGCATTGACTCAGACCAGGAAAGAATCCATTTCTAGCAGCTAGAAATCAACAATAAATTTGCATTTGAACTAATAGAAATTAATTGCTCATTAATCCGATTAATTACTCGATTGGTCAATATAACCTCCATAAATCAATTATTATCGAAAAACATGTCAATTTCCACTAACACAAATAATCCCAACACAATGGAAATATTAATTTCATCTTTAATCAACACGAACTTAATCATCATTAATATTATAACTCACAATATTTAACAACCAGATCATTCCCAGAAAAGAGGAGGTTTCCAATAAGGATTTCTCCCTATTGGCGCGCAATTAGGTGACCAAACCCCTTTCCTCGACAGAACTTTCTAGACATCGTCAATATTGCAAATAATAATATGAATAACTTTATCGTCTCAATTATTGATTGAATAATATAAAATATTATGCAAATGATACTGTGACAATAATTGAATCAATAATATGAGAGTTATTATGCAAAGAATTATCGTAGTAAGAATTGAGTATAAGCTGGTGACTTCTCACGTAAGCATCAATAATCAATACCGCGTGCTACTATGCAACCACTCGTATTACTATACTTTTACTACCGGGTAGTTCAACAGTTTAACAGTAAAACTTTCGCCGTTATTTTTATAAAAAGATATTTATGTCATTTTCTAATTCCGACAATACTTCCGTTGTGGGGTCCACCAATGATTATGTCGTTGTACGAATATTCCCTGTTAAAACGAATATTCCCCTACCAATCAAATATTTTATAATAACTTGCTTACTTTTCAAAATTTGTAAATATTACGCACAACTATAACATTATATCAAATCCACACCATAATATTCAAAAATATATTTCGAGAAAAATTAATCTTTATTCATAAAACTTGGGGTCTTACATTACCCTTCGCATTTACTTATGCAATAAACCTGTGTAAGTAGGTTACTGAGTTATATTCATGTTATACAAGCTTCTTAACTCTATTTTGTTAATCAAGATATATCCTGTTTATTGATAGCTAAGTTTGGTTATGTTATAACCCGGGATTTCAAATAATCAAAATTTTACGAATAATTTTTTTTATATAATATTAATATTGATTATCAAGTTTGTGACAAGTATCTGTGATGCGAGTCTCGAGAAGGTCAATTTGTATATTGACTAATAAATTTAGAGTAGAGTTATGCTTAACAGCTTTAGAAACCCTAATCCTAATTTCTGGAAAAGGATTCGATAGAAAATATAATTAAAATAATTATATTAATGAGTATGTGTTTGTACTGTATAGAATTTTTGATCAATGATTGATCGGATAAGGTTCGAAATGAATAGACCCTAATATGAGATTAAAAACCATAATCTCAGGATTAGAAACCTAACGCATAGTTAGAAACCCTAATCGAAAGTCAGGCCCTAATTTCATATTCGGGAATCCTTAAACCCTAATTAGGAAACCCTAATCCTAATTAGTGAGCTTAATGTTTTTAGTAAATGTTAAATTGATTAGGAAACACTAATTTAATTAGGAAACCCTAATTGTAATTTAGAAATTTTAATTTTTAATTTTTCTAATTTAAAACCCTAATTACCAAACCCTAATCCTAATTAGCAAGCCTAAAGTGAGTAGTATGTGTTAATATAATTAGGAAACCCTAATTATACTTTAGAAATATTAATTTCTATTTAAAACAATAATTATATTTTTGAAATTCTTAATTTTCTATTTTAAACCACAATTAGAAAATTCTAGAATTGGAGTATTTAAAACCTAAGGGTTAAACCCTTGAGGTTAAACCCTAAGGTCCGACATGTATAATGTCGACGATGGGTACATTAAGAGTTGCCGGTTGGTTTTTTAAATAGTTGTACCAACACAAGCGAGAAAAGGTTTTGTACATTGACCCGGTGATGTGACTTTGCTAAGCGAATCGGTAAAGCCGAGATTCATTAGGGTCAGGGGACTTGGTTATGCGGGGAAGGTGTTAGGCACCCAGACATCCGTGTTACCACGGTGACCGCCTCTTTTCAAGAAACTATTATCTGAATGTGTGTGTGTGTGGGTCGATGTCTTTGTTATTTGGAAGTAGTGTGAGGCCTCGTTCGCACCTATATATACTGAGGTTTGAATTTATATGAGAAAATTGATTTTTTAGCAAGATATAGCAATGACGTTTTATAAAAAGGTTTTTTCAAACCCTAATGCTCAATACTAATTGAGACCTTTTATACTCCCATTTTATTAAGTGTGCGGCTTGGTTGATTTTATTTTAAGAATGCGAGGCATCCGTATGAAAATAATGTACAAAATAATGCCGACTTCCTCGTGGGTATGGAAACCATCCGAGGAAATTGAGACCATGAGAATAATTTACAAAAGTACTTACAATTTGAAAATATCCATCACGGGGCAGAATCTAGATTCAATGGGATGAATCTGTGATCACATGATTCTAGGCTCACAAAATCTGCGGTTTATATGAAAAAGTAAGCAGGTATATATATAAAAGCTGTAAATATATATATAGACAGGATCACCAACCACGAAGCACCTCCATGGGGGATCAGAAATATAAATAAAGCTGTTAAAAGCTATCAACCACCACGGAGGGAACTCCAGGCGGGACGAAATGTAAATAAAGTTATAAAATATGATCAATCGCCACGAAGTAAACTCAAAGCGGGACGAAATGTAAAGAAAAGCTAAAAAGCGATTAACCACCACGAAAGTAAACTCAGGTGGGACAATATATATATATATATATATATATATATATATATATATATATATATATAAAATAATAAATGCAGGATGTAAAATCCGGGCTCATCGAATAGAGTTCGAATATATATATATATATATATATATATATATATATATATATATATATATATATATATATATATAAAAGCGAATAAGTTCGCATAGGATATAAAATCGAGGCTCATCGTAAGCGAGTACGACCACAGTTATATATATATATATATATATATATATATATATATATATATATATATATATATATAAAATAGTAAAGCGCGGGATGTAAAATCTCAGGCTCATCGAGCAAAAAACATAGACATATATATATATATATATATATATATATATATATATATATATATATATATATATATATATATATATATAAAATGAGTAAACGCACTTGCAGGGCAGAAATTCAGGCTCATCGAACAAAGTTCGACAATATATTAAGTATAATATATATATATATATATATAAGAAAATAAACGCTCGAATGAAGTTCAGGCTCAATCGGCATATAACTCGATAATGTTAGTCAATATATATGTAAATATATATATAATATATATATATCTGATGAAATGAAACCACGGATAGAAATCAAAGGCAAAAAGCAAGCAACACGACTCTCAATGTGTAGAAGGGTGTGTGCAAAGATGAAGAGAAAGACTCTAAAGTGTGTGAGAAGGCTTACAGCTGAATGATAAAGAAGGCTTATATATCTTTAGAGTGGGTAAACACTGACTTTTGTAGGTACAAAAGGGCTATATATGAGCTCACAGGTGTTTAGAGGGGGAAAGTACACTGTATGGGGTGAGTGCAGAGCAAATTGGGTAGGGCTTCCTCGCCTTTTTTTTTCCAAAATGGGCACCCCAAGCCCTCTATTTATAGTGGATGGAGCCGCAGGTCTACCTGTGGCTGCCCGGGATGCCTAAAATATGGGTCCCGCAGTGTCGAAGTACGTACATTCGGACAACGTGTTGTTTGCTCGGTCTCTCATAACTTTCAATCCGGGAGTCCGATGGAAGCGTGCCATATCATTTAGGAAAGCTCTTTCCGAGAGCTACATAATGACCTAAGATTTTCCCTTCTTTGATTCCAGGAAGATGGGTCCATGACCGAAATGGCATTTCTGGGTTTTCGTCAGGCAGTCCGTTAAGCCGTTTTGCGTAGTTTGCGCTCGGAAGTTAAAATATGGTTCTTGTGGGACTTCCATTGAAGCATTTTAAGTTGAAATGAGTATATTTGATTTGATGTGAAGTTGAGTTGGCAAAATGACCATTTTTCCCCTCCCGGAGTTATCTCCGATGTTCGCGCATTTGTAGCAGTCTTTTCTCAGGATTATCTCTGAGGTGGTCATGGTGTTGACTCTAAATGTCCTCAGGGTTATCTCTGAGGTTGGTTTGACCTCCTGGGGCTATCTCCAGGCTTTGATCTTGAACCTCTAGGGTTATCTCTGAGGTTGAAACGGACTTTCCTGGGATTATCTCAAGGGGTTGGAACACGATTTCGATATCTCGGGGTTGAAGCTGGATCTCGGGGGGTTATCTCAGGGGTTTGAAGTTGATGTCGTGGATCCTCTGGGTTATCTTTGGAGTGTGAAAAAGACTCTTTTGCCCTCCTGCACGGTTAGTAATAGGAGAAGAAAATTTTGAGTGTCTATAGATGTCCCTCTTTATCATGTTCATGCAATGCAATAGAATGGACATGATAAAGATTAGTAGACACTTAAAAATATGACAAGGTATTTTCAATGATGCAAATCGCAATGTAATGAATGTTTATGATGAATGTCAAAATGTTTTCACAAATCGCAGTTTGTAAATCGCACATCATATTTTGCACTTCGTACTTCATTTTTTGTATTTGGCCAAATCGCACTTCGCAACTCACACATCGCAATTCGCACATTGCATTTTGCATATCACATCGTAAATCACAAATTGCAAAGTTCAATGTAATGAATGTTAAAATGTTTTTGCAAATCGCTTTACCTTTACCGATCATTGCTAATGCCTATGCTGGTGTTGACTCCAATGGTTTGGCATTTAATTGCTGATGATTGTTTGATGAAGATAAGTTGAGATGCTTTCCATATCTCTGATGGGGATGACGTTCTGAAATCACCAGACCCTCTTGATGTATTCGCTGGTAGTTTACAACGGTGCCTACCCTGTTGATCGCTAGCCTATTTTGTTTCCCACTCGAACGGTGGTATACGAAGCTTTCATCGCTGAAATGTCTTGATGTTGCGCTGAATTCCAATGGTTTAACAATACCGGATCTTCTGATATCTTCGTTGAAGTAATATTCCACGGATTACGTCACTAGACTTTGCCTGACGTTATGCTACATTGATGACAACCACCAGATGTCTCACCCTTCTTGAGGTGATTTGGAGTTTCCTTTCGCTGTTGGGTGCTTGTGCCCCATTTCCTTAAGCGTTTGATTCGCATGACAAATTTGAGCCGATGACTTGAATGTCTCTGAAATCCCTGGAGGGTGTAATTCATTCTTTTGCTGCCCATATTTGAACGTCGGTGTAGAGGCCTCAACTTGTGAGGACTTAACGCATGTTGATGGTGTAGATTTCATTCGCTAGGCCTTTCGTCGTTGACCTTCTGCTTCTGAGTTAAGAACTTTTTTGAGAAGTTTTCCCTTCTTTCGTAGGGGCACGCTTATGGCGCTATGATTTCTTTCAGGAGTTCACCCCTTCTTTTTGATGAGAAGATTGATCTCGTCCTAAGCTCCTTCCATTTCTTGGAATTGGAAACATGCCCCAGTCCTTTCGCATGTTGATGCCGAGGGTTTATATGAGAAACTCTCTTTGTTGATGAAGTCGCGAATGAATAATACCTGAATCGTCACTAAGATGATGATGGACCATGCTGATGGCGCTGACTGGTGCATTTTCCACTTTAGGATGATTGATAAATGCCCCAGTGTTGAGTTGTCGCTTTTGAGATTGCCCCAATCTTGTTGTAAGGGACACAATACCCGGTTGTCGCCGATTTTGAAATTTCCCCAGCCTCGCTTGTTATCTGGGATAGTTGCTTTGACAGATGAGCTGATAAGACGCCGAGATCGCAATAGGATTTTACTTCTGTACCATCTGGTGAATAGGTAGTGGATGTGGGCTTTGATGTTGATAGCTCTTTTTGGTAGAGATGTCGCTCTATTAGAGAGATAATGCTCTAACTCATAGGGATACCGTTGTTGCTGAGCGGGATAGCGCTATATCTGCCCGAGATATCGCATGTAGTTGGCGGTGGATCTGTTGGCTCGTGTAGAAACCCTTGGGTAGGAGATCACAGCGTTACCTCCTTCTTCTGAGAGGAATCCACGTTGGACTTGATGACCCACATATACACTGACTTGTAGATGGGCTTGTATTTTCCTACACAGACTAGTTTAGCCAATTTGTCATGTACAATACACATTGTATATATTAAACAACATTATATATGGAAGGGAAATATATGTTGATTCACTTCCCTTTTAGTTGTGCCTTGCTACTTACTTGATATTCGCTTATTTCTCCAGGACTTTGTGATCTAGATGTATTCTGAACTCCTCCTTGATGGATGGACAGTGAGATATCTCGGGATTTGAGAATGGATAAATCGATCATGTGTATTCCCTACCATCTTTGGTGTCTTGGGACTTGTTTCTATATGTGGCTATGGATAAGAGTGAGTTTGTTTTTTCTGTGGTGAGACAGGACCATATAACATGGCTGCCTACGTACTCCCGTGTATTGGGGAGATCAGGTCGACGTAGTTCACCCATGTACAGGGCGGATTGCAGATGAAAAGTTTTAATCCCATGTACGGGATAAATTGAAGGTGTGAAAGGTTTAATCCCTGGTGGGATAAACTGAAAGTGTGAAATGAAGTGAAACCAGGCTGCTGGCTTGAAAAGTGTGTTTTTCCCTGAGGGACAGATGGGTAAAAAGGAAAGGTTGTATATAGTGAGGATTAAAGAACCTGAAATGACTGGTGATCTGATGATCCAAAACTAGGATGTTTGTTTGATGGTAACCTCAGACATAGTACCGTTTCACGGTGTCTGAATTGATGAGTTATGGAAATTCATCGCCGTCCATTTCCTAAAATCTGAAAGTGCCTCATGTCAATACCTCCTTGACAATAAATGGGCCTTCCCAATTTGGAGTGAATTTTCCTTTAGGCTGAGCTTGGTTGTCAATGATCTTCTTCAAAACCAAGTCATGTTGTTTGAATTGCCGTAGTTGGACTTCTCTATTGTAGGATCTTCTTTACAAGTAGAGGGCCGCTCATGTCTGGGCCACATACTACACCATGGATCTCATCCATGAGTCTATGAGCTTGGTCTTGGTCCAGACATCTGAGGAGACCTAGTCTTGCATCTTTTTTGTATATTGCATCTCCGCTCAGGTAGAATTTCATAGCAAGTCGATGGATTCGCCTTTTCTCAGTTAGGCTTGCCTCAACGGGTGTAGATCTTTCTTGTGAGTGCTCATTGACATATTGATATCAACGGTGTTAGATGGGAGGTAGCTCATCGATACTTCTCCCATGTTATTCCCATAAATTTGGAGCCTTTTGTTGGGCAAATGTGAGGGTTAGCATGTCTTCCTTGTCATGTATGTTGATCAAGGAGTCCCATGTTGTTAGAGCATATGCAAAATCATTCCTATTCAGAGGAATGTGGAGGAAGGATTTTTCTTGAACAAACTCAAGCCATCTGTAGAACACTTACTTGGTGGTAAAAGGCGACAATTGTAGAACCTTTTGAAGAGAGATTTTTTTTTTTTTTTTTTTTTTTTTTTTTTTTTTTTTTTTTTTTTTTCTTTTTCTTTTTCTTTTTTTTATCTATTAGATCGTGGAAAAGAGCCATATGGCTCACGATAGGTAGCTCCGGCATTGATGGTAGAAATGACAATCGTCTGTGAAAAGGGCTCCCCAGGCGTGATGAATGAAGTTTTCTCATGATCATCTTGACCAACCATGATTTGATGGTACCCTGCATGACAATCAATGAAAGGAGTACATGTCGTATCGGTTTGTATTGTCAATGAGTATGTGGATGAACGGCACGTGAAAGCTATCTTTCAGGCAATCTTTATTCAAATCTCTGTAATCCACATAAACTCGTACCTCCCTTCCCGGTTTTCGGCACAGGGACTATGTTGGATAGCTATTCAGGGTATGTTGACACCATGATGATCTTGGGTTTGAAATTGTTTCACAATTTCTTCTTTAACTTTAACTTCCACTCGAGGTTTTAATCGCTTTGAGCTTACACTGAGTGGCTTGAATCCCCTTTGATGGGAAGGCGATGAATGATAATGTCCGTGTATAAACCTACCATGTCTTCATGAGACCATACAAACACATCTGGAATAGGTTCGATAGAGTAACCATGTCATTCCTTTGGTTTGGAGTGAGGTCCGTACCAATCTGGACTTGTTTGGGGTTTTCTAAGGTTCAGAGGTTTAAAAGAGGTGGTTTGACCAAGATTTGGCATGGGTTTGTCTTCGACCCATTCTTTGATCTCCTGAGGTATCTCATAGTCATCTTGTATTTCCATCAAGTCTGAATCCAACTTTACATCAAAGTTACAGTCTTTGTGGAGAATAGGCACCACATCAGCAAGTAGAGGCACATCTAAATTTAGAGTCCTAAAACAAAATATGCTTTCACTTAGTATATAAAATTGTTCAATCACACAAAGTGTTAGCCTATAATGACAAAAGTAACTGCTAATACTGTACAGAAAAAGTAAGCAGTTATTATTATCTACAAGGTAGAGAGAGTTTCTTCCCTTTTTACCCTCGTCGCAAATCTGAAGAAGTGGTGCTCGATTATCGAGGGAGCGCGTCTTGGTGAATTTGCAGTGATGGAGGGCTATCATCAACCTCCTTCTCCGAAATGATGACCATTACGTCAGGCCATCATAAATGCAGGGTGTATCTATTTGAGAAGTGTTTGTTTGGGTTTTTTTGTTTGGTTTGACCGCACCATTGATGGTACGCCACGTACTCTATTGAAGAGGAGATCAGGTCTTTTCGTAGTTCGAGGGCTTTGGTTTGAAAAGGTTCAAAGGGTAAGTGGTGAGAAGAGTGTAGAGATGTTTTTTTTTTATTTATTTACATGCATGGAAAATAAAAGGCATCTACTACGAAGAAAGTGATACCGTTCAACATTTTCGGAACTTCATGACTTTATCCCCTGGATCTACATCTTCTCGGCTAGTTGAGGCCTGATAGTCCAGTTGTCAGTGGTTATGTTGCCTTCAGGGCTCGTGATAGAGGTTACCCTTGATTCTGAATGTCTTCGCTTGTGGCCATAACTTGATCGCTTCCTGATTCAGTACATTCCTCAGGGACGCTTGAAATGGACGCATTGCAAAAAGGGATGAACTCTGGATTCTTTAATGGGTTGGATTCCCAACAATCTCACCACCTTTTCTTCATCTATTCATTTCGCCTTCTTCATGGGTTTCAAAGGATTCAACCATGAAATCTCCCTCGAATTGTTGTTGCATTTCTTGTAAAGAACTTTCCTTTTTGGTTTTTTCTTCCTTGGAAAGGATTAGTATTTCCTCTGCATCATCAAGGTGATAAAATCGAGGAGCGTGGTTGATATCTTGGAACCATAGGACGTTTGATGTTGGCGGGGAATCTCCTTTGGGGATGCCTTTGTCTCTCTCTGTCATTTCTTGCATTAGGATCGATCCACTTTGTGTTTTTGGGCGAATTGTCGCTCATAGCCTTCACCTCATTTGAAGTATGTCATCTCGAATGGACATCTTAAGCTTTTATTTCCTTTTTGCCTTTTTTGGTCATGGGAAGTTCTATCTCGACTCTCCATTTTCAATGAGATCACGGATTTTATGTCACAAAGACCAGCATTCTTCAGTCGTATGTCTAAGTGAGTTAGAATGGAAGAGACATATCTTGGTGGAATCATAACTCTTTATCTTGGGATTTATAGGAGGCGGCAACTTAGTAATCCTTCCTTCGCTTATCAGAAAATGTAGCATTTCTTCATTGGATTTGCTCAGAGGGGTGAATTTTCGGACTCTTTTAGAGGTTGTTTGATCTTTCATCTTTGAGAATTTGCATTCCTTTGATCGATTCTTCCGTTGGCGAGATCTTCTAGCAATTTTATCATCCCCATTTTCTTGTAATTCTAGCGTGCTTTGATCTTCTTCATTTAGCTGGCTCATCGTGGAGTCCTTTTTCTCTTGGCTTTCTGATAGTTGAGTGAAAAATTGCCTTGTTTTCGATGTTGGCGCACTTATCGACTTAGCGGTGAGGTTTACTTGATTCTGGATCGCATCCAATTTTTGCATTACTGGCATACCCTCCTCTGAGTTTTCCCACTCTAGGACATTTGTTATGTGCTTTTAGGGGTATTCCTCCATCCTTCGTATGTACTTATGAATTGGATACATTTCAGCACTTCTGACCGATCATGTTTACTTCTTAGTATCATGTCATGACGGAAGGTTGGTGTTGACATTTTGTTGGTCAGGTTGTTCGACCACAATACTGCCACTTTCGATCAGATTTTGAATCTTATGTTTTAAGGACCAACAATCTTGTGTATCGTGTCCTGGAGACCCTGAGTGGTAAGCACATCTCTGGCTTGGATTGTATCTTTTGCTCCCTGGTTCCAGAGGTGGAGCTAGTTCGGTAATTTTCTTATGATCCATTAATATCTCCAATACATGTTCAAGGGAATCGCCCAGTGGAGTGAATACCCGATTTTTCGTTCTTTCAAATTTTCTTTTCCTGTCTGGGTATTGGTTGAATGCAGTCTGTTGTTGAGATGGCAGATTGTCTTGCATTTTCCAAATGGGGGGACTGTAGTTTGGCCTCCTAGCTTGCCCCTGTACAACAAGGGATACATCTTCATTGCCTTTATCGGGTACCCCCTTGGGATCGCTCGCATACTTGCCAGTTTGTATATGCTTGGCGACTGCTTCCAAGGCAGTGAAGTCTTTAATCTTGCCTGCCTTCAGGCCCATCTCTGCCATTTCGTCGTGTTTGATCATTTTCGCAAATGGCTTTCCTATGCCTGCTAGGATCCTCTCATAGTAAGGAGCCTCTTGGATATCAATAAATGTCATTACCATCTCGGTTTTACATCATTGATGGAATGACTTTATGACTGCTAGATGTCTCCACCTTTGGGCATATTCTCGGAAAGATTCAGTACTTTGCTTTTTCACTTTAGTCACTTGATATCGATCTGGTGCCATTTGTGACTGAAAACCGTATTGATTTAGAAAGGCGTGGGCAATTCTTCCGAGTTGTGGATTTTGGCATTGTCAAGTCGGGCATACCGGGCTTTAGCTTCTCGGTGAGACTCTTTTTTGAAAAGTTGCATTACGAGGCTTTCATTTTTTAGCATAAGACCCGAGTTTGTGATGTACACTTTTGAGGTGCGTATAGGGATCGCTTTGCCCCATTGTACTTTTCAAACTACGGGACTTTGAATTTGGTAGGATATTGAGCCCTGAGGAATATCTGAGAGATCTGAATAGGTGACACTCCCATAATTTCCGGTCCCTTTAATTGGCCGGATGGTATCCTCCATTTGTTGGACTTTCTTTCTTATATCCCCGGTTTCTCGATCATCCACTAAGATTTGTGATTTCTTTATTGGAATGAGGTTTAGGTATCTGGGTTTCCATCTTTTACCAATGCTTTGCGCCCCTAGTGTGAAGGACTACGGTTGAGTAGGCATTATGCAGCCTGCGTATTTTTACTTTGTTCTTTTAGAAAGACAACCAATTCTGCTATCTGATTCCTTAATCCTTCAAACTCCTCTCGGGAAACAGGAGTAGGATCAGATTGGCCCGGTGTAGCCATGCCTAACGGTGGGATCAGCGCCTTCTTAGACTTTAAACGGGTAACGGGACCGATTGCTTCCCTGCGAAAGACTTACATAGTTTAGTCTTTAGAGAATGTATATAATAACATGTTATGTGATGTGTTCATTTTAGGAATTTTATCCTGCAAAACTGATGTCAGTTGTTTGTAGCATGTTAAATATGTATGTGTACACATTTCTTCATATTTCTCATTACATGGAGATAGATATGGAATGTAATTACAAGTAATTGTGTTTACAAGTAATTTGAAATGAGAGCATGAAGAGACTTTCCTCCGCTTTGGGTTTATCGAGGTGACCTATCTTAGGTTACTCTCATGACTTTTTGGCATGAAGGTTCCCAAATCATCGCAATCTACTAGGCAGGGAAGTTAATCCAGGTCTTTCATTTGGAGCAAATTTGGGTGGTGCCTTTCACGAGCCTCGGAGAATTAGTCTTCTCACTAGTCCGGTAATCAAACACCCACGGGATAGCCTCTGGTGGAGGGACCACACAACATACATTCACATACATCGATCTCACCGTATGAAAAAATGATGATATGTGTGAAGCACTAATATCCTGGCAGATATGGTGCGAAGCACTAATATCCTGTGCGGTTATTATGCGAAAGCACTAACATCACAAGAAGTTATGGTGCGAAGCACTAAGTGCAATAAGGAAATGCATTCGTACACATTCATCAAAAATGTAAATGCAACATCCACACACAAGCGGATAATGATTTTGAAAAGATTGTAATAGCGGCTTAAGTCCTCTTCTTTGGAGTCCCAGAGTCGCGCCACCGTCGACGTCGGGATTTTTGGATGTCCCTTTTAGATTACTTGTTCTTTGGTGTTCTCATTTTAGGTGAGATTTGTTTGAAAAAACAAGTGAAAAAGGTCCGACATGTATAATGTCGACGATGGACTGTTAAGAGTCGCCAGTTGGTTTTTTTTTAAATGGTTGTACCAACACAATTGAGAAAAGGTTTGCACATTGACCCAATGATGTGACACTGCTAAATGGGTCGGTGAAATTGATATTCATTAGGGTCCGGGGACTTGGTTATGAGGGGAGAATGTATTAGGCACCCCCCGACATCCGTGTTACCATGGTGACCGCCACTTTTCAAGAAACTATTATCTGAATGTGTGTGTGTGTGGGTTAATGTGCTATTATTTGGAAGTAGTGCGAGGCCTCATTCGCACCTATATACACAGGGTTTGAATTTATGCAGAAAATTCAATTTTTTAGCAAGATATAGCAATGACGTTTTATAAAAAGGTTTTTTCAAACCCTGATGCTCAATAGTAATTGAGACCTTTTACACTCCCATTTTATTAAGTGTGTGGCTTGGTTGATTTTATTTTACGAATGCCAGGCATCCGTATGAAAATAATGTACAAAAATAATGTTGACTTCCTCGTGGGTATGGAAACCATCGAGGAAATTCGAGACCATGTGATAATAATTTACAAAGTCGCTTACATTTGAAAATGTCCATCATGGGAACCGAATCTAGATTCAATGGGATGAATATGTGATCACATGATTCCTAGGCTCACAAAATCTGCAGTTATATATGAAAGCGATAAGCGGTATATATATAAAAGTCATAAATATATATATATGAGACAAGATCACCAACCACGAAGAACCTCCATGGGGATCGAAATATAAATAAAGATGTTAAAGTTATCAACCGCCATATGAGGAAACTCTAAAGGGATGAAATGTAAATAAAAGTCATAAATACGATCAACCGCCACGAAGGAAACTCCAAAGTGGGACAAAATGTAAATAAAGTCATAATACGATAAATCGCCATATAAGTATAGTAAACTGAAAAGGGAGACGAAATGTAAAGAAAGCTATAAAAGCGATCAACCATACGTAAGTAAACTCGAGTGTGGAGCAAAATATATATATATATATATATATATATATATATATATTTATATATATATATATATAAGCGAATACGCACCATAGGATATAAAATCGGGCTCATCGTAATGAGTCAGATATAGTATATATATATATATATATATATATATATATATATATATATAAATATAAGAGTAAAAGCATACCAAGGATGTAAAATCCGGGCTCATCGAGCGAAAGTCAGTCCCAGTTCATATATATATATATATATATATATATATATATATATATATATATATATATTAAAGCAAATAAACGCTTCAAGTCAAAAGTCAGGCTCAATCGAGGCATAACTTGATAATGTTAATCAATATATATGTAAATATATATATATATATATATATATATATATACGAATGAAATGAAACCATGGATGAAGTTAAAGGCAAAAGCAAGCAACACGACTCTCAGCGTGTAGAAGGGTGTGTGCAAAGATGAAGAGAAAGACTCTAAAGTGTGTGAGAAGGCTTACAGCTGACTGATAAAGAAGGCTTCTATATCTTTAGAGTGGGTAAACACTGACTTTTGTAGGTACAAAAGGGATTTATATGAGCTCACAGGTGTTTAGAGGGGGGAAAGTACACTGCATGGGGTGAGTGAAGAGCAAATTGGGCAGAGCTTCCTCGCATTTTTTTTTCCAAAATGGGCACCCCAAGCACTCTATTTATAGAGGATGGAGCTGCAAGTCTACCTGCGGCTGCCCGAGATGCCCAAAATATGGGTCCCGCCGTGTCGAAGTACGTACATTCGGACAACGCGCTGTTTACTCGGTCGCTCATAACTTTCAATCCTAGAGTTCGAAGGAAGCGTGCCATATCATTTAGGAAAGCTCTTTCCAAGAGCTACATAATGACCTAAGATTTGCCCTTCTTTGATTCCAAGAAGATGGGTCTATGACCAAAATGGCATTTCTGGGTTTTCGTCAGGCAGTCCGTTAAGCCGTTTTGCGTAGTTTGCGCTCGGAAGTTAAAATATGGTTCTTCTGGGACTTCCATTGAATCATTTTGAGTTGAAATGAGTATATTTGATTTGAAGTGAAGTTGAGTTGGCAAAATTGTAAGACCCCGAATTTTATGAAATAAAGGTATTCAATTTTTCTTATAATTACTATTCAGTAAATGGTTAAATTGATAAAAGGTTAAAGTTAAGGGTGATATATGATTTTTTTCAAAATAAGCAAGTGGCTATAAAATACTTATTGTTGTTTAGAATATTCGTTTGGTCGTGGAATATTCTTTACGCTTGGGAATATTAAATACTCAATGGCGCAGAACCATTTGTGGGCCCCATAATAGAATAACTGTCGGATGAAGAAAATGACAAGTTTGAGTTTTTATAAATAACGGCGTAATCGTTACCGTTAACACTGTTGGAATACCCGGTTGGTAAAGTAAAGTAATACGCGTTGTTGAACAGTAGCACACGGTATTGCACAATATTTTTGAATTATTGATTCTTACGTAAGAAGGTACTACTCAATAATTGTTACAGTAATTATTGTTCAATATTTTATTTTATTGATTCAATAATTGCTGCGTTAATATTTTATATTATTGTTGTTTCAATAATTATCACTGCACAATATTTCTCATTATCAGATCAATAATTCATATTATTTGAATAATATTATTAGATAGCATTATTGGCAATGTCTAGAAAGTTCTGTCAAGGAGAGGTTTGGTCACCTAATTGCGCCCAAGAAGGAGAAATCCTTATCTGAAAGCCCTCTTTCCCTGAAGCTGCTGGTTGTCATTATTGTGATTCTATAATATTATTTATGAATAATTAATTATTGATTTATATGAAAATGAAATATTTATTTGATGTGGATATAAATGATGGATTTATTTATGTGGTTATAAATGAAAGAATTAATGTTGAGGTATTTTATCAAGTAATTTTTGTCGGAATGGAGGTATTAAAATCAAATCGGTATTTTTACGATATATAAATGAGTTATAATTTTAATCAAACCGTTGGATCGTTGAAATTTTTGGATATGTTATACATATATAAGTTAAGTATATGTCCACAAATTTTGAACCGTTAAAATGAACGTATGATTTGTTATGAATTTTAAGAGGTAAATCGATTCGGAAATTAGGTTTTGGTGGAAAATTCTAGAATTGAGTGGCCCCACTCTTGGTTGTTGGGGAAGATGGCTGATTTTTGGTGGGTGGAATAGTAGCAGGTAAAGCCATCAGGTAGCAGGTCAAGTCTTCTTCGGCGTGCTAACATTTTCCTATAAATAGAGGGCTAAGTTAGAATTGAAAATCACACCAGAAACATAAGCTTTCTCTCTTTCTCTCTCTAGATTATTGAGTGTAATTTGTGAGTATTTAGATACTTGGTGAGTTGATATTCATCAGTGCAAGTTTCCTTCAGCGTCATATCCGATATCCTGTCAGAAGTGCTGCTCTTTTGAGGTAAGGGATAGTAAGGGATATTTTTTTTTTTGTAATGATATTATTTCTTCAATATCATTATGCTGAAATGTTGATCTGAAGTTTTTATCAAATTTGGAACTTTTTCATGTCGAGGTTACTATTCATGAGTTACTATTCACGAGTTACTATTCATGAGTTACTATTCACGAGTTACTATTCATGAGTTACTATTCACGAGTTACTATTCACGAGTACTATTCATGAAGCGTGAAGATGTTTTTGTGGAATTTCTATCTTTTGGTGTCTGAGTTACTTATTCACATATACTAAGACTATTCACATATACAAAGACTATTCACTTAATACTAAGACTATTCAATTTAGAAAAATGAAAATTTTTCTTTTCGTCTAAAATATCTATTCTGGATACTAGCTTTGATTGTATCCATGTTTTGATCATTCTTGAATTTTACACCACTATGATTATTTTGAGGTATTTTTGGATGTATAGATTGAGAGTTATGAATTTTATGAGAAAATACTATTTTAAAAGTAACTATTTATAACTCCTTGCGGTTAACTCCAAAATTGATGAAATTTTTATTGAGAGTACATCTATATAATATCGATTGTACTACTGTGAATTTCGGAATTTTTGGATAAAAGTACAATTTATGATAAATGTTTAAATATTAAATTGGTTTTGGCCATATGAAAAATAGTAAATGAATTTTTAAAATTTTAGAAAAATATATGTTCAATATGGGACTATTTTATGCTAAATCCCGTAAAAGAAATATTTTTAACTGATTTGGTATTTTTCATGAAAATGTTCTAGTTATGAGCAAATGAATTAAATATGTTATGTGAAGTAAGAAAATTAGAAAATATGATTTTATGGTTTGAGAATCATATATGAGGTATATGCTGATTTTTGATGAGGGTTTTAGTTATTGGTGATGAAATTTTATGAGTTTGGCATTTTATGATGATTAAATGCATTAATTAGTAAAGTGTAAACAATTTAATTAAATTGTTTATAAGTTTGAGAAATGATTAAAATATTATTATAATATTAATAATATTAGATTATGAGATTTCTAAGTGATTTATAACATTTGGATTAAGGTGTTATAAATATGGATATGAATTTTATTATGAAACTTTATCTTTTCGTGTCGAGGTTACTTATGCATATACGGGACTATGTACGAATACGGGGTACTATTCACAACAAATTGGTTTCTTCTCTGACCAAATTATCGTTGATTTATGAATCTTACTCTTGAAATTAAAACCATGTTTTGATTATATTATTTTTATATAACATTCTTATAACCCTAATGATGATATTTCTCTTTGACTTGAGTGTAAAGATGGGTAGATTATTGGTATGATCGTGACCCTAGGTTCTCTTTGGCCAGTAGTGCAAAAGTTGAATTGTTGACTGGTATGATCATGACCATTGAATTTACAATTGAATATTTTTAACTTAAGTGCAAAGGTGAATTGATCAACAGGGTTATAATTATTGTTATATAACTTCTAAAATGATTATGTATTTCTTTGATATATGAATATCTTTGGCTCGTAATGCAAAGATGACCTGTTGTTGAATATCTTTAGCCTGTAGTGCAAAGATGAATTATTGATGAATATCTTTTGCTCGTAATGCAAAGATGACCTGTTGTTGAATATCTTTAGCCTGTAATGAATTATTGATGAATATCTTTGGTTCGTAATGCAAAGATGACCTGTTGTTGAATATCTTTAGCCTGTAGTGTAAAGATGAACTGTTGATGAATATCTTTGACCCGTGGTGCAAAGATGAATTTATTAGTATGATTATGAGCGAGAACCGTGATTTGGTATAACCATGATATTTGATGTTTTTGGTAAAGGAAGTGATGAAAATTATCTTCATCCCGGATGAGAAGAGAATTTAGAATCACAATTATGATTATGAGTTATTCATATGATTGTGGAAAGGAACTGTTGATTGATGTTACAGGATAAAATATTGTTGGTGGACTTTTAACGTGGAGAAGACAATAGACTTTATAGTCTATTTGACTCTTTTAATGGATTGCTCGTTCCGCTGCAACTATGGTTGAAAAGTTTTATCATCTACCATATGTTCTAAATCTCTGATTCATTACTGATGAAGACTATTGATAATTTATTTATCTTTAGTCATAATATTCTTTACTGAGCTAGTTGTGCTCACCCTTTTGTTTCACAATTCCTTTCGGTGTAATAAAAGTGTATTTGGGTTGAGCGGGATAACAAGGAATAGAACAAAGGTCTATAGTTGTTGAGGTTCTCCCTAAAGAGTATGAAAATAATTTTATTGAGGGCTTTAGTATGTTGTATTTTATACATCATTTAATAGTTATTTTTGGTGAATTAAATAGGGTGAGGCGAACCCAACTTTGGAAGGGTGTTTTGTCACTATCATACAAGATGTCTAATGACATACAAACTCGTGTTATCATAAGACATGGTTGTGCTCATCCACTTCTTGAGTATATTTACAAGCACTACCTATATAATCTTGGTGTTTGTTTGGAGTATAATACCAAATTAGAGGCAGTGGAGATAATGATATGTCAAGAGAAGACTCGCCATTGGGAAGAATATGATAGTAATCTTCTTGTTTTTCTTTGGGGTCTATTAGGTCAACCAAGGATAATTGCGTGGCCATATGATATCTACCATAACCTAAAAGCATGGCCTCCCATATACGAAGGTTTCCTTGAGCACTTCCCAAAGATTCTAATTTCTAAAATAGTTTTTGACTATACCTTTATGTAAGGTGTCATTGGGACGTGCTACTGAGGTTGGTATATATTTGTATCCAAACTCACAAAGCATATGTGTTGTTGTATTTTGCACGACAATTGTTGTAATAAAGTTGTAGTTGTTTTTCTGTACCATGTATTTGGCGACTCAGAATGGGTTGGATGGAATGGACCTATTTTGGGGGCGTTACAAAAATGACCATTTTTCCCCTCCCAGGGTTATCTCCGGTGTTCGCGCAGTTGTAGCAGTCTTTTCTCAGGGTTATCTCTGAGGTGGTTATGTTGTTGACTCTGAATGTCCTCAGGGTTATCTCTGAGGTTGGATTGACCTCCTGGGGCTATCTCCAGGCTTTGATCTTGAACCTCCGGGGTTATCTCCGAGGTTGAAACTGACTTTCTCGGGATTATCTCCGGGGTTGGAAACTGGATCTCCCGGGGTTATCTTTGGAGTGTGAAAAAGACGCTTTTGCCCTCCTGCATGGTTACTAACAGGAGAAGAAAATTTTGAGTGTCTACAATATGTTAAGAAAAAAATTGTGTTTAGGTGTTTAGATTCATGCTTGAGGATGTTTTATGTTGATCTATTATGATCAAACATATATCCACAACATCAAAGTGCCTTAAAATAAAGTTTTTCAAAATCTGTTCTTGAGCATTCTTAGTGGTCTGACAAGAAATGTCAGTCGCCACAGATCCTTGCTCGTTTATGATATTTGTTGTTTTAAAGTTGTTATTGGTAGCCTGATATGTTGTCTTTAATCTGCAAGTTGAATAAGAGTCATTTAATGTCTAGATCATGAGTTATTCTTGGTCGTTGACCGGGCATGACCATGAGAATTCTGGGTAACACAGAAAGCCTTTTTCAGCGTCTGATAACATTTTGTGAGGTCTGGATCTGACAGGTTTTAGGTTGTTTGATGTTATGTTTGTAACCATATTGTAGCCTGTCATATGTTCATTCATTTCATAGCTTTAGATCATGTAAATGAATGGGTAACCCAAAAAGCCTTTTTCAGCGTCTGACAACGTTTTGTGAGGTCTGGATCTGACAGGTTTTAGGTTATTTGATGTTGTGTTTGTAACCATGTTATAGCCTGTCATATGTTCATTCATTTCATGGCTTTAGATCGTGTAAATGAACAACTAGTAGATCATGACAGGTGGTCAAAGTATACCACTCGGTATGTTTTTGACGTTTCTGGAAAACCCAAAAATAGTTAGAACGAGCATTCTGACATAGTTTGACCGTATGATTCATGTTGATTTTATTGATGATAATCCAATTTGTTTCTTCAGTGTTGTTCCTTGGCATAAGGTCAATAACTTAGAACAATTAGATCACAAGAAACATGATCAGAACTTATATAAAATCGAGCATGAAGGTGACTGGTAGGACTGCCTGGGTTTCTGGAAAACCCAGAAACCGTCTGACAATAACTTTGAAGGCTTTGATCTCCTTTTTGAGATGTTGTATGACCAAGTTGGGGATTAATAAGTGTAGTATAACGTTTTTACTACAATAACTATGTGAGACCCCAGATTTTATCAATAAAGATTTAAATTTTATCGAAATAATTTTTAATATTATGGTGTGAATTTGAGATAAATATTATAGTTGTGGGTAGTATTTATAAATTTTGCAAAGTATGCAAGTTGTTATATTATATTCGATTGGTCGGGGAATATTCGGTTTAGCAGGGAATATTCATGCAACGGCTCAATCATTGGTGGACCCCACAACAAAATTATTGTCGGATTGAGAAAACGACAAAAATATTTTATTGAAATAACGGCGGAAGTTTTACCGTTGATCTTTGTTGAACTACTCGGTAGTAAAAATACGAATGTCACGTGTGGTCGCATATAAGCAGCACGGTATTGATTATTGATGCTTATGTGAGAAGTCACTCGGTTTGATTCCATTATTATTCGATTAATAATATGAATTATTATAGCGATAATGACGTTTTGTTTTATTCGTATTATTAACGTAATAAAACAAAAACATCTTTTTATATAAAATGTAATACTTTATTAAAGTTATTCTATAAATAGAATATATTATATTTTATTATGCATAGTGTGTTTTGCATAGTGTTGCATAGTGTTTGCATAGTAAAATGTTTTTATATAAATAGAATATATGATATTTTATTTAAAAGATTTTGCTTTTAAATATGGACCGTCGATTAAAGTAAATCAACTGGACCGATTCATGGATTAATTACTATGCATTCTATTTTCCTATAAATAAGCTCATTCCTTCATTATTTTCTTTTAATTCACTTTGAAACTCTAGAGAGGGAAATTATAGAGAGAAGCTATAGAGAGAAAATCTATAGAGAGAAAGAAGAATGGTATTCTGGTACTTCACTACTTTGATATCCAGTGTCTTTTACGGTAAGGGATATTATTTGTTGTACCCGTAAGGGGTGTTATTCTTTCTTATTCATAAAGAGAACTTCTGTTATTCCATTTATTATTATTCTGTTGGAATAACCTGTAAAAGTGGCATACCCTATACATAACCTCGTAGACATGCCAGATACCTATACTTGG
The DNA here is from genome assembly GCA_020205615.1 of Panax quinquefolius. Lineage (NCBI taxonomy): Eukaryota > Viridiplantae > Streptophyta > Magnoliopsida > Apiales > Araliaceae > Panax > Panax quinquefolius. Next base: position 39,700,485 of record CM035167.1, on the reverse strand, counting down.
TGAAATCCTTATATTATTCCATTCTTATTTATTACATTGGAATAACCTATATACGCATGACATACCCTATACTTGGTGATTTTCTTCTGTTATTCAATTCTTTATTATTCATTGGAATATCCTATCTCGTGTGTTTTACAGGACACGGTTCCATTGTTTATTATTCCGCATTTATTATTACATTGGAATATCCATCTCGTGTGTTTTACAGGACTGGTTCCATTGTTTATTATTCAAGATTTATTATTACGTTGGATCATCCCATTGTGAATTTCACGACGACTGGTTATTATTATTATTCTCTTGGAATAACCTGGTCTATGCGACAAACCGCATGCATGGTGATTTCTTTTGTTATTCCATTATTTATTATACCCAGTTGGTTAAAACTTTGACTTCTATACTCCATGAAATTAGTAGAATATCCTTGATATTTGCGTTTCATCCAGTATCTTTTCATGGAAATATTCTTTTGAGCATTCTTGAATTTTACTCTACAAAGAAGTATCATGTTGACAACTTGGACGTTATTGGTTCTTGGATAAATTAATTCTTGAACTTGTTTTATTGAATTATTATGTCATTGTCATCATCCTCATGTTATATTATGTTGAAAGTTATCTATGTCTTACGTGCATAGATGAACTTGGTATGATTATGACCAGGGATTATTCGGTATAATCATGACCTGCTATAAATGATGTGACAAAAGTCCTCAATGACTGTAATGCGATGATGGATAGTTTTTGGTATAATTATGACCAGGGTGATTTAAGATAGTCATGACCATTGATAATTTGATGGAAATCCTTGGCCGTGGTAATGCGGGATGATTAGATGTGGTGGTTTATTTATTGTCGAGTCTTAGCGATAAAAATTGATGAAAAACCTTTAAAACCTAAAAGATAGTAGATTTTATTCTCTACTTGACTCTTTTAATGGATTGCATATTCCACTGCGCAGCTTAAACCGTGGTTGTCTATTGTATTTTATCAATTTAACATTGTTGAAGACTATTGATAATTTATTCTCGCATTATCTTAGTCATAATATTTCTTATCGAGGTAGTTGAGCTCACCCTTTCTTTCACGGTTCTCTTCGGGAAATGAGAATATAGCCGGGACGAGTCGGGAAAAGAGTGATGGTCCAGAAGATAGCATTAGTAGTCCTCACTATTACGTTAAATAGTGTGACAATAAATGTAATGAGGACTCCTTGAGAATGGATATTGTCTAAATGACAATATTCCTATTAGAACTCTCGATTTATGTATTGTCGTATGTTTACACGACAAATGTATAATTAAGTTTGCATTTGAATTTATGTACCATGTAAGTGGCGACCCAAGATGGGTGGACGATACCTAATTTTGGGGCGTCACAGGTTGGTATCGAGCTAGGGATATGATCCACGGCTAAGAGGTGAGAATAGTACTAGGAGGGAGAGAGACGGGAATACCTTCGCTAGTATGACCTACCTAAGTTTATGTGCTATTTTATTGGTCGATCGTAATATAGGGATAATTTGTTACATGTCAATTAACCCTTGTTTTGTGACAGTGTTTGAGAATGGCATCCGAAAATCTTTGAGATAAGCAATGAAGCACATGAGAGTGTTGATTCAGCTCAAACAAAAGGTAACGACCAACAACACGATAATAATCATACTGGTGGCAACGGCTATCAGAATAATGATAACCATCGTGGGGGGAAATTATCATGCTAAGAATGGTAACCACACTTGTGGTAATCATGGCAAAGATAATAGAAGTGGAAATTGCAAGAAGAGAAGGTCATTTAGCTCAATTTTGTTGTGCACCAAAGTCAAGTCTATTTGGGACGGTGGCACCAAAGGTGGATATGGACAAAACAAAGTCGTTGGTTTTAAGAAGTGCATTTTCATGACTTCTCAAAAAGTGAGTAAACCGAACGAAGTTAGCACGCAAGTTAGTTAATTATAAATTCATGTAAGTCTATACCTTATAAGATATCGGTTCTACCCATTATTTTATCTCTCTTGCTTGCGTTCAACGTTTAAATTTGACTCCGGAGAAGTTAGACTTTGACTTATTGGTTGAAACTTCGTTAGTAGGAGCCTTCGTTACCGCTACTAATTTTAAATCTTGTTGTTTTAAATAAACACTTTCACGATCTTATCTCTTTGAAAATACTTGCCTTTGAGGTAATTTTTGAAAATGATTGATTAACTACTCATTATTCTTTTTGTAAGGTTGTTAGCTTTCATATTCCTAACCAACCTGTTATACGAATTCAAAGTAACCAAACCCTAAAGTTAATCACTGTTATATCAAGCCATAAGTAAAGAGCCCCGATCCTTTCGTTGTTGACTTCCTTGTGTGGAATGCACCGAAGCCAGACTTTCTGTAGGCGATATCATGACTGAAGATGGCAAGTTGATAGGTATCATTGTGAGGTGCTATCTAGGTTAAGGGATAGAAGTCACAGTTGGTATCAATGTGACGTACTATCCAAGTCTTGGATGAGAGTCACAGTTTTGAATGATATTTCTATTATTAATAAATTTCCTGGCGTATTCTTGAAGACTTCTTAGCCTACTTAGAGCGTGAAATCGAATTTTGTATTGACCCCAGTACAAAACCCATTTCTTAAACCCTCAAATATTTCTTCAACTAAAATGAACAGTTTACGTGGTTTATGATGAAAATCATAATAAAAGCATTGGACTAATGAAAATCATGGGTATTCGTGGTATTAGTAAGTGTTATGATGAGTTATGTTGGTTAGTATGTGAAAACATGAAAGTTTCTTAGAAATCACAAAGAGTTGAAAATCAGATTTTGGTGAAAAACGTAACATGAAATTCAATTGACCAAATCTCTTATTATATTTTGAATTTTTGGGTGTGGTCAATTCCTAGAGTTAGATCTATGAGTTACCTAACTAATCCAAGTGGAATTACTGGAAAAGGTGTTGTATATTTTTGTGTGGACTGATTTTAGCAAAGGAGTGCAAAGCTGCAAAAAACCGCAAAAAAGTCAGCTGGCATGATTTTAGAGGGGCTGTTTCGGCCACTTAAATTATGAGAAAAATTCTGGCCTTTTGGGACATGAAGGTATATGGTATAAAGTACCTCCTGTCCAAAAATGAGCTCATTCTGACTTAAAATGAGTAAGTTATGACTATTTCAATATTTAGGTTTTTCTGACGAAAAATGCTATAACCGGAGTTCTATAACTCCGATGACCATGAAATTTAAACTAGAAGCTTAAGTTAACATGTGTAAGGTCCTGCCAAGATTTGGGAATTTTTAGAGTTAAACTTGAGGTAGCTAATTTCTTAAGGAATTAATTAGAAATTGATTTTTGAAAAATAGTAAATGAATTTTAAAAATTCTGAGAAAAATATATTTTCATTATGGGACTATATTATCCTAAATCCCAGAAAAGAAATATTTTTGGGACTAATTTGATATTTTTCATGAAAATAGTTTAGTTACGAACATATGAGTTAAATATGTTATGTGAAGTAACAAAGTTGAAAATAAGATTTTAGGGCTAAAGAATCCTATATAGAGTATATGCATATTTTTTTGATGAGGGATTTGATAATTGGTGATGATATCGTATGAGTATTGCATTTTTGAATGATTAAATGCATTATATGGTAAAGCGTAAACAATTGAGATAAATTTTTTATAAATTTAAGAAGTGATTAAAATATTGTTATAATATTAATGATATTAAATTATGAGATTATTAAGTGATTGATAACATGGGGATATTCTTGAATCTGGATAAATTATATTATAAATGTTTAATATTTATCCTTTATCTCATTTGATTGATTCTTTATATCATTATCCTCATGTTTATATTATGTTGAAAGTCAATACGTGGCTCGTGGTGCATAGATGGACTTGGTATGATTATGACTGTGGATTGTTCGGTATAATCATAACCGTAATTGAAAACACGATTATCTTTGGTAGTAGTGCATGGATAATTTGTGGTCGTGATACTAATGAATACACGATTATCTTTGGTAGTAGTGCATGGATAATTTGTGGTCGTGATACTAATGAACACGATTATCTTTGGTCGTAGGGCATGGATAATTTGTGGTCGTGATACTAATGAATACACGATTATCTTTGGTAGTAGTGCATGGATAATTTGTGGTCGTGATACTAATGAATACACGATTATCTTTGGTCAGTAGTGCATGGATAATTTGTGGTCGTGATACTAATGAATACACGATTATCGATTTTTGGCCGTAGTGCATGGATAATTTGTGGTCGTGATACTAATGAATACACGATTATCTCGTGGTAGTAGTGCATGGATAATTCGTGGTCGTGATACTAATGAATATCCTTGGCCTCAGAAAAGTGCGGGGATGATTCGATGATATGGATTAATTATTGAAATTTGAGTCTCAAAGAATGAAATATTAATTCATGGATGTGGTAAAAGTCATCTTTGGTAGTAGTGCATTGATAGACTTGGTATGATTATGAACAAGGATTATTCGGTATAATCATGATCAGATTGAAAACACGAATATCCTTGGCCAGAGAGGTGCATGGATAATTCGTGGTCGTGATATTATTGTCGCTGCGTCTCAAAGATTATTGGTTTTACAGTTGTATATCTTTAGCTTGTAGTGCAAAGATGAATTGTTAATGAATATCTTTGGCCGGATTGCAAAGATGAATTTAATGTTTTCAACGATAAAGGTATTCAAGGTATCCTCACCTCTTTATCATACCAGGTACGTACCCTAATTTCGAGGGCGAAATTCCATAAGGAGGGGAGATTGTGAGACCCCAGATTTTATCAATAAAGATTTAAATTTTGTCGAAATAATTTTTAATATTATGGTGTGAATTTGAGATAAATATTATAGTTGTGGGTAGTATTTATAAATTTTGCAAAGTATGCAAGTGGTTATATTATATTCGATTGGTCCGGGAATATTCGGTTTAGCAGGGAATATTCGTACAACGGCTCAATCATTGGTGGACCCCACAACAGAATTATTATCGGATTGAGAAAATGACAAAAATATTTTATTGAAATAACGGCGGAAGTTTTACCGTTGATACTGTTGAACTACTCTCAGTAGTAAAAGTATAAAGAATACGTGTGGTCGCATAGTAGCACACCAGTATTGATTATTGATGCTTATATGAGAAGTCACTCGGTTTGATTCCATTATTGTCGATTAATAATATGAATTATTATAGCGATAATGACGTTTTGTTTTATTCAGTATTATTAACGTAATAAAATAGAAACATCTTTTATATAAAACATAATACTTTATTAAAGTTATTCTATAAATAGAATATATTATATTTTATTATGCATAGTGTTGCATAGTGTTTTGCATAGTGTTTTGCATAGTATTATATAGTGTTTGCATAGTAAAATGTTTTTATATAAATAGAATATATGATATTTTATTTAAAAGATTTTGCTTTAAATATGGACCGCCGATTAAAGTAAATCAAACTGGACCGTTCATGGATTAATTACTATGCATTCTATTTTCCTATAAATAAGCTCATTCCTTCATTATTTTCTTACTTAATTCATTGAAACTAGAGAGGGAAATTATAGAGAGAAGTTTATAGAGAGAAAATCAATAGAGAGAAAGAAGAATGGTATTCGGTACTTCACTACTTTGATATCCAAAGTGTCTTTTACGGTAAGGGATATTATTTGTTGTATCAGTAAGTAAGGGTGTTATTCTTTCTTATTCATGAAGAGAACTTACGTTATTCCATTCATTATTATTCGTTGGAATAACTCCGTAAAAAGTGGCATACCCTATACATAACTCAGATACGCCAGATACCCTATACTTGGTGAAATCCTTATATTATTCCATTCTTATTTATTCTCGTGGGAATAACTTGATACGCCGAAATCTCCTATACTTGGTGATTTTCTTCGTTATTCAATTATTTATTATTCGTTGGAATATCCGTCTCGTATGTTTTACAAGGACTTGGTTCCATTGTTTATTATTCCGCATTTATTATTACGTTGGAATATCCCATCATGTGTTTTACAGGACCGGTTCCATTGTTTATTATTCAGCATTTATTATTCTGTTGGATCATCCTGTCGGTGTGAATTTCACCGACCGTTCCGTTATTATTATTCATTGGAATAACTTTCATGCGCGGCACCGCATGCATGGTGATTTCTTTTGTTATTCCATTCTTTATTATACCCAATAAGTTAAAACGTTGATTTCTATACTCCATGAAATTAGTAGAATATCCTTGATATTTGCGTTTCATCCAGTATCTTTTCATGGAAATATTCTTCTGAGCATTCTTGAATTTTACTCTACAAAGAAGTATCATGTTGACAACTTGGACGTTATTGGTTCTTGGATAAATTAATTCTTGAACTTGTTTTATTGAATTATTATGTCATTGTCATCATCCTCATGTTATATTATGTTGAAAGTTATCTATGCCTTTACGTGCATAGATGAACTTGGTATGATTATGACCGAGGATCATTCTTATATAATCACGACTCGCTATAAATGATGTGACAAAAGTCCTCGGTGGGTCTGTAATGTAGTGATGGATAGTTTTTGGTATGATTTGACCGGGGTGATTCTAAGATAGTCATGACCATTGATAATTTGATGAAAATCCTTGACCGTGGTACAGGGATGATTAGATGTGGTGGTTTATTTATTAAGCTGAGTCTCAGCGATAAAAATTGATGAAAACCTTTTAAAACCTAAAAGATAGTAGATTTTATTCTCTACTTGACTCTTTTAATGGATTGCAGATATTCAGCCGCAGATTAAACCGGGTTGTCTATTGTATTTTATCGGTTTAACATTGTTGAAGACTATTGATAATTTATTCTCGCATTATCTTAGTCATAATATTTCTTCTTGGGCTAGTTGAGCTCACACCCTTTCTTTCACCGTTCTCTTCGTGAAATGAGAATATATTTGGGGACGAGTCTGGGGAAAAGAGTGATGGTCCCGAAGATAGCATTAGTAGTCCTCACTATTTCGTTAAATAGTGTGACAATAAATGTAATGAGGACTCCTTGAGAATGGATATTGTCTAAATGACAATATTCCTATTAGAACTCTCGGTTTATGTATTGTCGTATGTTATACCTACGGATGTATAATTAAGTTTGTATTTGAATTTATGTACCATGTAAGTGGCGACCCAAGATGGGTGACGTATACCTAATTTTGGGGGCGTCACAACCTAAGTCTTAGATGGCCCAGAAACAATTATAGCAGAGAATTAATGTCGGTCAAACCATGCACCTTGAACACTGACTTTGTCAGTGTTCTTGAGCCAAGAACACCAAAGGCAACAGACAAGTGTCACTAAAGGCCATTAGCGACGGTGTATTTAATTTTTGAATTTCGAATTTTCTAAATTACTTAAAAATAGAAATAAAATTCTAAAAATAACAAAAATGGTTTAAAAAGCATTTTAAATTCTGAAAAATAACTTTTAATAATTTGGGACATTTTCCATTAATATTTATAATTATTTGGATATGAATGATATTTAATTTATTTAATTAGTGTGTTAAATAAATTAGAGAAAATGATTTTAATTAAGAATATTGTATTTAAAAATATTTTGAGTTATAAAATGTGACTTTTAATATTTTTGGAGAATTTTCATTAATAAATTAATATTAATGATGTAAAACCCCAACTTTTTAAATAAAGATGAATTTTCTATAAATATTATTTTTGAATATTATGGAGTGAAATTGATATAATTGTTGTGGGTAATATTTATAAATTTTGCAAAGTACGCAAGTTGTTATATAATATTCGATTGGTCGGAGAATATTCGTTTTAACAGGGAATATTAGTACAACGACACAATCATTGGTGGACCCAACAACGGAATTATTGTCAGATTGAGAAAACGACAAAAATACTTTATGAAAATAACGGCGGAAGTTTTACGGTTAACTGTTGAAACACCCGGTGTTAAAGGTACAGTAATACGCGTGGTTGCATAGTAGCACACGGTATTAATTATTGATGCTTAAGTGATAAGTCACTCAATTTTGTTGGTATTATTAATGTAATAATACAAAAATCTTTTTTATATAAAAATGTAATACTTTTATAAAGTTATTCTATAAATAGAATATATTATATTCTATTATGCATAGTGTTTCGTATAGTAAAAACTTTTTATATAAAAATGTAATACTTTTATAAAGCTATCATTTTATTAGACAATAATTAGAATATATTATATTTTATTATGCATAGTGTTTGCATAGTAAAATCTTTTATAAAGTTATTCGCTTTTATTAGATTATAAATAGAATATATTATATTTTATTTAAAAGATTTTGCTTTAAATATGGACCTGTCAGATTAAAGTAAATCAATCTAAATTGCTCATGATTTAGTTACTTATGCATTCCATTTTTCTATAAATAGAAGCTAATTCATTCATTATTTTTCATTTAATTCACTTTGAAACTCTAGAGAGATAAACTATAGAGAGAAAGAAGAAAGTATTCGCTACTTCACTACTTATATATCCAGAAGACTCTTCTTCTTAAGGTAGGGAATATTATTTGTTGTACTCGTAAGGGCTATTATTCTTTCTTATTCATGAAGAGAGCAGTTGTTATTCCATTTCTTATCATTACATTGGAATAACTGATCATGTGATTCTACCCTATACTTGGTGACATTCTTCTATTATTCTGCATTGGAACATCATGCGTGTGTTTTACACGGGACTGGTTAAAATCTTTATTATTATTCCGTTGGAACATCCCGTCTGTGTGTTTTACACCGGATTCGGTTAAATCTTATTATTATTCGTTGGAAAATCACATCGTGTGTGTTTTACAAGGACTGGTAAAATCTTTATTATTATTACATTGAACACATCACTTGGTGCAAATTTTGCACGACCTAGTTCCGTTATTATTATTCATTGGAATAACTCGCTCATTCGAATTACCGCATGCATGGTGATTTCTTTTGTTATTCCATTCTTTATTATACTCAGATGGTTAAAGTTTTGAGTTCTATACTCCATGAAATTAGTAGAATATCTTTGATATTTACGCTTCATCCAGTATCATTTCATGGAAATATTCTTCTGATCATTCTTGAATTTTACTCTACAAAACAGTATCATGTTGACAATTTGGACGTTAATAATTCCTGGATAAAATAATTCTTGAACTTGTTTTATTGAATTTTTATATCATTGTCATCATCCTCATGTTTATATTTTGTTGAAAGTCATCTGTGGCCTGTAGTGCATAGATGGACTTGGTATCATTATGACTAGGGATTATTCTGTGTAATCATGACCATAATGTTACAAATGATGTGGTAAAAGTTCTCATTGGCCCGTAGTGCATTGATAGACAGTTGTTGGCATGATCATGACCATTAATGAATACACAAATATTCTTGGCCCGTAGTGCATGGATAATTGTGGTCGTGATACTAAAGAATATCCTCGTCGTAGTGTAAGGGTGATTCGATGATGTGGATTATTTATTGTCGAGTCCCAATGATAATAAATGATGAAAAACCTTTTAATCATAAAGGATAGTAGATTTTATTTTCTACTTGACTCTTTTAATGGATTGCTTGTTCCGCTGCAGTTAAACTTGATGTCTATTATATTTTATCAGTTTAACATTGTTGGAGACTAATGATAATTTATTCAGCATTATCTTAGTCATAATATTTCTTATTGGGCTAGTTGAGCTCACCCTTTCTTTCACTGTTCTCTTCGGGAAATGAGAACATAGAAGGGACTAGTTGGGGAACGGAGTGATGGTCCAGAGGATAGCATTAGTAGTCCTCACTATTCTTTGAAATAGTGTGTTAATAATTGTAATGAGGACTCCTTTTGAGTTTGTATAATCTCTAGTAGACAATAATTGTATTCAAATTCACAGTTATGTTTTGTCGTATTGTACACGATAGTTGTAATAGTAAGTTGTATTTGAATTTTGTACCATGTATCTGATGACCCAAGATGGGTGATGTATACCTAATTTTGGGGGCGTCACAGTTGGTATCAAAGCTTAGGGATATGATCCCTGGCTAAGATGTGAGACTAGAACTAGGAGGGGTGAGACGGGGAATTCCTTCGCTAGTATGACCTACTTAAATTTATTTTGTATTTAAATTGGTTGGTCAGAGTTTAGAGATATTATGTTACATGTCAATTAACCTTTGTTTTGTGGCAGTATCTGAAAATGACATCCGAAAATGTTGAGAATAGCAATGGAGCACAAGAGACCATTGAGTCTCCACATGTCAATAATCAGGAGAATGTGCATCAGGAAGGCGACAATCCTCATGCAAACAACAACACTGACCAAATGCTGAATGATGGATTGTTCAGAGGCTTTATGCAATTCATGCAACAAAGAAAGTAGATCGGCCTCGTCCAAAATATATAGGTGGAAAACATCGAAACTCTCGCCGTCACCGCTAAGCAGATTCAAAGAGCTGGGACCACCGGAGTTTAAGGGAGAGCCAAAACCACTTATGGCAGAAGCATGGATAAAGCAGATCACCAAGATATTTGATGTCTTGGGATGCTCCGAGGAGCAAAAGGTTCCCTTTGCCGCCTTTATGTTACGCGGAGAGGCAGATTACTGGTGGGAATTGGTAAAACGTACTCAACCTGCCATGCTCAAGATGTCTTGGGAGAAGTTCCAAGAGTTGTTCAACGACAAATACTTTCCCGAAAGTATTCATCACATGAAGGAGGTGGAGTTTATCAAATTGGAGCCAAACAATATGATCGTGTCGCAATACGAGGCAAAATTTGCGGAGTTATCCCGGTTTGCGTCCCACTTGGTGGATAATGAAGAGAGAATGGCGCGAATGTTTTTAAGAGGTTTAAAGCCGGAAATACGCCAACATCTTATTTCTCATAAACTGTGTTTGTATTCAGATGTTGTAAATAGGGCTCAGTTGGTGGAGCGCGATAACGAGTCAACGCAACCAAAAGAGAGCAGTCGAAAAAATGATAATACCAGTGAGAGCAGTCATCGAAGCGGTGACAACAAGCGTGGAGGGAATCAACAGGCCAGAAATGGTAACCACTTCGGTGGTAATCAAGGCTAAAATAATAAGAGTGGACATTTCAAGAAGAGAAAATTCAACAATGATGGAAAGACGTCAGCACCAGCACCCATTGTTAAGGAAGGAGAAAGACCACCTATCATATGCTTCAATGCGGAGGGGAGGGGCACATCAGTCCAAATTACGCGATGCCGTCCAAAGCATGTTATAATTGTGGAAGAGAAGGTCACTTAGCTCGATTTTACCGTTCATCGAAGACAAATTCAGCTAGGATGGAGGCACCAAAGGCTGTCCCAGAAAAGCCAAAGCCGGTAGTGCAAGGGAGAGCGTTTGTTGTGACCTCCCAGAGAGCAAGGAACCCGAATGAGGTCATCACGGGTAAGCTTATCATAAACTCTAGCGAAGTCTACACTTTATTTGATACCGGTTCTACCCATTCTTTTATTTCTCTTACTTGCGCTCAGCGATTAAATTTGACTCCGGAGAAATTAGACTTTGACTTATCTGTGGAAAATCCGTTGGGAGAAACCTTCATTACATACACGATTTATAAGTCTTGTTTGGTTCAAGTTGGTACCCAGACATTACCTGTCGATCTTATTGCATTAAAAATACTTGCATTTGATGTAATTCTAGGGATTGATTGGTTAACTACTCATCATTCAAAAATTGATTGTTTTCATAAGGTTGTTAGCTTTCATATTCCTAATCGACCTATTATGCGAATTCAAGCAACCAAACCATTAAAATCAATCACTGTCATCTCATGCCATAAAGCTATTCGTTTATTGAAAAACGGATGTCAAGCTTTCTTAGCTCATGTCACAGATCTAAATAAAAATACGTCAGTTTTGAATAATATTTCTATTGTTAATGAATTTCCTGACGTATTCCCTGAAGAACTTCCTGGCCTACCCCCAGAGCTTGAAATTGAATTTTGTATCGACCTTGAACCCGGTACAAAACCCATTTCCAAAGCCCCATATCGAATGGCTCCTATTGAACTTCAGGAGTTAAAGACTCAACTACAGGAATTGTTAGACATTGGCTTTATTCGTCCTAGGACTTCTCCTTGGGGTGCTCCTATTCTATTCGTGAAGAAGAAAGATGGGAGTATGCGACTTTGTATTGATTATTAGGAGTTGAATCATGACACCATCAAAAATAGGTACCTATTGCCACGTATTGATGACCTGTTTGACCAGTTGCAAGGAGCCAAATTCTTTTCAAAGATTGATCTTCGTTCCGGATATCACCAATTGAAGATTAGAACCGATGATATTCCAAAGACGGCTTTCAGAACTCGGTACGGGCATTATGAATTCCTAGTCATGTCCTTTGGATCGACTAATGCTCCTGCTGCCTTCATGGATATGATGAACCGAGTAATCAAGGAATATTTGGATCATTTTGTGGTCGTCTTTATTGATGACATCCTCATATATTCCAAAATCCGTGAAGATCATGAGGAACACTTGAGGCTGATACTCCAAAAGCTTCGTGAATATACGCTTTATGCCAAGTTGAAGAAATGCGAGTTCTGGCTTGAAGAAGTAGCATTCCTTGGGCACGTGGTATCAAGTCATGGAATATCTGTTGACCCAACAAAGATTAAAGCTATTCAAAGCTGGGAGCAACCTAAATCAGTGACCAAAGTACGTAGCATTCTCGGCTTAGCTGGTTATTATCGGAGATTCATAGAAGGGTTTTCTAGAATCGCTACTCCACTAACTTAGCTGACTTGGAAAGATACAAAGTTCGGTTGGAGCGAGGAATGTGAGAAGAGTTTTCAAGAACTCAAGAGGAGACTCATTTCAGCACCTGTTCTGACAATACCATCTGGTTCGGAGGGATTTGTCATCTACAGTGATGCTTCGAGCAAAGGGTTAGGATGTGTTCTCATACAACATGGGAAAGTCATAGCCTATGCCTCACGATAACTCAAAGAATATGAGAGGAATTATCCTACTCGTGATCTAGAGTTGGCAGCTGTTGTCTTCACACTAAAGATTTGGAGGCATTACTTGTATGGGAAGAAAGTGGAGATCTTTACGGATCATAAAAGCCTCAAATATTTCTTCACTCAAAAGGAACTCAACATGTGACAACGACGTTGGCTTGAACTGTTGAAAGATTATGATCATACTATCCAATACCATCCCGCAAAATTAACGTGGTAGCCGACGATTGAGTAGAGAGGATCATATGCGGAATGAAAAGTGCAATATTGTCAATGCAAAGGCCCATTTTGTATGACTTGCAAAGGATGGAGATAGAGATAAAGACTCCAGGGACCCACGTGATGATGGAAAATATACGAGTAGAACCGACTTTAATTGATAAAATTAAAGCTGCTCAAATTACAGATCCGGAGCTGATGCGTATGAGGAAGAAAGTGCAAGAAGGTGTGATGCCGGAAGCAAGAATCGATGAAGAAGGAATACTTCGAGTCAACTCTAGACTTTGTGTTCCTAACGACCTTGCTTTAAAGTATAAAATCATGATGGAGGCGCACAACACACCGTTTGTAATCCATCCTGGGAGTACCAAAATGTATCATGATCTTTGACATACATTTTGGTGGGGTAATATGAAGAGAGAGATAGCGCTGTTTATCTCAAGGTGTCTAATGTGTCAACGAGTCAAGGCGGAGCATAAAGTACCAAAAGGTCCATTGCAACCACTTGAAATTCCATAATGGAAGTGGGAGCACATTACCATGGATTTCGTTACTGGTCTTCCAAAGGTTTCTCAAGGCATAGATGTGATTTGGGTCATTGTTGATAGATTGACCAAGTCTGCTCATTTCACTGAAATCACGAGAGACTTATACACTTGAACGTCTTGCTCGTATGTACATAAACGAGATTGTAAGATCAAGATGGTATGCCGGTGTCCATAGTTTCCGATCGAGACCCAAGATTCACTTTTACGATTTTGGGTTAGTTTGCGAAAGCTATGGGCACAGATTTACGATTTAGCTTCGGCATATATCATCCTCGGATGGACCGGACAATGGAGAGGACTATTCAAACTCTTGAAGATCTATTAAGACTCCGTGTCCTTGATTTCAAGGAAGTTGGGACAAGTTCTTACCATTGGTAGAGTTTTCCTACAACAACAGCTTATCAAGCAAGTATTGGCATGGCTCCATTCAAGCGTTGTATGGAAGAAAGTGTCGTTCTCGGTATCTTTGGGATGAGGTGGGTGAAGTAACGTTGTTGGGACCGGAGTTGGTACGTATGACTACGTAAAAGATTCAAACGATCCCAAGAACGTATAAAAACCTCACAAGATCGACAAAAGAGTTATGCTGATCTTCATCGAAAGGACGTGGAATTCGATATAGGAGATCATGTGTTGTTACGTGTTGCTCCATGGAAAGGGGTTACGAGATTTGGAAAGAGAGGAAAGCTCAATCCTCGATTTATTGACCCATTTTTAATCCTTGATCGAGTAGGAACTGTGGCCTATAGACTCGCTTTACCACCAAGTATATCTCGTGTTCATAACGTTTTTCACATATCCATGTTACGTAAATATGTGGAAGATCCGAACCACATTATTGAGTTGAAACCGGACAAAATAGCGGAAGATTTGACGTATGAAGAGGTTCATGTTCAAATCTTGGATAAGAAGGAACATATTCTACGCACCAAGGTTATACCTCAAGTCAAAGTTTTGTGGAGAAACCACGATGTTGAGGAAATGACTTGGGAGTTAGAATCTGAAATGAAATCAAGGTATCCTTACCTCTTCGACATACCAGGTACGTACCCTAATTTCGAGGGTGAAATTTCATAAGAAGGGGAGATTGTAAAACCCCAACTTTTTGAATAAAGATGAATTTTCTATAAATATTATTTTTGAATATTATGGAGTGAAATTGATATAATAGTTGTGGGTAATATTTATAAATTTTGCAAAGTACGCAAGTTGTTATATAATATTCGATTGGTCGGGGAATATTCATTTTAACAGGGAATATTAGTACAACGGCATAATCATTGGTGGACCCAACAATCGAAATTATTATTTCGGATTGAGAAAACGACAAAAAATACTTTTTTATGAAAATAATGGCGGAAGTTTTACTGTTAATCTGTTGAAACACCCCGGTGTTAAAAAGCACAATAATACTGGCGTGGTTGCATAGTAGCATACCGGTATTAATTATTGATGCTTAAGTGATAAGTCACTCGGTTTTGTTGGTATTATTAATGTAATAATACGTAAAATCTTTTATATAAAATGAATACTTTTATAAAGTTATTCTATAAATAGAATATATTATATTCTATTATGCATAGTATTGCATATAGTGTCTCGCATAGTGTTTTGCATAGTAAAAACTTTTTTATATAAAATAGAATACTTTTATAAAGTTATACATTTTATTAGACAATGATTAGAATATATTATATTTTATTATGCATAGTGTTTGCATGTGCTCAGTATAGTGTTTGCATAGTAAAATCTTTTATAAAGTTATTCGTTTTATTAGATTATAAATAGAATATATTATATTTTATTTAAAAGATTTTTCTTTAAATATGGACCGTCGATTAAAGTAAATCAATCTCGACTCTCTCTGTTCTCTGTGCATCCCAAGACATCGAATATCTTGGTAATTTGTTTGACCCACGTCTCCGCCTTAATCGGATCCGGCTTTCCCCTGCATTCGGTGGTCCCAACTCTTTGAACTCGCTTTGGTTGTGACCACCCGTGAATTGTTATCATTTCCTCCTGTATTTTGAACACGAGTCTCCTAAATCGATTTTGTATGAATCGCAAAAGCTTCTAAACATCCCCTCGTTCATCATCTGCTCATTGGTGTTGTTCATAGGAGGTACATTGCCAGCCTATTGCACGTTCTCCTCGTTGGTAACTACAGGCATCTCCACGGTCTCATTTACTCCATTGTTAATATTCTCAGTCGACATTCTCAAATATTGTCATAAAACAAGGGTTAATTAAGGAAATCAATATATCACATAATATCCCTATATCTTGACCAACTAACAAATAAGCTTAGGTAGGACACACTAGCGAAGGATTTACGTCTCTCCCTCCTAGTTCTATTCCCCGATCTCCGCCAGAGATCATATCCTAAGCTCGATACCAACCGTGACGCCCCAAAATAGGTCCATTCCATCCAACCCATTTTCGAAGTCGCCAAATACATGGTACGTAAATAACTACAACTTTATTAATACATTTGTCGTGCAAAATACGACAACATATATATGTGAGTTTAAATGAGATATTGCCATCTAGACAATATCCACACGCAAATAAATCCCCATCATAATTATTGATACATTATTTTACAAAAATGGTGAGGACTACTAAACAACTCTCTCTAGAACCTTCATTCCATACCAGAGCTAGTACTCGCTTACATTCTCGCCTCCCGAGAAGAAAAATGGAACAAAAAGGAAAAGGGTAAGCTCATCTAGCCCAGTAAAGAATATTATGACTAAGATAATATACAACAAATTATCGTTAGTCTCCAACAGTGAAAAATCTAATAGAATACAATAGACAACCGCTTTTAAATCAACAATTGCAATGAAACAACAATTCATTAGAAGAGTTAAGTAGAGAATGCAAACTACTATATTCTATATATGAATTTAAAAGTTCATCGTCGATATTTTATCCCTGTAACATCAATCAATATATATCTGGAATCAAATATTCATATTTGCACTACAGCCAAAGATATTCATCGATTGGTCATGTTCATCTAAACACTGCTCATCTTTTGCACTACGGACCAAAGATATTCTTCAGAAATCATTCATCTTTGCACTACAGGCCAAAGATATTCAATAATATCATCATTTAAGACTGAAGATGATGAAAAATATTTTTAAAGAAACGAATCCAGTGAAACAAAATGACAAGGATTAAGGATTAAGGATTCGTATTTTGTTTTATCCACGTCCAAAAATACCTCAAAAATAATCATAGGGGTGTAAAATTCAAGAATGATCAAAACATGGATACAATCAAAGCTAGTATCCAGAATAGATATTTTGGACGAAAAGAAAATTTTTCATTTTTCGATGAATAGTGCCATATTCGTGAATAGTACCGTATACGTGAATAGTGCCGTATACGTGAATAGTAACTCCGACACCAAAAGATAGAAATTCCATAAAAAAACATCTTCACGCTTCATGAATAGTACTCGTGAATAGTAACTCATGAATAGTAACTCATGAATAGTAACCCCCCGACATGGAAAAGTTCCAAATTTGATAAAAAGTTTCAACCAATATTTCAAAGATAATGATATTGAAGAAATAATATCATTTGAGAAGAAAATAACATCCCTTACCTCGAAAAGACAAGATTTTAGTTGAAACAGGATATAAAGCTATGACTTGAACTTGCACCAGTATAGCAATACTCAAAGTATACTCAAAATACTCACAAGAATCGCTTTCGATAATAGAGAGAGAAAACTTGATTTCGGTGTGATTTTCAATTCTAACCTAAGCACCCTATTTATGGAAATCGCTTAGAACACCAAAGCGTAAAATTGAATATAATAATATTATATATAAAACAAAATTCATACGCCCACATCTTGAATCTGAATTCAGCCACCATGCACATGTTAAATATGCCCACAACATATAAAAAACGTTTTATTAATAAAATAAATAAAACTTCCAAAATCAATTATTTGAACTTCGAACTTCAATAATTCATAATAAATAGCCATTTTATCAGAAAATTGAATCTCGCTTTTTTTATAGGAAATTCAATTCTCTACAACTTTGCGAGAAGAAAGTTTTTCCAAATTCCAAATGTAAATTGACCAAATCCACATACGGACAATTTTATGTGCTATAATCAAATTTCGATCAAGAAATGGGGTCCACCGACATGTTTAACATGTTTTAAACATTTATTGCAACAAAAATACTCTTCCTCCTCGTATACTCATATATCCCACATTCGTTGTAAAAATATCACCAGATTAATATATTATTAAAATAATATATTTAAATGAATTATTTTATCGTAAAAAGATAAAATATTAATTTTCAACAATTGTCATTTTAAAATTTTCTCCATCTATATCCACATAAAATCAATATTTTCCTCATCATATGAATCAATAATTAATTATTCACAAATAATATTACAGAATCACAATATTGACAACTAGCTAGGGTTCAGGAAAGAGGTGGCTTTCAATAAGAATTTCTTCTTCTCGTAGCCTTAATTAGGTGACCAAACCTCTCCTTAGATGTAACTTTCTAGACATTGCCAATAATGTTATCTAATAATATTATTCAGATAATATGAATTATTGCTTCGATAATAAAAAATCTTGTGTAATGACAATTATTGAAACAACAAAGAATATAAAATATCAACGCAACAATTATTGAATCAATAAAATAAAATCTTTGAGCAATAATTATCGTAACAATTATTGAGTAGTGCCTTCTTTCGTAAGAATCAATAATTGGTGCAATACTCTGTGTTCTCTTGCTCAACAACGGCGTATTAGTGTGTTTTAACCACCGGGTATTCCAACAAAGATAATTAGCTTGGTAATAACTACGCTAGTTATTTATAAACAACTTATATTTGTCGTTTTCTTCATCCAATCGCTTTTTAGTTATGGGGCTCATAAAAGATCGCTACCGTCGTGCATTTAATATTCCCCGACAAAGATTGAATATTCCACGACCAAACGAATATTCCCCGACAATAATGAATATTTTATCACCACTTGCTTATTTAAAATATTTGCGCATTTTACCCATAACTAACCACATTAATCAAATCCACCCTTACTATTTCAAAATAATAAATAAAGGAAATTAAATTTCATTTATTAATAATTTGGGGTCTTACAGATAAACTATAGAGAGAAAGAAGAAAGTATTCTGCTACTTCACTACTTATATATCCAGTACTCTTCTTCTTAAGGTAAGGAATATTATTTGTTCTACTCGTAAGGGGTGTTATTCTTTCTTATTCATGAAGAGAATAGTTGTTATTCCATTTCTTAACATTACATTGGAATAACTTTTGTATACTGCATGATCTACCCTATACTTGGTGACATTCTTCTATTATTCATTGGAACATCCATGCTCATGTGTTTTACAGGACTGACCGGTTAAAATCTTTATTATTATTCCGTTGGAACATCCTGCACTGTGTGTTTTTACTAGGACTGGTTCCATCTTATTATTATTCATTGGAACATCATGTACATGTGTGTTTTACATTGGACTGGTTAAAATCTTTATTATTACATTGGAACATCACGCTCGGTGAAAATTTTGCCCGATTCGGTTCCGTTATTATTATTCTGTTGGAATAACTTTGTCATCGCAAGTACCGCATGCATGGTGATTTCTTTTGTTATTCCATTCTTTATTATACTCGGTTGGTTAAAGTTTTGAGTTCTATACTCCATGAAATTAGTAGAATATCCTTGATATTTGCGCTTCATCCGAAGATCTTTTCATGGAAATATTCTTCCGATCATTCTTGAATTTTACTCTACAAAAGCAAAGATCATGTTGACAATTTGGACGTTAATAATTCCTGGATAAAATAATTCTTGAATTTGTTTTATTGAATTCTTATATCATTGTCATCATCCTCATGTTTATATTTTGTTGAAAGTCATCTATGGCCTGTAGTGCATAGATGGACTTGGTATGATTATGACTGAGAGATTATTCTTGTAATCATGGTAGTAATGTTACAAATGATGTGGTAAAAGTTCTCATTGGCTCGTAGTGCATTGATTGACCGGTTGTTGGCTTGATCATGACCATTAATGAATACACAAATATTCTTGGCCCGTAGTGCATGGATAATTGTGGTCGTGATACTAAATAATATCCTTGGTCGAAAAGTGTACGGGGTGATTCGATGATGTGGATTATTTATTGTCGTGTCCGGCGATAACAAATGATGAAAACCTTTTAATCATAAAAGATAGTAGATTTTATTTTCTACTTGACTCCTTTAATGGATTGCTTGTTCCGCTGCAGTTAAACTTGATGTCTATTATATTTTATCATTTTAACATTGTTAGAGATTAATGATAATTTATTCTGCATTATCTTAGTCATAATATTTCTTACTGGGCTAGTTGAGCTCACCCTTTCTTTCATTGTTTCTCTTGAAATGAGAACATAGCGAGGGACTAGTCGAGGGAGCGGAGTGACTGGCCCGAGAGGATAGAATTAGTAGTCCTCACTATTCTGTGAAATTGTGTGTTAATAATTGTAATGAGGACTGCTTTTGAGTTTGTATAATCTCTAGTAGAAAGTAATTGTATTCAAACTCACAGTTATGTTTTGTCGTATTGTACACGACAGTTGTATTAGTAAGTTGTATTTGAATTTTGTACCATGTATCTGACGACCCAAGATAAGTGATGTATACCTAATTTTGGGGGCGTCACAAATGATATTAGATTTATTTAATTATTAAATTAAATAAATAAGTTAAAAATTATTTTATTGATTTAAAAATCATTTTAAATAAGAATAAAGTGTAAG
This sequence comes from Panax quinquefolius, assembly GCA_020205615.1. Taxonomy (NCBI): domain Eukaryota; kingdom Viridiplantae; phylum Streptophyta; class Magnoliopsida; order Apiales; family Araliaceae; genus Panax; species Panax quinquefolius. The sequence continues at coordinate 39,679,841 of CM035167.1, read as the reverse complement.
AAAATATTTTGAATTATAAAATATATATTTCAATATTTTTGTAGAATTCTCATTAATAAATTAATGTTAATGGTATTAGATTTATTTAATTATTATATTAAATAAATAAATTAAAAATGGTTTTATTGATTTAAAATCATTTAAAAATGAGAAAAATGATTTAAAAATATTTTAAGATATACTTAATGATTTTTAATATTTGGATAATAATTTCATTAATATTTAGATATTAATAATGATGATTTAAAAATATTTTAAGTTATTAATAATAACTTTAATATTTTGACAAGTATGCTATTAATATTTTTATATTATTAAATATTAATAATGATAAGATTATTTGATAATTAAATCATTTAAAAATGATTCCGATGTTTAAAAATTTATTATAAATTATAATAATTGTTTATAAATTATTAAAATCTTCCGAAAAATATTATAAACGATTTTTGACTTATCTAAAATAATATAGAAGTTTAGAGACCAAGTTTAATTGACAATAACTGTGTTAATTGTCGAATAGGGTGACCAGAACACCGAGAATGGACCGAAGTCCAACCAGACTGATCTAGTTAGACTTGTTAAGTGTTTATATAGGTTATAAACACTGATGTGACTATGTGGTAATGTGTCTAGGAGAAGATTTACTGTGAATTACAGTGTTGTGTGTTATAAAATATTGTGCTAATTGTGAGACCGATATTATTGGTTATAGGTCTTTCAAACGCAGAAAAGTTTATTGTGTAGCTGTAATCAATGCGGAAGGCAAGTTTCCTAACTCAACTTGAGTTACTATTTTTCAAGCATGGTAGTGAGTAATTATTGATAGTTATTCACATCTATAATGATTGTTGTAATTCATATGTAGTGAAATTGAATAATGTTCTATTATTTGAACTAATTATAAATTATGTCTCAACTAATTGTTTAGGCGAGACTAATATTTGTTAAAGCGTGAAATGTTCTATTCATTATAAACTGAATTGTTATTGGAAGATCTATGCTATTGATTTTGGCTAGATTAGTATTGTTACTAATTATTGAAATCATAGTATTTCTTTGAAAGTAATCCAAACCATATTGTTGTGGTACAGACTCATGGAGTAAGAATGAGATAAACAAATTTTAATGTCGTAAATCGACCTATGCGCTATTATTGAGTATTATGCATAATATAGGGTACAAAGGAGTTGGCCACTCCAGGTACTTACAGAAGGGTATAGTTTAGTTTTTATAACTAATTTATATTCTTGTGGTAATTTAGTTTTTATAACTAAATGATTCCTCTATTAGTTCATGATCCTCTGTGATCACTTATCATAAAATCTGGTTATATCCCACTTTATTAAAGATCGTTGCGTATTGTTAATTCCTTTTATTCAATTGAATATTATTGAATCTTTGAAAGAATTATACTCTTTCATATCAGATATGTTATTCATTATGAAATAGTAGAAAGTTTTATTATTGAGATTGAATAATTATTCCGCTATCTCAAAATCGTTTGATTGTTGCTAAAGTTCTATACAAGCTAGACTCTTCTATTCATGATATATATGTGACGCCCCCAAAATTAGGTATACATCACCCATCTTGAGTCACCAGATACATAGTACAAAAGTTAAATACAACTTAATAATACAACTGTTGTGTACAATACGACAAAACATAAACTGTGAGTTTGAATACAAATATTGTCTACTAGAGATTATACAAACTCAAAAGAAGTCATCATTATAATTATTATCACACTATTTCGCGAGAATAGTGAGGACTAATAATGCACCATCTAGGACCATCACTGTTCCCGACTAGTCCCGACTACGTTCTCATTTTTCTCAAGAGAACAAAGAAAAGAAAGCAGTGAGCTCAACTAGCCCCAAAGAAGAAATATTATGACTAAGATAATGCAGAATAATTTATCGTTAGCCTTCAACAGTGTTAAACTGATAAAATACAATAACTATCAAGTTTAACTGCAACGGAACAAGCAATCCATTAGAAGAGTCAAGTAGGGAATAAAATCTACTATCTTCTATGATTTAAAAGGTTTTCATCACTTTTATCACTGGGACTCGGCTTAATAAATAATCCACATCATCGAATCACCCCCAGCACTACTACCCGAGGATATTCTTTAGTATCACGACCATAAATTATCCATGCACTACGGGCCAAGGACATTCGTGTATTCATTAATGGTTATGATTATGCCAACAACTGTCCATCAATGCACTACGGCCAATGAGGACTTTTTCCACATCATTTGTAACATTACGGTCATGATTACACCGAATAATCCCTAGTCATAATCATACCAAGTCCATCTATGCACTACAGGCCACAGATGACTTTCAACAAAATATAAACATGAGGATGATGACAATGATATAAGAATTCAATAAAACAAGTTCAAGAATTTATTTATCTAGGAACTGATAACGTCCAATTTGTCAACATGATACTACTTTGTAGAGTAAAATTCAAGAATGCTCAAAAGAATATTTCCATGAAAAGATACTGGATGAAGCGCAAATATCAAGGAAATTCCACTAATTTCATGGAGTATAGATGTAAGACCCCAAATTAATAATAAATGAAATTTAATTCCTCTATTTATTATTTTGAAATAGTAAGGGTTGATTTGATTAATCTGGTTAGTTGTGGATAAAATGCGCAAATATTTTAAATAAGCAAGTGGTTATAAAATACTCATTGTTGTTGGAGAATATTCGTTTGGTTGTGGAATATTCTTACTGTCGGGGAATATTCGTACGATGGCACAGCCTTGTGTGGGCCCATAACGGAAAGCGATTGGATGAAGAAAACGACAAGTATAAGTTGTTTACAAATAACGGCGTAGTTGTTACCGTTAATACTGTTGGAATACCCGGTGGTTAAAACATAGTAATACGCGTTGTTGCACAGTAGCACACGGTATTGCACCAATTATTGATTCTTACGTAAGAAGACACTACTCAATAATTGTTACAGTAATTATCGCTCGATTATTTTATTTTATTGATTCAATAATTCTTTGCGTTGATTTTTATATTATTGTTGTTTCAATAATAGTCACTACACAATTATTTTCCATTATCGAAGAAATAATTCATATTATCCTGAATAATATTATTAGAAAACATTATTGTCAATGTCTAGAAAGTTCTATCTAAGGAGAGGTTTGGTCACCTAATTGCGGCTACCAAGAAGGAGAAATTCTTATTGAAAGCCCCTCTTTCACGAACGACACGGTTGCCAAGATTGTGATTCTATAATATTATTTGTGAATAATTAATTATTGATTTATATGAGGAGAATATTGATTTTATGTGGATATAGATGGAGAAAATTTTTAAAGTGACAATTGTTAAAAATTGATATTTTATCTTTTCTAATAAAATAATATTTTATTATATTATTATAATAGAATAATGATGATATTTTTACAATGAATGTGGGATATATGAGTATATGAGGAGGAAGAGTATATTTGTTGCATTAAATGATTAACACATATTTTGTGTGTCGGTGGACCCCATTTCTTGACTGAAATTTGATTATAGCTTGTAAAATCGTCTGTATGTGGATTTCGGTCAATTTTTGTTTGGACTTTGGAAAAATCTTCTTCTGCAAAGTTGTAGAGAATTGAATTTCCTATAAAAAAACTCGCGAGATTTGAATTTTCTGATAAAATGGATATTTATTATGAATTATTAAAGTTTCGAAGTTCCGAAATAATTGATTTTTGGAAGTTTTAGTTATTGTTTTTAAGAAAAACATTTTTGTTCAATTGAGTGAGCTTACATGTGTTATCAATGTGTTGAATTCAGATGTCTAGAGGTGGGCTAAGGAAAATTATATAAATATATTATTATTATATTAAATTTTCTGCTTTGGTGTTCTAAGCAATTTCTATAAATAGGGTGCTTAGGTTAGAATTGAAAATCACACCGTAAACTAAAGTTTTCTTTCTCTTTCTCTCTATAATATCGAATATATTTTGTGAGTATTTTAGTACTTTGAGTATTGCTATACTGAGTGCAAGTTCTTTCAAAGACTATATCCGAAGATTGCAAATCGTAAGTCTATGCTTTTGCGAGGTAAGGGATGTTATTTTCTTCGAAGTGATAATATTTCTTCAATATCATTATGTCGAAATATTGGTTGGAACTTTTATCAAATTTTGAACTTTTTCATGTCGGGGTTACTATTCATGAGTTACTATTCATGAGTTACTATTCACGAGTTACTATTCACGATTTACTATTCACGAGTTACTATTCACGAAGCATGATAATTTTTTTTGTGAAATTTCTATCTTTTAGTGTCGGAGTTACAATTCACGTATACGGCACTATTCACAGAAAAATTAAAATTTCTTTTATGTGTCCAAGATTGTCTGTTATGATTCATATATTTGATTGGATCTATGTTTTGGTCTTCATTCTTGAATTTTACTCAACTCAGGTTATTTATGAAGTATTTTTGAACTTGAATTGTTTAAAGTACGAATCCTTAATATTTGTTCTTTTGTTTCACTGGATTCATTTTCTTTAAAATATTTTTCGTCATCCTCAGTCCTAAATGATGATATAACTGAATATCTTTGGCTTGTAGTGCAAAGATGAATGATTTTATGATGAATATCTTTGGCCCGTAGTGCAAAGATGAACAGGTGTTTAGATGAACATGACCAACTGGTGAATTTCTTTGGCCTGTAGTGGAAAGATGAATATTTGATTTATGATGTATATTGATTGATGTTACAGGGGTAAAATATTTATGATGGACTTTTAAATTCATAGATGATAGTAGATTTCCTTTTCTACTTATCTCTTCTAATGAATTGTTGTTTCCGCTGCAGTTGTTGATCTAAAACTTGTTGTCTATTGTATTCTATCAGATTTTTCCCTGTTGAAGACTAAGGATAATTTGTTGTACATTATCTTAGTCATAATATTCTTTACTGGGCTAGTTGAGCTCACCCTTTTCCTTTTTGTTCCATTTTCTTCTCGTGAGACGAGAGAATATATCGGGAACTAGTCGAGGTGTGGAGTAATGGTTCAGAGCAGGTTGTTTTAGTAGTCCTCACTATTTTGTAAAATAGTGTATCAATAATTGTAATGAGGACTTATTTGAGCGTGGATATTGTCTAGAAGACAATATTTGTATTTAAACTCACAGTTTATGTGTTGTCGTATTTTGCACGACAATTGTATTAATGAAGTTGTAGTTGTTTCTGTACCATATATTTGGCGACTCCGAATGGGTGATGTATATACCTATTTTGGGGGCGCCCACGATTGGTATCGAGCTTAGGATATGGTCTTCAAGCGGAGATCGGGGAATAGAACTAGGAGGGAGAGACGAGTAAATCCTTCGCTAGTGTGTCCTACCTAAGCTTATTTTTTGGTTGGTCATTAATATAGGGGTATTATGTAATTTGTTAATTTATTTAATTAACCCTTGTTTTATGGCAGTATTTAAGAATGTCGACTGAGAATGTTAATAGTGGAGTAAATGAGACCGTGGAGACACCTTTGCTCACCAACGAGGAGAACGCACAACAGGCTGGCAATGTTCCTCCTGTGACCAACAACACTGAGCAGATGACGAACGATGGTATGTTTAGGAACTTTCTAGAATTCATGCAAAACCAAACGAGAAAGACTACTATTCAAAATGCGGTGGAAACACCGGCAACTCACGAGATGGTCACCGCTAAGCGCTTCAAGGAGTTAGGACCACCAATGGTTTTGGGAAAGCCGTAACCACTTACGGCAGAGACGTGGATAAAGCAGATCACTAAGATATTTGATATCTTAGGATGCTCGAGGAGAAAAAGGTTATTTTCGCCACTTTCATGTACAGGAGAGGAGAGGCAGATTATTATTGGTGGGAATCAGTAAAGTCTACTCAACCAAGATGTCTTGAGAAGTTCCAAGATGTCTTAGAGAAGTTCCGAAAGAATTTTCAATGACAAGTACTTTCCGAGCAAAAAGTATGAACGGCACATGCAAAGGAAGGTAAGTTCATCAAGTTGTCCGAGCAAAACAATATGAGGAGAGAATGACGCAAATGTTTCGCGAGGTTTGAAACCCAAAATACATCAATACCTCATTTCTCACAAACATTGTTTATATCGAGATGTTGTGAATAGGGCTCGATTATTGGAGAGCGATAATGAGTCACTCAATCAAGAATAATGACCAACAAACTCGATGATAATCAAATTATGTGTTGACGGTTATCGGAACAATGATAACCATCGTGGAGGAAATTATCATGCCAGAAATGGTAACCACTTCAGTGGTAATCATGGCCAAGGTGATAGAAGAAATAACTCAAGTGGAAATTTCAAGAAGAGAAGATTTAACAATGACGGGAAGACGTCGGCACCAACACTAGCAACGAATTTTAGAGGAGGAGAAAGACCGCCAGTTAGATGCTACAGATGCGGAGAAGAGGGAGACATAAGTCCAAACTGTTCACAAACTTCCAGGGTATGTTTTAGTTATGGAAAGGACGGTCATATAGCTCGAGATTTTCCTGTAGCGAAACCAAGTCCCGTGGGGATGGTGACTCCAAAGGCTGTCCCGGACAAGTAAAAGTCATCGGTTCTTAGAAGAGCGTTTTTCGTGACTTCTCAAAAAGCGAGTAACTCGAACGAAGTTAGCATGGGTTAGTTAATTATAAATTTTTGCAAAGTTATACCTTATTAGATACCGGTTCTACCCATTCATTTATCTCTCCTGCTTATACTCAACGTTTAAACTTGACTCTGGAGAAAATTAGACTTTGACTTATTTGTTGAAACTCCGTTAGGAGAAACTTTCGTTACATCCACTGTTTATAAATCTTGTTTGATCCAAGTTGGCACCATCACATTACCTGTTGACCTTATTTCTTTAAAAATTCTTGCATTTGATGTGACCTTAGGGATTGATCGGTCAACCACTCATCATGCTAAAATTGATTGCTTTTGTAAGGTTGATAGTTTTCATATTCCTAAGCAAACCGTTATTCAATTTAAGCAACCAAACCATTGAAGTCAAACTCTTTTATATCGTCAGTAAAGTCATTCGTTTATTGAAAAAGCGATGTCAAGCTTTCTTAGCCATGTTATGGACTTGAACAAAATACGTCGATTTGAATGATATTTCATTGTTAGTAAATTTCCGACGTATTTCTGAAAAATTTCTCGCCTACTCCCAAAGTATGATATTGAATTTTGTATCGACTTTGAACCCTAAGACAAAACCCATTTCTAAAATCTCATGGCTCTATTGAACTTCGTGGAGTTAAAATTCAACTATAGAAGTTTGTACCGAGCCTTTATCTAGTGACTTCCTTTGTGGAATGCACCGAAGCCAGACTCTCTGTAGGGGATGCCATATTTGTGTGATAGTAAACTGATAGGTACCATTGTGACGTGCTATCCAAGATTGGGATATGAGTCATAGTTGAGAGCAACCTAAGTCAAGAATCTAAATACGTAGCTTTCGTGCTTAGTTGGTTATTATCGGAGATTCGTGGAAAGATTTTCTCGAATCGCTACTCCATTAACTCGGTGACCAGTAGAGATACAAAAATCGAATGGAGCGAGGAATATAAAAAGAGCTTCCAAGAACTCAACACGCAAGCAACGACGTTGGCTCGAGCTGTTGAAAGATTACGACTATACCATTCAATACCATCCTAGAAAAAAAAATGAACATGGTAGCTGACGCGTTGATTAAAAGATCATATGCGTTTATGAGTGCGATATTGTTAACACAAAGACCCATTTTGTATGTCTTACAGAAGATAGAGATAGAGTTAAAGATTCCAAAAACCTGCGTGAAGATAACGAATATACGATTAGAATCGACTTTAATCGATAAATTTAAAGATGCTCAAGCTATAGACTTGGAGTTGATGAATATGAAGAAGAAGATGCAAGAAGTCGTTATTCCAAAAGCGAGAATCGGCGATGTGAGGAAAGCTCAAACCTTCGATTTATTAGTCCATTTGAAATCCTTGATCGAATAGGAACTGTGGCCTATAGACTCGTTTTACCGCCAAGTATGACGCGTGTTCATAATTTTTTACGATCGATGTTACGTAAATATGTGGACTAATTCAACCATGTTATTGAGTTAAGGCCAGGATGAGATAGTCGAAGACTTAACGTATGAAGAGGTACTTGTCAAGATTTTGGATAGGAAGGAGCATGTCCTACGCACGAAGGTCATAACACAAGTTAAAGTTTGTGGAGAAACCATGTTATTGAGGAAATGACCTGGGAGTTGGAAACGGAAATGAAAGTGAGGTATCCTCATCTTTTGAAACACACCAGTGCACGTCACGTCAATTTTGAGGACGAAATTTCATAAGGAGGGAGGTCAGAAGACCCCAAATTATTAATAAATGAAATTTAATTCCTCTATTTATTATTTTGAAATAGTAAGGGTTGATTTGATTAATGTGGTTAGTTGTGGGTAAAATGCGTAAATATTTTAAATAAGCAAGCGGTTATAAAATACTCATTGTTGTCGGAGAATATTCGTTTGGTCGTGGAATATTCTTACTGTCGGGGAATATTTAGATTTACAGTAAATGACCTTGTGTGGGCCTATAACGGAAAGCGATTGGATGAAGAAAATGACAAGTATAAGTTGTTTACAAATAACGACGCAATTGTTACTGTTAATATTGTTGGAATACCCGATGGTTAAAATACAAGAATACGCTATTGTTGCACAAAAAGATTACACCAGATTGCACTAATTATTGATTCTTATGCAAGAAGGCACTACTCAATAATTGTTATAGTAATTACTGTTCAGTATTTTATTTTATTGATTCAATAATTGTTGCGTTGATTTTTTATATTACTGTTGTTTCAATAATAGTCACTACACAGTATTTTCCATTATTGAAGCAATAATTCATATTATCTGAATAATATTATTAGAAAAAATTATTGTCAATGTCTAGAAAGTTCATCTAAGGAGAGGTTTGGTCACCTAATCAATGGCTACCAAGAAGGAGAAATTCTTATTCGAAAGCCCCCTTTTTCTGAAGAGCGGCACTGGTTGCCGAAAGATGTGATTCCGTAATATTATTTGTGAATAATTAATTATTGATTTATAGTAGGAGAATATTGATTTTATGTGGATATAGATGGAGAAAATTTTTAAAGTGACAATTGTTAAAAATTAATATTTTATCTTTTCTAATAAAATAATATTTTATTATATTATTATAATATAATAATGATGATATTTTTACAATGAATGTGGGATATATGAGTATATGAGGATGAAGAGTATTTTTGTTGCATTAAATGATTAACACATATTTTGTGTGTCGGTGGACCCCATTTCTTGACTGAAATTTGATTATAGCTTGTAAAATCGTCCGTATGTGGATTTCGATCAATTTTTGTTTGGACTTTGGAAAAACCTTCTTCTGCAAAGTTGTAGAGAATTGAATTTCCTATAAAAAACTCGCGAGATTTGAATTTTCTAATAAAATGGCTATTTATTATGAATTATTAAAGTTTTGAAGTTCCGAAATAATTGATTTTTGGAAGTTTTAGTTATTGTTTTTAAGAAAAACATTTTTGTTCAATTGAGTGAGCTTACATGTGTTATCAATGTGTTGAATTCAGATGTCTAGAGTTGGGCTAAGGAAAATTATATAAATATATTATTATTATATTAAATTTTCTGCTTTGGTGTTCTAAGCAATTTCCTATAAATAGGGTGCTTAGGTTAGAATTGAAAATCACACCAGAAACTAAAGTTTTCTCTTTCTTTCTCTCTCTATAATATCGAATATATTTTGTGAGTATTTTAGTACTTTGAGTATTGCTATACGGTGCAAGTTCTTTCAGCACTATATCTAGTATTGCAGTCAGAAGTACTGTTTTTGCGAGGTAAGGGATGTTATTTTCTTCGTAAGTGATAATATTTCTTCAATATCATTATGCCGAAATATTGGTTGGAACTTTTTATCAAATTTTGAACTTTTTCATGTCGGGGTTACTATTCATGAGTTACTATTCATGAGTTACTATTCACGAGTTACTATTCACGATTTACTATTCACGAGTTACTATTCACGAAGCATGATAATTTTTTTTGTGAAATTTCTATCTTTTAGTGTCGGAGTTACAATTCACGTATACGGCACTATTCACAGAAAAATTAAAATTTCTTTTATGTGTCCAAGATTGTCTGTTATGATTCATATATTTGATTGGATCTATGTTTTGGTCTTCATTCTTGAATTTTACTCAACTCAGGTTATTTATGAAGTATTTTTGAACTTGAATTGTTTAAAAGTATTTAATCCTTAATATTTGTTCTTTTGTTTCAATGGATTCATTTTCTTTAAAATATTTTTCATCATCCTCGGTCCTAAATGATGATAAAATGAATATCTTTGGCTCAGTAGAAAAGATGAATGATTTTTTATGATGAATATCTTTGGCCCGAAGTGCAAAGATGAACAGTGTTTAGATGAAATGAATAATGTTGAGAATTTGGTGAATTTCTTCGCTCTGTAGTGGAAAGATGAATATTTGATTTATGATGTATATTGATTGATGTTACAGGGATAAAATATTTATGATGGACTTTTAAATTCATAGATGATAGTAGATTTCCTTTTCTACTTATCTCTTCTAATGAATTGTTGTTTCCGCTGCAGTTGTTGATCTAAAACTTGTTGTCTATTGTATTCTATCAGATTTTTCCCTGTTGAAGACCAAGGATAATTTGTTGTACATTATCTTAGTCATAATATTCTTTACTGGGCTAGTTGAGCTCACCCTTTTCCTTTTTGTTCCATTTTTCTTCTCAGGAGACGAGAATATATCGGGAACTAGTCGAGGTGTGGAGTAATGGTTCAAGACAGTTGTTTTAGTAGTCCTCACTATTTTGTAAAATAGTGTATCAATAATTGTAATGAGGACTTATTTGAGCGTGGATATTGTCTAGAAGACAATATTTGTATTTAAACTCACAGTTTATGTGTTGTCGTATTTTGCACGACAATTGTATTAATGAAGTTGTAGTTGTTTCTGTACCATATATTTGGCGACTCAGAATGGGTGATGTATACCTATTTTGGGGGCGCCACAGTTGGTATCAGAGCTTAGGGATATGGTCTTTGGCGGAGATCGGGGAATAGAACTAGGAGGGGAGAGACGAGTAAATCCTTCGCTAGTGTGTCCTACCTAAGCTTATTTTTTGGTCGGTCATAATATAGGGGTATTATGTAATTTGTTAATTTATTTAATTAACCCTTGTTTTATGGCAGTATTTAAGAATGTCGACTGAGAATGTTAATAGTGGAGTAAATGAGACCGTGGAGACACCTTTGCTCACCAACGAGGAGAACGCACAACAGGCTGGCAATGTTCCTCCTGTGACCAACAACACTGAGCAGATGACGAACGATGGTATGTTTAGGAACTTTCTAGAATTCATGCAAAACCAAACGAGAAAGACTACTATTCAAAATGCAGGTGGAAACACTGGCAACTCACAGATGGTCACCGCTAAGCAGTTCAAGGAGTTAGGACCACCAATGGTTTTGGGAAAGCCAGAACCACTTACGGCAGAGACGTGGATAACGCAGATCACTAAGATATTTGATATCTTAGGATGCTCAGAGGAGAAAAAGGTTATTTTCGCCACTTTCATGTTGCGAGGAGAGGCAGATTATTGGTGGGAATCCGTAAAGTCTACTCAACCTACCGCACTGAAGATGTCTTAGGAGAAGTTCCAAGAATTTTTCAATGACAAGTACTTTCCCGAAAGTATTCGTCACATGAAGGAGGTAGAAGTTCATCAAGCTGGAGCAAAACAATATGAGGAGAGAATGACGCAAATGTTTCTGCGAGGTTTGAAACCCAAAATACATCAATACCTCATTTCTCACAAACATTGTTTATATTCAGATGTTGTGAATAGGGCTCAGTTATTGGAGCGCGATAATGAGTCGGCTCAACTGAAGAATAATGACCAACAACTCGATGATAATCGTAACGGTGTTGACGGTTATCGGAACAATGATAACCATCGTGGAGGAAATTATCATGCCAGAAATGGTAACCACTTCAGTGGTAATCATGGCCAAGGTAATAGAAGAAATAACTCAAGTGGAAATTTCAAGAAGAGAAGATTTAACAATGACGGGAAGACGTCGGCACCAACACCAGCAACGAATTTTAGAGGAGGAGAAAGACCGCCAGTTAGATGCTACAGATGCGGAGAAGAGGGACACATAAGTCCAAACTGTTCACAAACTTCCAGGGTATGTTTTAGTTATGGAAAGGACGGTCATATAGCTCGAGATTGTCCTGTAGCGAAACCAAGTCCCGTGGGGATGGTGACTCCAAAGGTCGTCCGACAAGTAAAAGTCATCTGTTCTTGAAGAAGCGTTTTTCGTGACTTCTCAAAAAGCGAGTAACTTTCGAACGAAGTTAGCATGGGTTAGTTAATTATAAATTTTGCAAAGTTATACCTTATTAGATATTTGTTCTACCCATTCATTTATCTCTCCTGCTTATACTCAACGTTTAAACTTGACTCTGGAGAAAATTAGACTTTGACTTATTTGTTGAAACTCCGTTAGGAGAAACTTTCGTTACATCCACTGTTTATAAATCTTGTTTGATCCAAGTTGGCACCATCACATTACCTGTTGACCTTATTTCTTTAAAAATTCTTGCATTTGATGTGACCTTAGGGATTGATCGGTCAACCACTCATCATGCTAAAATTGATTGCTTTTGTAAGGTTGATAGTTTTCATATTCCTAAGCAACCTGTTATTCGAATTTAAGCAACCAAACCATTGAAGTCAAACTCTTTTATATCAAGCCGTAAAGTCATTCGTTTATTGAAAAAGCGATGTCGTTTTCTTAGCCATGTTATGGACTTGAACAAAAATACGCCGATTTGAATGATATTTCATTGTTAGTAAATTTCCGACGTATTTCTGAAAAATTTCTCGCCTACTCCCAAAGTATGATATTGAATTTTGTATCGACTTTGAACCCAAGACAAAACCCATTTCTAAAATCTCATGGCTCCTATTGAACTTCGAGGAGTTAAAATTCAATCAGTAGAAGTTTGTACCCGAGCCTTTATCTAGTGACTTCCTTTGTGGAATGCACCGAAGCCAGACTCTCTGTAGGGGACGCCATATTTGTGTGATAGTAAACTGATAGGTACCATTGTGACGTGCTATCCAAGATTGGGATATGAGTCATAGTTGAGAGCAACCTAAGTCAGTAATCGAAATACGTAGCTTTCCAGGCTTAGTTGGTTATTATCGGAGATACGTGGAAAGATTTTCTCGAATCGCTACTCCATTAACTCAGCTGACTCGTAGAGATACAAAATTCGAATGGAGCGAGGAATATAAAAAGAGCTTCCAAGAACTCAACACGCGGCAACGACGTTGGCTCGAGCTGTTGAAAGATTACGACTATACCATTCAATACCATCCTAGAAAAAAAAATGAACATGGTAGCTGACGCGTTGATTAAAAGATCATATGCGTTTATGAGTGCGATATTGTTAACACAAAGACCCATTTTGTATGTCTTACAGAAGATGGAGATAGAGTTAAAGATTCCAAAAACCTGCGTGAAGATAACGAATATACGATTAGAATCGACTTTAATCGATAAATTTAAAGATGCTCAAGCTATAGACTTGGAGTTGATGAATATGAAGAAGAAGATGCAAGAAGTCGTTATTCCAAAAGCGAGAATCGGCGATGTGAGGAAAGCTCAAACCTTCGATTTATTAGTCCATTTGAAATCCTCGATCGAATAGGAACTGTGGCCTATAGACTCGTTTTACCGCCAAGTATGACGCGTGTTCATAACGTTTTTTACGTATCGATGTTACGTAAATATGTGGACGACCCGAACCATGTTATTGAGTTAAGACCGGATGAGATAGCCGAAGACTTAACGTATGAAGAGGTACTTGTCAAGATTTTGGATAGGAAGGAGCATGTCCTACGCATGAAGGTCATACCACAAGTTAAAGTTTGTGGAGAAACCATGTTATTGAGGAAATGACCTGGGAGTTGGAAACGGAAATGAAAGTGAGGTATCCTCATCTTTTCGAAACACCAGGTACGTACGTCACTTTTGAGGATGAAATTTCATAAGGAGGGGAGGTTGTAAGACCCCAAATTATTAATAAATGAAATTTAATTCCTCTATTTATTATTTTGAAATAGTAAGGGTTGATTTGATTAATGTGGTTAGTTGTGGGTAAAATGCGCAAATATTTTAAATAAGCAAGCGGTTATAAAATACTCATTGTTGTCGGAGAATATTCGTTTGGTCGTGGAATATTCTTACTATCTCGGGAATATTAGATTGACTACAAGCAAACCTTTGTGTGGGCCCATAATGTAAAAGCGATTGGATGAAGAAAATGACAAGTATAAGTTGTTTACAAATATCTGCGGTATAATTATTCAAGTATATTGTTGGAATATCCGATGGTTAAAACACAAGAATACGCGTTGTTGCTGCAAGAGAGACACCAGTATTGCACCAATTATTGATTCTTATGCAAGAAGGCACTACTAATAATTGTTATAGTAATTATCGCTCAAAGATTTTATTTTATTGATTCAATAATTGTTGCGTTGATTTTTTATATTATCGTTGTTTCAATAATAGTCACTACACAATTATTTTCCATTATCGAAGTAATAATTCATAATATCCGAATAATATTATTAGAAAAATTATTGTCAATGTCTAGAAAGTTCGTTTAAGGAGAGTTTGGTCACCTAATCGCGCGCCAAGAAGGAGAAATTCTTATCGAAAGCCCTCTTTCCGGAACTACCGTCACAAGATCTTGTGATTCTGTAATATTATTTGTGAATAATTAATTATTGATTTATATGAGGAGAATATTGATTTTATGTGGATATAGATGGAGAAAATTTTTAAAGTGACAATTGTTAAAAATTAATATTTTATCTTTTCTAATAAAATAATATTTTATTATATTATTATAATAGAATAATGATGATATTTTTACAATGAATGTGGGATATATGAGTATATGAAGATGAAGAGTATTTTTGTTGCATTAAATGATTAACACATATTTTGTGTGTCGGTGGACCCCATTTCTTGACTGAAATTTGATTATAGCTTGTAAAATCGTCCGTATGTGGATTTCAGTCAATATTTGTTTGGAATTTGGAAAAACCTTCTTCTGCAAAGTTGTAGAAAATTGAATTTCCTATCAAAAGTCGTGAGATTCAAATTTTCTGATAAAAGGGCTATTTATTATGAATTATTGAAGTTTCGAAGTTCTGAAATAATTGATTTTTGGAAGTTTTAGTTTTTTTTTTTAAGAAAAACATTTTTGTTCAATTGAGTGAGCTTACATGTGTTATCAATGTGTTGAATTCAAATGTCTAGAGGTGGGCTAAGGAAAATTATATAAATATATTATTATTATATTAAATTTTCTGCTTTGGTGTTCTAAGCAATTTCCTATAAATAGAGTGCTTAGGTTAGAATTGAAAATCACACCAGAAACTAAAGTTTCTTTCTCTTTCTCTCTCTATAATATCGAACGTATTTTGTGAGTATTTTAGTACTTTGAGTATTGCTATACGGTGCAAGTTCTTTCAAAGACTATATCCAAGATTGGTCGTAAGTATCTTTTTTTTGCGAGGTAAGGATGTTATTTTCTTCGTAAGTGATATTATTTCTTCAATATCATTACGCCGAAATATTGGTTGGAACTTTTTATCAAATTTGGAACTTTTTTATGTCTGGGGTTACTATTCATGAGTTACTATTCATGAGTTACTATTCACGAGTACTATTACTATTCACTAAGCATGATGATTTTTTTGTGAAATTTCTATCTTTTAGTGTTGGAGTTACTATTCACGATACTAAGACTATTCATATCACGACATTATTCACGTAAAAATTAAATTTTCTTTTCTCGTGTCTAAGATTGTCATTATGATTCATATCTTTGATTGGATCTATGTTTTGGTCTTCATTCTTGAATTTTACTCAACTCTAGTTATTTATGAAGTATTTTGAACTTGGATTGTTTAAAGTATTAATCCTTAATATTTGTTCTTTTGTTTCACCGATTCGCTTTTCTTTAAAATATTTTTCATCATCCTCGGTCCTAAATGATGATATAACCGAATATCTTTGGGCCAGTAGTAGCAAAGATGAATGATTTTATGGCGAATATCTTTCGCCTAAGAGTGCAAAAGATGAGCAGTGTTTAGATGAACATGACTTAAGTGGTGAATGTGACGCCCCAAAATTAGGTATACATCACCCATCTTAAGTCGCCGATACATGGTACGTAATTCAAATACAACTTAAAATACAATCGTCGTGTACAATACGACAAAACATAAACCGTGAGTTTGAATACAAATATTGTCTACTAGAGATTATACAAACTCAAAAGGAGTCCTCATTACAATTATTATCACACTATTTCACAGAATAGTGAGGACTACCAATGCACCATCTAGGACTATCACTCTGTTCCCCGACTAGTCCCAGCTACGTTCTCATTTCTTGAAGAGAACAGTAAAAGAAAGGGTGAGCTCAACTAGCCCAGTAAGAAATATTATGACTAAGATAATGCAGAATAATTTATCGTTAGTCTTCAAAAGTGTTAAACTGATAAAATACAATAACTCTCAAGTTTAACTGCAGCGGAACAAGTAATCCATTAGAAGAGTCAAGTAGGGAATAAAATCTACTATTTTTTATGATTTAAAAGGTTTTTCATCACTTTTATCGTTGGGACTCAGCTTAATAAATAATCCACATCATCGAATCACCCCCGCACTACTACCAAGGATATTCTTTAAGTATCACGACCACGAATTATCCATGCACTACTACTAAAGATAATCATATTTTCATCAACGGTCCCGATCATGCCATAAAACAATTCATCTTTGCACCACTACTACCAAAGAGAATCTATAGCCATAATCATATCAAAATCGTCCATCAATACACTATGTGCCAATGAGGACTTTTTCCACATCATTTGTAACATTACGGTTATGATTATACCTAATAATCCTCGGTCATAATCATACCAAGTCCATCTATGCATCTGTGCCACGTAGATGACTTTCAACATAATATAAACATGAGGATGATGACAATGATATAAGAATTCAATAAAACAAGTTCAAGAATTAATTTATCTAGGAACTGATAACGTCCAAATTATCAACATGATACTGCTTTGTAGAGTAAAATTCAAGAATGCTCAGAAGAATATTTCCATGAAAAGATACTGGATGAAGCGCCAATATCAAAGATATTCCACTAATTTCATGGGTATAGAAGTCAAAGTTTTAACCAACTGAGTATAATAAAGAATGGAATAAAAAAATAAATCACCATGCATGCGATAGACCGCACAGGCAGGTTATTCCAACAGAATAATAAAGGATGGAACCAGGTCTGACATAAACGCACAAACAGGATATTCCGACAGAATAATAAATAATGGAACCAGGTTCGGCGTAAACGAACAGACAGGATATTTCGACAGAATAATAAAGAACAAAATATTAGAAGAATGTCACCATATATAGGGTAGCCCGCGTATACAGGTTATTCCAACAGAATAATAAATAATAGAATAACAGAACTTCTCTTCATGAGTACAACAAATAACATCCCTTACCGTAAAAGAAATTGAATATAAGAGTAGGGAAGTAGCATAATACTTTTCTATAGGTTCTCTTATAATTTCTCTCTCTAAAGTTTCAGTGAATTCGTAAGAAATAATGAAGGAATGAGCTTCTATTTATAGAAAAATGGAATGAATAGTAACTAATTCATGAACGGTCCAGATTGATTTACTATTAAACAGACGTTCCATATTGGTTTACTATTAAAACTTAAAACAACGGTCCATACTGATTTACTATTAAAACTTTAAACCAGCGATCCATATTGAATTACTATTATAACTCCACCAGTGGTCCATATTGACTTACTATTATATCTTCAACCAATGGTCTAAAAAATTAGCACATCTCCTCATGAAATAATATTATACCCAAATACCCGAATGCACAATACTAGAGTGAATAGTAACCGGGTGAATAGTAATTCATGAATAGTAACTCATGAATAGTTACTCGTGAATAGTAGCTCATGAATAGTAACTCGTGAATAGTAACTCGTGAATAGTAACTCATGAATAGTAACTTGTGAATAGTACTCCGACACAAAAAGTGTCCCGAATACCCTATTGAACAATATATCATATTATGCAGATGATACTGTAACAATAATTGAATCAATAATATGAGAGATATGATGCAGCAATTACTATAGCAATAATTGAGTATAACTCGAGTGACTTCTCACGTAAGCATCAATAATCAATACCGTAAGCATCAGTGCAACCACGCCAGACATCGTATTTTTTAACACCGTGTGTTTCAACAAAGAAATCAGTAAAACTTCCGTCGTTATTTTCATAAAGTATTTTTGTCATTTTTCTATCCGACAATAATTTTGTGGGGTCCCACGAATGATTGTATTGTTGCATGCGGATATTCCCCGACAAAAAGAATATTCCCCGACCAATCGAATATTATACAACCACTTGCTTACTTTGCAAAATTTGTAAATATTATCCACAACTATAATATTACATCAAATCAACACCATAATATAAAAAAAAATTATTTCGAGAAAATTAAATCTTTATTCATAAAATCTAGGGTCTCACAGTGAATATCTTTGGCCTGTAGTGCAAAGTTGAATATTTGATTTATGATGTATATTGATTGATGTTACAGGGATAAAATATCGATGATGAACTTTTAAATTCGTAGATGATAGTAGATTTCATTCTCTACTTAACTCTTCTAATGAATTGTTGTTTCCGCTGTAGTTGTTGATCTAAAACTTGTTGTCTATTGTATTCTATCAGATTTTTCCCTGTTGAAGACTAATGATAATTTGTTCTACATTATCTTAGTCATAATATTCTTTACTGGGCTAGTTGAGCTCACCCTTTTCCTTTTTGTTCCAATTTTCTTCTCAGGAGACGAGAATATAGCGGGAACTAGTCGGGGTGTGGAGTAATGGTTCAAGACAGTTGTTTTAGTAGTCCTCACTATTTTGTAAAATAGTGTATCAATAATTGTAATGAGAACTTATTTGAGTGTGGATATTGTCTAGAAGACAATATTTGTATTTAAACTCACAGTTTATGTGTTGTCGTATTTTGCACGACAATTATATTAATGAAGGTGTGGTTGTTTCTGTACCATGTATTTGGCGACTCAAAATGGGTGATGTATACCTATTTTGGGGGCGTCACAATAGAAGTCAAAGTTTTAACCAACTGAGTATAATAAAGAATGGAATAATAAAAGAAATCACCATGCATGCGATATACCGCACAGGCAGGTTATTCCAACAAAATAATAAAGGATGGAACCCAGTCCCAGAACGCACGCATGTGATATTCCGGCTGAATAATAAATAATGGAACTGTGTCCCACAGTAAACGCATAGATGGATATTTTGATGTAATAATAAAGAACAAAATATTAGAAGAATGTCACCATGTATAGGGTAGCCCGCGTATACAAGTTATTCCAACAGAATAATAAATAAAAGAATAACAGAAGTTCTCTTCATGGGTACAATAAATAACATCACTTACCGTAAAAGAAACTGAATATAAGAGTATGGAAGTAGCAGAATACTTTTCTATAGGTTCTCTTGTAATTCTCTCTCTAGAGTTTCAGTGAATTCGTAAGAAATAATGAAGGAATGAGCTTCTATTTATAGGAAAATGGAATGAATAGTAACTAATTCATGAACGGTCCAGATTGATTTACTATTAAATGGACGGTCCATATTGGTTTACTATTAAAACGTAAAACAACGGTCCATACTGATTATTATAAAAACTTTAAACCAGCGATCCATATTGATTTACTATTATAACTCCACCAGCGGTCCATATTGATTTACTATTATATCTTCAACCAAAGGTCTGAAAAATTAACACATCTCCTCATGGAATAATATTGTACCCAAATACCCGAATGCACAATACTAGAGTGAATAGTAACCGGGTGAATAGTAACTCGTGAATAGTAACTTGTTAATAGTAATTCATGAATAGTAACTTGTGAATATTAACTCATGAATAGTAACTCGTGAATAGTACTCCGACACGAAAAGTGTCCCGAATACCCAATTGAACAATATATCCTCTAGACATCAATTATACTAACACAAATAAGTCCAACTGAATGGAACTATAAAATTCATCTTTAATTAACACGAACTTATTCATCATTAATATTATAATTCACAATATTTAACAACTGTGTCGTTCCTGTGAAAGAGGGGCTTTCCGATAAGGATTTCTCTTTATTCGCGAGCAATTAGGTGACCAAACCTCTCCTTGACAGAACTTCTAGACATTGTCAATATTGCAAATAATAATATGAATAACTTTGTCGTCTCAATTATTGATTTAATAATATATCATATAATGTAGATGATACTGCAACAATAATTGAATCAATAATATGAGAAATATGATGCAGTAATTACTGTAGTAATAATTGAGTATAGCTGAGTGACTTCTCACGTAAGCATCAATAATCAATACCGTGTGCTATCAGGCAACTACGCCAGACATATTCTTGTACTTTTACTACCGGGTAGTTCTACAGTTTTAACGGTAACACCTCCGCCGTTATTTTTCTAAAGTATTTTTGTCGTTTTCTCAATCCGACAATAATTTCGTTGTGGGGTCCACCAATGATTGTGCCATTGTACGAATATTCCATGTTAAAACGAATATTCCCCGACCAATCGAATATTATATAACAAGTTGCGTACTTTGCAAAATTTAAAAATATTACCCACAACTATAATATTATATCAAATCAATACCATAATATTCAAAAATATAATTTGAGAAAATTATTCTTTATTCATAAAAGTTGGGGTCTTACAACCTCCCCTTCTTATGAAATTTCATCCTTGAAATTAGGGTACATACCTGGTATGTCGAAGAGATGAGGATACCTTGACTTCATCTCAAATTCTAACTCCCAAGTCATTTCCTCCACATCGTGGTTTCTCCACAAAACTTTGACTTGAGGTATAACCTTGGAGCGTAGAACATGATCCTTCTTATCCAAGATTTTAACAGGTAACTCTTCATTCGTTAAATTTTCCTCTATCTCGTCTGGTTCTAACTCAATAATGTGGTTCGGGTCTTTCACATATTTACGTAACATGGATATGTGAAAAACGTTATGAACACGAGACATACATGGCGGTAAGGCGAGTCTATAGGCCATAGTTCCCACTCGTTCAAGAATTAAAAATGGGCCAATGAACCGAGGATTGAGCTTTCCTCTCTTTTCAAATCTTGTAACTCCTTTCCATGGAGCAACACGTAACAACACATGATCTCCAATATCGAATTCTACGTCCTTTCGATGAAGATCAACATAACTCTTTTGTCGATCTTGTAAAGTTTTTATACATTGTCGGATTGTTTGAATCTTTTCTGTAGTCATACGTACCAACTCCGGTCCCAACAACGTTGCTTCACCCACCTCATCCCATCATACTAGAGAATGACACTTTCTTCCATACAACGCCTCAAATGGAGCCATGCCAATACTTGCTTGATAACTGTTGTTGTAGGAAAACTCCACCAATGGTAAGAATTTGTCCCAACTTCCCTTGAAGTCAAGGACATAGAGTCTTAATAGATCTTCAAGAGGTTGAATAGTCCTCTTCGACTGTCCATCCATCTGAGGATGATATGCCGAGCTAAATCGTAAGTCTGTGCCCATAGCTTTTTGCAAACTAACCCAAAATCGTGAAATGAATCTTGGGTCTCGATCAGAAACAATGGATACCGGCATACCATGCAGTCTTACAATCTCGTTTATATACATACGAGTAAGATGTTCAAGTGTATAAGTTTCTCGTATCGGTAAGAAATGAGCAGACTTGGCCAATCTATCAACATTGACCCAAATCGCATCTATGCCTTGAGAAACCTTAGGAAAACCGGTAACTAAATCCATAGTAATGTGCTCCCACTTCCATTCTGGAATTTCAAGTGGTTGCAATGGACCTTTTGGTACTTGATGCTCCGCCTTGACTCGTTGACAAGTTAAACACCTTGAGATAAACTCCGCTATCTCTCTCTTCATATTGCTCCACCAAAATGTATGTCGAAGATCATGATACATTTTGGTACTCCTAGGATGGATTGTAAACGGTGTGTTGTGTGTCTCCATCATGATTTTATACTTTAAATCAAGGTCGTTAGGAACACAAAGTCTGGAGTTGACTCAAAGTATCCCTTTTTCATCGCTTCTTGCTTCCGGCATAGCACCTTCTTGCACTTTCTTCCTCATACGCTTTAGCTCCGGGTATGTAGCTTGAGTAGCTTTAACTTTATCAATTAAAGTCAGTTCTACTCGTATATTTGCCATCATCACATGGGTCCCTGGAGTTTTTAACTCTATCTCCATCCTTTGCAAGTCACACAAAATGGGCCTTTGCGTTGACAATATCGCACTAGTACTTGCATATGATCTTCTACTCAATGCATCAGCTACCACGTTCGCTTTTCCAGGATGGCAGTGGATGGTATGATCATAATCTTTCAACGGTTCAAGCCAACGTTGTTGTCGCATGTTGAGTTCCTTTTGAGTGAAGAAAAATTTGAGGCTTTTATGATCCGTAAAGATCTCCACTTTCTCCCCATACAAGTAATGCCTCCAAAATTTAAGTGCGAAGGCAACAGCTGCTAACTCTAGATCATGAGTAGGATAATTCCTCTCATATTCTTTGAGTTGTCTTGAGGCATAGGCTATGACTTTCCCATGTTGCATGAGAACACATCCCAACCCTTTGCTCAAGCATCATGAGATGACAAATCCCTCCGAGCCGGATGGTATTATCGTAGCAGGTCTTTGAAATGAGTCTCTTCTTAAGTTCTTGAAAACTATTCTCACATTCTTCGCTCCAACCGAATTTTGTATCTTTCCGAGTCAGCTGAGTTAATGGAGTAGCGATTCGAGAAAATCCTTCCACGAATCTCCGATAATAACCAGCTAAAATGAGAAAGCTACATACTTCGGTCACTGATTTAGGTTGCTCCCAGCTTTGAATAGCTTAAATCTTTGTCGGGTCAACAAATATTCCATGACTTGATACTACGTGCCCAAGGAATGCTATTTCCTCAAGCCAGAACTTGCATTTCTTCAACTTGACATAAAGCTTGTATTCACGAAGCTTTTGGAGTGTTGGCCTTAAGTGTTGTTCATGATCTTCACGACTTTTGGAATAAATAAGGATATCATCAATAAAGACGACCACAAAGTGATCCAAATATTCCTTGAATACTCGGTTCATCATATCCATAAAGGCAGCAGGAGCATTAGTCAATCCAAAGGACATGACTAGGAATTCATAATGCCCGTACCGAGTTCTGAAAGCCGTCTTTGGAATGTCATCAGTTCTAATCTTCAATTGGTGATATCTGAAACGAAGATCAATCTTTAAAAAGAATTTGGCTCCTTGCAACTGGTCAAACAGGTCATCAATACGTGGCAATGGGTACCTATTTTTGATGGTGACATGATTCAACTCCCGATAATCAATACAAAGTCGCATACTCCCATCTTTCTTCTTCACGAATAGAATAGGAGCACCCCAAGGAGAAGTACTAGGATGAATAAAGCCAATGTCTAACAATTCTCGCATTGGGTCTTTAACTCTCAAGTTCAATAGGAGCCATTCGATATGGGGCTTTGGAAATGGGTTTTGTACCAGGTTCAAGGTCGATACAAAATTCAATTTCATGCTCTAGGGGTAGGCCAGTAAGTTCTTCAGGGAAAACGTCAGGAAATTTATTAACAATAGAAATATCATTCAAAACTGAAGTATTTTTGTTTAGATCTGTGACATGAGCTAAGAAAGCTTGACATCCGTTTTTCAATAAATGAATAGCTTTATGGCTTGAAATGACCATGATTGATTTTAATGGTTTGGTCACTTGAATTCGCATAATAGGTTGATTAGGAATATGAAAACTAACAACCTTACAAAAACAATCAATTTTTTCATGATGAGTAGTTAACCAATCAATCCCTAGAATTACGTCAAACGCAAGTATTTTTAAAGAAATAAGATCGATAGGTAATGTGAGGTTACCGATTTGAACCAAACAAGACTTATAAACAGAAGATGTAATGAAGGTTTCGCCCAATGGAGTTTCCACAGATAAGTCAAAATCTAATTTCTCCGGAGTCAAATTTAATCGTTGAGCGCAAGTAGGAGAAATAAAAGAATGGGTAGAACCGGTATCAAATAAAGTATAGACTTCGCTAGAGTTTATGATAAGCTTACCCGTGATGACCTCATTCGGGTTCCTTGCTTTCTGGGAGGTCACAACAAATGCTCTTCCTTGCACTACCGACTTTGACTTTTCTGGGACGGCCTTTGGAGCCTCCATCCTAGCTGAAGTTGTCTTCAGTGAACGAGAAAATCGGGCTAAGTGACCTTCTCTTCCATAATTATAACATGCTTTGGATGGCATCACACAGTTTGGACTGATGTGTCCCTCCCCTCCGCATTTGAAGAATATGATAGGTGGTCGTTCTCCTTCCTTAACAATGGGTGCTGGTGCTGACGTCCTTCCATCATTATTGAATCTCCTCTTCTTGAAATGTCCATTCTTATTGTTTTGGCCCTGATTACCACTGAAGTGGTTACCATTTATGGCCTGTTGATTCCCTCTACGCTTGTTGTCACCGCTTCAATAACTGCTCTCCTTTGGTTGTGTTGACTCGTTATCGCGCTCCACTAACTGAGCCCTATTAACAACATCTGAATACAAACACAGTTTATGAGAAATAAGATGTTGACGTATCTCAGGTTTCAAACCTCGCAAAAACATTCGCGTCATTCTCTCCTCATTATCCACCAAATGGGATGCAAACTGGGACAACTCTGTAAATTTAGCCTCATACTGCGACACGGACATATTATTTTGCTCCAGCTTGATAAACTCCACCTCTTTTATGTGACGAATACTTTCGGGAAAGTACTTGTCGTTGAATAGTTCTTGGAACTTCTCCCAAGACATCTTCTGTGCGGAAGGTTGAGTACGCTTTACCGATTTCCACCAGTAATCTGCCTCTCCTCGCAACATAAAGGCGGCAAAAGGAACCTTTTGCTCCTCGGAGCATCCCAAGACATCAAATATCTTGGTGATCTGCTTTATCCATGCTTCCGCCTTAAGTGGTTTTGGCTCTCAAATAAACTCCAGTGGTTCCAGCTCCTTGAACTGTTTAGCGGTGACCACGAGAGTTTCAGTGTTTCCACCTATATTTTGGACAGAGCCGCTCGCTTTCTTTGTTGCATGAATTGCATAAAGCGTCTGAACATTTGATCATTCATCATTTGCTCAGTGTTGTTGTTTACGTGAGGATTGTCACCTTCGTGATGCACATTATCCTGATTATTGATATGTGAATCAATCGGCGTCACTTTGTGCTCCATTGCTATTCTCAACATTCTCAGATGTCATTTTCAGATACTGCCACAAAACAAAAGGTTAATTAACATGTCACATATTATCCCTATATTCTGACCGACCAATTAAATACAAAAAACTTAGGTAGGTCATACTAGCGAAGGAATTCCCCGTCTCTCCCCTCCTAGTTCTATTCTCACATCTTAGCCAAGGATCATATCCCTAAGCTTTGATACCAACTATGACGCCCACAAAATTAGGTATACATCACCCATCTTGAGTCGCCAGATACATGGTACAGAAGTTAAATACAACTTAATAATACAACCGTCGTGTACAATACGACAAAACATAAACTGTGAGTTTGAATACAAATATTGTCTACTAGATATTATACAAACTCAAAAGAAGTCCTCATTACAATTATTATCACACTATTTCACAGAATAGTGAGGACTACTAATGCACCATCTAGGACCATCACTTTGTTCCCCGACTAGTCCCCACCACGTTCTCATTTCACGAAGAGAACAAAGAAAAGAAAAGCGAGCTCAACTAGCCCAGTAAGAAATATTATGACTAAGATAATGCAGAATAATTTATCGTTAGCCTTCAACAGTGTTAAACTGATAAAATACAATAACTATCAAGTTTAACTACAGCGGAACAAGTAATCCATTAGAAGAGTCAAGTAGGGAATAAAATCTACTATCTTCTATGATTTAAAAGGTTTTTCATCACTTTTATCGCTGGGACTTAGCTTAATAAATAATCCACATCATCGAATCACCCATGCACTACGATCAAGGATATTCTTTAGTATCACGACCACAAATTATCCATGCACTACGGGCCAAGGACATTCGTGTATTCATTAATGGTCATGATCATGCCAACAACTGTCCATCAATGCACTACGACCAATGAGGACGTTTTTCACATCATTTGTAACATTACAGTCATGATTACACCGAATAATCCCTGGTCATAATCATACCATGTCCATCTATGCACTACAGGCCACAGATGACTTTCAACAAAATATAAACATGAGGATGATGACAATGATATAAGAATTCAATTAAACAATTCAAGAATTAATTTATATAAGAACTGATAACATCCAATTTGTCAACATGATACTGCTTTGTAGAGTAAAATTCAAGAATGCTCAGAAGAATATTTCCATGAAAAGATACTAGATGAAGCGGAAATATCAATGATATTCCACTAATTTCATGGAGTATAGAAGTCAAAGTTTTAACCAACTGAGTATAATAAACAATGGAATAACAAAAGAAACCACCATGCATGCGATAGATCGCATGACAGCAAAAGTTATTCCAACAGAATAATAAAGGATGGAACCAGTCCCGCCAGAAACGCACGCATGCAGACGTGATATTCCGACAAAATAATAAATAATGGTACCAGGTCCGGCATAAACGCATGCATGTGATATTAAAACAAAATAATAAATAATGGAACCGAAGTCCCACAGAACGTTACGCATGAGGATATTCGACGAGAATAATAAAGAACGGAATATTAGAAGAATGTCACCATGTATAGGGTAGCCCATGTATACAGGTTATTCCAACAGAATAATAAATAATAGAATAACAGAAGTTCTCTTCATGAGTACAATAAATAACATCCTCACCGTAGAAAAGAAACCGAATATAAGAGTAGGAAATAGCGAATACTTTTCTATAGGTTCTCTTATAATTTCTCTCTAAAGTTTCAAATTGAATTCGTAAGAAATAATGAAGGAATGAGCTTTATTTATAGGAAAATGGAATGAATAGAACTAATTCATGAAGCGGTCCAGATTGATTTACTATTAAAGCGGACGGTCCTATATTGGTTTACTATTAAAACTTAAAACAACGGTCCATCTTGATTTACTATTAAAACTTTAAACCAAATGATCTATATTGATTTACTATTATAACTCCACCAGCGGTCCATATTGACTTACTATTATATCTTCAACCAACGGTCTGAAAAATTAGAACATCTCCTCATGGAATAATATTGTACCCAAACACCCGAATGCACAATACTAGAGTGAATAGTAACCGGGTGAATAGTAACTCGTGAATAGTAACTCATAAATAGTAACTCGTGAATAGTAACTCGTGATTAGTAATTCATGAATAGTAACTCGTGAATAGTAATTCATGAATAGTAACTCATGAATAGTACTCCGACACGAAAAGTGTCCCGAATACCCAATTGAACAATATATCCTCCAGACATCAATTATACTAACACAAATAAGTCCAACACAATGGAACTATAAAATTCATTTTTAATCAACACGAACTTATTCATCATTAATATTATAATTCACAATATTTAACAACCGGTCATTCCCAGGAAAGAGGGGGCTTTCCGATAAGGATTTCTCCTTATTCGCGTGCAATTAGGTGACCAAACCTCTCATTGACAGAACTTCTAGACATTGTCAATATTGGAAATAATAATATGAATAACTTTGCCGTCTCAATTATTGATTTAATAATATATCATATAATGCAGATGATACTATAACAATAATTGAATCAATAATATGAGAAATATGATGCAAAGAATTATCAGAGTAATAATTGAGTATAGTGAGTGACTTCTCACGTAAGCATCAATAATCAATACCGTAAAGTGTATCTCTTTGTGTAACTACGCCAGACATCTTGCATTTCTTTTACTACCGGGTAGTTCAACAGCTTTTAATTCAGTAACACCTCCGCCGTTATTTTCATAAAGTATTTTTTCGCTTTTCTCAATCAAACAATAATTACATTGTGGGGTCCACCAATGATTGTGTCGTTTAGACGAATATTCCCTGTTAAAACGAATATTCCCGACCAATCGAATATTATATAACAACTTGCGTATTTTGCAAAATTTATAAATATTACCCACAACTATAACATTATATCAAATCAATACCATAATATTAAAAAATATAATTCGAGAAAATTATTCTTTATTCATAAAAGTTGGGGTCTTACAATATATATCATTTATTGTATATCTTAACTTGCGGGGTAAACTTGTTGCTCACCCTTGCTAAATAAAATATTTCAGCTAGGAACGATGAGACCAATGGGCTAAGGTAACAAAGGCAAAGGCAGTCTTTGGAGTAGTTTTATGTTAAGCATATTTACTATGTTGTTTTGTAAACCCTTTTTGTATATCTACAGGGTAAATTTGTAATGTTAAGGTTAGATGGCCTGGGATAATGTTGTTAACCTATTAATTAACGTTATGTAAGTTTATATTCATCAATGAATGGGTAGTTAGATGTTATTATATTATGGATCGTGAGCCCCAAACTCGAGGGTCAGGTAACCCGAATTTGGGGGCGTCAGAGGTTATGCAAGTGTCCTCACTTGGATAATGGTTGTATTTGACCACTTGTCGATACCTACTTATTGATTTTCGGTATGTATACGTTAATTAAAACACGTCTAAGCTATTTGACTCGGCTAGACATAGATTGAAATGTATCGTTGAACGTGATAGAACATTATTGTTGTCCGACTGAATTTTTTTGGATTTTGAATAAGGAATTTGAATTTTAATATTATGTTAATTGTATTTCAGTGTTATAAGTGTGTACTGTATGTGTGTTAGGTTAATGGTTGATCAGTTTTAGCATAGCAATAGAAAACCCTAATGACAAATAAATAAACCCTAATCTGAAATTAAAATCGAAATTCAAGACTAATAAGTAATTGTGTTATGTGATTAATGATAAGTATTATTAATTATAAACCTAATTAGGGAAACCCTAATTATTAATTAGAAACCCAAATTCTTAAAAACCCTAATATTCAATTAGAAAAAAACCTAATTGTTAATTTAGAAGCTTAATGTTAATTAGGAAACCTTAATCCTAATTGGCAAGACCTAAAGTAATTAGGAAACCCTAATTTCTAAATTAGAAAGCTTAATTTTCCATTTTAAACCCTAATTAGAAAATCTTAGAAATTAAATTGTAAAACCTAAGGGTTGATACCCAAGGGTTAAAACCTAATGGTTGGATCAAAATTACTTGGATGCCATTAAAATGGGGAGCTAAAGGACTAAATTGCCCTTTTTGCATTTCTTTAATGAGAAAGAGTGTAGATCTTGCCATATAATTGGTTTCTCACCAACCCTAGATATCCCATGTGCCAAAATCTTAGCAAATCAGCCACTTATTAACATATATACCAGCCACATACATTGTATCAAAAGATAGGTTGATTAAAGATAGAGAAAAGTCTAAAAAAAGCTTCATTTTTTCACATACACTTAGCCAAACTCTCTCAACCCGAAGGCAACGAATTTGATTAGTGGATCAGTCCCAAATCAAGTCACTAGCACCTCAATAACAAATTAGGAAGCCAAGATTCAAGTTTGATCAAAGAGAGGTATAATCCTAAACCAAAAATTTGATATTGTATGCTATGTTAGATTTTATGTTTTTGTATTTAATCATGTGTTATAAGATGTTATTTAGTGATCTATGATGTTACATCATAGATCCATAACATCAAAGTGCTCAAAAATCAAGTTTTTCAAACTGTCAAGAACCCTAGATTTATGGCCTGACAACCGAATGTCAATGGCCATAGATCTAGATCTATTTATGCTTTTCTTGTTTAGTGTATTAGATTTGTAGTATGCTATGAGGGCTGTGATCTGAAACTTGAATCATACTTATATCATGTATAGATTACCAGTTATTGAAGGTCAAAGTACGTTAACTGGCCATAACCTTATGTGTCTGGGTACCCATATTTTACCAAGAAAGGTCTGACAACGAGTTCATGAGCTCTAATCTTGCAGGTGTTTGTTGATTTGATTATGTTGTTGTATCTATGTTATAGTATGGTATATGAACTACAGATTCATGCCTTTAGATCCCTTAAAGGACAAACGTGATCAAAATAGTGGATGGTCAAAGTAGCTTAACTGAACACGAAGTGTGTTTTTTGGGTAACCTAGAAAACTCAAGAACACTATTTATGACAGGGTTTGACCATCTTGGATTTTGTGATGTTGATGTAGTTAGTATAACCTATTATTGTATAATTGTTCTTTGACATGTGGGCTACATGATTGAACCATTAAAACACCAAATCATTACCTGGAAATCAAGTTGTGGAAGCCCAAAAGTGACCACTTGAGACTGTCTGGGTTTTTGGGTAACCCAAAAAACCCAGAACATGTCTGACATATAGTTTAGGCCTTCAGATCTTGCATCTGAGATGTGATTTGACCATGATTGTTGATTGATACATGTAGTATTACATCAATACTACAAGTTCAATGCCTTAACTAGCCAAGAAACAACATAAACAGTGATTTATGATTGGTCAAAGTAGACACCAAGAACACTGCCTTTGAATGTTCTTGATGCTCAAGAACACCTAAGGTGATAATTTCTGTCGCTAAAGGCTTTAGCGACAGTTTTATTAATATTAATTAAATTAATTTCCAAAAATCATTAAAAAATATAAATTAATTTCTAAAAATTCCAAAATTAGTTTTTAAAATTATTTTAAGTTATAAAAATTAGCTTTTGATAATTTGACATATTTTTCATTAATATTATTATTTATTTGAATATTAACAATATTAAATTTATTTAATAAATGTATTATATAAATTACTTAAAAATGATTTTATTATATTAAAACTTATTTTAAATGATAATAAAGTGTTTAAAAATATTTGAAGTTATAAAACATAACTTTTAATATTTTAAGGTAAATTTCATTACTAATTTAATATTAATTATATTAGATTTATTTAATAATTATATTAAAATGGTTTTAATGATTTAAAAATCATTTAAAAAGGATATAAAGGATTTAAAAATATTTTAAGTTATAATAAATGACTTTTAATATTTTGATGAAAATAAATTAATATTTAAATATTAATGGTAATTATTTAAAATGATTTTAAAAGTTTTAAAAATCATTTAAGGGTAATAATAATGTTTTAAAAATATTTTGAGTTATTATAAATAACTTTAATATTTTGGCAAGGATTTCATTAATATTTTAATATTATGTAAATAATAATGATAATAAGATTATTTAGTATTTAAATTATTTAAAGATGATTTCAATGGTTGAAAAATCATGATAAATGATAATAATTATTTAAAAATTATTATAAGCCACTGAAAAATAATATGACTTATATTTGAATTATCTAAAATGATATTGAAGCTAATAATAGAGTTTTATTAATAATAAACTCAATAATTATTCGATAAAGTCGTCGGTACACCGAATTATTTTCGAAATTGATCTGGACCTATATAGTTAGACCTGATAAGTGGTTGTTTATGTTCCAATGACTGATATAAGTATGTGATAATGTGCTTAAGTTATGTGATGACTGTAAATAACAGTATTATGTGTTGCGATGTATTATTCTAATCAAAAGAATAATCTTATTAATGATAGGTCTTTGTATAAAATATATAACTAAGTTGTGTAGCGGTAAGCAGCAGATCAGACAAGTGTGTAAACCTTATGCACTAATTTTATTTTGTGAAAATAGGTATATGTTTACGCAAGTTTCTATAATCTTTTATTGTGCAAGTATCTAAACCTTACGCACTACTTTTATTTTGTGCAAACATGTATATGTTTATGCAAGTTTCTATAATCTTTTATTGTGCACGTATCTTAACCTTCACATTTACATATGCAATAAACCTATGTAAGTAGGTTACTGAGTTATATTCCTGTTATACAAGCTTCTTGACTCTATTTTGTTGATCAAGATATATCCTATTTATTGATAGCTAAGTTTGGTTATGCAAGTGTCCTCACTTGGACAATGGTTGTATTTGAACACTTGTTGATACATACTTATTGATTTCTGGTATGTATACATTAATTAAAACCCGTCTAAGCTATTTGACTCGGCTAGACATAGATTGAAATGTATCAATGAACATGATAGAACATTATTGTTGTCCGACTGAATTGTTTTGGTTCAGATTCTAGACTGAATATGAACATCCCGATCATGGGAAACTTTTGTACGCCCAAGGTGGATCTGATGAACGAAAATATCGTTCTAACATGTAGTGTTGATCAATATAGGGCATACCGGGCTGATCACCCTCCGTGCCCGTAAGTTATGACGGTTTGCGGATGAACTTCTGTATAACCTTTTCAAAAATTAAAAATAAAAGTTCGTAGTCTATCGACTGCTCTCCATTCATAGTTAGTACGTAGTTTCAAAAACATAAATTATTGGTTATGTTGTTCAGTATTGTTTCAGTTTACTTCACAACTATTGTCTCGTTGTAGAAGTGTTTTTCAAAGAAAATATTTATTTCTTTCCGCTAATATTTATTAATTGATATTACTTGCTGGGCAATTAAATACTCGTTCTTGCTTTAAATTTAAGTGTTTTCAGTTAAACTAGATGGACCTGAAGGTTCTGGCAAGGACAAAAGAGAGGGCAAGCTGAAGAACTAGACTATATAATGTTACTTGTAATAACTGTACTTATGATAAGTTACTTATTATTATGTAATGAATGACTTAAAGGTTCTCGAAACTTGGATGGTAGACAACTTTGATATAATACTTTTGATTAATTAATACACTAAGTAGTTTGAATGAATGTTATCGTGGAGCACCAAGTACGAGTTTCAAGTACCCGAATTTTGGGGCGTCACATTAACAATGATTCTAGAATTTTAGATCTCTCATCAACTATGTACTAGTCAATTTAATAGAGGTTCACTAGCCATTCGAAGTTCGATACAATAACTAGGTATTTAGTAACAACATTTAAGACAAGAATGGAATCACAACAATATATAGTTGAATAAAATATTGTATATTCAATAGAATATCTTCAAAGGAGTTAGAAAGTCTCGTTCAAAATAATGAACATCTCAAGCTTCGAATTAATAGGAAACAATGATTAGAAACTCGCTCAATATGAACAACAACTTGAGCCATCTTAATCAAACAATATCAAGTTCAAGATTAAGAAACTTGTTTAGCGAAAAGTAAAATTTAGAAACTTGCACAACAATAATAAATAAGATAGGATAAAGATCTTGTTTTACATAAAGAAGTAAGGTTTAGGAACTTGCCTCGTGCGTAAGCTATACAACTATAATACACGTTCGCCAAAACCCTACATATATCATTAGAATCGGAATACCGATTAGTTACACTAACATTAACAATATATATTTAGTTCTCATTCAAATCCAAAATGTTAACACAATTTAATTTCTAACTTTTTAAATTAACATCATGTCACCAATCTAAAATTATAAGTTTAACATAACAACGTGACTCTTAAACCACATCTTAAGACTTAAATAAATAACAAGTTAAGGTTTTTCATAACTTATTAACTTTAAAATTTGAAATCATTGAACACGTGTTTACAATCTATTATAGAACCTCATTAAATGTTTAACACATTATCATGCACCTTA
The DNA here is from genome assembly GCA_020205615.1 of Panax quinquefolius. Classification (NCBI taxonomy): domain Eukaryota; kingdom Viridiplantae; phylum Streptophyta; class Magnoliopsida; order Apiales; family Araliaceae; genus Panax; species Panax quinquefolius. Next base: position 39,645,741 of record CM035167.1, on the reverse strand, counting down.
GACTAGGTTAGGCCAACATGTCATGGACTGAAAACTAAAAAAAAACAAATTGTTTCTGCTCAGAGGAGGGCGCAGCTACGCTACCCCAAGCCTTGGCACTTGCACAAGCAGCCTACGCTTAGTGCTCAATACCCGAACACTCATCGTGCACAATTGCTTATTTACGCCATTGATACCAAAGTCAATTGCTTTAGTACACGAGATAAAAACTTGCTTGCATCACGCGCCAATTCGCTTTCACAGATTCAACCCAAATAATTCAATTTTCTTTAATTAAGAAGAAAGTCACAAACATAGAAGCTATAAACTAATTAACAACATCACTAAACATGCATATCATGATTCTAATAACATAAACATATTACACAATCAATTTTAAAGGATTAAAACCATGTTTTTACTAGTTTTCTTCATATTTCAACATGTTTAGCGAATTAAATCACCAAATCCTCGTTTCTTAACCAAATCAGTTCATTTCACATGCATTGTTTTAATTTCTTGATATATTAACACAATCCATAATCGATTTACAGATTACCATATAATTCGAACATAAATTTTTACTCTAAAATCAACCTTTTAGTGCATATTCAACCAAAAACCAATTCCTTCTTCTTAAACATGACTACACATGAATTTGATACTCCAAATTCGTTTGTAAACAACATATAACAGATTATAAACCATCTATAACATACATAACAACCATTCTATCAAATCATCATCCAAATTTTCATTTTTTCCAAAAGAAAACTCAAGAATACAAAAATCCCCATTCTAAAATATGATTCCATGAGTTGTCTTACTGAACATCATTTATAGATGATAACCAATGGATTACATAAACTAATTAACACCTATAATTCAAATTCACACAAATTCTACATTAAAAACTAAGAACATAAAGTTAGGTTTTATACCTTCAATTCTTGATTACTCTTAACAAAGATGACAGGGAATTGCTTGCTAAAACTCCCCCTTCTCTCTTGATACTCCAATTCTCAGAGATTTCCCTTCCCCAACTCTCAAGTTCTCTGTATTTCTCACTTTGTTTTTTTTCTAACTCTAAGCCTCTTGGAATAATAGTACGCAAAACAAAAAAAATTGATGTATACATATAATACCACGTTTATCAGTTATACAAACGATGATTTTTATTAGTTAAAACACCCAAGAGCCACAAGGCCTTGTTTGGCTGGCTTACAATATCCTCATCTTTAATTTATTTTTATATTTTCCTTATATTATAGTTAACTTGTCACACCCTTAATTAATTAATTAATATAACTCTTACATCAAATTAATCATTTACCATATAATTATTGTAAGACCCCGAATTTTATGAAATAAAAGTATTCAATTTTTCTATTTAGTAAATAGTTAAATTGATAAAAGTTTAAAGTTAAGGGTGTTATATGAAATTTTTTCAAAATAAGCAAGTGGCTATAAAATACTTATTGTTGTCGGAGAATATTCGTTTGGTCGTAGAATATTCGTGTGTTGCTGAGAATGTTAAATGCGACTCACAGTAGCCATTTATGGGCCCCATAATGAGAATAAGCGCATCGGATGAAGAAAAAGACAAATTTGAGTTTTATATATACTTGGCAGTAGTTATTATTTATTAACATTGTTGGAATAGGGTGGTTAAAGTAAAGTAATACGGTGTTGCATAAAGAAGACACGAAGATTGCACAATTATTGATTCTTACGTAAGAAGGCACTACTCAATAATTGTTACCGTAATTACTGTTCAATATTTTATTTTATTGATTCAATAATTGCTACGTTGATATTTTATATTATTGTTGTTTCAATAATTGTCACTGCACAGTATTTCCCATTATCAGATCAATAATTCATATTATTTGAATAATATTATTAGAAAGCAGTATTGACAATGTCTAGAAATTTCTGTCTAAGGAGATGTTTGGTCATCTAATTGCGCGCCAATAAGGAGAAATCCTTATTGGAAAGCCCCCTCTTTCCTGGGAACGGCCTGGTTGTCAGTATTGTGATTCTGTAATATTATTTATGAATAAATAATTATTGATTATTATGATAAGAAAAATATTCATTTGTGAATATAGATAGAGAAATTTTTTAAGGTGACAATTGTTGAAAATTGATATTTTATCTTTTCTGATATAATAATTCATTTAAATATATTATTATATTATAATAATATAATAATAGTGATATTTTTATAATGAATGTGGGATATATGAGTAAATAAGGAGGAAGAGTATTTTTGTTACTAAAAATATTTAAAACATGTTTTTCATGTTTGTGGACCACATTTCTTGATTGAAATTTGATTATAGATTGTAAAATCGCCTGTATATGGATTTCGGTCAATTTATGTGTTAAATTTGGAAAAACTTTCTTCTACAAAGTTGTAGAGAATTGAATTTCCTATGAAAGAACATGAGATTCGAATTTTTCTGATAAAAGGGATATTTATAATGAATTATTGAAATTCTGGAATAATTGATTTTAGAAGTTTTAAATATTTTTTAAAGAAAAACATTTTTTCTTTTTGGTGGGGGTGGTAAATGTGTTGGAATCAGATTTCTAATGGTGCGTGTGATTTTTATATAAATATATTATTTTATTAAATTTTCTGCTTTGGTGTTCTAAGCATTTTCCTATAAATAGGGTGCTTAGGTTAGAATTAAAAATCACACCAGAAACTGAAGTTTTCTCTCTCTATATTATCGAGCGTATTTTTGTGAGTATTTAGATACTTTGAATGTTGCTATATGGTGCAAGTTCCTTCAACACTATATCCAGCATTCCAGTTAGAAGTACTGTCTTTTTGAGGTAAGGGATGGTAATGAATGTTATTTCTTCGTAAATGATATTATTTTTCTTCAATATCATTATGTCGAAATATTGATATGAATTTTTTTTGTGGAATTTCTACCTTTTGTGTGTGGGGTTACTATTCATGTATACAAGACTATTCACGATTCTATGTGAAGACTATTCACATATACGACACTATTCATGTATATGACATTTTTATGTATACGGTACTATGTACTAATACGGAGTACTATTCACGATTTACTATTCATGAGTTACTATTCATGGCTACTATTCACGACAAAATTGATTTCTTTTTCTGACCAAATTATCGTTAATTTATGAATATTACTCTTGAGATTAAATCTATATGTTGATTATATTGTTTTTATTATCATATATAACATTTTTATAACCCTAATGATGATATTTCTCTTTGACTTGAGTGTAAAGATGGGTAGATTATTGGTATGATCGTGACTATGGGTTCTCTTTGGCCAGTAGTGCAAAGATGAATTGTTGATTGGTATGATCATTACCATTGAATTTATAAGTGAATATCTTTAGCTTAAGTGCAAATGTGAACTGATCATCATGGTTATATTTATTGTTTATATAAATTTTGAAATTATTATATATTTCTTTGGGATATTAATATCGTTGGCATGTAGTACAAAAATGACATGTTGTTGAATATCTTTGGCTTGTAGTGCAAAAATGACATGTTGTTGAATATCTTTGGCATGTAGTACAAAGGTGAACTGTTGATGAATATCTTTGGCCCGTAGTGTAAAGAAGAATTTATTAGTATGATTATAAATAGGAACTGTGATTTGGTATAACCATAATCTTTGATGTTTCAGGTAAAGACAGGTGATGAAAATTATCTTCGTCCTGGGTGCGAAGAGGAATTTAGAACCACAATTATGATTATGAGTTATTCACATAATTGTGGACAGGAATTGTTGATGGACTTTTAACATGGAGAAGATAATAGATTTTATGGTCTATTTGACTCTTCTAATGGATTGCTCGTTCCGCTGCAACTATGGTTGAAAAGTTTTATCATCTACCATATGTTCTAAATCTCTGATTTATTACTGACGAAGACTATTGATAATTTATTTATCTTTAGTCATGATATTCTTTACTACGCTAGTTGTGCTCACCCTTTTGCGTCAAAATTCCTTTCAAGTAATAAGAGTGTAGTTGGGTCAAGCGGGAGTAACAGGGGAATATAACGGTGGTCTCTAGCTGTGGAGGTTCTCCCTAAATAGTATAGAAAAGTGTGTTGTATTATATACATCATTTAGTAGTTATATTTGGTGAATCAAATAAGGTGAGGCGAACCCAACGTTGGAAGGGTGTTTTTGCCACTATCATACAAGATGTTTAATGACATACAACCTCGTGTTATCATAAGACATGGTTGTGCACATCCACTTGCTAAGTATATCTACGAGCACTACCAATATGATCTTGAAGTATATTTGAAATATAATTTTCACTTGGAGGCAACGGAGATAATTATATGTCAAGAGAAGACTCATCATTTGAAAGAAGATGATAGTAATCTTCTTGTTTTTCTTTGGGGACTTTTGGGTCAACCAAGGATAATTCTGTGGACATATGATATCTATCATAACCTAGACGCATGGCCTCCCATGTACGAAAGTTTCCTTCAGCACTTCTCAAAGATTTTAATTTCTAAAACAGTTATTGATTGTACCTTTATGTAAGGTGCCATGGTGACGTGCTATCCAAGTTTGGGACATGAGTAACAGTTGGTATATATTTGTATCAAAACTCAAAACATATGTGTTGTTGTATTTTGCATGATAATTGTAGTAATAAAGTTATAGTTGTTTTCTGTACCATGTTTTTGGCGACTCAGAATAGGTTGGTTAGATTAGACCTATTTTGGGGGTGTCACAGTTGGTATCAGAGCTTAGGGATATGATCTCTGGCAAAGATCCGGGAACAAAACTAGGAGGGGAGAGACGAGTAATATCCTTCGCTAGTGTGTGTCCTACCTAAGCTAAATTTTCTTACTTAAGTTGACAAATTGTGATATGACAATTAACCTTTGTTTTGAAGCTGTTTTCTAGAATGATATTTGAAATACAGGAGATGAGCAATGGAGAAATCATGATGACTGGGGAGATAGAATCTGAAATGAAAGCAATGTATTCTCAACTCTTTGAAATACCAGGTACGTAAATTTTGGGGTCAAAATTTTATAAGGAGGGGAGATTGTAAGACCCCAAATTTTATGAAATAAAAGTATTCAATTTTTCTATTTAGTAAATAGTTAAATTGATAAAAGTTTAAAGTTAAGGGTGATATATGAAATTTTTTCAAAATAAGCAAGTGGCTATAAAATACTTATTGTTGTCGGGGAATATTTGTTTGGTCGTAGAATATTCTTTTTGTCGGGGAATATTCGTACGACGGCGCAGTCATTTATGGACCCCATAATAGAATAACTGTCGGATGAAGAAAATGACAAATTTGAGTTTTTATAAATAACGGCGTAGTTGTTACTGTTAACACTGTTGGAATACCCGGTGGTTAAAGTAAAGTAATACGCGGTGTTGCACAGTAGCACACAGTATTGCACAATTATTGATTCTTACTTAAGAAGGCACTACTCAATAATTTTTACAGTAATTACTGTTCAATGTTTTATTTTATTGATTCAATAATTGCTACGTTGATATTTTATATTATTGTTGTTTCAATAATTATCACTGCACAGTATTTCCCATTATCAGATCAATAATTCATATTATTTGAATAATATTATTAGATAGCATTATTGACAAATCCTTATTGGAAAGCCCCTCTTTCCTGGGAACGGTCTATTTTTAGTATTGTGATTCTGTAATATTATTTATGAATAATTAATTATTGATTATTATGATAAGGAAAATATTCATTTTATGTGGATATAGATGAGGAAATTTTTAAGGTGACAATTGTTGAAAATTGATATTTTATCTTTTCTGATAAAATAATTCATTTAAATATATTATTATATTATAATAATATAATAATAGTGATATTTTTACAATAAATGTGGGATATATGAGTAAATGAGGAGGAAGAGTATTTTTGTTACTAAAAATATTTAAAACATGTTTTTCATGTTTGTGGACCCCATTTCTTGACTGAAATTTGATTGTAGTCTGTAAAATCTCCCGTATGTGGATTTCGCTCAATTTATGTTTGGAATTTGGAAAAACTTTCTTCTGCAAAGTTGTAGAGAATTGAATTTCCTATGAAAGGACATGAGATTCGAATTTTTCTGATAAAAGGGCTATTTATTATGAATTATTGAAATTCCAGAATAATTGATTTTAAAAGTTTTAAATATTTTTTAAAGAAAAACATTTTTTTCATTTTGGTGGGGGTGGTAAATGTGCTGGAATCAGATTTCTAATGGTGTGTATGATTTTTATATAAATATATTATTTTATTAAATTTTCTGCTTTGGTATTCTAAGCATTTTCCTATAAATAGTGTGCTTAGGTTAGAATTAAAAATCACACCAGAAACTGAAGTTTTCTCTCTCTATATTATCGAGCGTATTTTTGTGGGTATTTAGATACTTTGAGTGTTGCTATACGATGCAAGTTCCTTCAATACTATATCAAGTATTCCAGTCAGAAGTACTGTCTTTTGAGGTAAGGGATGGTAATGGATGTTATTTCTTTGTAAATGATATTAGTTTTCTTCAATATCATTATGCCGAAATATTGATATGAATTTTACTGTGGAATTTCTACCTTTTTGTGTCGGGATTACTATTCATGTATACGGCACTATTCACGTATACATCACTATTCACGTATACGGCACTATTCACATATACGGCACTATTCATGTATATGACATTTTTATGTATACGGTACTATGTACTAATACGGAGTACTATTCACGAGTTACTATTCATTAGTTACTATTCATGAGTTACTATTCACAAGTTACTATTCACGAGAAAATTAGTTTCTTTTTCTGACCAAATTATCGTTGATTTATGAATATTACTCTTGAGATTAAATCTATATGTTGATTATATTATTTTTATTATCATATATAACATTTTTATAACCCTAATGATGATATTTCTCTTTGACTTGAGTGTAAAGATGGGTAGATTATTGGTATGATCGTGACTATGGGTTCTCTTTGGCCAGTAGTGCAAAGATGAATTGTTGATTGGTATGATCATGACCATTGAATTTATAAGTGAATATCTTTAGCTTAAGTGCAAAGGTGAATTGATCATCATGGTTATAATTATTGTTTATATAAATTTTGAAATGATTATATATTTCTTTGTGTAAAACCCCAACTTTTATAAATAAAGATGAATTTTCTATAAATATCATTTTTGAATATTATGGAATGAATTTGATATAATGTTATAGTTGTGGGTAATATTTATAAATTTTTCAAAGTACGCAAGTTGTTTTATAATATTCGATTGGTCGAGGAATATTCGTTTTAACAGGGAATATTCGTACAACGGCACAATCATTGATGGACCCCACAACAGAATTATTGTCAGATTAAGAAAACGACAAAAATACTTTATGAAAATAACGGCGGATGTTTTACCGTTAACTGTTGAAACACCCGGTGTTAAAAGTACAAGAATATCTGGCGTAGTTGCACAAGCAAATAGCACAATGTATTGATTATTGATGCTTACGTGAGAAGTCACTCAGTTTTGTTCAATTATTGCTACAGTAATTGCTGCATAATATCTCACGTTATTTGATTCATTTATTGTCAATATTTTATATATTATTAAATCAATAATTGAGATGACAAAGTTATTAATGTTATTATTTACAATATTAACGATGTCTAGAAGTTCTGTCAAGGAGAGGTTTGGTCACCTAATTGCGCGCCAATAGGGAGAAATCCTTATTGGAAAGCCCCCACTTTCTTGAGAACGACCTGGTCGATTAATATTGTGAATTATAATAAAGGTGATAAATGTTGTTAAAATTATTAAGGTGATTTTATGAAGTTTTGCTTATTTTATGGACACCCATTTATCCATTTTTCAAAATAATTGGTAGAAAATTATTTAAAGGTGGGGGCCACATGTGGGGCCCATATATGTTGAAAAATTGATTTTTGAAATGGGGGTGAGAGGGAGTTACGTATAGGGGAGGGAATTGATATATATGTATATGATGTGTGTATATAGATAATGTGTGTGTGAGTGGAAAATGGTGGAAAAGTGATTATATGAAAATGATGGGTGTAGGATGTGTGTGTGTGTGATAGTGAAAGGTGTGAGGTGTGTGTGTGTGTGTAATAGTGAAATGTGTAGCAGTTTAGTGAAAGATATTTGGGGGGGTGGGGATTGATGTTGGTTATGGGGGGATAAAAAATCAAGTGGTATATATATAATATTGTTTTATATAAATTTGAAAGCATGTGTTTATATATATATTATATTTTAAATTGTTAGTTGATTGAAAAATAATTCTGCAAAATAATTTCGTTCATGAATAGTGCACTTCCATTCTCCTATAAATAGAAGCTCATTCCTTCATTATTTCTTACGAATTCAGTGAAACTCTAGAGAGAGAAATTATAGAGAAACTATAGAAAAGTATTATGCTACTTCCCTACTCTTATATCCAATTTCTTTTACGGTAAGGGGTATTATTTCTTTTGTATTCATGAAGAGAACTTCTGTTATTCCATTATTTATTATTCGGTTGGAATAACCTGTATACGCGGGCTACCCTATACTTGGTGAAATTCTTCTTTGATTACATTCGCTATTATATTGTTGGAATATCCTATCATGCATTTTATCTTGGGACTGATTTCGCTTTTTATTATTCGTTGGAATATCCTATCATGCGTTTTATCTTTGGACTGATTCCGTCTTTATTATTACGTTGGAATATCACGTCTGCATGCGTTTTACATGGGACCTAGTTCCGTTAATTATTATTACATTGGAATAACTCGCATGCGTGTCTATCGCATGCACGGTGATTTCTTTTGTTATTCCATTCCTTATTATACTCGGTTGGTTAAAGTTTTGACTTCTATACTCTATGAAATTAGTGTAATATCCTTGATATTTGCGCTTCATCCAGTATCTTTTCATGGAAATATTCTTCTGAGCATTCTTGAATTTTACTCTACAAAGCAGTATCATGTTGACAATTTGGATGTTATTGGTTCCTGGATAAATTAATTCTTGAACTTGTTTTTATTGAATTCTTATATCATTGTCATCATCCTGATGTTTATATGTTGTTGAAAGTTAAATGTGGCCTATAGTGCATAGATGGACTTGGTATGATTATGACCAAGGATTATACGATATAATCATGACCGTAATGTTACAAATGATGTGGTAAAAGTCTTTATTGGCCCGTAGTGCATCGATGGACAGTTGTTGGCATGATCATGACCATTGATGAATACACGAATATCCTTGGCCCGTAGTGCATGGATAATTTGTGGTCGTGATACTAATGAATATCATTGGCCGTAGTACAGGGATGATGTGGATTATTTATTAAGCTGAGTCCCAGCGATAATAGTGATGAAAAACCTTTTAAATCATAAAAGATAGTAGATTTTATTCTCTACTTGACTCTTTTAATGGATTTCTTGATCCACATTAGATTAAACTTGATGTCTATTGTATTTTATCGGTTTAACATTGTTGAAGACTAATGATAATTTATTTCGCATTATCTTAGTCATAATATTTCTTCTTGGGCTAGTTGAGCTCACCCTTTCTTTCACTGTTCTCTTCAGGAAATGAGAATATAGCTAGGACGAGTCGGGGAACGGAGTGATGGATCAGATGATAGTATTCGTAGTCCTCACTATTCTGTTAAATAGTGTGACAATAAATGTAATGAGGATCTATTCTGATAGTGGATATTGTCTAGAAGACAGTATTTGTATTAAAACTCACAGCTCTCTTGTTGTATATTAAAGATTGTATTTATATTATGTACCATGTATTTGGCGACTCAGAATAGGTGATGTATACCTATTTTGGGGCGTCACGATTGAGTATCAAAGCTTAGGATATGATCCCCGATCGAGATGTGAGACAAGAACTAGGAGGGGAGAGACGGGGAATTCTTTCGCTAGTATGACCTACCTAAGTTTATTTGGTATTTAATTGGTTGGTCAGAGCATAGGGATAATATGTGATATGTTATTTAACTCTTGTTTTGTGCCAGTATTTGAAAATGGCATTCGAGAATGTTGAGAAGATCAATGGAGCACAGGAGACCGTTGAGTCTCCATAGATCAATAGTCAGGATAATGTGCATCAGGAAGGCAACAATCCTCAGGCAAACAACAACACTGACCAAATGATGAACGATGGAATGTTCAGAGGCTTTATGCAATTCATGCAACATCAGGCAAGAGCGGCTCCTGTCCAAAATGCAGGTGGAAATAATGGCAACTCTCAGACGGTCACCGCTAAACTGTTCAAGGAGCTGGGACCACCGGAGTTTATTGGAGAGCCAAAACCACTTAAGGCGGAAGCATGGATAAAGCAGATCACCAAGATATTTGATGTCTTGGGATGCTCCGAGGAGCAAAAGGTTCCCTTTGCCACCTTTATGTTGCTAGGAGAGGCAGATTACTGGTGGGAATCGGTAAAGCGTACTCAACCTGCCGCACTGAAGATGATTTGGGAGAAGTTCCAAGAATTGTTCAATGACAAGTACTTTCCCGAAAGTATTCATCATAAGAAAGAAGAGGAGAGGGAGTTACGTATAGGGGAGGGAATTGATATATATGTATATGATGTGTGTATATATATAATGTGTGTGTGAGTGGAAAATGGTGGAAAAGTGATTATATGAAAGTGATGGGTGTAAGATGTGTGTGTGTGTGTGATAGTGAAAGGTGTGAGGTGTGTCTGTGTGATAGTGAAATGTGTAAGAGTGTAGTGAAAGATTTTTTTTTTTTTTGGGGGGTGGGGATTGATGTTGGTTATGGGGGATAAAAAATCAAGTGGTATATATATAATATTGTTTTATATAAATTTGAAAGCATGTGTTTATATATATATATATATATTATATTTTAAATTGTTAGTTGATTGAAAAATAATTCTGCAAAATAATTTCGTTCATGAATAGTGCACTTCCATTCTCATATAAATAGAAGCTCATTCCTTCATTATTTCTTACGAATTCCGTGAAACTCTAGAGAGAGAAATTATAGAGAAACTATAGAAAAGTATTCTGCTACTTCCCTACTCTTATATCCAGTTTCTTTTACGGTAAGGGGTTTTATTTCTTTTGTATTCATGAAGAGAACTTCTGTTATTCCATTATTTATTATTCGGTTGGAATAACCTATGTGACGTCCCCAAAATAGGTATACAACACCCATTCTGAGTCGCCAAATACATGGTACAGAAAGCAAACTACAACTTCAGTAATACAATTGTCATGCAAAATACGACAACACATACTGTGAGTTTAAATATAAATATTGTCTTCTAGACAATATTCACACTCAAATAAGTCCTCGTTATAATTATTTAAACACTATTTTACAAAAATAGTGAGGACTGCTAAAACATATTTCTAGAACCATCACTCCATACCCTGACTAGATCCTGCTATGTTCTCACCTCATGAGAAGAAAAATGGAACAAAAAGGAAAAGGGTGAGCTTAACTAGCCTAGTAAAGAATATTATGACTAAGATAATATACAACAAATTATCATTAGTCTTCAACAGGGAAAAATCTGATAAAATATAATAGACAACAAGTTTTAGATCAACAAGCTGCAATGAAAGCAAAGAATCCATTAGATGAGTCAAGTAGAGAAGGAATTCCACTATCTTCTAAGATTTAAAAGTCCATCATCAATAATTTATCCCTGTAACATCAATCAATATACATCTTGAATCAAATATTCATCTTTGCACTACAGGCCAAAGATATTCATTTGTATCACCAGTTTGTCATGTTCATCTCAACACCAGTTCATCTTTACACTACGGGCCAAAGATATTAATCAGTTAATCATTTATCTTTGCACTACAGGCCAAAGATATTTAGTAATATCATCATTTAGGACTGAGGATGATGAAAAATATTTTAAAGAAAACGAATCCAGTGAGACAGAAGGACAAATAGTAGGGATTCGTATAACAGTTTATCCAAGATCAATAATACTCCATTATAACCAATTTTGAAGCAAAATTCAAGAATAAAGATCAAAACATGGATAAAGTCAAAGATAGTAACCATAATAGACATCTTGGAAAAAAAGAAGAAAGTTTCATTTTTTGGTGAATAGTGCCGTATTCGTGAATAGTGTCGTATACGTGAATAGTGCCGTATACGTGAATAGTAACCCTAACACAAAAAGTTCCAAATTTGATAAAAAAAATTCAGATTAATACTTTGGCATAATGATATTGAAGAAATAATATCATATATGAAGAAAATAACATCCCTTCACTCAAAATAACCGTACTTCTGACTGAATTTCGGATATAGTGCTGACAGAAACTTGTACTGAAAAATATAAACTCACAAACTATCTAAATACTCACAAAATACGCTCGATAATATAGAGAGAGAAAGAGAGAACGCTTATGTTTCTGGTGTGATTTTTAATTCTAACTTAGCCCTCTATTTATAGGAAAGTGTTAAGCCTGTAGCCAAGGCATTTTGACTGCAACCTAATGGCTTTACCTACTACTATTGCCACCCACCACATTTGAAATAAAATTCAGCACATTTCTTCACCAACCACAAGTAGGGCCCATTCAATTCTAGAATTTTCCACCAAAATCATTTATAAACCTAATTTCTGAATCAGTCACCTCATAAAATTCATAAAAAATCATATGTTCATTTTTAACGGTTCAAAATTTGTGGACATACACTCAACTTATATATGTATAACATATCCAAAAATCACAACGATCCAACGGTCGGATTAAAAATTTTAACTCACGCAATATATCTCAAAAACACTGGTTTAATTTTTAATACCTCCATTCCGACAAAAATACTAATAAAACACCTCAACATTAACTCCTTCATTTTTAACCACAATAAATATATCCAACATTTATATCCACATAAAATAAATATTTTCTTATCATATGAATCAATAATTAATTATTCACAAATAATATTACAGAATCACATTTATGACAACTAGGCCGTTCCCAAGAAAGAGGGAGATTTCCAATAAGAATTTCTCCTTACTGGCGCGCAATTAGGTAACCAAACCTCTCCTTGATAGAACTTTCTAGACATTGCCAATAATGCTATCTAATAATATTATTCAAATAATATGAATTATTGATCTGATAATGGGAAATACTGTGCAGTGACAATTATTGAAACAACAATAATATAAAATATCAACGCAGCAATTATTGAATCAATAAAATAAAATATTAAACAATAACTACTGTAACAATTATTTAGTAGTGCTATCTTACGTAAGGATCAATAATTCATCAATATTGTGCATCCACAGCGTACATCGTATTTTTAACCAAGGGTATTCCAACGGTGTTAAGCAGAATAAACTTACGCCAGTTATTTATAAAAACTCTAACTTGTCGTTTTCTTCATCCGACAGTTATTCTATTATGGGGCCCACAAATAACTGCGTCGTCTTACGAATATTCCCCGACAACAAGAATATTCCACGACCAAATGAATATTCCCCGACAACAATGATTATTTTATAACCACTTGCATATTTTGCAAAATTTGCACATTTCACCCATAACCAGAGAATTATATCAAACTAATACCTTATTATTCACAATAATAATTAGAGGAAATTCGATTTTATTTATAATAAGTTGGGGTCTTACAACCTCCCCTCCTTATGAAAATTTGTCCTCGAAATTGACATACGTACCTGGTGTTTCGAAAATGTGAGGATACCTCGCTTTCATTTTTGGTTCCAACTCCCAGGTCATTTCTTCAATAGCATGGTTTCTCCACAAAACCTTAACTTGTGGTATAACTTTGGTGCGTAGGACATGCTCTTTCCTATCCAAGATCTTAACAGTATTTCTTAGACGTTAAATCTTGGCTATCTAAATGCGGTTCTAACTTAATAATATGGTTCGAGTCTTTCACATATTTACGAAGCATGGATATGTGAAAAACATTATGAACACGAGACATACTTGGAGGTAATGCGAGTTTATAGGCCACATTTCCAATTCGGTCAAGAATCTCAAATGGACCAACAAATTATGGATTGAGCTTTCCTCTCTTTCCAAATCTTGTAACTCCCTTCCAAATGGACCATAGCTTTTTGCAAACTAACCCAAAATCGTGAAATGAATCTTGGGTCTCGATCAGAAACAATGGATACCGGCATACCATGCAGTCTTACAATCTCGTTTATATACATACGAGTAAGATGTTCAAGTGTATAAGTTTCTCGTATCGGTAAGAAATGAGCAGACTTGGCCAATCTATCAACATTGACCCAAATCGCATCTATGCCTTGAGAAACCTTAGGAAAACCGGTAACTAAATCCATAGTAATGTGTTCCCACTTCCATTTCAGAATCTCAAGTGGTTGTAATGGACCCTTTGGCACTTGATGCTCTGCCTTTACACTTTGACAAGTTAAACACCTCGAGATAAACTCCGCGATCTCTCTCTTCATATTGTTCCACCAAAATGTATGTCGAATATCATGATACATTTTGGTACTCCCAAGATGGATTGCAAACGGGGTGTTGTGTGCCTCCATCATGATTATATGCTTCAAGTCAGAATCGTTAGGAACACAAAGTCTGGAGTTGAATCTAAGTATTCCTTCTTCATCGATTCTCGCTTATGGAATAGCTCCTTCTTGCACTTTCTTCTTCATACGTATCAGCTCCAGGTACGTAGCTTGAGCAGCTTTAACTTTATCGATTAAAGTCGGTTCTACTCATATATTCACCATCATCATGTGGGTCCCTGGAGTCTTTAATTCTACCTCCAACCTTTTTAAGTCATACAGAATGGGCCTTTGCATTGACAATATCGCACTCAGATCAGATATGATCTTTCGATAAACGCGCCTCATTACGTTCGCTTTTCTAGGATGATATTGAATAGTGTGATCGTAATCTTTTAATAGTTCAAGCCAACGTCGTTGCTGCATGTTGAATTCTTTTTGGGTGAAGAAATATTTGAGGCTTTTATGGTTCGTATAAATCTCCACTTTCTCCCCATACAAGTAGTGTCTCCAAATTTTCAACGTGACTACGACTGCTGCCAACTCTAGATCATGAGTAGGATAATTCCTCTCATATTCTTTGAGTTGTCGTGAGGCATAGGCTATGACTTTCCCATGTTGCATGAGAACACATCCTAACCCTTTACCTGAAGCATCGCTGTATATAACAAATCCATCCATACTAGATGGTATTTCCAGAACAGGTGCTGAAATGAGTCTCCTCTTGAGCTATTGGAAACTCTTCTCGCATTCCTCGCTCCATACGAATTTTGTATCTTTTTTAGTCAGTTGAGTTAACGGAGTAGCTATTCGAGAAAATCCTTCCACGAATCTCCGATAATAACCAGCTAAGCCCAGAAAGCTATGCACTTCGGTCACCAACTTTGGTTGCTCCCAACTTTGTCTTCGCTTCAATCTTTGGCAAGGTCAATAGATACTCCATGTTTTGACACCACGTGCCCAAGGAATGCTACTTCCTCAAGCCGAACTCACATTTCTTGACTTGGCATAAAGCTTGTTTTCACGAAGCCTTTCAAGTATCAGCTTCAAATGGTGCTCATGATCTTCACGGCTTTTGGAATAGATGAGGATGTCATCAATAAAGACAACAACAAACTGATCCAAATATTCCTTGAATACACGGTTCATCATATCCATGAAAGCAACAGGAGTATTAGTCAATCCAAAAGACATGACTAAGAATTCATAATGCCCGTACCGAGTTCTGAAGGTAGTCTTTGGAATATCCTCAGTTTTAATCTTTAGTTGATGATATCCAGAACGAAGATCGATTTTTGAAAAGAATTGTGCTCCTTGCAACTGGTCGAACAGGTCATCAATGCGAGGTAGCGGTTACCTATTCTTGATGGTGACATGGTTCAATTTTCGGTAGTCAATACAAAGTCACATACTCCCGTCTTTCTTCTTTACGAATAAAACAGGAGCACCCCAAGGAGATGTACTAGGACGAATGAAACCGATGTCTAATAACTCCTGTAGTTGGACTTTTAACTCTCGAAGTTCAATAGGAGCCATTCGATATGGGGTTTTAGAAATGGGTTTTGTACCCGGTTCGAGGTCAATAAAGAATTCAACATCACGTTCTGGGGGTAGACCAGGAAGTTCTTCAGGAAATACATCAGGAAATTCTCTAACAACATAAATATTATTCAAATCTGACTTGTCTTTGTTCAAATCCATAACATGGGCTAAGAAAGCTTGACATCCATTTTTCAATAAACGTATAGCTTAATGGCTTGATATGATAGTGACTGATTTTAGTGGTTTAGTTGTTTGAATTCGTATGACATGTTGGTTAGGAATATGAAAACTAACAACCTTACGAAACAATCAATTTTGGCATAATGAGTGGTTAAATGAGTGGTTAACCAATCAATTCCTAAAATCACATCAAAAGCAAGTATCTTTAAAGAGATAAGATCAACATGTAATGTGATAGTGCCAACTTGGATTAAGCAAGATTTATAAACAGTGGATAAAATGAAAGTTTCACCCAACAGAGTCTCCACTGATAAATCAAAGTCTAATTTCTCCGGAGTCAAGTTTAAACGTTGAGCACAAGCAGGAGAGATAAAAGAATGGGTAGAAGCGGTATCTAGTAAGGTATAAACTTTGCCAGAGTTCAAGATTAGCTTACCCGTAATCACCTCGTTCGGGTTCCTCGCGTTTTGGCCTGTCACGACAAATGCTCTTCCAGGAAGCGCTGATTTTGACTTATTCGGGACAGCCCTTGGAGTCACCATCCCGTTGAACTTAGTTTTGCTGAGAAAAATCCCAAGCTATGTGGCCTTCCTTTCTCTGCTTGTAACATACCTTGGATTGTTGTGGGATGGTTTAATGATATGTCCCTCTTTCCGTATTTATAACATCTAACTGGCGGTCGTTCTCCTCCCTAGAATTTGTTGTTGGTCTTTCTTCTTTGTTCTTTGATGTCTTCCCGTCATTTTTGAATCTCCTCTTTCTGAAATTTCCACTTGACTCACCTCTGCTATTATCATGGCCACGATGACCACCTGAGTGGTTGCCGCCTTTGTTCGTATTTTTTCCTCCTTGTTGGTTATCATCGCTCTGACGACTGCTGTCACTAGTATGACCCTGGTTGTGGTCCCTCGGTTGCACATACTCATTATCTCGCTCTAATAATTGAGCCCTGTTTACAACATCTGCATATAAAGAAAATTTATGAGATATAAGATATTGCCGAATCTCGGGCTTTAGACCTCTCAGAAACATCCTCGTCATTCGTTCCTCATTTTCGACCAAATGAGGTGCAAACCTGGATAACTCTGCAAACTTCACCTCGTACTGGGACACCGTCATGTTATTTTGTTCCAGTCTGATAAACTCTACCTACTTCATATGACGAATACTTTCAGGAAAGTACTTGTCATTGAAAAGTTTCTGAAACGTTTCCCAAGACATGTTGAGTGCGATGAAGTTCGGTACGCTTCACGACTCCCACCGATAGTCGCCTCACCATGAACATAAAGGTGGCGAATGGAACCTTTTGTTCCTCCATGCATCCCAAGACATCGAATATCTTGGTAATTTGCTTGACCCATATTTCCGCCTTGATCGGATCCGGCTTTCCAATAAATTTTGGTGGTCCCAACTCCTTGAACTGCTTGGCTGTGACAGACCGCACGTTGGTATCACTTCCACACGTATTTTGTACACGAGTCTCCCTCGTCTGATTTTGCATGAACTGCAAAAAGCTCCTGAACATTCCATCATTCATCGTTTGCTCGGTAGTGTTGTTTACAGAAGGATTATTGCCTTCCTGTTGCACGTTCTCCTGGTTTGTAACTAAAGGTTATTCCACAGTCTCATACACTCCATTATTAACGTTCTCAGCAGCCATTCTTAAATACTACCATAAAACAAGGGTTAATTAAATAAATTAACATATCACATAATATCCCTATATTATGACTGACCAAAAAATAAGCTTAGATAGGACACACTAGTGAAGGATTTACTCATCTCTCCCCTCCTAGTTCTATTCCCCGATCTCCGCTAGAGACCATATCCCTAAGCTTTGATACTAATCGTGGACGCCTCAAAATAGGTATACAACACCCATTCGAGTGCCAAATACATGGTACAGAAAGTAAACTACAACTTCAATAATACAATTGTCGTGCAAATACAACAACACATTACTGTGAGTTTAAATACAAATATTATCTTCTAGACAATATCCACACTCAAATAAGTCCTCATTACAATTATTCAAACACTAATTTACAGAAATAGTGAGTACTGCTAAAACATCTTTCTAGAATTATCACTGCATACCCCGACTAGATCCTGCTATGTTCTCACCTCCTGAGAAGAAAAATGGAACAAAAAGGAAAAGGGTGAGCTCAACTAGCCTAGTAAAGAATATTATGACTAAGATAATATACAACAAATTATCATTAGTCTTCAACAGGGAAAAATCTGATAAAATATAATAGACAACAAGTTTTAGATCAACAACTGCAACGAAAATAGCAATCCATTAGAAGAGTCAAGTAGAGAAGGAATTCCACTATCTTCTAAGATTTAAAAGTCCATCATCAATATTTTATCCCTGTAACATCAATCAATATACATCTTGAATCAAATATTCATCTTTGCACTACAGGCCAAATATATTCATTTGTATCACCAGTTAGTCATGTTCATCTCAACACCTGTTCATCTTTGAACTACGGGCCAAAGATATTCATCAGTTAATCATTTATCTTTGCACTACAGGCCAAAGATATTTAGTAATATCGTCATTTAGGACTGAGGATGATGAAAAATATTTTAAAGAAAACGAATCCAGTGAGACAGAAGGACAAGTAGTAGGGATTCGTATAACAGTTTATCCAAGATCAATAATACTCCATAATAACCAATTTTGAAGCAAAATTCAAGAATAAAGATCAAAACATGGATACAATCAAAGATAGTAACCATAATAGACATCTTGGACAAAAAGAAGAAAATTTCATTTTTGGTGAATAGTGTCGTATTCGTGAATAGTGTCGTATACGTGAATAGTGCCGTATACGTGAATAGTAACCCCAACACAAAAAGTTCCAAATTTGATAAAAAGTTCAGATCAATACTTCGACATAATGATATTGAAGAAATAATATCATATATAAAGAAAATAACATTCCTTACCTCAAAATAACCGTACTTCTGACTGAATTTCGGATATAGTGTTGACAGAAACTTGTACTGAAAAATATAAACTCACAAAGTATCTAAATACTCACAAAATACGCTCGATAATATAGAGAGAGAAAGAGAGAAAGCTTATGTTTCTGGTGTGAATTTCAATTCTAACTTAGCCCTCTATTTATAGGAAGGTGTTAGCACGCCAAAGCAGACTTGACCTGCAACCTGATGGCTTTACCTGCTACTATTTCCACCCACCACATTTGAAATAAAATTCAGCACATTTCTTCACCAACCACAAGTGGGGCCCACTCAATTCTAGAATTTTCCACCAAAATCATTTATAAACCTAATTTCCGAATCAGTCACCTCTTAAAATTCATAACAAATCATACGTTCATTTTTAACGGTTCAAAATTTGTGGATATATACTCAACTTATATATGTATAACATATCTAAAAATCACAACGATCCAACGGTCGGATTAAAAATTATAACTCACGCAATATATGACAAAACACTGGTTTAATTTTTAATACCTCCATTCCGACAAAAATACTGATAAAACACCTCAACATTAACTACTTCATTTTTAATCACAATAAATATATCCAACATTTATTTCCACATAAAATACATATTTCCTTATCATATGAATCAATAATTAATTATTCACAAATAATATTCTGTAATCACATTTATGACAACCGGTAGCCGCTCCTCAGAAAGAGGGGGCTTCAATAAGAATTTCTCCATATTGGCGCCGCAATTAGGTGACCAAACCTCTCCTCGATGAGAACTTTCTAGACATTGCCAATAATTCTATCTAATAATATTATTCAAATAATATGAATTATTGATCCGATAATGGGAAATATTGTCAAAGTGACAATTATTGAAACAACAATAATATAAAATATCAACGCAAAGCAATTATTGAATCAATAAAATAAAATATTGAGCGGTAACTCATCAGTAATAATTATTGAGTAGTGCCTTCTTATGTAAGGATCAATAATTCATCAAATCATGTGCATCCAATGCAGACATTGTATTTTAAACCCGGGTATTCCAACAAAGGTTGTTAAAGAAACTACGCCCATTATTTATAAAAACTCAAACTTGTTGTTTTCTTCATCCGACAGTTATTCTGTTATGGGTCCCACAAATGACTGCGCCGTCGTACGAATATTCCCCGACAACAAGAATATTCCATGACCAAACGAATATTCACCGACAACAATGATTATTTTATAACCACTTGCATATTTTGCAAAATTTGCACATTTCACCCATAACCAGATAATTATATCAAATGAATACCTTATTATTCACAATAATAATTAGAAGAAATTCGATTTTATTTATAATAAGTTGGGGTCTTACACAACCCCCTAGGCATTAACCTATGGGATGTAAGCATTGCTCCCCATAGAAGTATAAATGGAATTCCTCAGAGTGTTGATAGACGCTCAGCTAGATGAAGATCAATGGGTACAAGACAGGTATCACAAATTGTCTCTAATAGATGAAAGGCGAACCGCGACTATCTTCCATGGTCAGTTATATCAACAAACGATAGCCAGATCCTATAACAAAAAAGTCCGGCTACGGCAATTTAAACAACATGACTTGGTTTTGAAGAAGATCATTGACAACCAAGATCAATCTAACGGAAAATTTGCTCCTAACTGGGAAGGCTCGTTTGTTGTCAAGGAAGTATTGACAGGAGGCACTCTCAGATTGCAAGAAATGGACGGCGATGAATTTCCACAACTCATCAACTCGGACACCATGAAACGGTACTATGTCTGAAGTTACCGTCAAGCAAACATCCTGGTGTTGGACCATCAGATCACCAGTCATTTCGGTTCTTTAACCCTCTTACCACATACAACTCTTCCACGCTTTGCCCCTTAGGAAAACAAACTTTTCAAGCCAGCAGCCTGGCTTCTCTGAGATCCTACGACTTAGGTCATCCCACTATGGATTGAACCTCTCGTGTTTGCAGTTTGGCTACCCATACACGGGATCAAACTTCTCATACCTGCAGTTTATCCTCAACTTAGGATTAAACTTTCTCCTCCCCGCAATCTGACCTGCATATGGGATCACGCTTTTCCACTCGCCTTGAGGGGAGAACTACGTCGACCTGATCTCCTCTTCAATAGGAGTACGTAGGCAACCATTTCATATGGCCTGGTCATAATAAAACAAAAATAACAAAAACATTTCCACCCTTTTCCTTACAAAAACAAAAATAACAAAAACATTCCTACACCATTTCTGCCACATACAACGTTGAACCTCTTACACCAGGTTTGAACTACGCAGACCTGATCTCCTCAATAGAGATACGTGGCGGACCATTCATGGTGCGGTCTCACCCCCTACCAAAACATAAAAACTTGTCAACTGGTACTGGGATCATCCTTCAATCCACTACATTTCATTGGCTTCAGGCCAAAGGGATGGAATTACCTGAACTTCTCCCAAATAGGAGATTCGACGATCATTTAAGCTGTGGTTATACCTTGAAGAGCAACACCAATCCATAAGAGATGGAATTAACTAGGCTTCTCCTAAATAGAAATATTAGCAACCATCTGTGGTGTGGTCAATCTCAGAGAGGAAAGCCACACTCCTCTCCACATTTCCATACAGAAACCAGTCCCAAGTCACCAAAGATGGTAGGGATACACACAGATCAATTATCCATTTTGAACTGTCCAGAGACATCTCAATGTCCATCCCTCATGGAGGAATTCAGAATACATTAAGATCACAAGCCCTGAAGCAGCATGCAAAATATCAAGCAAGTAGCAAAGCATATCTAAAAGGGAAGTGATCAAAAATATATTTCCCTGCCATATATATAATGCTGTTTGATTTTCACCATGTAAACTGTACATGATAAAATGGCTAAACTAGTCTGTGCAGGAAAGTACAAGCCCATCTACAAGTCAAGGTATATGCGAGCTAATAAGCCCAACATGGCATCCCTCTTAGAAGAAGGAGGTGAAGTTGTGGTCTCATGTACGGGAATATCCACACGACCCAACAGATCTGCAGTCATCTGCATGGTGACCATATGCTCATCGATGTAAGTGATCATCTCTGCAATCATGCCAGTGGTAAGGGACCTCACTGCAGTACTATCTGTGACGGCTACATCCCGGGCAGACATGGCACTATCCCGCTCAACTATCACTACATCTCTGGCTGATCTGGCCTCATCCCGCTTAACCACAGTGGCGTCTCTACAAGTTAATGCCTCGTCTCTCTCTAACAGTGTCGCGTCTCTCCCATCAAGGGCAGTCAACATCAAGACTCTAACCTGGTCTCTCTCTAAAGTTATCAGGTGAAGACTCTGCTCAAAGTACTGTGCTGAATGCTAAATCACAACAGTACTAGTACTGGGAGAATCCAAGGGAAATGATGGCAACCCATCAACTGGCTCCTCCTCGATGTAGGAATTAATGTCCTCCATAGGCTCTACATCATCTATCTCACTATCCGGTACTATGGATACTACCGCAGCTGATAAAATCTTTATCTCCATCCATGCGGAATACTCTTTAGAACAACTTGGATGGCTCATAGAAAACGTAGCTATCTCACGCTGATCCCAAAAAGCATACACACGGGATCGGTCCTCTGCTGAAAGATAGTGAGAAGCTGAACGTTGACCTAACGCCCCCTCGAAAGGATGAAAGTCCTGAAATTGGTCAAACTATGACATCACGGCCAGTAGGTGGTAGGTAATCATGCCTCTCAAGCCAGCCAGAGGGAGATAGTCCATGCCCGGAGCATGAGTAATAAAGTTGTATGGTGAGCTAAGCCCCGAGCACGACAATATGCTAAACGGATCCCTGATATCCGCCAAGAACATAGACCAAGACATAGCATCTGTACACTCCGATGGCTGAAATGAGTATGACATGGCTATATCAATGGTGAAACAATATCCATGTCGTCTAAAGGTACCAATCGGTCTCAAGTGTGACATAAACCACACGTATAGCATGACCGAGCTGCCCATGAACACTCATGTCGGATAAGTGTAATAATATGTAGCTGACCTCAGAGTCTCTGCTATAATCATCAGTATAATGCTACGACCCTCCCTGAGAGCTCTCACTGCCATGATGACTCCAATGTCTATCTCATCCATGTACCATGGTATTTAGACATACAATAGTACGCACAATAGCAGTACATCAACCCTGGTTAGACGCCAATGATCCTCCGATGCGGTGAAATCCCTAGAATGTCGTGTATAACTATCCTCAGAGCCAAATCTGTCAAATAGAAAATGCTAGAATATCACGTGGCCAGATGTATGCTCATCCTGTACCACCCTACTCCTCAATCCAGTGAGAGTAATGAACTGTCGACTCATGTCCCCCAAAGCCATATGTACGCAAGGTCTATCTAGTGGAAGCATCGTCAATCGTGCATACTCCTCCAGAGTGGGAGACAACTCTTGGGTCCCAAATCGGAAAACCTGCCTCTCCAATACCCAATGCTCCAGCATGCCATCCACGAATCATGTAGGAACCTGAAACATCAACAGGGTCGTAGTATGCTGCAACAAATGATCTACGGTCACCTTGTCTGATGGTGACATGCTATCATACCACGATCGCATACCCGATGCCACCATTGATGATGGGGTATGATCAATACGACTAACTATCGAAGAAGACATCTGTACGGGCCGTGTCATAAGACCATCAAGGGGTCAATGCTAAATATCTTTGGACATACATACATATACATAACATGATACATGCACTACAGATAATTGATGAGAATATGATATAGGGAATGAAAAAACTATGGATACATTCCTAAGTATATCAACATCTAATACATCATCTCTGTACAGCTAAAAATACAGGAAATGGGGCACAGACGCCCTACTACTAACAGAGGCCTATCAAAAGATATAGCGAGAATGGGGCACATCCACCCAATAGCTAACAAAGGCCTATCAAAAGATATAATGAGAATACACATCAGAAGAAGACAATGGTGTCAATGTCTACATCATCAATCCTGTCCACCTGATGTAACTCCTCCTGAGTCACTGGATTTCTATCAACAGGGATGTCAGGCCTTTATAGAGGAGGATCTGAGCCGGCAAAACCAAATGGGTAATCTGAGGGGCCAACGCCTAAGCTGGAAGGATCAAACGAATCTGCCTCTGTCGGATCTCTGCCCAAATGCCGGATAAAGAAATGTGCCTGGTCTAGTCGTTGGGTCAAACTATCAATCTGTGTCACATGAGTTGGATCTCAGACACAGACTATCCAATCCGTCATCATTACAGATCTTGGAACCATATCCCCCATGAAATGGGTGGCGCAGGACTAGGATCCAATAGTACGAGGTAACCACCAACGCTGGAATATCTCCTGAGTGCAAGGACCCTCTGATAATATAAAGCTGTCAACTCCCAACAATGGAATATCTGTTATGGGTGACTGTGATACAGGCCAATGATACCTGGCAAGAGGCAAGATCGGCATGCGAATCTCCCCTATGGTGCTCCTAATAGCACGCTCTCCTAAGTAGAGCTCTCATCCTCCATCGGTAAAGAGAAGAACTCTCCGGGTGGAGATCACATACTCGACGCCAGTCGGGTACCCATCCTCAAAACCGATGGCCAAATGTTCCCCAGGATAGGGAATCCATTTGATGATATCAGCTGTCAACAACTCCAGCTGCATGCAGCAGTGAGTGAAACCCTCAACTATAGGGACCTCCGCCAATATGGAATAATGCCATCGTCGTCCTCGTGAATAGGTATCTAAACCTAACACACTCACAGGATGCAAGCATGGGAGCCTCTCATAGGCCCAAAACTGCCAACATAATTTCAAAACAGATGCGGTCAGTAAATACTCTTAACCTATAAATGGGAAATGACAAGAGAAATAATCACCAGCAGAAACGAGTAAAATCCTAGCCAAGCCACAATCAAACCCTGTCAGCGCATACGCATGCCCCGGAGGAAATAGGCAAAGGTATATGAACCCCAATCATACTCTCCAATACGATCCACATGATGAGTGGCGTTGATCAAAGCGAACGACACCGTAGAAGAGTTATCTGCTATGAAGCAACCCCTAATGATCATCAGGAACAATCGCTAAAGAATGCAATCTCAGACTCTGACATCATTAGGCATAGGCTCACTAAAAAGCCCATTCATAGCATCTACGCTCAAAGGACCTGCACGGACAGTCCTTCCCTTGAGCGCCTTTGCCAGAACTCCTAAAAGGATCTGATGGCAGTAGGGGTAATATTCGTCATGCAAGGCACTGGTGCCCCTCCAAACTCCATACCTGTGATAAACCACCAATCCATCGGCATCATCATCACCTCACAGTCTAACAAATAGAATGACTGAGTCAGATGAAACCATTGCTCAGACAATGCCCTGAAGTAACCCCAAGGACAACGACGGGGAAGGATGGAGAAGAATGCCCCGAATCCCCAATCATGCACTACCGCTCTGTAATCAGGATGAAGAGCCTGATACATGGAGTGTATGCTAAACCAATTCCCTCGAGGCAGTGTGAAGCCGTGAACCTGCATGAAATGCAGATTAACATCAAAATCCTTTACTCCTAGCCAATAAGAAAGAAGGAAGATCAAGATATAACGTCATACCTCGTTAGCATGCAAGTACATCGAGGGATGTCTGCTCAAATCACCCAGAAGCTCTGGGTTTGCCACCTAAATACTCGGGAGCTCCCTACAGGGAACATGTGCAGCAGGAGCGGGGTCCTCAATCGGAATATCCTCATCCTCGTCCTCGACGTCTGGCACATCAGCCCGGAGTGGACGTATCACTGCCTCCACTAATCGACGAGGCTTTATAACAGAACGGGGTTGAGGCACTTCAGAAGCCCTCTTCCGTACACCAGAAGTGGTCTTACAGGAACTACACGGCTGATCCGGATCCATAATATCTGGACAACAAGTCTCCAAATCACCTCAGAAAGGGTGTGGTATTTCTTGACTTGGAGCTTTTTAAAATGCATTTTATGACTACATACATGCGTGCATTAATTTAACATACATCTACAGTATAGTTAAAAATGCATGACTAATTAAATGCCTACATTTTGAAAATTTTTGCCATAGTTGCCTTTGTAAATCAGACTATCCACATACACATAGGCATGACTAGGTGGCCATTCAGTAGCACACCTGCCCCAAAGTCATATACATAATATATGCATTAAAAATCAAAAACATCAATCCATAAGGTTAACCTCAATAGCAGGAGTACTTTGCCTTTTACCTTTTGCTTATTTGTCCTCAAATAGGATAAGAAATAGCAGAAAAAGGTGCCAATTTGACTGTCTCAAAAGTTAAAATTTTTTACATCATTATGTTCAGCATGGTTTAATACTAACATTTACTATGTTGAATATTTTTTATCAAGTCATTTAAGCATACATAATCACTACTATGTGTTTAGATGCATTTCATACGATAAAAACTGGAAAAAATACATGCATACGTTACCAAGATAGTGCAGAACACTTGTACGGTGACAGAATTAAAATCGCCCAATCTCAGCAAATCTGAAGGAGAGCTATCAGATTTTTCTTCGCGACACAAGTTGAAAGTGACTTCTGAGACCAACCTGTAGGATATTAATATCCACGGTGAGGTCGCAGTCCATCTCTGCGATTTTAAGTGTGTACCTGCGCGGCACTTTATGTGGGCCCCATCCCTCTGGCTCGGTCCAGTTCGAGTTGCAAAGGAGTTCTTACATACTGAAAAGGTTAAATTGGGACTAAAAATGCTACGCGATTGAGGAAAACAGCATGCAATCCTGGCCTTCTCAGATGGAACTTTGAGTCTGTACATCACTAATTGGTAGTCGCCCAAACACGAGGTATACCATGCCAATGATCTCATTTGTTACAAATCACATTCGGTAATACCTTGTACAGGTCCAATGCCGCCAATTCCTGGTCACTACCCAAAAGATCAACGTGATCCTCGGTGGGGGTTACAACATGGAACCCCGGCGGGGGTTACAACGCGTGTTCATCTTTTGACAAACACATCAAAGAAGGTCAAGCAGCCTTGACATCATTATAACAATTGGATGTAAATCCAATAGAATATCGGAACCCATCCGATGACCAGCCGCTGCCATACACATCAGCGAGGGTACAAACGTATTCCCCGACGGGGGTTGCAATATACTCCCTGGCGGGGGTCACCACGCATTGTCTTCCATTGATGTACGTATCAATGAAGGTCAAGCAGCCTTGACGTTATTTCAGCCGATAGCAAGTAAACCCATTGATGCATCGAAGGATATTCGATGATTTAATCCGTTGGTATTCATAAGTCCCTTGTAGATCCCCGGCAGGACGAAACATAAATAAAGCTGTACAAAGCGATCAACTGCCACGAAATGAACTCCAAGCAGGACGAAACATAAATAAAGCTGTAAAAGAGATCAACCACCATGAAGTAAACTCCAGGTGGGACGAAAATGTATATTATATAGCGTTACTTCATCCTGCCTGGAGTTTCCTCCGTGGCGATTGATAGCTTTTACAGCTTTATTTACATTTCTGGTCCCCCGTGGAGGTGCTTCGTGGTTGGTGATCATGTCTTTATATATATACTCACAGCTTTTATATATATACCTGCTTACTGCTTTCATACAAATTGCAGTATCATGTGCGCCTAGAAATCATATGATCACAGATTCAGCCTATTGGATCTAGATTCGGTTCCCGTGATGGACATTTTCAGCTATAAGTAGCTTGTAAATTATTCTGCGGTGTCTGACTTTCCTCAGATGGTTTTCATACCCACGAGGAAGTCGGTATTATTTTGTACATTATTTTCTTACAGATGCTTCGCATCTCGAAAATAAAATCAATCAAGCCGAACACTTAATAAAATGGAAGTGTAAAAGGTCTCAATTATTATTGAGCATTAGGGTTTGAAAAACCTCTTTTACAAAACCTCACTGCCATATCTTGCTAAAAACTGAATCTTTACATAAATTCAATCCCTGTGTATATAGGTGCGAACGAGGCCTCGCACTACTTCCAAATAACAGCACATTGACTCACACACACATTTAGATAACAGTTTCTTGAAAAGAGGCGGTCACCGTGGTAACACGGATATCGGGGGGTGCCTAACACCTTCCCTCCGCATAATCAAGTCCCCGGACCCTATTGAATCTTGGTTTCACTGACCTATTTAGCAGTGTCACATCACTGGGTCAATGTGCAAACCTTTTCTCGGTTGTGTTGGTACAATCATTTCAAAAACCAACTGGCGACTCTTAACAGTCCATCGTTGACATTATACATGTCGGACCTTTTTCACTTATTTTTTCAAACAAATCTCACCTAAAATGAGAATACCAAAGAACAAGTAACGAAAAGGGACAACTAAAAATCCGGCGTCGACACTTTTTAAATGATTTTTAAATTAATAAAACCATTTTAAAACTATTTATTTAATATAACTATTAAATAATTCTCATATCCTTATTATTAAGTTATTATCATTAATATTAAATTATTAATGAAATTATCCTTTAAATATTAAAAGTTATATTTTATAACTTAAAATATTTTTAAACACTTTATTTTTATTTAAAATGATTTTTATAATATTAAAATCATTTTTAAACTAATTTATTAAATATAATTATTGAATAATTTTAATATCATTAATATTAAATAATTAATGAAACTTATCTTAAAATATTAAAAGTTATGTTTTATAACTTTAAATATTATTAAATACCTTATTATTATTTAAAATGATTTTTAATTAATTTATTTAATGCATTCATTAAATAATTTAAATATCAATAATATTCAAATAAATATTAATATTTATGAAAAATATTTCAAATTATTAAAAGTTAATTTCTATAACATAAAATAATTTTTATAATTTTCAGAAGTTATTTTCTATTTTTAAATAATTTTTAGAAAATAAATTAATTAAAATTAATAAAACTGTCGCTATAGGTCTTTAGCAACAGAAAGTGTAGTCTAATGTGTTCTTGAGCCTTCAAAGTCAGTTTTTGAGTTAGGTAGTTTGACCATTGATAAATTCCAATCTGTGAGGTTTCTGGGCAGGCTAAAACATTTTTCTTGTAGTACTAGTGTAACAATACATGATAAAAACAACTAACAAGGTCATAGAACATCACAATTGAAAGTTATAAGCCAGCAAACTAACTGTCAGGCGTTTTCATCGTGTTTCTGGGCTGCCCAGAAAATCTGGTCATGGCCGGTCAACGCTTTTCATAGCCTTATATTATGAAATCTGTTCATTGTAAAGGTCTTCTAGACGTCAGCTGTTCTCCTGAATTCTGGTGGTCCTACTGCCTTGAAGTCTTTAAAATTTGCCAAACGATTGTCTAGTTGGTTCCCTGCGGCTGGTATTCCTTGCTGCATAGCCTGAGCTACTATGTTCGCAATGTTTTGCATTAGGTCTTACTGTTGTCCCTCAACGTTGTTGACAGATTCTTCTGCCATTTGATTTCGTGTTCGACGTCTTGGCGGCATTATCTGATTACATAAAATCATAAATTTAACTTACATTCTAAACCTTATTGTATAATTTTAACATGTAACACGATGTTTTATACAACTTATTCCATTAATGAAATATAGATTCGTATTCATCAATTCAAAGTACCTTATATAACATAACACATATTGCTATCCCATTGTGACCACAAAAGTCAGGAATTACTGTAATAACTTATATAAAAGTTTGAGAATATTACATTACACTCGTACATTATCAAACATACATAATCAACTACTAATCCTACTTATTTCCTAAGTCACGGTCTTTCATCTTTCGTTTCCCCTTCTTGCTCGGAGCTGTGCACGATTTGTTGCTTATGGCTCCCATTTGATTAATTTGGATTTTAAGCTTATCTTATTCTTCCATAGTTTCCATTAACACCTTTCTCAATTGATTATTTAGTAGCTTTTCTATTTCCCACAACTTTTCTAAAGAAGAAACCTTGTTCTTCAGATTCTATACTTCCGTTGAGGCTTGATCAACTTCAACTTTAGTCTCTGAATCACTATCTATCAGTTCTACTGTTTCTGGATTTGGTATTACATTTTCCAATACCACCACCTCATCAAGGTTGTCTGCACTATGAGCCTCTATTTCAGCTTTTGGCTTTGATATCGGATCCTTGTTTACAATCAGAGGGTATCCTAATTCTTTTCCACCCGACATCTACACACAACTTATCCTGATTAGTAAATAGTATATACACACAGCAAATAATAGTTTTATAAAAGTTATCTTTTATTTTGTTTAGCGATGAATTTATTCAATTCATCTCCTTTTAAACTCTATATGAGTTACTTATATTTTCAACGTTTCTCTTTATTCTAAGGTTATAGCCTAAGGTCTTATCCCACCTAAGATTTCTAACCCTAAAGCTTTGATTCTAACCTGTGATGCCCCCAAATTCAGGTACTTGAAACCCGAACTCGGTGCTTCACAAAACCATTTCTATGAGCGGAATAATACTAATAATAATAACAATAATATAAATATCAAACTTAATTTACATATGTCAAAGTCTAAATCCCAGGTACACGACCTTTAAACATTCATCACATCATAGATAATAAATATCACTGTCTTAATAAACTTTAACTATTACATAGAATATTATAAAACTCATTCAATGCGACTTTCATTTCCCGTGTTCTTCGCCGGACCTTCCGGTTGATCATACTTAATGAAAACATTTAAATTTAAAGCAAGAATGAGCATTTGATCGCTTGATAAGTAATAACAACAATAGATATTAGTTGAAAGAATTAAATGTTTTCTTTGAATGACACTTCTACAACGAATCAACCTTGGTTGTGAAGTAAAATTTGAACCAATAATAACAACATATCACTTCTATATAAAATTTTTGAAACTACGATCGACTATAATCGGAGATCACCAATGACTATGAACATTGTTTTCTATTTTTGAAAAGGTTAAACAGAACTTCATCTGTAAATCGTCATAACTTACAGGCACGGGGGGGGGGGTGATCATCCCGTTATGCCCTGTATTGATGAATACTACATGCAAGAACGATATTATCGTTCATCTTATCCACCTTAGGTGCACAAAAGTTTTCCCATGTATGGGATGTTCATACTTAGTCGGGAATATGAACCAAAATAATCTGATTGGATATAATAAAGTTCTATCTTGCTCAACAATATTTTTAAATTTATGTCTAGCCCAATCAAACAGCTTAGACGGCTTTTAAGTCAACGTATACATACTCGAAACCAATGAGTATGTATCAACATATGATTAATTACAATGATTATCCAAGTGAGGACACTTGTCTAACCCTATATAGGAATTAACAAACAGAATAAATATCTGAATTATATAATAATTCAATGATCAGATAATGTAAGAACTTGTATGAATACAAAGATTGGATACATAATCAATAACAATAGAGTTAATAATCTGGCATAACGATAATACAATTCTGAAACTTTCTTACTCATGTCCATTGCATAAAGTAAATGCAAAGTTAGGATACTTGCCTGAGCTGGTGCTTACAATAACGCAACTTAGATTAATCTTTTATATCGAAACCTATCATTAATAAGATCATTCGTTCGATTAGAATAATGTATCATAACACATAAGATCGCTATTTGCATCAAAGACATAACCTAATCACATTGTCACATATTTTAACAGTCATTGGTTCACAAACAAACACTTATCGTGTCCAATTATATAAGTCTAGATCAATTTTTGAAATATTTGATTGTGCAAGCGGCTTTTATCGTAATTATCGAGTCTAAAACTCTATTCAGTAATTCAATAACTGTAAATATTAGTCATATTATTTTTAAGTGACTTATATTAATTTTTAATTAATTATTATAATTTATCATGATTTTTCAAATATCGAAATTATTATTAAATAATTTAAATATTAAATAATTCTATTATCATTAATATTTAATTAATATTACATTATTAATGAAACTATTGCCAAAATATTAAAATTATTTATAAGAACTTAAAATATTTTTAAAGTATTAATATTACCCTTAAATGATTTTTAAAACATTTAAAATCATTTTTAAATAATTACCATTAATATTTAAATATTAATTTATTATTTATCTAAATATTAAAAGTCATTAATTATAACTTGAGATATTTTTAATTCCTTTATATCCTTTTAAATGATTTTTAAATTAATAAAACTATTTTTAAACTATTTATTTAATATAACTATTAAATAATTCTCATATCCTTATTATTAAGTTATTATCATTAATATTACATTATTAATGAAATTATCCTTTAAATATTAAAAGTTATATTTTATAACTTAAAATATTTTTAAACACTTTATTCTTATTTAAAATGATTTTTATAATATTAAAATCATTTTTTAAATCTAATTTATTAAATATAATTATTAAATAATTTTAATATCATTAATATTAAATAATTAATGAAACTTATCTTAAAATATTAAAAGTTATGTTTTATAACTTAAAATATTATTAAATACCTTATTATTATTTAAAATGATTTTAATATAATAAAATGATTTTTAATTAATTTATTTAATGCATTCATTAAATAACTTAAATATCAATAATATTCAAATAAATATTAATATTTATTTGAAAAATATTTCAAATTATTAAAAGTTAATTTATATAACTTAAAATAATTTTTATAATTTTCAGAAGTTATTTTCTATTTTTAAATAATTTTTAGAAAATAAATTAAGTAAAATTAATAAAACTGTCGCTATAGGTCTTTAACGACAAAAAGTGTAGTCTAATGTGTTCTTGAGCCTTCAAAGTCAGTTTTCGAGTTGGGTAGTTTGACCATTGATAAATTCTAATCTATGAGGTTTCTGGGCAAGCTAAAACATTTTTATTGTAGTACTAGTGTAACAATACATAATAAAACAACTAACAAGGTCATTAAACATCACAATCGAAAGTTATAAGCCAGCAAACTAACTATCAGACGTGTTCATCGTGTTTCTAGGCTGCCCAGAAAATCTGGTCATTGCCGGTCAACGCTTTTCATAGCCTTATATTATGAAATCTGTTCATTGTAAAGGTGTTCTAGACGTCGGGCTGTGTAGAGTAACTAACAGGGTGTGACGCCCCCAAAATAGGTATACATCACCCATCTTGAGTTATGAATACATGGGACAGAATTTAAATACAAACTTCTTTTATACAGTACGACAAAACGTAGCTGAGAGTTTCAAAACGGATAATGTCTCGTAGAGAATATCCAAACTCAAATAAAGTCTTCATTACAATTATTACCACACTATTTCACTGAATAGTGAGGACTACTAATGCAAACATCTGGACCGCCACTCCATTCCCTGACTAGTCTCAGCTACGTTCTCATTTCCTGAAGAGAACAATGAAAGCAAAAGGGTGAGCTTAACTAGCCCAGTAAGAAATATTATGACTAAGATAATGCAGAATAAATTATCGTTAGCCTTCAAAAGTGTTAAACTGATAAAATATAATAAGCATCATGTTTAACTGCAGCGAAACAAGTAATCCATTAGAAGAGTCAAGTAGAGCATAATATCTACTATCTTTTATGATTTAAAACGTTTATCATCAATTTTATCGCTGAGACTCAACTTAATAAATAAACCACATCATTGAATCATCCCTGCACTACGGGCCAAGGATATTCATGTAATCATCAATGGTCATGATTATACCGAATAATCCCTGGTCATAATCATACCAACAACTGTCCATCATTGCACTACAGGCCAATGAGAATTTTTAACACATCATTTGTAATATTACGGTCATGATTATATCGAATAATTCCTGGTTATAATCATACCAATCAATAGTACATCTATGCTTGTAAGCCACATATGACTTTTATCACAATATAAGACAATGATATAAGAATTCAATTAAAAGAAAGCAAATGATAAATTTTTAAAGATTATAACTTAATTTATCCAGAATTCAATAATATCCAAATTGTCAACATGATACTGCTTTGTAGAGTAAAATTCAAGAATAATATTATATCAAAAATGATTTGGACAGAAAAGAAATTAATTTTTATCATGAATAATTCCCCGGGTGAATAGTACTCGAGTGAATAGTACCCCGTAAATAGTACTTCAGGAATAGTACCCCGTGAATAGTACATTGTGAATAATACTATGTGAATAGTACACGCGAATAGTACCCCTTGAATAGTACTTTGTGAATAGTACCATAAAAATGAATACTACTCATGGACAGTACTCCGGCATGAAAAGCTTAAAATTTAACAAGAATGTGCAGAAAATATCCTTGTGAAACGATACTAGATGAAGCGCAAATTTCAAGGATATTCTACTAATTTCACGGAGTATAGAAGCAATACTTTAACAAAATGAGGGTATAACCAGGAATACGAGACGAAATAATATTACTCACATACTACAGAGTATGGAAGACAATATTATTCCTATGAATACTGAACAAAATAATATCCCTTACCTCAGAAAAAGACTGGATACTGGAATAGTGAGGTAGCATACTTCTCTTCTACTTTCTCTCTATAGCTTTTCTCTCTATATCTTCTCTTTTTATAATTTCTCTTGTGAGTCTTAGTGAATTGGTGAGAATGAAAGAAGAATGAGCTTCTATTTATAGGAAAACATAGTTTCGATAATTTCACGTTTTGGGGCTCAAAATATTACAGTATAATACCTTCATCTTTTTTTTTATTTTTAATTTAGACCTTCAAGTATTATCAAACTTGCACCACCTCCCCCTAATAGTACATCATGTGAATCAATATTACAATCGTGGGAATACATAGTATAATCATGTGAAAAAATTAATTACAGTATAGTACCTTCATCTATACCTCCATTTTTAATTTAGTCATGCAAGTATTATCAATCTTGCACCACCTCCCCTAATAGTACATGAATGTGAATCAATAGTACACACATGTGAACAAATAGTTATGAGCATGTGAATTAATAACAATTAATTACTCATTTATCTGATTAATTACCCGATTGGTCAATATAACCTCCAGACATCCATTATTATCAAAATAGATGTCGATTTCCACTAACACTAATAATCCCAACACAATGGAAATATCAATTTCATCTTTAATCAACACGAATTTATTCATCATTAATATTATAACTCACAATATTTAACAACCAGATCATTCCTAGGAAAGAGGGGGCTTTCCGATAAGAATTTCTCCCTATTGGCGCGCAATTAGGTGACCAAACCTCTCCTTGACAGAACTTTCTAGACATTGTCAATATTGTAAATAATAATATGAATAACTAGGTCGTCTCAATTATTGATTTAATAATATAAGATATTATGCAGATGATACTGTGACAATAATTGAATCAATAATATGAGAGATATTATGTAGCAACTACTGTATCAATAATTGAGTATAACTGAGTGACTTGTCACGTAAGCATCAATAATCAATACCGTGTGCTACTATGCAACCACGCGTATTATTGTACTTTTACCACCGGGTAGTTCAACAGTTTAACGGTAAAACTTTCGCAGTTATTTTTATAAAAAGATAATTCTGTCATTTTCTAACTACGACAATACTTCCGATGTGGGGTCCACCAATGATTGTGTCATCGTACGAACATTCCCTGTTAAAATGAATATTCCCCGACCAATCGAATATTATATAACCACTTGCTTACTTTGCAAAATTTGTAAATAATACCCACAACTATAACATTATATCAAATCCACACCATAATATTCAAAAATATATTTCGAGAAAAATTAATCTTTATTCATAAACGTTGGGGTCTTACAACCTCCCATTCTTATGAAATTTCGTCCTCGAAATTAGGGTGTGTACTTGGTATGTCGAAGAGGTGAGGATACCTTAAATTCAATTTAGATTCTAACTCCCAGGTCATTTTCTCAACATCGTGGTTTCTCTACAAAACTTTGACTTAAGGTATAACCTTGGAGCGTAGAATATGATCCTTCTTATCCAATATTTTAACAGGTACCTCTTCATACATTAAATCTTCTGCTATCTCGTCCGGTTCTAATTCGATAATGTGGTTCGGGTCTTTCACATATTTACATAACATAGATATGTGAAAAATGTTATGAACACGAGACATATTTGGCGGTAAGGCGAGTCTTTAGGCCATAGTTCCTACTCGATCGATGATTAAAAATGGGCCAATGAATCGAGGATTGAGCTTTCCTCTCTTTTCAAATCTCGTAACTCCTTTCCATGGAGCAACACGTAACAACATATAATCTCCAATATTGAATTCCATGTCCTTTCGATGAATATCTGTAAGACCCCAAATTTTATGAAATAAAAGTATTCAATTTTTCTTATAATTAATATTCAGTAAATGGTTAAATTGAAAAAAGGTTAAAGTTAAGGGCGATATATGTAAATATTTTAAATAAGCAAGTGGTTATAAAATATTCATTGTTGTCGGGAAATATTCGTTTGGTCGTGGAATATTCTTGTTGTCGGGGAATATTCGTACGACGGTGCAGCCATTTGTGGGCCCCATAACATAATAACTGTCGGATGAAGAAAATGACAAATTTATGTTTTTATAAATAACGATGTAATCGTTACCGTTAACACTGTTGGAATACCTGGTGGATAAAGTAAAGTAATAAGCGTTGTTGCACAGTAGCACACGGTATTGCACAGTATTTTTGAATTATTGATTCTTACGTAAGAATGAACTACTCAATAATTGTTACAGTAATTACTGTTCTATATTTTATTTTATTGATTTAATAATTGCTACGTTGATATTTTATATTATTGTTGTTTCAATAATTGCCACTACACAGTATTTCCTATTATTAGATCAATAATTCATATTATTTGAATAATATTATTAGATAGCATTATTGGCAATGTCTAGAAAGTTCTGTCAATGAGAGGTTTGGTCACCTAATTGCGCACTAGTAAGGAGAAATCCTTATTGGAAAGCCCCCTCTTTCTTGGGAACGGCCTGGTTGTCAGTATTGTAATTCTGTAATATTATTTTTGAATAATTAATTATTGATTTATATGATAAGGAAAATATTTATATATGTGAATTTAAATAGAGGAATTTTTAGAAAAGTGACAATTGTTGAAAATTGATATTTTATCTTTTTTAATAAAAAATTCATTTAAATATATTATTATATTTTAATAATATAAAAATGGTGATATTTTTACAATAAATGTGTGATATATGAATAAATGAGGAGGAAGAGTATTTTTGTTACAAAAAATGTTTGACACATGTTTTGTGTGTTGGTGGACCCCATTTCTTGACTGAAATTTGATTATAGCCTGCAAAATCGTCCGTATGTGGATTTCAGTCAATTACTACTTGAAATTTGGAAAAACATAAACTTACAAAGTTGTAGAGAATTGAATTTCCTATGGAATGGACATAAGATTCAAATTTTTCTGATAAAAGTGCTATTTATTATGAATTATTGAAGTTCCGAAGTTCCGGAATAATTGATTTTTAAAGTTTTAATTAGTTTTTTTAAGAAAAACATTTTTATTATGTTGGTGGGCCCCACTTGTGACGCCCCCAAAACAGGTATACATCACCCATCTTGAGTCGCCAGATACAAGGTACTGAATACAAATACAACTTAATTATACAACAGTCGTATAAAATACGACAAAACATAGGTTGTGAGTTATAATACAAATATTGTCATCTAGACAATATCCACACTCAATGGAGTCCTCATTACATTTATTATCACACTATTTCACAGAATAGTGAGGACTACTAATGCACCATCTAGGACCATCACTCTGTTCCCCGACTAGTCCAAGCTACGTTCTCATTTCCTAAAGAAAACAGTGAAAGATCAACTAGCCCAGTAAGAAATATTATGACTAAGATAATGCAGAATAAATTATCAATAGCCTTCAACAGTATAATAACTGATAGAACATAATAGACAACAAGTTTTAGATCAAAAACTACATCAGAATAAGCAATCCATTAGAAGAGTCAAGTAAAGTATAAAATCTACTGTCTTCTATGATTTAAAAAGTTTTTCATCAACTTTATCGCTGAGACTCAACTTAATAAATAAAATCGAATCATTCCTGCTCCACGGCCAAGGATATTCATATAATCATCATTGGTCATGACTATACCGAATCCCTGGTCATAATCATACCAACAACTGTCCACCAATGAACTACAGGCCAATGAGGACTTTTGCCACATCATTCGTCACATTGCTGTCATGATTATACCGAATAATCCCTGGTCATAATCATACCAAGTCCATCTATGCACGTAAGCCAAAGATGACTTTCAATATAATATAAGCATGAGGATGATGACAATTCAATAAAACAGGTTCAAGAATAAATTTTAAAGATTAATAAGTTAATTTATCCTGAACTCAATAACGTCCAAATTGTCAACTTGATACTGCTTTGTGAAGCAAAATTCAAGAATTCTCAGAAGAATATTTCCATGAAAAGATACTGGATGAAGCGCAAATATCAAGGATATTCCACTAATTTCATGGAGTATAGAAGCCAAAGCTTTAACTAACTGAGTATAATAGAATATATGAAACTGCAAATAGATTTTTGCCCGCCATGCGGTAATCCACGTAGACAGGTCATTTCCACAATTTAATAAGGAATGAATACGCAGGATCATTCACCATGCATGTGGTAATCCATATAGACAGGTTATTCTAACAGAATAATAAAGAATGGAATAACAGAAGGATTAACTATACGTGCGATAGACTGCACTGACAGGTTATTCCCAACAGAATAATAAATAATGGAACTAGGTCCGATGTTAATGCACAGACAGGATATTCCGACATAATAATAAATAATGGAACCAAGTCCGGTGTAAACGCACAAACAGGATATTCCGACAGAATAATAAATAATGAAACCAGGTCCAGCGTAAACGCACAGACAGGATATTCTGACAGAATAATAAAGAATGGAATATTAGAAGAATTTCACCATGTCTGCGGTACTTCGCATA
Organism: Panax quinquefolius; assembly: GCA_020205615.1. Classification (NCBI taxonomy): domain Eukaryota; kingdom Viridiplantae; phylum Streptophyta; class Magnoliopsida; order Apiales; family Araliaceae; genus Panax; species Panax quinquefolius. The sequence goes on along the minus strand of CM035167.1, from coordinate 39,606,369 downwards.
AACAGGTTATTCCAACAGAATAATAAGAATGGAATAACAGAAGAATTTCACCAAGTATAGGGTATCCCGCGTATACAGGTTATTCCAACAGAATAATAAAGAATGGAATTACATAAGTTCTCTTCATGAATAAGAAAGAAAGAATACCCCTTACGAGTACAACAAATAATATTCCCTACCTTAGAAAAAATGAATACTGAAGTAGTGAAGTAGCATAATACTTTTCTTCTTTCTCTCTATAGTTTCTCTCTCTAGAGTTTCAGTGAATTCGTAAGAAATAATGAAGGAATGAGCTTCTATTTATAGGAGAATGGACTGAATAGTAACTAATTCATGAACGGTACAGATTTATTTACTTTTAAATAGACGGTCCATATTGATTTACTATTAAAACTTAAAGCAACGGTCCATACTGATTTACAATTAAAACTTTAAACCAGCGATCCATATTGATTTACTATTATACTTTCCACCAGCGGTCCATATTGATTTACTATTATATCTTCAACCAACGGTCTGAAAAATTAGCACATCTCCTCATGGAATAATATTGTATCCAAAAATGATTTGGAGCAAAAAGAAATATATCTTATGGGTGAATAGTACCTCGTGAATAGTAACTCGTGAATAGTAACTCGTGAATAGTAACTCATGAATAGTAACTCGTGAATAGTACTCTGACACGAAAAGTGTCCCGAATACCTAATTGAACAATATAACCTCCAAACATCAATTATACTAACACAAATAAGTCCAACACAATGGAACTATAAAATTCATCTTTAATCAACACGAACTTATTCATCATTAATATTATAATTCACAATATTTAACAACCGGTCGTTCCTGTGAAAGAGGGGCTTTTAGATAAGGATTTCTCCTTATGGGCGCATACAATTAGGTGACCAAACCTCTCCTTGATGTAACTTCTAGACATTGACAATATTGCAAATAATAATATGAATAACTTTGTCGCCTCAATTATTGATTTAATAATATATCCGTGACACCCCAAAACAGAATACATCACCTATTCTTGAGTCGCCAAATACATGGTACAGAATACAAATACAATCTTAAATATACAACATGAAAGCTATGAGTTTGAATACAAATATTGTTTTTACTAGAGAGTATACAAACTCAAAAGGAGTCCTCATTACTATTATTATCACACTATTTCACGTAATAGTGAGAACTACTAATGCAAACATCTAGGACCATCACTGCTCCCCGACTAGTCCCCAGCTACGTTCTCATTTCACGAAGAGAACGGTGAAAGAAAGGGTGAGCTCAACTAGCCCAAAGAAGAAATATTATGACTAAGATAATGCGAGAATAAATTATCATTAATTAGCCTTCAACAAAGATAACAACCGATAGAATATAATAGACAACAAGTTTTAGATCAAAAGCTGCAATGAAATAAACAATCCATTAGAAGAGTCAAGTAAAATATAAAATCTACTATCTTCTATGATTTAAAAAGTTTTCATCAACTTTATCATTTGAGACTCATTTTAATAAATAATCCACATCATTAACTCATCCCCGCACTACGTGCCAAGGATATTTTTAGTATCACGACCATGAATTATCCATGCACTCTGAGCCAAAGATAATCGTGTTTTCATCAACGATCCTGATCATGCCATAAAACAATTCATCTTTGCACCCTTGGCCGAAGAGAATCCATAGCCATAATCATACCAAAAACTGTCCATCAATACAATACGGGCCAATGAGGACTTTTACCACATCATTCGTAACATTACGGTCATGATTACACCGAATAATCCCTGGTCATAATCATACCAAGTCCATCTATGCACTACAGGCCACAGATAACTTTCAACAAAATATTAACATGAGGATGATGACAATGATATAAGATTTCAATAAAACAAGTTCAAGAATTAATTTATCCAGGAACTAATACTGTCCAAATTGTCAACATGATCTTTTGCTTTGTAGAGTAAAATTCAAGAATGCTCGGAAGAATATTTCATGAAAAGATATTTGGATGAAGCTTAAATATCAAGGATATTCCACTAATTTCATGGAGTATAGAAGTCAAAACTTTAACCAACTAAGTATAATAAAGAATGGAATAACAAAAGAAATCACCGTGTATGCGGTGCTTGCATGACGAGTTATTCCAACAGAATACTAAATAACGGAACTGTGTCGGCGAAATTCACGCAAGCGGGATGTTCCAATGTAATAATAAAGAATGAAATAACAACATAAATCACCATGCATGCAGATTGTGATAGACAAAGTTATTCCAATGTAATACTAATAAGGACGGAATCAGGTCTGACGTAAAACGCACAGACAGGATATTCCAACAGAATAATAATAAAGACGGAACCAGGTCCGACTTAAAATGTACAGACAGGATATTCTAACAGAATAATAAAGACGGAATCAGTCCCGCCAGAAAACGCATGCATATACGATATTCCAATGTAATAATAAAGACGAAATAATAGAAGAATGTCACCAAGTATAGGATAGCTCGCGTATACAGGTTATTCCAACATAATAATAAAGAATGGAATAACAGAAGTTCTCTTCATGAATATAAAAGAAATAATACTCCCTACGAGTACAACAAATAATATTCCCTACCTTAGAAGAAACTGGATATAGAAGTAGTGAAGTAGCATAATACTTTTCTTGTTTCTCTCTATAATTTCTCTCTATAATAATTGTTCTATAGCTTTAGTGAATTGGTGAGAAATGAATGAAGAATGAGCTTCTATTTATAGGAAAATATAGTTTCGATAATTGCACGTTTTAGGGCTCAAAAAATTACAGTACAATACCTCCAACTTTTCTTTCATTTTTAATTTAGTCCTGCAAGTATTATCAATCTTGCACCAACTCCCCTAATAGTAAATCATGTGAATCAATAGTACAATCATGTGAATAAATAGTATAATCATGTGAAAAAATTAATTACAGTATAGTATCTTCAACTATACCTCCATTTTTAACTTAGTCATGCAAGTATTATCAATCTTGCACCACCACCCTAATAGTATACGAATGTGAATCAATAGTACCCCGTGAATAATAACTCATGAATAGTAACTCGTCAATAGTACTCCGACACAAAAAGTGCTCCGAATACCCGAGTGAACAATATAACCTCCAGACATCAATTATCATCGAAATAAATGTCAATTTCCAATAACACTAATAATCCCAACACAATGGAACAATCAATTTCATCTTTATTCAACACAACTTATTCATCTTTAATATTATAACTCACAATATTTAACAACCAGGTCGTTCCCAGGAAAGAGGGGGCTTTCCGATAAGGATTTCTTCTTATTGGCACGCAATTAGGTGACCAAACCTCTCATTGACAGAACTTCTAGACATTGTCAATATTACAAATAATAATATGAATAACTTTGTCATCTCAATTATTGATTTAATAATATAAAATATTATGCAGATGATATTGTGACAATAATTGAATCAATAATATAAGAGATATGATGTAGCAATTACTGTAGCAATAATTGAGTATAACTGAGTGACTTCTCACGTAAGCATCAATAATCAATACCGTGTGCTACTATGCAACCACGCAGTATTCATCGTATTTCTTTTACTACCGAAAGTAGTTCAACAGCTTTTTACACGGTAACACCCGTCGTTATTTTTATAAAAGATAATTACATCATTTTCTAACTACGACAATACTTCCGTTGTGGGGTCCACTAATGATTGTCTTGTCGCATTTAATATTCCCCACCAATCGAATATTTTATAACAACTTGCATACTTTGAAAAATTTATAAATACTACCCACAACTATAACATTATATCAAATCCACACCATAATATTCAAAAAAAAAATATTTCGAGAAATTTAAATCTTTATTCATAAAATCTGGGGTTTCACAATCTACCCTCCTTATGAAATTTCGCCCTCGAAATTTACGTACACACTTGATATGCCAAAGAGGTGAGGATACCTTGACTTCATTTCAGATTCTAACTCTTGAGGTATAACCTTTGAGTGTTGAATACGATTCTACTTATCCAAGATTTTAACACGTATCTCCTCAAACGTTAAATCAGCCGTTATCTCGTCCGGTTCTAAATTAATAATGTGGTTCGGGTCGTCCACATATTTACGTAACGTCGATACGCAAAAAAAAACATTATGAACACGCGACATACTTGGTGGTAAAACGAGTCTATAAGCCACAGTTCCTACTCGATCGAGGATTTCAAATGGGTCAATTAAATCGAGGGTTGAGATTTCCTCTCTTCATCGATTCTTGCTTCTAGAATAACGCCCTCTTGAACCTTCTTCATTCATCAGCTCTGAGTATGTAGCTTGAGCGGCTTTAACTTTATCGATTAAAGTCAATTCTAATCATATATTCGTTATCTTCACGTGGGTTCCTAGATTCTTTAACTCTATCTTCATCATTTGTAAGTCGTACGAAATGGGTCTTTGTGTTAACAAAATCGCACTCATAAATTTATACGATCTTCTACTCAACGTGTCAGCTACCACGTTCGCTTTCCCACGATGGTATTGAATGGTACGATCGTAATCTTCAACAGCTCGAGCCAACGTCTTTAGCGCATATTACGTTCGTTTTAAGTAAAGAAATATTTGAGGGTTTTAGAAATGGGTTTTGTAATGGGGTCAATACAAAATTCGATTTCACGCTCTAGGGTAGGCTAAGAAGTTTTCAAGAATACGTCAGGAAATCTATTAACAATAGAAATGTCATTCAAAACTGTGACTCTCATCCAAGACTTGGATAGTACGTCACATTGATACCTATCAACTTGCCATTGTCATTCATGACATCACCTACAAAAAGTCTGGCTTCGGTGCATTTCATATAAGGAAGTTAATAACGAAAGGCTCGGGGCTCTTTACTTATGGCTTGATATGACAGTGATTGACTTTAGTGGTTTGGTTACTTAAAAAGTTAGGAATATGAAAGCTAACAACCTTACAAAAAGCATGATGAGTAGTTAACCAATCGATTCCAAAAATCACATCCATGCAAATATTTTCAAAGAGATAAGATCGACATGTAACGTGAAAGTGTTGATTTGAATCAAACAAGATTTATAAATAGTAGAGGTAACGAAGGTTTCTCCCAACTGAGTTTCAACAGATAAATCAAAGCCTAACTTCTCCGGAGTTAAATTCAAACGTTGAACACAACTAGGTGAAATAAAAGAGTGAGTAGAACCGGTATCTAATACGGTATAGACTTCGCAAAAGTTTATGATTAACTTACCCGTGATAATTTTATTCAGGTTCTTCGTTACGAAAAAAAAAATGCTCTCTCTTAAACTACCGGTTTTGGCTTGTCTGGGACATCCTTTGGCATCACTATCCCAGCTGGACTTGACTTCATCATACGACAAAATCGAGCTAGGTGACCTTCTCTTCCGCAATTGAAACACGCTTTGATTGTCTTTGCGTCACTGCTTTGGACTGATGTGTCCTCCATGCTCGCATTTGAAACATATCTGACCAGATGATCGTTCTTCTTCCTTTGAAACGGGTGCTGGTGCTGCTATCTTTCCATCATTATTGAACCTTCTCTTCTTGAAATTTCTACTTTTATTATTTTGGCCATGATTACCACCGAAGTGGTTATCATTCTTGGCATGATAATTTCCCCCATGATGGTTATCATTGTTCCGATGACGGTTGCCACCGGTACGATTATTATCGTGTTTTTGGTCGTTGCCTTTTGGTTATGCTGACTCATTATCGCACTCCAATAACTGAGCCCTATTCACAACATCTGAATATAAACAAATTTTGTGAGAAATAAGATATTGACGTATCTCAAGTTTCAAACCTCTTAGAAATATTCGCGTCATTCGCTACTCATTATCGACCAAATGGGATGCAAAGCGGGACAACTTTGCAAATTTAGCCTTATACTGCGACACGGTCATATTATTTTTCTCCAACTTGATAAACTTCACCTCCTTCATGTGACGAATACTTTCGGGAAAGTACTTGTCGTTGAACAGCTCTTGGAACTTCTCCCAAGACATCTTGAAAAGCGCCATCGGTACGCTTTTATAGATTCCCACCAATGATCTGCTTCTTCACGCAACATAAAGGTGGCAAAGGAAACCTTTTGCTCCTCGGAGCATCCCAAGTCCTCAAATATCTTGCTGATCTGCTTTAACCACGTCTCCGCCATAAGTGGTTCTGGCTTTCCCAAAAACTCTGGTGGTCCCAACTCCTTGAACTACTTAGCGGTGACCAACCGTGGGTTTCCATTGTTTCCTCCTACATTATGAACAGGGGCCACCTTCGCCTGATGTTGCATGAATTCTAAAAAGCTCCTAAACGTACCGTCGTTCGTCAATTGATCAGTGTTGTTGTTTATAGGAGGATTATCGCCATCCTGTTGTACATTGTCCTGATTATTGATCTATGGACACTCAATGGTCTCCTGTGCTCCATTGCTATTCTCAACATTCTCGGATGTCATTTTCAAACACTGCCACAAAACAAGGGTTAATTAACATATCACATATTATCCCTACACTCTGACCGACCAGTTAAATACCAAATAAACTTAGGTAGGTCATACTAGGGAAGGGATTCCCCGTCTTTCCCCTCCTAGTTCTTATCTCATATCTCAGCCACAGATCATATCCCTAAGCTTTGATACCAACTGTGACGCCCCCAAAACAGGAATACATCACCTATTCTTGAGTCGCCAAATACATGGTACAGAATACAAATATAATCTTAAATATACAAGATGAGCTGTGAGTTTGAATACAAATATTGTTTGCTAGAGAGTATACAAACTCAAAAGGAGTCCTCATTACTATTATTGTCACACTATTTCATAGAATAGTGAGGACTACTAATGCAAACATCTAGAACCATCACTCTATTCCCCGACTAGTCCCAGCTACGTTCTCATTTCTTAAAGAGAACAGTGAAAGAAAGGGTGAGCTCAACTAGCCCAGTAAGAAATATTATGACTAAGATAATGCAGAATAAATTATCATTAATTAGCCTTCAACAGTATAACAACTGATAGAATATAATAGACAACAAGTTTTAAATCAAAAACTGCAGCAGAATAAACAATCCATTAGAATAGTCAAGTAAAATATAAAATCTACTATCTTCTATGATTTAAAAAGTTTTTCACCAACTTTATCGCTGAGACTCAGCTTAATAAATAATCCACATCATTAACTCATCCCTGCACTACAGGCTAAGGATATTTTTAGTATCACGACCACTAATTATCCATGCACTACAGGCATAAACGGTCCTGATTATGCCATAAAACAATTCATCTTTGCACCATTGGCCGAAGAGAATCCATAGCCATAATCATACCAAAAACTGTCCATCAATGCAATACGGGCCAATAAGGACTTTTACCACATCATTCGTAACATTACGGTCATGATTACACCGAATAATCCCTGGTCATAATCATACCAAGTCCATCAATGCACTACAGGCCATAGATGACTTTCAACAAAATATAAACATGAGGATGATGACAATGATATAAGAATTCAATAAAGTAAGTTAAAGAATAAATTTATCCAGGAACTAATAATGTCTAAATTATCAACATGATATTGCTTTGTAGAGTAAAATTCAAGAATGCTCAGAAGAATATTTCCATGAAAAGATACTGGATGAAGCGCAAATATCAAGGATATTCCACTAATTTCATGGAGTATAGAAGTCAAAACTTTAACCAACTGAGTATAATAAAGAATGGAATAACAAAAGAAATCACCACGTATGAGGTACTTCAGACATGAGCAAAGTTATTCCAAATGAATACTAAATAACGGAACGTGTCGGTGAAATCGCACCGATAGGATGTTCCAAAGAATAATAAAGAATGAAATAACAACGAAATCACCATGCATGCGGTGCCGCATGTATAAAGTTATTCCAATAGAATACTAATAAGGACAGAATCAGGTCCGGCGTAAAACGCATAGACAGGATATTCCAATAGAATAATAATAAAGACGGAACTAGGTCCGATGTAAAACACACAGATAGTATATTCCAACAGAATAATAAAGACGGAATCAGGTCCGGCGTAAAAAAAATAGACAGGATATTCCAACATAATAATAAAGACGGAATAATAGAAGAATGTCACCAAGTATAGGGTAGCCCGCGTATACAGGTTATTCCAATAGAATAATAAAGAATGGAATAACAGAAGTTCTCTTCATGAATACAAAAGAAATAATACTCCCTACGAGTACAACAAATAATATTCCCGACCTTAGAAGAAATTGGATATAGAAGTAGTGAAGTAGCAGAATACTTTTCTTCTTTCTCTCTATAATTTCTCTCTATAATAGTTGCTCAATAGCTTTAGTGAATTGGTGAGAAATTAAGAAATAATGAGCTTCTATTTATAGGAAAATATAGTTTCGATAATTGCACGTTTTGGGGCTCGAAAAATTACAATACAATACCTCAATCTTTTCTTTCATTTTTAATTTAGTCCTGCAAGTATTATCAATCTTGCACCAACTCCCCTAATAGTAAATCATGTGAATCAATAGTACAATCATGTGAATAAATAGTATAATCATGTGAAAAAATTAATTATAGTATAATACCTTCAACTATACCTCCATTTTTAACTTAGTCATTCAAGTATTATCAATCTTGTACCACCACCCCTAATAGTATAAGAATGTGAATCAATAGTACCCCGTGAATAATAAGTCGTGAATAGTAACTCGTGAATAGTACTCCGACATGAAAAGTGCTCCAAATACCCGAGTGAACAATATAACCTCCAGACATCAATTATCATCGAAATAAATGTCAATTTCCACTAACACTAATAATCCCAACACAATGGAATTATCAATTTCATCTTTAATCAACACAACTTATTCATCTTTAATATTATAACTCACAATATTTAACAACTAGGTCGTTCCCAGGAAAGAGGGGGATTTCCGATAAGGATTTCTCCTTATTGGCGCGCAATTAGGTGACCAAACCTCTCCTTGACAAAACTTCTAGACATTGTCAATATTGCAAATAATAATATGAATAACTTTGTCGTATCAATTATTGATTTAATAATATAACATATTATCACGGATAATCTTTGTGACAATAATTGAATCAATAATATGAGAGATATGATGCGAAGAATTATCAGAGAGTAATAATTGAGTATAACTGAGTGACTTCTCACGTAAGCATCAATAATCAATTCCATGTGCTACTATGCAACCACGTGTATTACTGTACTTTTACTATCGAGTAGTTCAACAGTTTTAATGGTAACACTTCCGCCGTTATTTTTATAAAAAGATAATTCTGTCGTTTTCTAACTACGACAATACTTCCGTTGTGGGGTCCACCAATGATTGTGCCATCGTACGAATATTCCCCGACCAATCGAATATTTTATAACAACTTGCATGCTTTGAAAAATTTATAAATACTACCCACAACTATAACATTATATCAAATCCACCCATAATATTCAAAAAAAAATATTTTGAGTAATTTAAATCTTTATTCATAAAATATGGGGTTTCACAATATCATATTATGCAGATGATACTGTAACAATAATTGAATCAATAATATGAGAGATATGATGCAACAATTACTGTAGCAATAATTGAGTATAACTGAGTGACTTCTCACGTAAGCATCAATAATCAATATTGTGTGCTACTATGCAACCACGCGTATTATTGTACTTTTACAACCGGGTAGTTCAACAGTTTTAACGGTAACACCTCCGCCGTTATTTTTATAGAAAGATAATTTTGTCGCTTTTTAACTACGCATAATACTTCCGTTAATAGGGTCCACTAATGATTGTCTTGGTAAATGCGAATATTCCTGTTAAAAAGAATATTCCCCACCAATCGAATATTATATAACCACTTGTTTACTTTGCAAAATTTGTAAATATTACCCACAACTATAACATTATATTAAATCCACACCATAATATTCAAAAATATATTTCGAGAAAATTAGTCTTTATTCATAAAAGTTGGGGTCTTACAACCTCCCTTTCTTATGAAATTTCATCCTCGAAATTAGGGTACGTACCTGGTATGTCGAAGAGATGAGGATACCTTGACTTCATCTCAGATTCTGACTCCCAAGTCATTTCCTCCACATCGTGATTTCTCCACAAAACTTTGACTTGAGGTATAATCTTGGAGCGTAAAACATGATCCTTCTTATCCAAGATTTTAACAGGCAACTCTTCATACATTAAATCTTCCTCTATCTCGTCTGGTTCTAACTCAATAATGTGGTTCGAGTCTTTCACATATTTACGTAACATAGATATATGAAAAACGTTATGAACACGAGACTTACTTGGCGGTAAGGCGAGTCTATAAGCCACAGTTCCTACTCGCTCGAGAATTACAAATGGGCCAATGAATCGAGGATTGATCTTTCCTCTCTTTTCAAATCTCGTAACTCCTTTCCATGGAGCAACACGTAACAACACATGATCTCCAATATCGAATTCTACGTCCTTTCGATGAAGATCAGAATAACTCTTTTGTCGATCTTGTGAAATTTTTATACGTTATTGGATCGTTTGAATCTTTTCTGTAGTCATACATACCAACTCCGGTCCCAACAACGTTGCTTCACCCAGCTCATCCTAGCATACTGCAGAATGACACTTTCTCCCATACAACGCCTCAAATGGAGCCATGCCAATACTTGCTAGATAACTGTTATTGTAGGAAAACTCCACCAACGGTAAGAACTTGTTCCAACTTCCTTTGAAGTTAAGGACACATAGTCTTAATAGATCTTCAAGAGTTTGAATAGTCCTCTCTGATTGCTCGTCCGTCTAAGGATGATATGCCGAGCTAAATCGTAAATCCGTGCCCATAGCTTTTTATAAACTAACCCAAAATCGTGAAGTGAATCTTGGGTCTCGATCAGAAACTATGGATACTGGTATACCATGCAGTCTTACAATCTCATTTATGTACATACGAGCAAGACGTTCAAGTGTATAAGTTTCTCGTATAGGTAAGAAGTGAGTAGACTTGGTCAATCTATCAACAATGACCCAAATTGCATCTATGCCTTGAGAAACCTTGGGAAGTCCAGTAACAAAATCCATGGTAATGTGCTCCCACTTCCACTCTAGAATTTTAAGTGGTTACAATGGACCTTTTGGTACTTGATGCTCCGCCTTGACTCTTTGACAAGTTAAACACCTTGAGATAAACTCCGCTATCTCTCTCTTCATATTGCTCCACCAAAATGTATGTCGAAGATCATGATACATTTTTGTACTCCCAAGATGGATTACAAACGGTGTGTTAGGCGCCTCCATCATGATTTTATACTTTAAATCAGGGTCATTAGGAACACAAAGTCTGGAGTTGACTCGGAGTATTCCTTCTTCATCAATTCTTGCTTCCGGAATAGCACCTTCTTGCACTTTCTTCCTCATACGTATCGCTCCGTGTCCAGAGCTGGAGGCGACTTTAACTTTATCGATTAAAGTCGGTTCTACTCGTATATTCGCCATAATCACATGGGTCCCTGGAGTCTTTAACTCTATCTCCATCCTTTGTAAGTCATACAAAATTGGCCTTTGTGTTGACAATATTGCACTCGTACCCGCATATGATATTCTACTCAATGCGTCAGCTACTACGTTCGCTTTACCAGGATGGTATTGAATGGTATGATCATAATCTTTCAACAGTTCAAGCCAACGTCGTTGCCGCATGTTGAGTTCCTTTTGAGTGAAGAAATATTTGAGGCTTTTATGATCCGTATAGGTCTCCACCTTCTCTCCATATAGCTAATGCCTCCAAATCTTGAGCGCGAAGACAACAACTGCCAACTCTAGTTCATGAGTAGGATAATTCCTCTCATATTCTTTGAGTTTTCGAGAGGCATATGCTATGACTTTCCCATGTTGCATGAGAACACATCCTAGCCCTTTGCCCAAAGCATCACTGTAGATGACAAATCCCTCTGAGCCAGATGGTATTGTCAGAACAGGTGCTGAAATGAGTCTTCCCTTGAGTTCTTGAAAACTCTTCTCACATTCCTCGCTCCAACCGAACTTTGTATCTTTTCGAGTCAGCTGAGTTAATGGAGTAGCGATTCGAGAAAATCCTTCCACGAATCTCCGATAATAACCAGCTAAGCCGAGAAAGCTACGTACTTCGGTCACTGACTTTGGTTGCTCCCAGCTTTGAATTGCTTCAATCTTCACTGGGTCAACAGATATTCCATGATTTGATATCACATGCCAAAGGAATGCAACTTCCTCAAGCCAGAACTCACATTTCTTCAACTTGGCATAAATCTTGTTTTCACGAAGCTTTTGGAGTATCAGCCTCAAGTGTTGCTCATGATCTTCACGGCTTTTGGAATATATGAGAATGTCATCAATAAAGATAACCACAAAGTGATCCAAATATTCCTTGAATACTCGGTTCATCATATCCATGAAGGCAGCAAGAGCATTAGTCAATCCAAAAGACATGACCAAGAATTCATAATGTCCGTACCGAGTTCTGAAGGCAGTCTTTGGAATATCCTCAGTTTTAACCTTCAGCTGATGATATCTAGAACGAAGATAGATCTTTGAAAAGAATTGTGCTCCTTGCAACTGGTCAAATAGGTCATCAATGCGAGGTAACGGATACCTATTCTTGATGGTGACATGGTTCAATTCTCGATAGTCAATACAAAGTCGCATACTCCCATCTTTCTTCTTAACGAATAGAACAGGAGCACCCCAAGGAGACGTACTAGGACGAATGAAACCAATGTCTAATAATTCCTGCAATTGGGTCTTTAACTTCTGAAGTTCAATAGGAGCCATTCGATATAGGGCTTTTAAAATGGGTTTTGTACCAGGTTCAAGGTCGATACAAAATTCAATTTCACGCTCTGGGGGTAGGCCAAGAAGTTTTTCAAGGAATACGTCAAGAAATTTATTAACAATAGAAATATCATTCAAAACTGACTTATTTTTGTTTAAATCTGTCACATGAGCAAAGAAAGCTTGACATCCGTTTTTCAATAAACGAATAGCTTTATAGCTTGAAATGACCGTGATTGATTTTAATGGTTTGGTCGCTTGAATTCGCATAATAGGTTGATTAGGAATATGAAAACTAACAACCTTACGAAAATAATCAATTTTTGCATGATGAGTAGTTAACCAATCAATCCCTAGAATTAAGTCAAACGCAAGTATTTTTAAAGAAATAAGATCGACAGGTAATGTGCGGTTACAGATTTGAATCAAACAAGACTTATAAACCTTGGATGTAATGAAGGTTTCTCCCAATGGAGTTTCAACCGATAAGTCAAAGTCCAATTTCTCCGTAGTCAAATTTAAACGTTGAGCGCAAGTAGGAGAAATAAAAGAATGGGTAGAGCCGGTATCAAATAAGGTATATACTTCACTAGAGTTTATGATAAGCTTACCCGTGATGACCTCGTTTGGGTTCCTTGGTTTCTGGGAGATTACAACAAACGCTCTCCCTTGAACTACCGATTTTGTCTTGTGTGGGACAGACTTTGATGCCTCCATCCTAGCTGGACTTGACTTCGGTGCACGATAAAATCGGGCTAAGTGACCTTCTCTTCCACAATTGTAACATGCTTTGGACTGTTGTATACAGTTTGGACTGATGTGTCCCTTCCCTCCGCATTTGTAATATACGACCGGCGGTCGTTCTCCTTCTTTAACAACAGGTGCTGGTGCTGACGTTCTTCCATCATTACTAAATCTCCTTTTCTTGAAACTCCCACTTTTATTGTCTTGGCCATGATTACCACCGAAGTGGTTACCATTTCTGGCATGTTGATTCCCTCCACATTTGTTGTCACCACTTCGATGACTGTTACCACTGGTATTCTCATCCTGCCGGCTGCTTTCTCTTGGTTGCATTGACCCGTTATCGCGCTCCAATGACTGAGCCCTATTTACAACGTCTGAATACAAACACAATTTATGAGAAATAAGATATTGACGTATCTCCGGTTTCAAACCTCTTAAAAATATTCGCGTCATTCGCTCCTCATTATCAGCCAAATGGGATGCAAACTGGGATAACTCCGAAAATTTAGCCTCATATTGCGACACGGTCATATTGTTTTGCTCCAACTTGATAAACTCCACCTCCTTCATGTAACTAATACTTTTGGGAAAGTATTTGTTGTTGAACAGCTCTTGGAACTTCTCCCAAGACATCTTGAGTGCATCAGGCTGGGTACGCTTTACAGATTCCCACCAGTAATCTGCCTCCCCTCGCAACATAAAGGTGGCAGAAGGAACCTTTTGCTCCTCGGAGCATCCCAAGACATCAAATATCTTGGTGATCTGCTTTATCCATGCATCTGCCTTAAGTGGTTTTGGCTCTCCAATAAACTCCGGTGGTCCCAGATCCTTGAACTGTTTAGCGGTGACCGTTCAAGAGTTTCCAGTGTTTGCACCTACATTTTGGACGGGAGTTTCTCTTGCCTGATGTTGTAGTAATGGCAGAAATCTCCTAAACATTTCGTCGTTCGCCATTTGGTCGGTGTTGTTGTTCACCTGAGGATTATTGTCTTCTTGTTGCATATTATCCTGAGTATTAATCTGTGGTGACTACACGATCTCATGTGCTTCATTGCTTATCTCAACATTTTCGGATGCCATTTTTCAAACTGCCACAAAACAATGGTTAATTAATATATCACATATTATCCCTATACTCTGACTAACCAGTTAAATACCAAATAAACTTAGGTAGGTCATACTAGTGAAGGAATTCCCAGTCTCTCCCCTCCTAGTTCTTATCTCACATCTCAACCAGGGATCATATCCCTAAGCTTTGATACCAACTGTAACGCCCCCAAAATAGGTATATATCACCCATCTTGAGTCGCCAGATACAAGGTACTGAATACAAATATAACTTAATTATACAATAGTCGTGTGAAATACGACAAAACATAGGCTGTGAGTTTTAATACAAATATTGTCATCTAGACAATATCCACACTCAATGGAGTCCTCATTACATTTTTTATCAAACTATTTCATAGAATAGTGAGGACTACTCATGCACCATCTAGGACCATCACTCTATTCCCCGACTAGTCCCAGCTACGTTAACATTTCCTGAAGAGAACAGTGAAAGAAAGGGTGAGCTCAACTAGCCCAATAAGAAATATTATGACTAAGATAATGCAGAATAAATTATCAATAGCCTTCAACAATATAACAACTGATAGAACATAATAGACAACAAGTTTTAGATCAAAAACTGTAGCAGAATAAGCAATCCATTAGAAGAGTCAAGTAAAGTATAAAATCTACTGTCTTCTATGATTTAAAAAGTTTTTCATTAACTTTATCGCTGAGACTCAGCTTAATAAATTAAATCGAATCATCCCTGCTCCACGGCCAAGGATATTCAAATAATCATCAATGGTCATGATTATACTGAATAATCCCTGGTCATAATCATACCAACAACTGTCCACCAATGAACTACAGACCAATGAGGACTTTTACCACATCATTCGTCACATTATGGTCATGATTGTACCGAATAATCCCTGGTCATAATCTGACCAAGTCCATCTATGCACGTAAGCCAAAGATGACTTTCAACATAATATAAGCATGAGGATGATGACAATTCAATAAAACAGGTTCAAGAATAAATTTTAAAGATTTAAAAGTTAATTTATCCTGAACTCAATAACATCCAAATTGTCAACTTGATACTGTTTTGTGAAGTAAAATTCAAGAATGCTTAGAAGAATATTTCCATGAAAAGATACTGGATGAAGCGCAAATATCAAGGATATTCCACTAATTTCATGGAGTATAGAAGCCAAAGCTTTAACCAACTGAGTATAATGGAATATATGAAACTGCAAATGGATTTTCTTGACCATGCGGTAATCCACGTGATGAGATCATTTCCACAATTTAATAAGGAATGAATACACAGGATCATTCACCATGCATGTGGTAATCCACATAGACATGTTACTCCAACAGAATAATAAAGAATGGAATAACAGAAGGATTCACCATGTGTTCGATAGATCAGACTGACGAGGTTATTCCCAAATGTAATAATAAATAATGGAACTAGGTCCCACAGAACGCACGCATACATGATATTCGATAGAATAATAAATAATGGAACCAGTCCCCAGAACGTAAACGCATATGATATTAAAAGCGAGAATAATAAATAATGGAACCAAGTCCGCAAAAAACGCATGCATACGATATTATTCGACAGAATAATAAAGAACGGAATATTAGAAGAATTTCACCATGTATGCGGTACTTGATAAACAAAAGTTATTTCAACGTAATAATAAAATGGAATAATGTAAGAATTTCACCAAGTATAGGGTATCCCACGATACAAAAGTTATTCCAATGAATAATAAATAATGGAATAACAGAAGTTCTCTTCATGAATAAGAAAGAAAGAATACCCCTTACGAGTACAAAAAATAATATTTCCTACCTTAGAAAAACTGAATACTGAAGTAGTGAAGTAGCAGAATACTTTTCTTCTTTCTCTCTATAGTTTCTCTCTCTAGAGTTTCAGTGAATTTGTAAGAAATAATGAAGGAATGAGCTTCTATTTATAGGAGAATGGACTGAATAGTAACTAATTCATGAACGGTCCAGAGTTATTTACTTTTAAATGGACGGTCCATATTGGTTTACTATTAAAACTTAAAGCAACGGTCCATATTGATTTACTATTAAAACTTTAAACCAGCGATCCATATGGATTTACTATTATACTTTCCACCAGCGGTCCATATTGATTTACTATTATATCTTCAACCAACAGTCTGAAAAATTAGCACACCTCCTCATGGAATAATATTATACCCAAAAATGATTTGGACCGAAATGAAATATATCTTACGGGTGAATAGTTCCCCGTGAATAGTAACTCGTTAATAGTAACTCGTGAATAGTAACTCGTGAATAGTAATTCATGAATAGTAACTCGTGAATAGTACTTCGACACGAAAAGTGTCCCGAATACCCAATTGAACAATATAACCTCCAAACATCAGTTATACTAACACAAATAAGTCCAACACAGTGGAACTATAAAATTCATCTTTAATCAGCACGAACTTATTCATCATTAATATTATAATTCACAATATTTAACAACCAGGTCGTTCACAGGAAAGAGGGGGCTTTCCGATAAGGATTTCTCCTTATTGGCGCGCAATTAGGTGACCAAACCTCTCCTTAACAGAACTTCTAGACATTGTCAATATTGCAAATAATAATATGAATAACTTTGTCGTCTCAATTATTGATTTAATAATATATCATATTATGCAGATGATACTGTAACAATAATTGAATCAATAATATGAGAGATATGATGCAACAATTACTATAACAATAATTGAGTATAACTGAGTGACTTCTCACGTAAACATCAATAATCAATACAGTGTGCTACTATGCAACCACGCCAGACATCTTGTATTTTTACTACTAAGGGTAGTTCAACAATTTTAACGGTAACACCTCCGTAGTTATTTTTATAGAAAGATAATTTTGTCGCTTTTTTAACTACGACAATACTTACATTATGGGGTCCACTAATGATTGTGTCGTCGCATTTAATATTCCCTGTTAAAACGAATATTCCCCGACCAATCAAATATTATATAACCACTTGCTTACTTTGCAAAATTTGTAAATATTACCCACAACTATAACATTATATTAAAACCACACCATAATATTCAAAAATATATTTCGAGAAAATTATTCTTTATTCATAAAAGTTGGGGTCTTACACCACTAGTATTGCAAATGTGCTGAGTTCAGTTATTCAAAGTGGGCGTAGGAATTTAAAATAATTATATTAATATTTTATTCAATTTTCTTCTTTGGTGTTCTAAGCATTTTCCTATAAATAGGGTGCTTAGGTTTGAATTGAAAATCGCACCAGAAACTGAAGTTTTCTCTCTCTATATTATCGAACGTATTCTTGTGAGTGTTTTGATACTTTGAGTGTTGCTATACTGTGACGCACCCAAAATAAGTATACAACACCCATTCTGAGTCGTCAAAATACATGGAACAAAAACAACTACAACTTTATTAATACAACATAAAAACTGTGAGTTTAAATACAAATATTGTCATCTAGACAATATCCACAATCAAATAAGTTTTCATTACAATTATTGATACATTATTTTACAAAAATAGTGAGGACTACTAAAATGACTTTCTAGAACCTTCATTCCATACCCCGACTAGTACTCGCTACATTCTCGCCTCCTGAGAAGAAAAATGGAACAAAAAAGAAAAGGGTGAGCTCAACTAGCCAAGTAAAGAATATTATGACTAAGATAACATAGAACAAATTATCGTTAGTCATCAACAGGGAAAAATCTAATAGAATACAATAGACAACCTATTTTAAATCAATATTCGCAATGGAAATAATAATTCATTAGAAGAGTTAAGTAGAGAATGCAATCTACTATCTTCTATATATGAATTTAAAAGTTCATCGTCGATATTTTATCCCTGTATCATCAATCAATATATATCTAGAATTAAATGTTCATCTTTGCACTACCGGCCAAAGATATTCATCAGTTGGTCATGTTCATCTAAATACCTGTTCTTCTTTGCACTACGGGCCAAAGATATTGTGACACCCCCAAATCTCGGTACTTCATTACCTCAAGATTTGTTGTTCACGTAATCAAAACATTCATTTATAACTACCCAATCATAAATAAAATTGAATAATAAACTTGCCCATACAGGAATTACATAAAATAATATCTCCCAGGTTATCTAACCTTTACAAACAATCATTCATGCGGAAAAATTTAAATAAACTTCATTACAATCTTTAAACCAAAGTCTGATAATAAAACTATCAAAACTATTACAAGTCCTCAGTACTTGTTCATCTTTCCCTTTCCTTTACTGGTGCTAGGTACGTCACCCTTTCCATCTTTAGTTGTAAGGATTTTACAGGCAAGAGTGAGCAAACAAGGCTCACTTGAAATATCAATGAATAAAACTTTCACATTCTCTGCCCATTCAGGGGCTCAATAGAACTGAACAATAAGTTCTATTAACTTCTCATACGTTCCTTGCCTATTCAGAGGCTTAAAAGAACTGAAACATTTCTTGCCCATTCAGGGGCTCAATAGAATTGAACAATAAATTTTATTAACATCTTAAACATTCAACTGAGGGTCTAATGACCACGAACCTTGTCCACAGTTATAAGTAATCTTTCAACTTTAACTTTTATAGTCATACGACCATAATGACTTCAGGGTACTTAGGGGGATCAACCCTTCGTACATGTATTGTATATAAACATTTTAGCCCAAAGTACAAAACTAAGCGTAACCCCTATAAATAGGGTTGTTCAACTCAGTATTTTGAGTACAAGTCCGCCCCAAAGATAGTTTGGTTTGGATACACTTCAACGTAATTTGGAGTTCAACGGACATCAACTAAGGATTAGTTGAATAAAAGATAATAACACTATGTTACTGAATAATCATAACTGAATAAACATTTCGTTCTAAGTTCATGCTTTAGGGATAATCTAATAGCATAACTATTAAATAACACATCATACCTTGCTTTGAATAAGATTAAGCTAAGGTTACATCTTAGAATTTAATATCAAACATGCATAACAAATAATAACTTGAACGATAAACTAGTTCAACAGAATAAAGCTACTTGCATGCTAATATAACAAGTTTAGAGTTAAGAAAACTTGCATAATCATAATAACTATCTCAACGAAAGTGTGGAGATGGAAAGCTTGTATCATCATGAATAACTGGATACAATGAAGTTGCTTAATGAAAATACTTTACTCAATAAAGTATAGCATATGAAATTTGCATAACGAAGCTTTAGGATTAGAAAACTTGCTTAAACACAACAAACTAACTCAACGAGAGTATGGAGTTAGAGAACTTACCTTGCGCGTAGATTAAATCGTTATAATCTAAATCACAATATCCTATATATATGTGTTAACATGACATAATTAGTCATAATCAACACTACATCACGTATGGTTTCAATGTCTAACCATGTAATCAAATTATATTCCTAAACGATAATAAATTCATTAGGTATTAACCCCATGTTCGTTCAACACATTACAATACTATAACAACAGAATTTATTTGGTCTTATAATATTATTATCAAAATTTTAGACTTCTGTGCAAGACAGAAGTCATTCTAGAACATTCTGCTAAGTGGCTAGTGGCTTACGATTTGAACTAATGGGCCCACGCGATCTTGTTGTTGAAGTGGCGCTCCGGAGCGAGATTTACATAGGGACTCAACGCTGCGGCACGAGGTCTGGCGCTCCGGCGTTGACTTGACTACAGCAAAAAGTCCGGCTAGTATGTGATTTTAGCGCTAATAGCTAAAACTTATTGGAGCATGAATTTTATTGTTAGCCAAACTCACAGAACCAAACCAGAAGAACAGAGCCAAAGCTATTGTCTTAAATTTGTAACAACAATTCGCCCTAACTCATATGTATAACTTATATAAATTACACATCCACGTTAACAATCATATCTATACCAATTACCAATAATTGAACAACAAATTTAAAATACTTAAATCACTAAAATAATATTTGGTTAAAACTCAAAACTCCATTGTTGATATCTTGATATTAAAATATACAGTGGGCATAAATCCAGAATTATAACCAACTTAATACTTTTGAAATACTAGAATACTAACATATATTCCAATTTACATATACAAAGTTCAATTCGCGTATTAGTTCACAATTTGTATAATCACATACCAATTTTGTTATTCTGCAAACATACGTTCATATATGTTTTTCACTGTAAAACCAAGTTCCTCTTTCTTTAACACGTAATTAGCATTATATACATGTTAAACATACAATCACCTATCAATATATGCTAGTATAACAATTACCAAAATATAGTTTACAAAAATATTGTAAAAACTTATACACAGTGAAGTAGAAGAACACAGACTATCAAATTCACCGTAAATATATGGCGTAAAAGCATATATGGTTACATAAACATAATTTAAGGTTATAAACACCTACCTTTTTGTTGATAAGAATACTTGTTAAACCCTTAGAAAAGCTTGAAGAACTCTGTATTTTTCTATCTCAACTCTCTGAGAACTCTCTCCTTTCTTTCTTTTTAGCAGACAACTCTAAGGTAAGCCAAATGGCAATATACGTATACTAAAAAAACCAACGCTCGCCTTTTTAATTCAATAAAAGCTGACGCTCAACTAATGATCATATTAATTTAGATTACCCAAAATAATATATATTATATATATTTTATTTATTTAATTAATAATTTAAATTCAAAAAGAAATCCAAAAGCCATAAGGCTTTGTTTGGAAAACCATTTAAAATTAAAGGATTAATACTTAAACCTTGTTTGGCAAAGCTAAATTAAAATTTACTTTAATTTATTTTAATAACTCTTTATCACTTAGTTATTTGTCACACTTTATTTAATAACAATTAAATAAATTACTTAATCACATAACTCAATCCACATAACACATTAATTATTTAACAAATAAATAATTAACTAAATAAACTCAATTAGATTTGAACAATTACTTATTCAATAATAAACACATCCAATAAATATTTATAACTTACACTTAAAAATCTAGAATGTTACATCATTCTCCTCTTAAAAGGATTATGTCCTCAGAATCACAACTCAAACAACGCATTCGTTACATTCTTCCCTACTTACAAAGATTCTGTCCCCAAAATCGAAGACACAGATTAAACAAATAACTCAAGGTACTCTTTCATCATTTTCTCTTCGAGTTCCCACGTTGCTTCTTCAGCATTGTGGTTTCTCCATATCACCTTTACAGAATGTATCACTTTATTCCTGAGCACATGTTCTTTCCTGTCGACTATCTGGTTAGGAACCTCTTCATAAGACAAATCTTTCTCGAACTACAACGGTTCATACTCGATCACGTGATTGAAATTGGGTTTATATGGTCGTAACACCGAAATATGAAAAACATTGTGAAAGTTTTCCAACTCTGGAGGTAGATCTACTTCGTAAGCTACCTCTCCAACTTTTCGCAGCACTTCAAAGGGTCCAATAAACCTCGGGCTTAGCTTTCCCTTCTTACCGAAATGAATTTTCCCCTTCCAAGGAGAAACTTTTAGGAATACATAGCTTCCTACTTCAAATGCATGATCTTGCCTGTGTTAATCAGCATACTTCTTCTGTCGGTCTTGAGCTTCTACCAATCTTGTCCTTATGAGTTTGATAACCTCAGCAGTTTATTGCACCAGTTCTGGTCCTAGCAGTTGACATTCACCAACTTCATCCCAGCACAGTGGAGTTCTGCACTTTCTGCCGTATAACGCTTCGTAAGGCGGCATGCCGATTCTCGCGTGATAACTATTATTGTAGGCAAATTCCACCAACGATAATTGCTCTTCCCAGCTTCCTTTGAAATCCATGACGCATGCTCTCAACATATCTTCCAATGTCTGGATCGTTCGTTCGCTTTGACCATCTGTTTGTGGATGATAAGCCGTACTCATTCGCAACTAAGTTCCCATGCACTCTTGTAGTCTCTTCCAGAAGTTTGACGTAAATCGCGGGTCTCTATCGGATACAATTGACATTGGCACCCCATGTCTCAAAATAATCACCTTAATGTACAATCTTGCTAACTGATCAAGATTGAACCTAATCTTTATTGGTAAAAAATGCGCTGATTTTGTCAGTCTGTCCACTATCATCCAAATCGCATCGTATCCTCTCTGAGTAGTTGGATGACCCACCACAAAATCCATCGTGATGTGTTCCCACTTCCATTCCGGTATTTCCAACGGTTGAAGTAATCCGCTGGGTCTTTGATGTTCGGCTTTTACTCTTTGACATGTCAAACATTTTGCCACGCATTCTGCAACATCTCTTTTCATATTCGGCCACCAAAAATGTCTGCGTAAATCTTGATTAATCTTCGTGCTTCCTGGATGAATCGAATATCTTGAGCTATGAGCTTCGGTCAAGATTTCGTTTTTTCGATTCCAGTATTCTTTGGAACCCGATTCTTCCTCGTCATGTTGTAATCCTTCGGTATCGACCTTGTATTCAACCACATTCTCTTTTATCTTTCCACATTCTTCATCTTGTAACTGAGCATTCTTCATCTTGTCTAGTAAAGTTGGACCGATTACTAACTGAAATAATCGTTCACTTGATTCTTGTGGAAACCTGATTTCAAGCTCTAGCTTTGTCATTGATGAAATGAGCCTCCTGAGTTGTCATCAACATCAATTTCTCCCGACCTTTCCTGCTCAACGCATCTGCAACCACATTTGTTTTGCCCGGATGATAAAAGATCTCACAATCCTAATCCTTTATCAATTCCATCCATCTTCTCTGTCGCATGTTCAGGTCCTTCTGAGTGAAAATATACTTCAGACTCTTATGGTCTGTATATATCTCACATTTCTCTCCATAGAGATAGTGTCTCCATATCTTGAGAGCAAATACTACTGCAGCCAATTCCAAATCATAAGTCGGATAACTTTTCTCATAATCCTTTAGTTGTCTTGATGCATAGGCAATAACTTTGTCGTTTTGCATAAGAACACAACCCAATCCTTTGTGTGAGGCATCACTATACACCACAAAATTTCCTGTACTATCTGGTAGTGTTAACACATGAGCCACACTTAGCTTCTTCTTTAAACCTTGGAAACTCTCTTCACATTTCTCCGTCCAAACGAATTTCACAGCTTTCCGTGTCAAATTTGTTAACGGAGTGGCTATATTGAAAAAATCTTGTATAAATCTTCTATAATAATAGCAAAGCCCCAAGAAACTCCTCACCTCGAAGGTGTCCTTGGTTGTTCCCAATTTATTCTGACTTCCACTTTTGATGGATCCCTTTGAAATCCCATCTTTGTCAATCACATGACCCAAAAATTGTACACGATCGATCCAAAATTCGCACTTAGAGAATTTCACGTAACGGTTTTTCCTTTCTTAGTGTCTCCAATGTCAAACGTAAATGTTCCACGTGTTCTTCTTGAGTTTTGGAATACACCGAATGTCGTCGATAAACACCACTACGAACTTGTCTAAGAATGGTTTAAATACCACTGTTCATCAAATCCATGAACGCGGTAGGGGCATTTGTTAAACCAAAAGACATCACCAAAAACTCGTAATGTAAAGCGTGCAGGAGTTACAATGTCGTTCTAGGTATATCCTCCTTTCTTACCTTCAATTGGTGATACCCACTTCTCAAATCTATTTTCGAGAAGTACTTAGCACCCTTCAACTAATCAAACAAGTTATCTATTCTAGGCAACAGATACCTATTCTTAATAGTGACTTTGTTTAGCTCCCTATAATCAATGCAAAGATGCATTGATCCGTCCTTCTTCTTCACGAATAATACCGGCGCTCCCCACGGTGATACGCTTGGTTGAATATACTTATTGTCCAGCAGTTCTTGCAGTTGCACCATCAGTTCCTTCATTTCTACCAGAGTCATTCTGTACGGGGACTTCGATATCGGTGCAGTTCCTGGCGCTAAGTCGATTACGAACTCAATCTCTCTATCAGACGAAAGTCCTGGCAAATCTTTCAAAAATACATCTACGAATTCTCTAACCACTGGTATCTCCTCCAGTTTCACACCCTTCTTCTAAGTATCGACTATGTAAGCCAAATAACCCACACAGCCTTTACTTAACAACTTCTTAGCTGCGTAATAAATCGAGACATTTCATTTGTCTCAAGCGACTTGCTACCATGGAAAACTACCTTTTGTGAGTCATAAGGTTTTACACTTTTTGTGATAATCAATTACTACTTCATATTTGAACAGCCAATCCATTCCCAAAATTACATCAAATTCCCCGAGTCTAATCGGAATTAAATCTACCATCATTATATTCCCTTTTATGTTCATCCTATAGCTCTTGTATACGAACCTAACAGGAATCACTTCTCTATTCACAATTTCTATGTTCAGAGGAAAATTCAGTTCTTCTCTAGACAATTCTAACCTCTTAGCAAATTCATCAGATATAAACGAGCAAGTAGCACACGAATCAAATAATACATAAGCATTAATATCGTTGATTGGGATAATACCTGACACCACATCTTTTGATTGCACAACATCTTGCACAGTCAAGTTGAAAGTTCTGGCTGTGGGTTTGTTTGATGTTGTAGGTCCAGTAATGGCCCATGTTCCTCCACTGCTACCTCCCTTGCTTCTTATTGTTTCTCCGACCTTCTTCTAAGGGCATTCACGAGCAAAATGATCCTTGGATCCGCACGTGAAACAGACATTCTTCTTGGGTTGGGTGCAATTTGAGGCGATGTGACCCTCCTGGCCATAGTTGAAACATACACGTTTCCCCATCAAGCACACACCCTTATAAAACCTCCTGCATGTAGCACATGCTTCAAACTTCCTAAACTGCTGGTTACCCTGCTGGTTTCCAGTACCCCCGTTTCCATTCCACTTCCTCTTCAATTTGTTGTTGTGTTGCCATTTCTATTGCCTCCGCTACCATTCTTCACTTCCACCTCATTCTTCTTCTTCTTCTTCTTCTTCTTCTTCTGCTCTTGATTGGATTTTGTCACTGCCTTGTCTCCACCTTCGCCGTGATACTGACCTTCTCCATCATCGCTACAAACATCTTCAATCGGAATAGGAAACCCTCATCAGATAGCTGTGGCTTCATCCTTGTTCGAACCTCTTTGCCTTACACACAAATGCAGGTTGACTGATATGGCGCAAACCTCGCCAATTCGTTGAACTTCACTGCATACTCAGACACCATCATCGCTCCCTGCTTCAGTTCCAAAAACTGAACCTCTAATTGACTCTTCAAACTCTCTGGGAAGTAGGTCTCGAAGAATAACTCCTTAAACCTATCCCAGGTCATCACCCTTGGTCCTTCCCGGGTTTTATTGGCTTGCCACCAATAACTAGCTTCTGCTTTCAACATAAATGTTGCAAAAGCAGTCTTCTGTTCATCCACTACCCTAGCGACTTCAAATACTTTCTCTATTTCCATTATCCGGTGCGTGCCTCAATTTAGGATTCGTTGACCCATGAAATTCAGGTGGTCCAACCGCCTTAAACTCCTTAAACGTTGTGCCTTGGTTTTGAGGTTGATTTTGCAATGCTCCTATTAATAATGTCACTAGTTGTTGGACCGAATTATCCTCAACGTCGTTATGGTTAGTTCTCGCATTGGTTCTCTGACGGGGTGGTTCACGTCTGGGAGGCATTTTCTGTTAAAAAAAACATCTATCAGACTATTACCCAACTTCTTTAAGTATTAACTTGCCTCCATAAAAGACATAACCACATAACACTTTTGAATAAAATAATATCTTTTATTTATTCATCACCTCTTCGAAAACATAAAAACAATATCATCACTGCTATTTACATTCCTTTCCTGAACTACAAAAGTTACAGGATAACCTTATCATTCTCATATCCCATGGTTACTTAACACTAGGGATTTACACATTATTTAACACTTATTACTTGCAAAACAGACACATTTCCTACGATGATATATTAAGATTCTCAGTAGCCTTTTGACGCTCTTCTTCCATAACACGGAACATGGTCCGCGATCTAACACGTATGATGGCAGAGTTTCAAACTGAATTGGATAACCCATGACCTGATCTTGAGCTCGATTGATCACGGTATTGAATACTTTATCCATCTCTTCCATCTTCATCCTCTTTGCTTGTGCGTCCCTTACTACTCTTCCAGTTCGTTTATGAGCTTCCTCGTATGCGTCTTCAGCTCTCGCCCTTTTGGTAGCTTCTTCATTCAGCTTGTTCTTCAGTTCCACGACCATCTGGATCAGTTGTTCCTTCTCTCCTTTAGTCTGCATCAGCTTATCTTCGGCATTAGTTAGACGTTCATCTCAATCCTGGATGTCGTCATCCTTCTGTGTCATTGCAGTCTGTTGTTTAGCTACTATCTCCTGTAACTCCTCAACTGTGTCCTGAAGTTCCACGTTACGGTCGTAGACTTCATCATACATACGAGCAGCCATCAAGGTTAGTGGAGTCTCTTCCTCCTCGTCCTCGTTATCCTCATCCTCCTGTGGAAACTCCACGGGATCCTCCTCATCCGTCTCCACATCATCATCCTCATCTTCAACCACTGTGACCAGCGGGGCTGACTCCCGTGGCAGTAGTTGTTCCCAAACAACCTGAATGTCGCGAGGCTCCTCCTCTATAGGCATTTGAGGTCCCTCCTCCCTAGCCTGACTGGATTCTCCGACATTAGTCATCCTGACAACAAATTTTTAAAGTTTTAGTTATTAATCATTCTACTCGACACTCGTGAGCACATAAGTTATAAACACATAAGCATATAAGTGTTTTATTACTTCTTCCTTAAAACTCGATAAGAGTTATCTCCAATATCTTTTCAAAGGTTACTTCCTAAGGCTTTCCCCCCCCCCCCCCCCATCTAAAGTTCATAACCTAAAGCTTTGATACCAACTTGTGACACCCCCAAATCTTGAGGTAATGAAGTACCATGATTTAGGGGTGTCACATATATTCATCAGAAATCATTCATCTTTGCACTACAGGCCAAAGATATTTAGTAATATCATCATTTAGGACTGCGGATGATGAAAAATATTTTAAAGGAAACGAATCCAGTGAAACAAAATAACAAATATTAAGGATTCGTATTTCGGTTTATCCATGTCCAAAAATACCTCACAAATAAACATAGTGGAGTAAAATTCATGAATGATCAAAACATGGATACAATCAAAGCTAGTATCCATAATAGATATTTTGGACGAAAAATGAAAATTTTAATTTTTCTGTGAATAGTGCCGTATACGTGAATAGTATCGTATACGTGAATAGTAACCCCGGCAATAAAAAACAAGAATTTCACAAGAAAAATACTCCCAATATTTTGGCATAATGATATTGAAAGAAATAATATCATTTTTAAAAAATTAATATCCTTTACCTCAAAAGAATTGTACTTCTGGCTAGAATACTGGATATAGAGTTGAAGGGAACTTGCACCGTATAGCAACACTCAAAGTCTTAAAATACTCACAAGAATACGCTCAATAATATAAAGAGAGAAAGAGAGAAAACTTTAGTTTCTGAGGTGATTTTCAATTCTAACCTAAGCACCCTATTTATAGGAAAATGCTTAGAACACCAAAGCAGAAAATTTAATATAATATTATTATTATTAAAAATTATTCACACCCACCTCTTTGACAACTGAATTCAGCCACCAAATAATGACAAAAACCAAAAAAACTTTTTCGTAATTAAAAATAATTAAAACTTTCAAAAACCAATTATTTCGGAACTACGAAACTTCAATAATTCATAATAAATAGCGCTTTTACCAGAAAAATTCAAACCACATGTCTTTTCCATAGGAAATTTCATTATCTACAACTTTGCAGAAGAAAGTTTTTCTAAATTCCAAACAGAAATTGACCGAAATCTACAAACAGGCGATTCTACAGGCTATAATCAAATTTCAGTCAAGAAATGGGCCCACAGACATGTTTAACATGTTTTAAACAACTTTTGCAACAAAAATACTCTTCCTCCTCATATACTCATATATCCCACATTCATTGTAAAAATATCATCATTATTATATTATAATAATATAATAAAATATTATTTTATCTGAAAAGATAAAATATCAATTTTCAATAATTGTCACTTTAAAAATTTTCTCCATCTATATCCATATAAAATGAATATTTTCCTCATCATATAAATCAATAATTAATTATTCACAAATAATATTAC
The DNA here is from genome assembly GCA_020205615.1 of Panax quinquefolius. Lineage (NCBI taxonomy): Eukaryota > Viridiplantae > Streptophyta > Magnoliopsida > Apiales > Araliaceae > Panax > Panax quinquefolius. Next base: position 39,577,407 of record CM035167.1, on the reverse strand, counting down.
AGAATCACAATATTGGCAACCGTGTCGTTCCAGAAAGAGGGCTTTCAATAAGGATTTCTCCTTACTGGCGCGCAATTAGGTGACCAAACCTCTCCTTAGATAGAACTTTCTAGACATTGCCAATAACGTTATCTAATAATATTATTCAGATGATATGAATTATTGCTCCGATAATGGAAAATACTGTGTAGTGACAATTATTGAAACAACAGTAATATAAAATATCAACGTAGCAATTATTTAATCAATAAAATAAAATATTGAAAAGTAATTACTGTAACAATTATTGAGTAGTGTCTTCTTACGTAAGAATCAATAATTGGTGCAATACCGTGCGCTACTGTGCAACAACGTGTATTACTGTGTTTTAACCACCGGGTATTCCAATAGTATTAACGGTAACAACTACACCGTTATTTATAAACAACTTATACTTGTCGTTTTCTTCATCCAAATGCTTTCCGTTATGGGGCCCACAAAAGACTGCGCCATCGTACGAATATTCCCCGACAGGAAGAATATTCCACGACCAAACGAATATTCCCCGACAACAATGAATATTTTATAACCACTTGGTTATTTGAAATATTTGCGCATTTTACCCATAACTAACCACATTAATCAAATCAACCCTTACTATTTCAAAATAATAAATAGAGGAAATTAAATTTCATTTATTAATAATTTGGGGTCTTAGAACCTCCCCTCCTTATGAAATTTCGTCCTCGAAATTGACGTACGTACCTGGTATTTCAAAATGATGAGGATACCTCGCTTTCATTTCAGTTTCCAACTCCCAGGTCATTTCCTTAATAGCATTGTTCCTCCACAAAACTTTAACTTGTGGTATGACCTTTGTGCGTAGGACATGCTCTTTCCTATCCAAGATCTTGACAAGTACCTCTTCGTACGTTCAGTCTTCGGCTATCTCGTCCGGTTCTAACTCAATAACGTGGTTTGGGTCTTTCACATATTTACGTAACACAGATATATGAAAAACATTATGAACACGAGACATGCTTGGAGGTAACGCGAGTCTATAGGCCACATTTCCTACTCGGTCAAGAATCTGAAATGGACCAATAAATCGTGGATTGAGCTTTCCTCTCTTCCCAAATCATGTAACTCCCTTCCATGGAGCAACACGCAATAATACATGATCCCCAATACTAAATTCCGCGTTCTTTCAATGAAGATCCGCATAACTCTTTTGTCGATCCTATGCTGTTTGTATACGTTGTCGAATCATTTGGATCTTTTCTGTAGTCATACGTACCAACTCGGGTCCCAAAAATGTTGCTTCACCCACCTCATCCCAACATATTGGAGAGCGACACTTTCGTCCATATAATGCTTCAAATGGAGCCACACCTATACTTGCCTGATAACTGTTGTTGTAAGAGAATTCCACCAACGATAAATACTTATCCCAACTCCCTTTGAAGTCTAGGACATAGAGTCTTAATAGATCTTCAAGAGTTTGAATAGTTCTCTCTGATTGTCCGTCTGTTTGAGGATGGTATCTTTTGAACTCAATAAATAAACGTGCCCATAGCTTTTTGCATGCTAACCCAAAATCTTGAAGTGAATCTTGGGTCACGATCCGAAACTATGGATACTGGCATGCCATGCAACCTTACAATCTCATTCACGTACATACTAGCAAGACGTTCAAGGGAATAAGTCTCCTGTATCGGCAAGAAATGAGCAGACTTGGTTAATCTATCAACAATAACCCAAATAGCATTTATGCCTTGAGAAATTGTGAGAAGACCCGTAACGAAATCCATGGTAATTTGTTCCCACTTCCATTTCAGAATCTCAAGTGGTTGCAATGGACCCTTTGGCACTTGATGCTCCGCCTTTACACGTTGACAAGTTAAACACCTCGAGATAAACTTTGCAATCTCTCTCTTCATATTGTTCCACCAAAATGTATGTCAAAGATCACGATACATTTTGGTACTTCTAGGATGCATTGCAAATGGTGTATTGTGTGCCTCCATCATGATCTTGTACTTCAAATCAGAATCGTTAGGAACACAAAGTCTGGAGTGGACTCGAAGTATTCCTTCTTCATCGATTCTTGCTTCTGGAATAGCACCTTCTTGCACTTTCTTCTTCATACGCATCAGCTCCATGTTTGTGGCTTGAGCAACTTTAACTTTATCGATTAAAGTTGTTTCTATACGTATACTTTTGCATGGGTCCCCGGAGTCTTGAATTCTATCTTCATCTTTTGTAAATCACACAAAATAGGGTTTTGTGTTAACAACATCGCACTCGTTCCCGCATATGATCTTCTACTCAACGCGTCAGCTACCACGTTCGCTTTTCTAAGATGGTATTGAATGGTATGGTCATAATCTTTCAACAGCTCAAGCCAACATCGTTGTCGCATGTTGAGTTCTTTTTGGGTGAAGAAATATTTGAGGCTTTTATGGTCTGAATATATCTCAACTTTCTCCCCATATAGATAGTGCCTCCAGATCTTTAGCGCGAAAACGACTGCTGCCAACTCTAGATCATGAGCAGGATAATTCCTCTCATATTCTTTAAGTTGTCGTGAGGTATAGGCTATAACTTTCCCACGTTGCATGAGAACACATCCTAGCCCTTTGCCTGAAGCATCGCTGTAGATAACAAATCCATCCGAACTAGATGGTATGGTCAAAACAGGTGCCGAAATGAGTCTCCTCTTAAGCTCTTGGAAACTCTTCTTGCATTCCTCGCTCCATATGAATTTGATATCTTTTCGAGTCAGCTGAGTTAATGGAGTAGCGATTCGAGAAAATCCTTCCACGAATCTCCGATAATAACTAGCTAAGCCCAGAAAGCTACGTACTTCGGTCACCGACTTCGGTTGTTCCTAACTTTGTATTGCTTCAATCTTCGCCGGGTCAATAGATACTCCATGTTTTGACACCACGTAACCAAGGAATGCTACTTCCTCAAGCCAGAACTCGCATTTCTTCAACTTAGCATATAACTTGTTTTCACGAAGCCTTTGGAGTAACAGCTTCAAATGGTGCTCATGATCTTCACGACTTTTGGAATATATGAGGATGTCATCAATAAAGATAACAACGAACTGATCCAAATATTCCATGAATACTCGGTTCATCACATCCATTAAAGCCGCAGGAGCATTAGTCAATCCAAAAGACATGACTAAGAATTCATAATGCCCGTACCGAGTTCTAAAGGCAGTCTTTGGAATATCCTCGATTCTAATCTTGGTGATGATATCGAGCGAAGATCGATTTGTGAAAAGAGAATATGCTCCTTGTAACTAGTCAAACAGGTCATCAATACGAGGTAGCGGATACCTATTCTTGATAGTGACATGGTTTAATTCCGTTAGTCGATCATAAAGTCGCATACTCCGTCTTTCTTCTTTACTGAATAAAGCAGGAGCACCCCGAGGAGATGTACTAGGACGAATGAAACCGATGTCCAACAACTCCTCGTAGTTGGACCTTTAACTCTTGAAGTTCAATAGGAGCAATTCGATATGGGGTTTTAGAAATGGGCTGCATGCGAGGTTCAAGATCATTAAAGAATTCAACTTCACGTTCGGGGTAGGCCGGAAGTTCTTCAGAAATACGTCGGGAAAGTCAATAACAATGAAATATTATTCAAATATGACGCGTGTCTTTATTCAAATCCATAACATGGGCTAAGAAACGACATTCGCTTTTTTAATAAGCGAATAGCTTTATGACTTGATATAATGATGATTGATTTTAATGGCTTAGTTGCTTGAATTCGCACAACGAGTTGGTTAGGAATATGAAAACTAACAACCTTACGAAAACAATCAATTTTGGCATGATGAGTAGTTAACCAATCAATCCCTAAAATCACGTCAAATGCAAGTATCTTTAAAGAGATAAGGTCAACAGGTAAGGTAATGGTGCTAACTTGGATCAAACAAGATTTATAAATAGTGGATGTGATGAAAGTTTCTCCTAACGGAGTTTCCACAGATAGGTCAAAGTCTAATTTCTCCGGAGTCAAATTTAAACGTTGAGCACAAGTAGGAGAGATAAATGAATGGGTAGCACCGGTATCTAGTAAGGTATAAACTCCGCATGAATTTATGATTAGCTTACCCGTGATCACCTCGTTTGGGTTCTTCACATGTTGACCAGTCACGACAAACGCTCTTCCAGGAACCGTTGACTTTAACTTTTCTGGGATAGCCTTTTGAGTCACCATCCCCACTGGACTTGGTTTCGCTACAATACAATCTCGAGCGATATGTCCTTCCTTTCCACAATTATAGCATACCTTGAACTGTTGTGGACAGTTTGGGCTAATATGTCCCTTTTTCCACATTTATAGCATACGACCGGTGGTCGTTCTCCTCCCTTAGAACCAGTTGCTGGAAGACGTCAGCACCAGCAGAGTGGCTGCCGCTCTGGTCCGTATTTTTATTTCTCCGCTGGTTATCATTGTTCTGATGACTGCTGTCACTGGTATGATCCTGGTTGTGGTTCCTCGGTTAACCGTACTCATTATCTCGCTATAATAATTTAGCCCTGTTGACAACATCTGAATAGAGAAAATTTATGAGAAATGAGATATTGACGTATGCCGGGTTTCAAACCTCTCAGAAGCATCCACGTCATACGTTCCTCATTCTCCACCAAATGAGGTGCAAACCTGGATAACTCCGCGAACTTTGCCTCGTACTGGGACACCGTCATGTTGCATTGTTCCAATCTAATAAACTCTACGTCTTTCACATGACGAACACTTTCAGGAAAGCATTTGTCATTGAACAGTTTCTAAAATGTCTCCTAAGACATGCTGAGCGCGACTGGATGGGTACGCTTCACAGATTCCCACCAGTAATCTGCCTCATTACGGAACATAAAAGTGGCGAATGGAACTTTCTGTTCCTCCATGCATCCCAAGACATTGAATATCATGGTAATTTGCTTGACCCATGTCTCCCCCTTAATCAGATCCGGCTTTCCCCAGAATTCTGGTGGTCCTAACTCTTTGAACTGCTTGGTTGTGACCAGCTGTGCGTTGCCATTGTTTATTCGTATATTTTGAATAGGAATCTCCTTCGTCTGGTTTTGCATGAATCGCAAAAAGCTTCTAAACATCTCATCGTTCATCGTTTGCTCAGTGGTGTTATTTACAAGAGGAACATCGCCAGCCTGTTGCACGTTCTCCTCATTGGTGAGCAAAGGTGTCTCCACGGTCTCATTTACTCCACTGTTAACATTCTTAGTTGACATTCTCAAATACTACCATAAAACAAGGGTTAATTTAACAAATTAACATATCACATAATATCCCTATATTATGACCGACCAACAAATAAGCTTAGGTAGGACACACTAGCGAAGGATTTACTCGTCTCTCCCCTCCTAGTTCTATTCCTCGATCTCCGCCAGAGACCATATCCCTATGCTCTGATACCAACTGTGACGCCCCCAAGATAGGTATACAACACCCATTCTGAGTCGTCAAAATACATGGTACAGAAACAACTACAACTTTATTAATACAACATAAAAACTGTGAGTTTAAATACAAATATTGTCATCTAGACAATATCCACACTCAAATAAGTCCTCATTATAATTATTGATACATTATTTTACAAAAATGGTGAGGACTACTAAAATGACTTTCTAGAACCTTCATTCCATACCCCGACTAGTACTCGCTACATTCTCGCCTCCTAAGAAGAAAAATGGAATAAAAAGGAAAAAGGGTGAGCTCAACTAGCCCAGTAAAGAATATTATGACTAAGATAACATAGAATAAATTATCGTTAGTCTTCAACAAGGAAAAATCTAATAGAATACAATAGACAACCTGTTTTAAATCAATATTCGCAGCGGAAATAATAATTCATTAGAAGAGTTAAGTAGAGAATGCAATCTACTATCTTCTATATATGAATTTAAAAGTTCATCGTCGATATTTTATCCCTGTAACATCAATCAATATATATCTGGAATTAAATGTTCACCTTTGCACTACCGGCCAAAGATATTCATCAGTTGGTCATGTTCATCTAAACACCTGTTAATCTTTGCACTACGGGCCAAAGATATTCATCATAAATCATTCATCTTTGCACTACAGGCCAAAGATATTCAGTAATATCATCATTTAGGACTGAGGATGATGAAAAATATTTTAAAGGAAACGAATCCAGTGAAACAAAATAACAAATATTGAGGATTCGTATTTCGGTTTATCCATGTCCAAAAATACCTCATAAATAATCATAGTGGAGTAAAATTCAAGAATGATCAAAACATGGATACAATCAAAGCTAGTATCCATAATAGATATTTTGGATGAAAAACGAAAAATTTAATTTTTCTATAAATAGTGCCGTATACGTGAATAGTGCCATATATATGAATAGTAACCCCGACACTAAAAGACAAGAATTTCATAAGAGAAATACTCCTAATATTTTGGCATAATGATATTGAAAAAAATAATATCATTTTTTATAAAATAATATCCCTTACCTCGAAAGAATAGTACTTCTGGCTAGAATACTGGATATAGAGCTGAAGGGAACTTGCACCGTATAGCAACACTCAAAGTCTAAAAATACTCACAAGAATACGCTCGATAATATAGAGAAAGAAAACTTTATTTTCTGGTGTAATTTTCAATTCTAACCTAAGCACCCTATTTTATAGGAAAATGCTTAGAACACCAAAACAGAAAATTTAATATAATATTATTATTATTAAAAATTATTCACGCCCACCTCTTTAACAACTGAATTCAGCCATCAAATAATGACAAAAACCAAAAAAATGTTTTTGTAATTAAAAATAATTAAAACTTTCAAAAACCAATTATTTCGGAACTACAGAACTTCAATAATTCATAATAAATAGCCCTTTTATCAGAAAAATTCGAACCACATGTCTTTTCCATAGGAAATTTCATTATCTACAACTTTACAGAAGAAAGTTTTTCCAAATTCCAAACAGAAATTGACTGAAATCAACAAACGACCGATTCTACAGCTATAATCAAATTTCAGTCTAGAAATGGGCCCACAGACATGTTTAACATGTTTTAAACAACTTTTGCAACAAAAAACTCTTCCTCCTCAAATACTCATATATCCCACATTCATTGTAAAAATATCATCATTATTATATTATAATAATATAATAAAATATTATTTTATCTGAAAAGATAAAATATCAATTTTCAACAATTGTCACTTTAAAAAATTTCTCCATCTATATCCATATAAAATGAATATTTTCCTTATCATGTAAATTAATAATTAAGTATTCACAAATAATATTACGAGATTACAATATCTGGCAAACGGTAGTTCGAGGAAGGAGGGGGCTTTCAATAAGGATTTCTCCTTCATTTGGCGCATGATTAAGTGACCAAACCTCTCCTTACGTAACTTTCTAGACATTGCCAATAATGTTATCTAATAATATTATTTAGATAATATGAATTATTACTCCGATAATGGAAAATTGTGTAGTGACAATTATCAAACAACGGTAATATAAAATATCAACGTAGCAATTATTGAATCAATAAAATAAAATATTGAGCGGTAATTATTCGTAACAATTATTGAGTAGTGCCTTTTACGTAAGAATCAATAATTGGTGCAATCTGCAGTAATCAGGCAACAACAACCAGACATCGTGTTTTAACCACCGGGTATTCCAACAAGATAATCTGTGATAATAACTACCGTTATTTATAAATAACTTATGCTTGTCGTTTTCTTCATCCAATCGCTTTCTGTTATGGGGCCCACAAAAGACTGCGCCATCGAACGAATATTCCCCGACAGGAAAAATATTCCACGACCAAACGAATATTCCCCGAGAACAATGAATATTTTATAACCACTTGCTTATTTGAAATATTTGCGCATTTTACCCATAACTAACCACATTAATCAAATCAACCCTTACTATTTCAAAATAATAAATAGATGAAATTAAATTTCATTTATTAATAATTTGGGGTCTTACATATACGGTGCAAGTTTCCTTCGGCATTACATCTGAAATTCTAGCCAGAAGTACTATTCTTTTGAGGTAAGGGATTATAAGGGATATTGTCATTATTATAGTAAGAGATTATAAGGGATAGTAAGGGATAGTAAGAGATGTTATTTTCTTCATAATGATGTTATTCTTTCAATATCATTATGCCGAAAATATTGATATGAATATTATTGTTGAATTTTTTCCTTTTTGTGTCAGAGTTACTATTCACATATACGACACTATTCACATATACGTCACTATTCATGTATATGACATTATTTACGTATACGGTACTATGTACAAATACGGAGTACTATTCATGAGTTACTATTTACGGGGTACTATTCATGACAAAATTGGTTTCTTTTTCTGACCTATTATCGTTGATTTATGAATATTGCTCTTGAAATAAAATGTAGTTGTTGATCATATTATTTATATTTTCATATATAACATTTTTATAATCTCGGTGATGAAATTTCTCTTTGATTTGAGTGTAAAGATGGGTTGATTAATAGTATGATCGTGACTATGGGTTCTCTTTGGCCAGTAGTGCAAAGATGAATTGTTGACTGGTATGATCATTACCATTGAATTTATAATTGAATATCTTTAGCTTAAGTGTAAAGGTGAATTGATCAACATGGTTATAATTATTGTTTATATAAATTCTGAAATGATTATATATTTCTTTGAGATATTAATATCTTTGGACTATAGTCCAAAGATGACCTATTGTTGAATATCTTTGGCCTGTAGTGCAAAGATGACCTGTTGTTGAATATCTTTGTCCAATAGTGCAAAGATGAACTGTTTACGAATATCTTTGGCCCGTAGTGCAAAGATGAATTTATCAGTATGATTATGAACAGGAACTGTGATTTGGTATAACCATGATCTTTGATGTTTCAGGTAAAGACATGTGATGAAAATTACCTTCGTCCTGGATGAGAAGAGGAATTTAGAACCACAATTATGATTATGAGTTATTCACATGATTGTGGACAGGAATTGTTGATTGATGTTACAGGAATAAAACATTGTTGGTGGAATTTTAACATGGAGAAGATAATAGACTTTATGGTCTATTTGACTCTTCTAATGGAATGCTCGTTCCGCTGCAACTATGGTTGAAAAGTTTTATCATCTACCATATATTCTAAATCTCTGATTTATTACTGATGAAGGTTATTGATAATTTAATTATCTTTAGTCATGATATTCTTTACTGGGATAGTTGTGCTCACCCTTTTGCTTCACAATTCCTTTTAGGTAATAAAACTGTAGCTGGGTCGAGAGGGGATAATAGGGGAATAGAACGGTGTTCTCTAGCTATGGAGATTCTCCCTAAATAGTATAGAAAAGCGTGTTATATTTTATACATCATTTAGTAGTTATATTTGGTGAATCAAATAGGGTGAGGCGAACCCAACGTTGGAAGGGTGCACTACTAGAAATTCAACATATAGCGACGAGCTATAGCGACGGTCGGTACGGAACCATCGCTATATGGTATCTATAGCAACGGTCGGCACGGAACCGTCGGTATAGAGGTTTTTTTAAGATAAAACCCTCCCACTTTCCCCCGAATTATTTTAGTATCTTCACTATTTATCTCTCGTTACAGACGAATGGTTCAATAGTTAGGGTTTTAGTGCAAAATTGAACAGAAATGTTTCCTGAAGGATGTTGCTTCAAAGATCCTATCACTAATTCAAAAGGGACCTAGAGGGATTTGTGTGCTTTCTGTAAATGGAGCTATTTCCAATGTCACAATTTGCTAGCCCGGTTCTTCTGGCGGTATCTTGACATATGAGGTATAACATTAGTTTGGTCTATATGTTCTCCTGAAATTGTACTTTTTTCAGTTCTTTCTATTGCAAAATACATGTTTCTTCTGGCGGTATCTTGACATATAAGGTACGACGGTAGTTTGGTCTATATGTTTTCCTGAAATTGGATTATTTTAGATCTTTCTATTACAAAATATCTTTTTTGAAATGACGTCATGCACTGTTAATCTAGAGGCTAGAGACTGCTTCTGTCATAATTTAGTTGATTTTTTTGCCTTGTAAAATCTGATCTCCACTGAGGGAGACAAATCCCCTAGAAATTCAGAGAAGTTGTCGTCTTTATCCTCTTCACCAGCGGATTTTCTAGATGGGTCGGGTCCCAAACCCCATTTTATCAACAAAATTGCAGGTACATTTGTTGAGAAAAAGGTAATAATCTTATCGCTTTTATCACTGTATAATCGATATGTTAATGCATACATATACTTACGATTTTCTAATTTGGTGGTTTTAAAAAAAATATTAATGTACCATCGGAATGTGCTTATTTTATTGTAAATTCATGACTTTCCGATCTACCTTTTGTAAATTATCTTTTTAGCTAATTACTGGTTTATGGAGATTGGTGAACATAAAAAACTTAAAGGTACTTAATGCTCCTTTTTTATTATTTGTTTATATATCAGAGATACTTGAAAGATCCAATTTTTTTTCTTTATTAGATTTATATTTGCCTAATTTAATCAAGCAAATGTTCATTGATGTGCCTATCCCCATGGTTACAAACTGAAGCAATTCATTGTTTTTCATTGTAATTGTAATCAGCCCCAAGACATTTGTGCAAGTGGATGTGCCGAAAACATTGTTCGGAGAATCTATTTTGTATTTAAAAGGTAACAAAAATCTAGTATTTTATATTTTAATGAAGTGTCTTTTTAAAATTTCATTTTCTAAATGTGGAATTATTATGTGAAATGATTTTTGTGTGTTATCACTTCAAATATTTGAAACTTTCATTGTGATTTTGGCTAATTAATACTAATTTTATTGTTTACATGCTATGGGTTCATGCTTAATTTAATTATTTCTTGGTAAATTTCATGTTTAATTTTTTTATTTCTTAGTGAATAGATGATATGGCGGTCACTATTGGGATGATTTTGCTCCGTATTACCTTTTTTCCTGCTAATTACTTTGCTCCTTATTACCTACATGAATCTATTGTTTGTCATTTGAAGCTAATAATAAGTTAACTTATTTCGAATCTGGTTGTGGAACTTTTGAAGAGGAGTCTTGCAAAGTGGAAGACCCTCTTTTCTTTCTAAGGAAAGACATTGGGCTTGATTATGAGCAAAATTTCAATCGTGTTGATAAACTTCTTATTGATCTTACCGTTGCCAACATTTTCCTACTTGTATGTCATTTTTGATGCATGTTTTCTTTGCATAAATTTTAACTTCCTAGTATACCTTGCCAGTATATTAGTAAATAATGTTGTCTTTTCCTGTGTAATTTGTTCAAACAAAAAAGGGTAGAAAGAAGAGTGAGTTTAAATTGCTAGAAGTCTATGTTTTGCTAGAAATTATTTGAATAACAATTGTTTTCTTTTGTCTTTTTGTTTTCGTTGAGGAGTTAGTTACAACATAACACTAAGCTTTGTCATATAGACAAGAAAGTCAATATATCAGTTTTCAACTTTTCAGTTAAGCAAATTAAATTTTAGACAGCGTTAATCATTCACCTGTTTGTCATATAGACAAGAAAGTCACTATATTATTATTTCATTACTGTACAGATTGCTTTAATCTTTGTTGAAAGAATTTGTACTATTATTTTTGCTTATATCACTCTTTGTGTAGGATCTTCATTCTCAGCTTAAGGAATTGATTCCAGAATAGCAGGTACATTTTACTAGCATTAAAAGTTGACTAGTAATGGTAGATAAACTGTTAGGTTGGTTGTTGCCTTTTTCATGCCTCCATTTGGTTCAACTTGTATCATAGTTTATCATCAATGTCTCCTTTATGATGGCTTTTAATTTGGATAATGGAGTAATCCTTATATGCCTTGTTTGTCTTATTGCATCATTGTACTCATTGCTTTAATAGTTGGCGTTAATTGTCGTAAGGTGAATGTAGAGAAAATTTAAAGAGGCTGTGGACAGATTTTGGATGTAGTTTTACAAGTGAAACATGTTTTTAGAGTAAAAAAGCTAGCCACTCCCTTCCACCCTAAATTAACACAAAGAACAAGTTGTTATAGGTTTACATCCTAGTTGTCATACTCTTCTATGATCAGTATCTCAGTTGCACCGGAGGCATGTTTTCTATAATCATTATATCTGAATTTCCTTTCTCTGGCATTTGTGTAAAGGCATGTAGCAATATATTCTATTTTAAATGAACCTCGCGGTATTTGATTTTTCTTCAGGAACGCATTAAAAAACGTAAAAAAGAGCATGGAAAGGTTCAACTGGGGACCATTACTATTAATATTGTAAAAGAAGTTCTTTTTACTCAACTTTTCTCTTCTAATATATAGATGCAGAAGTGGATGATCATATATTATTTAATTTTTTATTTTTTTACCATTTGGGCACACTTCATTTTATTGTATCCTGTTTCTAAACATGCAAAAGTACTTGGTGGAATGAAAGGAATGACATGACTACTTTGGGAAACCTCATTACTTGATCCAGAGGAGGTATATACCTGTCAATTAACTCATTCAGATAATTATGCTTTAGGATTTTAGTTAGTAAATGCACATTATGGAGGAAAGTACAGTACTCAAGGTTTGCAAAATCCTTCAGCAATGGTTTTGATGGACATCAAAATGGCCATTCTCAATTGAATTTCTCCTGCTAACGTTTGAAACGGCAAAAAGGCTATTGGATGATGTGGCATGTGGGTCTCCATGAGGACAAATTTGTTACAATAAATTTGCTCTAAATTTGATCAAGCAATTGTTAAGTCTTGAGTTATAATGTGAATGATTTTAAATGATGTATATAATATTTTTTATGTTTTAATTTATAGTGTACTTGTGTTTGTTGAATAAATGTGCATTACTAATTAATTTTTTTTTGAAATCTAAAAAGTCTATAGCGACGGTCGCCAACGGTCGCTATAGTCCTAAAGATCGTCGCTATAGAGTTTACCGACATCTTCTATGGCGACTGTCGGCGATGGTCGCTAAATCCTATAGCGACGGTCTTTAGGCCTATAGCGACGGTCGTTGACCGTCGCTATAAGTCAATTTTCTAGTAGTGGTGTTTTGACAATATCATACAAGATGTCTAATGACATACAATCTCGTGTTATCATAAGACAGGGTTGTGCACATCCACTTGCTGAGTATATCTACGAGCACTACCTATATAATCATGGAGTTTGGTTAAAGTATAGTTCTCAATTAGAGACAATGGAGATAACTATATGTCAAGAGAAGACTCACCATTGGAAATATGATAGTAATCTTCTCGTTTTCTTTGGGGTCTATTGAGTCAACCAAGGATAATACTGTGGGCATATGATATCTATCATAACCTAGACGCATGGCTTCCCATGTACGAAGGTTTCCTTGAGCACTTCCCAAAGATTTTAATTTCTAAAACAGTTATTGACTGTACCTTTATGTAAGGCGCCATTGTGACATGATATCCAAGGTTGGGACATGAGTCACAGTTGGTATATATATTTGTATCAAACTCACAACATATGTGTTGTTGTATTTTGCACGAAAATTGTGATAATGAAGTTGTAGTTGTTTTCTGTACCATGTATTTGGTGACTCAGAATGGGTTGGGTGGATTGGACCTATTTTGGGGGCATCACATTTGGTATCAGAGCTTAGGGATATGATCTCTAGCGGAGATCCAAGATTAGAACTAGGAAGGGAGAGACGAGTAATATCCTTTGCTAGTGTGTGTCCTACCTAAGCTGAATTTTCTTACTTAAGTTGACAAATTGTGATATGTCAATTAACCTTTGTTTTGAAGATGTATACTAGAATGATATCTGAAATACAGGAGATAAGCAATGGAGAAATCATGATGACCGGGGAGATAGAATCTGAAATGAAAGCAAGGTATTCTCAACTCTTCGAAATACCAGGTACGTAAATTTTGAGGACGAAATTTCATAAGGAGGGGAGATTGTAAGACCCTGAATTTAATGAAATAAAAGTATTCAATTTTCTTATAATTAGTATTCAGTAAATGGTTAAATTGATAAAAAGTTAAAGTTAAGGGTGATATATGTAAATATTTTAAATAAGTAAGTGGTTATAAAATATTCATTGTTGTCAGGGAATATCCGTTTGGTCGTGGAATAATCTTGTTGTCGGGGAATATTCGTACGACGGCACAACCATTTGTGGGCTCCATAACAGAATAACTGTCGGATGAAGAAAACGACAAATTTAAGTTTTTATAAATAACAACGTAATCGTTACCGTTAACACTGTTGGAATACCTGGTGGGTAAAGTAAAGTAATATGCGTTGTAACACAGTAGCACACGGTATTGCATAGTATTTTTGAATTATTGATTCTTACGTAAGAAGACATTACTCAATAATTGTTACAGTAATTACTGTTCAATATTATATTTTATTGATTCAATAATTGCTACGTTGATATTTTATATTATTGTTGTTTCAATAATTGTCACTACACAGTATTTCCCATTATCAGATCAATAATTCATATTATTTGAATACTATTATTAGATAGCATTATTGGAAATGTCTAGAAAGTTCTGTCAAGGAGAGGTTTGGTCACCTAATTGCGCGACAATAAGGAGAAATCTTTATTAGAAAGCCCTCTCTTTCCTGGGAACTGCCTGGTTACTAGTATTGTAATTCTGTAATATTATTTGTGAATAATTAATTATTAATTTATATGATAAGGAAAATATTTATATATGTGGATATAAATGGAGGAATTTTTAAAAAGGTGACAATTGTTGAAAATTGATATTTTATCTTTTTTTGATAAAATAATTCATTCAAATATATTATTATATTTTAATAATTTAATAATAGTGATATTTTTACAATGAATGTGTGATATATGAATAAATGAGGAGGAAGAGTATTTTTGTTACAAAAAATGTTTGACACATGTTTTGTGTGTTGGTGGACCCCATTTCTTGACTGAAATTTGATTATAGCCTGCAAAATCGCCCGTATGTGGACTTTGGTCAATTTCTACTTGGAATTTGGAAAAACTTAAAATTACACAGTTGTAAAGAATTGAGTTTCCTATAGAATAGACATAAGATTTGATTTTTTTTTATAAAAGAGCTATTTATTATGAATTATTGAAGTTCCGGAATAATTGAATAACTATCGGATTAAGAAAACGACAAATTTAAGTTGTTAGTTCCCAATAGGCACAATAGATCTAGAAGGGGGGTTGAATAGATCCTTTTAATTTCAGATACTTTTCTCTTTTATTTTGTATTGATATTAAATAAGCATATGACAAACATAAGAATCTTTTCAAGCACAGCGGAATAAGTAAAAGATCCCCTTCATTGATATATTCATAATCATACATACATTGCTCATAGAGTTAGTTCAGTTGTAAGTAGTTAAAACATTCATAGCAGTTATAGCAGTTAATAGACATAATGTAAATGACATAATGTAAAAGACACAAGGGGTTTTAAGTGGTTCAGAGACTTAAGCTCCTAATCCACTCTCCTGCTTTCAACTAGCAGGATTTCCACTAAGGAAGGGCAGCACCTTGAATCACTAAGATTCCTTCAAGGTCAGCAGCCTTGAGACTTCAGTTCACTAAGAACTCTTCAAGGCCAGCAGCCTTTGTGACGCCCCCAAAATTAGGTATACATCACCCATTCTGAGTCGCCAGATACATGGTATAAAATTCAAATACAACTTCATTTATATTAATTGTTGAGTATGTCAGTATAGAATACGACCACAGTTAACTATGAGTTTTAATACAAATGTATGTAACTCTCATGGTGCCTCGACCACAACCTTACAATGGTACTTTACATAAAAGTATAGTCAAAGACTATTTTAGAAATTAAAATCTTTGGGAAGTGCTCAAGGAAACCTTCGTACATGGGAGGCCATGCGTCTAGGTTATAATAGATATCATATGGCCACAGAATTATCCTTGGTTGACCCAATAGACCCTAAAGAAAAACGAGAATATTACTATCATCTTCTTTCCAATGGTGAGTCTTCTCCTGACATATAACTATCTCCACTGTCTCCAAGTGAATATTATATTTTAAATCAACTCCAAGATCATATAGGTAGTGCCCATAAATATACTCATCAAGTGGATGCGCACAACCCTGTCTTATGATAACACGAGGTTGTATGTCATTAGACATCTTGTATGATAGTGGAAAAACACCCTTCCAAAGTTGGGTTCACCTCACCCTATTTGATTCACCAAATATAACTACTAAATGATGTATAGAATACAACACACTTTTCAATACTATTTAGGGAGAACCTTCACAACTAGAGACCACTGTTCTATTCCCCTGTTATCCCTGCTCGACCCGGCAACACTCTTACGACAACACTCTTATTACCTGAAAGGAATTGTGAAGCAAAAAGGGTGAGCACAACTAGCCCAGTAAAGAATATCATGACTAAAGATAATTAAATTATCAATAGCTTTCATCAATAATAAATCAGAGATTTAGAATATATGGTAGATGATAAAACTTTTCAACCATAGTTGTAGCGGAACGAGCAATCCATTAGAAGAGTCAAATAGACCATAAGGTCTATTATCTTCTCTATGTTAAAAGTCCACCAATAATATTTTATCCATGTAAAATAAATCAACAGTTCCTGTCCACAATCATATGAATAACTCATAATCATAATTGTGGTTCTAAATTACTCTTCATGAACTGTGACGAAGATAATTTTCATCACTTATCTTCACCGAAACATCAAAATCATGGTTATACCAAATCGTAATTCCGCCATAATCATACTTAATAAATTCATCTTTGCACTATGGCCAAAGATATTCATTAACAATTCATCTTTGCACTACATGCCAAAGACATACAATTGTATTTTAGAAAAGTCAAGTAGAGCATGATATCTACTATCTTCTACGAATTAAAAGTGTATAATAAATATTTTATCATTTGAGACTCGACTTAATAAATAATCCACATCATCGAATCACCCCGCAAGACTACGGCCGAGGATATTCGTTAATATCACATCCATGAATTTATATTTCATCGCTGAGACTCAGCTCAATAATCAATCCATATCACTGAATTATCCCTGCACTACGGCTAATGATATTCGTTATTATCACATCCATGAATTAATATTTCATTGCTGAGACTCAGCTCAATAATTAATCCACATCATTGAATCATCCCTGCACTACAAGTCAAGGATATTCTTTAGTATCACGACCACGAATTATCATGTACTACGGGCCAAAGATAATCGTGTTTTCATCAACGGTCCTGATCATGCCATAAAAGAATTCATCTTTGCACCCTTAGCTGAAGAGAATCCATAGCCATAATCATACCAAAAACTGTCCATCAATGCACTACCGGCCAATAAGGACTTTTTCCACATCATTTGTAACATTACGGTCATGATTATACCGAATAATCCCTGGTCATAATCATACCAAGTCCATCTATGCACTACAGCCAAAGATGACTTTTAACACAATATAAGCATGAGGATGATGACAATGATATAAGAATCAATCAAATTAGATAAATAATAAATATTAAAAATTTATAATACAATTTATCCAGCGTTCAATAATAACCAAATGTTATCAATCACTTAATAATCTCATCATCTAATATCATTAATATTATAACAATATTTTAATCATTTCTTAAACTTATAAACAATTTATTTCAATTGTATACACTTTATCAAATAATGCATTTAATCATTCAAAAATGCCATACTCATAAGATTTCATCATCAATGTTCAAATCCCTCATCAAAAATCTTACCCTATATAGGATTCTCAAGCCATAAAATCCTATTTTCCAATTTTATTACTTCACATAACATATTTAATTCATTTACTCACAACTAGTTCATTTTTATGAAAAATACTAAATCAGTCCCAAAAATATTTCTTTTCTGGGATTTAGCAGAATATAGTCCCATCTTGAACATATATTTTTCTCAGAATTTTTAAAATTCATTTACTATTTTTCATATGGATAAAACTGCCGAATATTTAGATATTTATCATAAATTGTACTTTTGTCCAAAAATTCCAAAATTTACAGGGTATACTCTTGTTATATACATGTACTCCCAATAAAACTTTCACTAATTTTTGAGTTAACCACAAGGAGTTATAAGAGTTTACTTTTAAAATAGTCTTTTCTCATAAAATCCATAACTCTTAATCTATACATCCAAAAATCACCATTTTTGGACACAATTTAGAAATCTCATTAAATTATCATTTCAAATTTTTCAAGAATTTTTTAGGGTCAGAAAAATTACGAATCTGCCCCTGGCAGAAACCCCTTTTTTATATGAAAATACTATTCGCATGAATACGAAGGATCATTCACCATGCATTTGGTAATCCACATAGACAGGTTATTCCAACAGAATAATAAAGAATGGAATAATGAAGGATTCAAAGATGCGATGCGATAGATTTAGACAAACGAGTTATTCCCAACGAATAATAAATAATGGAACCAGTAAAACAGTAAGCGCACGCACGAGGATATTAAGACGAATAATAAATAATGGAACCAGTCCCCCAGAAGCGCATGAGATAGGATATTCCGGCGAATAATATATAATGGAACCGGTCCGTGAAACGCATGACGGGATATTAGATAGGATAATAAAGAACGAAATATTAGAAGAATTTCACCATGTATACGGTACTTCGCATAAACAGGTTATTCCAACATAATATTAAAGAATTGAATAACAGAAGTATTTCACCAAGTATAGGGTAGTCCGCGTATACAGGTTATTCCAACAGAATAATAAATAATAATAATATCCTTTACGAGTACGATAATTATATCCCCTACCTTAAAAGGAAAAGTATTCCGACTGGTAGGGCGGGAATATACTTGAAGAAAACTTGCACTACGCTCAAAGCTTTCTTAAACTCTAAAGAAATACGCTCAAGATTATAGAAGAAGAACTCTCTCTATAGCTTCCCTCTCTAGAGTTTCAGTGAATTCGTAAGAAATAATGAAGGAATGAGCTTCTATTTATAGAAAAATTGACTGCATAGTAACTAACTCATGAACGGTCCAGATTGATTTACTTTAATCTGATGGTCCATATTTAAAGCAAAATCTTTTAAATAAAATATAATATATTCTATTTATAATCTAATAAAACGAATAACTTTATAAAAGATTTTACTATGCAAACACTATGCATGCACTATGCAAACACTATACATAATAAAATATAATATATATTCTAATTATTGTCTAATAAAACAAATAACTTTATAAAAGTATTTTATTTTATATAAAAATATTTTACTATGCAAAACACTATGCAAACACTATGCAACACTATGCATAATAAAATATAATATATTCTATTTATAGAATTATTTTATAAAAGTATTCTGTTTTATTACATTAATAATACCAATAAAACAAAACTGAGTGACTTATCACATAAGCATCAATAATCAATACTGTGCTATTTACCAAAATAGAAAAAAAAAAAAAATTTGAATACTTTTATTTCATAAAATTCGGGGTCTCACAGCCTTGGAACTCCTCTAGTTCCCTAGGAACTCTTCAAGCCCAACAGGCTTGAAACTTCATTTAGTCCTTCCGAAAAAGGACCCCTCAGGCCTTGGCTTCTTGAGTTGTTTGTTTGTTAGAGTTGGTGTTGAGCTGCTAAGATGTCTTCATGCTCTGAACATCTTATGTACTTAGCAGCTTGGCGTGATCATCCTTGAAGTGCAGTTAAGTGTTGCATGTTGCTCAGCTTCTTCAGTTACTCAACCACTTCGGATGACCCCTTGATGACTGCCTTGAAGATCATTCCTCTTGATACACGATGGCTGCACATGATGGGTTTCTAAGATGACTGTAAGCTCTTCTACTAGGTACTTAGAAACTTTCTCATGATTGCCACCATGATGACGTTTGTGATCTCCCTTCTTGATACTTGATGTCTTCTCATGATGGACTTGCTAAGATGACTGTGAGCTCTTCTTTATGGTACTTAGAGTCTTCCCATGATGGACACCAAGATGACATGATGCTCTTCTTTCTCTCGACATTTTAGAACACTCTTCTTGTAGTAGAACTCTCACTTCTACTTCTTCATTGATATGTCTCTGAGTGTTCTTGGTGGATCATAAAGTGAGCCTTCGGACTAACTATTTTACATGGTTTAGAACAGTCCACCGTTACTCCAAACTCGGCAACTCCAGCAACCTTCGATCTTTGAAGCTCTAGCAAATTTATACTCCTTCTCAATCCTTCCATTGGAAAGTAGCCATTGAAAGCTATTCAAACATCTTCACAGATCTCGAGTTACTTGAGGTAGACTGCTCCGAGATCTACTATTTTGCAGAATACGATTCTGCCTCGACAGCTCTCGAGTTCTCCTTGACTCTCTCGGTAGACTATGATTTTTGGTACAGTGATCGACGATCAGACAAGCCTATCTATTACATCATAAGATCAACCTAATATGCTTGATCTTTCTATATTTATAGTCCTTGTACATCATTTCTTTTTAAGGACTTTACAAAGCTGTTTTGCTTATGTTGGATCAACCTAACATACTTGATCAATTCATTCTAGGTCCTTGTACACATGTTTCTATTATCTATCAAAGGACTTTACATCTTTTCTTAATGCAAGCATACTTGCATATTCATTCATATATATCATAATCAAATCATATGTAAATAGGAATATCATTCATATGTTTATTCATGACAATCTCCCCTTATTTGATTATGACAAAAACAATAAGTGCATATGCATATTATGAATGAATCTTATATACAGTGAGCAACTGTATTTCTAAAACAGATAATCATGAGTGTCATTTATAATAATATGGCAAATTATACATTAAGACACTTTACATCCTGGATCCAGAACATACCTAACTAGTTAGAGATGTACCTCTTTGGCTCCATATATGTTTTCAGGATGTTTGTTAATCAGCTATTCATCTGTTTGTTCTTCTTGCTCTTGCTCCCCCTATGATGATGACCTTCTGTCTTTGCTTAGCTCCCCTTCAGCGTCTTTCTTAATATGCTCCCCCTCAGACTCAGTGATCATGTGATCATCATCTTTTGGCTCCCCCTCAGATGATAACTCTGCCTCTTTCCCTGCTGTCAGCTTCTTTGACTTCTTCTCTACTATCCTTCTGCTCTTCTTGCTCTTCTTTGAGTGCCTCTTGCTCTTCCTCTTTCTATGCCTCTTTTTCTCCCCCTTTTTGTCATTAATCATTTGGGTGTGCTGCTCCATGTTGGACATAAGCTGCTCCATCAGGTAGGAGGAGTTGGCAACTTCAAACTTGAGTTCCTGTTGACCTAGCTCAATTTGCACTGAGAAAGACTGCTTCATGTCGTCAATCTTGTCAGAGAGGGCGTGGATCTGCTCATCATTGGCCTTCTGTGCTCGTAGAGCTTCTGCCTTTTGATCTTGTATGGCCTTCAGATAGATGTTATCTCTCTCTTTGATTTTGAGAGATACATCAGCCATTGCAGTTTGAAGTCTGTTCTGAAACGAATTATCTCCTTCTGCTATCAACACCATTTTGACTCCTCATTATTCTGAGATGTCTTCTCAATCAGCACATTTGAGTTCTTCATTAGTTCCTGCTCCACAAGATTTTGATCATCTGGTTGAGCAGCTACGGGTTGAGCATCAGATTGAACTCTACGATTTTCATTCTTAGACAGATTTTCGAAAGCTTGGAGAATCTGAATAATCGTTGAGTATCAATTCCTGGTTGAGGATGAGTGAATGTCAAATAACAGTGTTTGGGTTATTGGAAGCTTCTGATTTTGAATTTGAACAATCTCAGCAGTAGAGTGATCAGACTCGACGATCATCTCATTGATCATGTTTCTGCTTCCTTGAGAGTCCACTCAACAATCGTAGGGGATATAGTGATTGCCAGACTGAAGAAGGCTATTGATAATTTAATTATCTTTAGTCATGATATTCTTTACTGGGCTAGTTGTGCTCACCCTTTTTCTTCATAATTCATTTCAGGTAATAAAAGTGTAGCTGGGTCGAGCGGGGATAATAGGGGAATAGAACGGTGGTATCTCGCTGCGGAGATTCTCCCTAAACAGTATAGACAAGCGTGTTGTATTTTATACATCATTTAATAGTTATATTTGGTTAATCAAATAGGGTGAGGCGAACCCAACGTTGGAAGGGTGTTTTGACACTATCATACAAGATGTCTAATGACATACAACCTCGTGTTATCATAAGACAGGGTTGTGTACATCCACTTGCTAAGTATATCTACGAGCACTACCTATATAATCTTGGAGTTTAGTTGAAGTATAGTTCTCAATTAGAGACAATGGAGATAACTATATGTCAAGAGAAGTCTCACCATTGGAAAGAATATGATAGTAATCTTCTCGTTTTTCTTTGGGGTTTATTGGGTCAACCAAAGATAATTATGTGGGCATATGATATCTATCATAACCTAGACGCATGGCTTCCCATGTACGAAGGTTTCCTTGAGCACTTCCCAAAGATTTTAATTTCTAAAATAGTTATTGACTATACCTTTATGTAAGGGAGCCATTGTGACATGCTATCCAAGGTTGGGACATGAGTCACAGTTGGTATATATATTTGTATCAAACTCACAACATATGTGTTGTTGTATTTTGCACGAAAATTGTGATAATGAAGTTGTAGTTATTTTTTGTACCATGTATTTGGTGACTCAGAATGGGTTGGATGGATTGGACCTATTTTGGGGGCATCACATTTGGTATCAGAGCTTAGGGATATGATCTCTGGCGGAGATCCGAGATTAGAACTAGGAAGGGAGAGACGAGTAATATCCTTCGCTAGTGTGTGTCCTACCTAAGCTGAATTTTCTTAATTAAGTTGACAAATTGTGATATGTCAATTAACCTTTGTTTTCAAGCTGTATTCTAGAATGATATCTGAAATACAGGAGATAAGCAATGGAGAAATCTTGATGACCGGGGAGATAGAATCTGAAATGAAAGCAAGGTATTCTCAACTCTTCGAAATACCAGGTACGTAAATTTCGAGGACGAAATTTCATAAGGAGGGGAGATTGTAAGACCCCGAATTTTATGAAATAAAAGTATTCAATTTTCTTATAATTAATATTCAGTAAATGGTTAAATTGATAAAAGGTTAAAGTTAAGGGTGATATATGTAAATATTTTAAATAAGTAAGTGGTTATAAAATATTCATTATTGTCGGGAAATATCCGTTTGGTCGTGGAATATTCTTGTTGTCGGGGAATATTCGTACGACGACGCAACCATTTGTGGGCTCCATAACAGAATAACTGTCAGATGAAGAAAACGACAAATTTAAGTTTTTATAAATAATGGCGTAATCGTTACCGTTAACACTATTGGAATACCTGGTGGGTAACGTAAAGTAATACGCGTTGCAACACAGTAGCACACAGTATTGCACAGTATTTTTGAATTATTGATTCTTACGTAAGAAGGCATTACTCAATAATTGTTATAGTAATTACTGTTCAATATTATATTTTATTGATTCAATAACTGCTACGTTGATATTTTATATTATTGTTGTTTCAATAATTCTCACTACACAGTATTTCCCATTATCAGATCAATAACTCATATTATTTGAATACTATTATTAGATAGCATTATTGGCAATGTCTAGAAAGTTCTATCAAGGAGAGGTTTGGTCACCTAATTGCGCGACAATAAGGAGAAATCTTTTTTGGAAAACCCCCTCTTTCCTGGGAACGGCCTGGTTATTAGTATTGTAATTCTGTAATATTATTTGTGAATAATTAATTATTGATTTATATGATAAGGAAAATATTTATATATGTGGATATAAATGGAGGAATTTTTAAAAAGGTGACAATTGTTGAAAATTGATATTTTATCTTTTTTTGATAAAATAATTCATTTAAATATATTATTATATTTTAATAATATAATAATAGTGATATTTTTACAATGAATGTGTGATATATGAATAAATGAGGAGGAAGAGTATTTTTGTTATAAAAAATGTTTGACACATGTTTTATGTGTTGGTGGACCCCATTTCTTGATTGAAATTTGATTATAGCCTGCAAAATCGCCCGTATGTGGACTTTGGTCAATTTCTACTTGGAATTTGGAAAAACTTAAAATTACACAGTTGTAAGGAATTGAATTTCCTATAGAATGGACATAAGATTCGATTTTTTTTTTTTGATAAAAGAGCTATTTATTATGAATTATTGAAGTTCCGGAATAATTGATTTTTGAAATTTTAATTAATTTTTTTAAGAAAAACGTTTTTATAATGTTGGTGGACCCCACTAGTATTGCAAATGTGTTGAGTTCAGTTATTCAAAGTGGGCGTAGGAATTTAAAATAATTATATTAATATTTTATTAAATT
Source organism: Panax quinquefolius (assembly GCA_020205615.1). NCBI lineage: Eukaryota > Viridiplantae > Streptophyta > Magnoliopsida > Apiales > Araliaceae > Panax > Panax quinquefolius. The sequence goes on along the minus strand of CM035167.1, from coordinate 39,552,937 downwards.
TTCTACTTTGGTGTTCTAAGCATTTTCTTATAAATAGGGTGCTTAGGTTGGAATTGAAAATCACACCAAAAACTGAAGTTTTCTCTCTCTATATTATCGAGCGTATTCTTGTGAGTATTTTGATACTTTGAGTGTTGCTATACGGTGCAAGTTTTCTTTGGCATTACATCCGAAATTCCAGCCAGAAGTACTATTCTTTTGAGGTAAGGGATTATAAGGGATATTGTTATTATTATAGTAAGGGATAGTAAGGGATGCTATTTTCTACATAATGATATTATTCTTTCAATATCATTATGCCGAAAATATTGATATGAATATTATTGTTGAATTTCTACCTTTTTGTGTCGGGGTTACTATTCACGTATACGGCACTATTCACATATACGGCACTATTTATGTATATGACATTATTTATGTATACGGTACTATGTACGAATATGGAGTACTATTCACGAGTTACTATTCATGAGTTACTATTCACGAGTTACTATTCACGGGGTACTATTCACGACAAAATTAGTTTCTTTTTTCTGACCAAATTATCGTTGATTTATGAATATTACTCTTGAAATTAAATGTAGTTGTTAATCATATTATTTATATTTTCATATATAACATTTTTATTGTGACAACCCGAGAATTTTGAATATTTTAAAAAAATTTATTAATTTTGTAAGACCCCAACTTATTATTAATGAAATTTAATTTTCTCTATTTATTATTTTGAAATAGTAAGGGTTGATGTGATTAATGAGGATAGTTAGGGGTAAAATCATAAATATTTCAAAATAAGCAAGTGGTTATAAAATATTCATTGTTGTCGGGGAATATTCGTTTGGTCGTGGAATATTAAATCTTTGTCGGGGAATATTAAATGCGATGCAAGCCTTGACCATTATGTGGGCCCCCATGTAAAGCGATTGGATGAAGAAAGCGACAAATATAAGTTGGTTAAAAATAACGGTAGTAGTTATTCACAGATTATCTTGTTAAAATACTCGGTGGTTAAAACACAAGTAGCATTACCGGTATTGCACCAATTATTGATTCTTACGTGAGAAGGCACTACTCAATAATGGTTCTGATAATTCTTCAAGATATTTTATTGAGTTAATAATTCTTTGCGTTGATATTTTATATTCTTTGTTGTTTGATAATTGTCATTACACAATATTTTTCATTATCGAAGCAATAGTTCATATTATCTGAAAAATATTATTAGATAACATTATTGGCAATGTCTAGAAAGTTACGTCTATGGAGAGGTTTGGTCACCTAATTCGCGCGCCAAGAAGGAGAAATTCTTATTGGAAAGCCCCTCTTTCACAGGAGCGCACTGGTTGTCAATATTGTGATTCAGTAATATTATTTGTGAATAATTAATTATTGATTCATATGATGAGGAAAATATTAATTTTATGTGGATATAGATGGAGAAAATTTTAATGTGACAATTGTTGAAAATTGAAATTTTATCTTTTCTCGATAAAATAATTCATTTAAATATATTATTATATTTTAATAATATAATAATGGTGATATTTTACAACGAATGTGGGATATATGAGTATCTGAGGAGGAAGAGTATTTTTGTTGCAATAAATGTTTAAAACATGTTAAAACATGTCTGGTGGACCCCATTTATTGGTGAAATTTGATTATAAATTTTTGTAAAATTGTCCGTTTGTGGATTTGGTCAATTTACATTTGGAATTCGGAAAAACTTTCTTCTGCAAAGTTGTAGAGAATTGAATTTCCTATACAAACTCGCGTGATTCGAATTTTCTGATAAAAGGGTTATTTATTGTGAATTATTGAAGTTCCGAAGCTCCGAAATAATTGATTTTTGGAAGTTTTAATTATTATTTTAAAGAAAAACGTTTTTTTTGCATTTAAGTGAGCTAACATGTGATATTAATTGTTGAAATCAGATCTTCAAAGATGGGCTAAGGAAATTTATAATATATATTAATATTTTATTAAATTTTTCGCTTTGGTGTTTCTAAGCATTTTCTATAAATAGGGTGCTTAGGTTAGAATTGAAAATCACACCAAAAGCTCAAGTTTTCTCTCTATATTATCGGCGTATTCTTGTGAGTATTTTGAGTATACTTTGAGTATTGTTAGAAGGTGCAAGTTCCTTCAAAGACTATACCCGATTATTCAACTAGAAGTACTAATCTTTCGAGGTAAGGGATGTTATTTTTTCTCAAATGATATTATTTCTTCAATATCATTATCTTTGAAATATTGGTTGGAACTTTTTATCAAATTTGGAACTTTTTCATGTCGGGGTTACTATTCATGAGTTACTATTCACGAGTTACTATTCACGAGTACTATTCATGAAGCGTGAAGATGTTTTTTGTGGAATTTCTATCTTTTGGTGTCGGAGTTACTATTCACGTATACGGCACTATTCACCAAAAAATAAAATTTCTTCTTCTTGTCCAAAATATCTATTCTGGATACTAGTTTTGATTGTATCCATGTTTTGATCATTCTTGAATTTTACACCACTATGATTATTTTTGAGGTATTTTTGAACATGGATAAAATAAAGTACGAATCCTTAATCCTTAATCCTTGTCATTTTGTTTCCTTTGGATTCGTTTCTTTAAAAAATATTTTCATCATCCTCGGTCTTAAATGATGATATTATGGAATATCTTTGGCGTTTTGTAGTGCAAAGATGAATGATTTCTGAAAAAATATCTTTGGCCAGTAGTGCAAAGATGAACATGTGTTTAGATTTAAACATGACCCGGTGATGAATATCTTTGGCTGTAGTGCAAAGATGAATATTTGATTCCGGATATATATTGGTTGATGTTACTGGGGATAAAAGATGAGCGATGAACTTTTCAATTCATACATAGAAGATAGTAGTTTGCATTCTCTTCTTAACTCTTCTAATGAATTATTATTTCCGCTGCGAATATTGATTTAAAATTTGTTGTCTATTGTATTCTATTAGATTTTTCCCTGTTGAAGACTAACGGTAATTTGTTGTATATTATCTTAGTCATAATATTCTTTCTTGGGCTAGTTGAGCTCACCCTTTTCCTTTTTGTTCCATTTTTCTTCTCGGGAGGCGAGAATATAGCGATGCAGTCGGGGTATGGAATGAAGGTTTTAGAAAGGATTGTTTAGTAGTCCTCACCATTTTTGTAAAATAATGTATCAATAAATGTGATGAGGATTTATTTGAGTATAGATATTGTCTAGAAGATAATATTTGTATTCAAACTCACAGTTTTATTGTTGTAATAATAAAGTTGTAGTTGTTTCTGTACCATGTATTGACAACTCAGAATAGGTGATGTATACCTATTTTGGGGGCGTCACAGTTGTTATCAGAGCTTAGGGATATGATCTCTGGCGGAGATCGGGGAATAGAACTAGGAGGGGAGAGACGAGTAAATCCTTCGCTAGTGTGTCCTACCTAAGCTTATTTTTTTAGTTAGTCGAGATATATAGGGATATTATGTGATATATTGATTTCCTTAATTAACCCTTGTTTTATGATGATGATTTGAGAATGTCGATCGAGAATATTAACAATGGAAATGAGGACCAGTGGAGACACTGTACTCACCAACGAGGAGAGCGTACAACATTTGGCAATGTTCCTCCTGTGAACAACACCTTTGAGTAGATGATGAGCGAGGGGATGTTTAGAAGCTTTTTGCGATTCATGCAAAAATCGGACGAGGAGACTTCGTGTTCAAAATACTGAGGAGGAAATGATAGCAATTCACGGGTTGTCACGACAAGCGGTTCAAAGAGTTGGGACCACGAATTTAAGGGAAAGCCGAGATCCGATCATGGCGGAAACATGGGTCAAACAAATTACCAAGATATTCGATGTCTTGGGATGCACGAAGAAACGAAGGTTCCATTCGCCATCTTTATGTTCCGTGGTGAAGGCGGACTCTTTGGTGGGAGTTACGTGAAGCGTACTCCATCCGGTACTTTCGGATGTCTTGGGAAGCGTTTGAAACTATTTAATAACAAATACTTTCACGAAAGTGTTCGTCTATATGAAGGAAGTGGAGTTCATCCAGTTAGAGCAAAACAACATGGCGGTGTCTCGAGACGAGGCAAAGTTTGCGAGTTATCGAGTTTGCACCTCATTTGGTGGAGAATGAGGAACGTATGGACGGATGTTTCTTAGAGGTTTGAAACGGATACGTCAATATCTCATTTCTCATAAACTTTCTCTCTATTCGGATGTTGTAAGCAGGCTCAATTATTAGAGCGAGATAACGAGTACGGTCGGCGAGGGACCACAACCGAGGATCGTATCGGAGATAGCGGTCAATGCGAAAAATGATAACCAATGGAGAAAAAAGCGAGACGGACAAAAATGGTAACCACTCTGGTGGTAATCATGGCCATGAAAAAATGAAGAAGCGAGTCGGGAGGAGATTTTAAAAGAGGAGATTTAACAACGACCATATGAAGGCAGCAGTGCAAGAAGAAGCTTGGTTCTAAGGGAGGATAACGACCACCGGTCGTATGCTATAAATGCGGGAAAGAGGGACATATCACCAAAGCGCCCACAACAGATTCAAGGTATGTTATAATTGTGGAAAGGAAGGACATATAGCTCGAGATTATGCAGTAGCGAAACCTAGTTCAATGAGGGGCGGTGACTCAAAAGCTGTCGAGAAAAGTTAAAGTCAACGATTAGGAAGAGCGTTTGTTGTGGTGGTCAAAATGCGAGGAACCCAAACGAGGTGATCACGGGTAAGCTATTTATAAATTCTTGCGAAGTTTATACCTTACTTGATATCTAAGGTGCTACCCATTCATTTATCTCTCCTGCATGTGCTCAGCGTTTAAACTTGACTCGGAGAAATTAGACTTTGACTATCTATGGAAACTCCGTTAGGAGAAACTTTCATCACATCCACTTTGTTTATAAATCTTGTTTGATTCAAGTTGGCACCATCACCTTACCATTGACCTTATCTCTTTAAAGATACTTTCTTTTGATGTGATTTTAGGGATTGATTGGTTAACTACTCATCATGCCAAAATTGATTGTTTTCGTAAGGTTGTTAGTTTTCATATTCTAACCACTTGACTTTGTTATGCAATTCAAGCAACTAAACCATTAAAATCAATCATTGTCATATCTAATCATAAAGCTATTCGTTTATTGAAAAGCGGATGTCAAGCTTTCTTAGCCCATGTTATGGATTTGAATAAAGACACGTCAAATTTGAATAATATTCTGTTGTTATTGACTTTCGACGTATTTCTGAAGAACTTCCGGTCAACCCCGAGCGTGAAGTTGAATTCTTTATTGATCTTGAACTGGTACAAAGCCCATTTCTAAAACCCCATATCGAATGGCTCTATTGAACTTCAGGAGTTAAAGGTCCAACTACGAGAATTGTTGGACATCGGTTTCATTCGTCTAGTTCAATTCCTTGGGGTGCTCTGTTTTATTTGTAAAGAAGAAAAGGCGGGAGTATGCGACTTTGTATTGACTATCGGGAATTGAACCATGTCACCATCAAGAATAGGTATCCTCTACCTCGTATTGATGACTTGTTTGACCCGATTGCAAGGGGCACAATTCTTTTCAAAATCGATCTTCGATTCGGATATCATCGGTGAAGATTAGGCCGAGGATATTCTAAAGGCGCCTTGAGAACTTCGGTATGGGCATTATGAATTCTTAGTCATGTCTTTTCGGACTAACTAATGCTCCTGCGGCTTTCATGGATATGATGAACCGAGTATTCAAGGAATATTTGGATCGATTCGTTGTTGTCTTTATTGATGACATCCTTATATATTCCAAAGGTCGTGAAGATCATGAGCACCATTTGAAATTTGGTACTCAAAGGCTTCGTGAAAACAAACTATATGCCAAATTGAAGAAATGCGAGTTCGGCGAGGAAGTAGCATTCCTTGGGCACGTGGTGTCGAAACATGGAGTATCTGTTGATCCCGTGAAGATTGAAGCTATACAAAGTTGGGAGCAACCAGAAGTCGGTGATCAAGTACGTAGCTTTTGGACTTAGTTGGTTATTATCGAAGATTCGTGGAAGGGTTTTCTCGAATCGCTACTCCATTACTTCGACTAACTCGGAAGGATAAAAAATTCGTTTGGAGTGAAGAATGCGAGAAGAGTTTCCAAAAGCTTAAGAGGAGACTTATTTTGGCACCTATTCTAACAATACCATCCGGTTCGGATGGATTTGTTTATCTCTGATGATGCTTTGGCAAAGGGTTAGGATGTGTTCTCATGCAACGTGGGAAAGTCATAGCCTATGCCTCATGACAACTTAAAGAGTATGAGAGGTATTATCCTACTCATGATCTAGAGTTAGCATTTGTCGTTTTCTTTCGCTAAAAATATGGAGGCACTATCTATATGGGGAGAAAGTGGAGATATATTCGGACCATAAAAGCCTTAAATATTTCTTCACTCAAAAGAACTCAACATGTGGGCAAATGACGTTGGCTCGAGCTATTGAAAGACTACGACCACACTATTCAATACCATCTGGAAAGGGGAGCGTGGTAGTGACGGCGTTGAGTAGAAGATCATATGCGAGGAGCGAGTGCGATGATGTCAAGTATACGATAGAGCCAACTTTAATAGAAAAGTTAAGGTTGCTCAAGCCACAGGCCGAGTGATGCGTATGAAGAAGAAAGTACAAGAAGGAGCTATTCCTAAGCGAGAATTGATGAAGAGGAATACTTGAGTCCACTCTAGACTTTGTGTTTCTAACGACTACGATTTGAAGTACAAGATTATGATGGAGGCACACAATACACCATTTGCAATCCATCCTCGAAGTACTAAAATGTATCGTGATCTTGACATACATTTTGGTGGAACAATATGAAGAGAGAGATTGCAAAGTTTATCTCGATGTGTTTAACTTGTCAGCGTGTAAAAGGCGAGCATCGGTACCTAAGGGTCCGTTGCAACCACTTGAGATTACGAAATGGAAGTGGGAACACATTACCATCGATTTCGTTACGGGTCTTCCTACGGTTTCTCAAGGCATCAATGCTATTTGGGTTATTGTTGATAGATTAACCAAGTCCGCTCATTTCTTGCCGACACGGAGACTTATTCCTTGAGCGTCTTGCTAGTATGTGCGTGAATGAGATTGTGAGGTTGCATGGCATGCCAAGTATCCATAGTTTCGGATCGTGACCCAAGAGTCACTTCAAGATTTTGGGTTAGCTTGCAAAAAGCTATGGGCACGGATTTGCGATTTAGTTCGCCATACCATCCCCAAACGGATGGACAATCAAAGAAGACTATTCAAACTCTTGAAGATCTATTAAGACTCTATGTCCTAGACTTCAAGGGCAGTTGGGATAAGTATTTACCATTGGTGGAATTCTCCTACAACAACAGTTATCAGGCAAGTATAGGTGTGGCTCCATTGAAGCATTATATGGGCCGAAAATGCCGTTCTCCAATATGTTGGGATGAGGTGGGTGAAGCAACATTGTTGGGACCCGAGAGTTAGTACGTATGATATGACCGAAAAGATTCAAATGATTTCGACAACGTATACAAAGCGGCACAAGATCGACAAAAGAGTTATGCGGATCTTCATCGAAAGGACGTGGAATTTAGTGTAGGGGATCATGTATTGTTGTGAGTTGCTCCATGGAAGGAGTTACAAGATTTGGGAAGAGAGGAAAGCTCAATCCACGATTTATTGGTCCATTTCAATTCTTGACCGAGTAGGAAATGTAGCCTATAGACTTGCGTTACCTCCAAGTATGTCTCGTGTTCATAATGTGTTTTCATATCTCGTACTTCGTAAATATGTGAAAGACCGAACCACGTTATAGAATTAGAACCGAACGAAATAGTAGAAGACTTAACGATGAGGAGGCACTGTCAAGATCTTGGATAGGAAGGAGCATGTCCCTACGCTTGAAAGGTCATACCACAAGTTAAAGTTTTGTGGAGGAATCATATAGAGGAAATGACACAGGAATTGGAAGCGAAAATGAAAGCGAGGTATCCTCACCTTTTGAAACACAGTACGTCACGTCAATTTCGAGGACGAAATTTCATAAGGAGGGAGGTTGTAAGACCCCAACTTATTATTAATGAAATTTAATTTTCTCTATTTATTATTTTGAAATAGTAAGGGTTGATGTGATTAATGTGGATAGTTAGGGGTAAAATACGCAAATATTTCAAAATAAGCAAATGGTTATAAAATATTCATTGTTGTCGGGGAATATTCGTTTGGTCGTGGAATATTAAATCTTTGTGGGAATATTAAATGACGGTAGCAGACCATATGTGGGCCCATAAGCGAAAAGCGATTGGATGAAGAAAGCGACAAATATAAGTTGGTTAAAAATAATAGCGTAGTTATTCACAGATTATCTTTGTTAAAATACTAAATTGGTTAAAAACACGGTAGCTTACAGTATTGCACCAATTATTGATTCTTACGTAAGAAAGGCACTACTCAATAATGGTTACGGTAATTCTTGTTCAAATTATTTTATTGAGTTAATAATTCTTTGCGTTGATATTTTATATTCTTTGTTGTTTTGATAATTGTCATTACACAATATTTTTCATTATCGAAGCAATAATTCATATTATCTCGAATAATATTATTAGATAACATTATTGGCAATGTCTAGAAAGTTACATACATGGAGAGGTTTGGTCACCTAATTGCTTGGCCAAGAAGGAAAAATTCTTATTGGAAAGCCCCCACTTTCCTGAGGCCACTGGTTGTCAATATTGTGATTACGTAATATTATTTGTGAATAATTAATTATTGATTCATATGATGAGAAATATTAATTTTATGTGGATATAGATGGAGAAAATTTTTAATGTGACAATTGTTGAAAATTGAAATTTTATCTTTTTACGATAAAATAATTCATTTAAATATATTATTATATTTTAATAATATAATAATGATGATATTTTTACAACGAATGTGGGATATATGAGTATCTGAGGAGGAAGAGTATTTTTGTTGCAATAAATGTTTAAAACATCTTAAACATGTCGGTGGACCCCATTTATTGGTGAAATTTGATTATAACTGTAAAATTGTCCGTTTGTGGATTTTGATCAATTTACGTATGGAATTGGAAAAACTTTCTTCTTACGCAAAGTTGTAGAGAATTGAATTTCCTATACAAACTCGCTTTGATTCGAATTTTCGATAAAAGGGCTATTTATTGTGAATTATTGAAGTTCAAGCTCAGAAATAATTGATTTTGGAAGTTTTAATTATTATTTTAAAGAAAATGTTTTTTGCATTTAAGTGAGCTAACATGTGATATTAATTCTTTGAAATCAGATCTTCAAAGATGGGCTAAGGAAATTTATAATATATATTAATATTTTATTAAATTTTACGCTTTGGTGTTCTAAGCATTTTCCTATAAATAGGGTGCTTAGGTTAGAATTGAAAATCACACAAAAGCTGAAGTTTTCTCTCTATATTATCGGCGTATTCTTGTGAGTATTTTGAGTATACTTTGAGTATTGTTAGAAGGTGCAAGTTCCTTCAAAGACTATACCGGTATTCAGTAGAAGTACTAATCTTTCGAGGTAAGGGATGTTATTTTCTTCTTAAATGATATTATTTCTTCAATATCATTATCTTTGAAATATTGGTTGGAACTTTTTATCAAATTTGGAACTTTTTCATGTCGGGGTTACTATTCATGAGTTACTATTCATGAGTTACTATTCACGAGTACTATTCATGAAGCGTGAAGATGTTTTTTTGTGGAATTTCTATCTTTTGGTGTCGGAGTTACTATTCACGTATACGGCACTATTCACCAAAAAATAAAATTTCTTCTTCTTGTCCAAAATATCTATTCTGGATACTAGTTTTGATTGTATCCATGTTTTGATCATTCTTGAATTTTACACCACTATGATTATTTTTGGGGTATTTTTGAACATGGATAAAATAAAGTACGAATCCTTAATCCTTAATCCTTGTCATTTTGTTTCCTTTGGATTCGTTTCTTTAAAAAAAATATTTTCATCATCCTCGGTCTTAAATGATGATATTATGGAATATCTTTTGAATTTTGTAGTGCAAAAGATGAATGATTCTGAAAAATATCTTTCGCCTAGTAGTGCAAAGATGAACATGTGTTTAGATGAACATGACCAACTGATGAATATCTTTGGCCTGTAGTGCAAAGATGAATATTTGATTCCAGATATATATTGGTTGATGTTACAAGGATAAAAGATAGACGATGAACTTTTCAATTCATAGATAGAAGATAGTAGTTTGCATTCTCTACTTAACTCTTCTAATGAATTATTATTTCCGCTGCGAATATTGATTTAAAATTTGTTGTCTATTGTATTCTATTAGATTTTTCCCTGTTGAAGACTAACGGTAATTTGTTGTATATTATCTTAGTCATAATATTCTTTACTGGGCTAGTTGAAAATTGAAATTTTATCTTTTTCTGATAGAATAATTCATTTAAATATATTATTATATTTTAATAATATAATAATGGTGATATTTTTACAACGAATGTGGGATATATGAGTATCTGAGGAGGAAGAGTATTTTTTGTTGCAATAAATGTTTAAAACATGTTAAACATGTAATTGGACCCCATTTATTGATGAAATTTGATTATAGCACGTAAAATTGTCCGTTTGTGGATTTGGTCAATTTCATTTGGAATTCGGAAAACTTTCTTCGTAAAGTTGTAGAGAATTGAATTTCCTATAAAAACACGCAAGATTCGAATTTTCTGATAAAAGGGCTATTTATTGTGAATTATTGAAGTTCCGAAGCTCCGAAATAATTGATTTTTGAAAGTTTTAATTATTATTTTAAAGAAAAACGGTTTTTTTGCATTTAAGTGGGCTAACATGTGATATTAATTGCTGAAATCAGATCTTCAAAGATGGGCTAAGGAAATTTATAATATATATTAATATTTTATTAAATTTTCGCTTTTGTGTTCTAAGCATTTTCCTATAAATAGGGTGCTTTATGTTAGAATTGAAAATCACTTTTTAAAAGCAAGTTTTCTCTCTATATTATCGAGCTTATTCTTGTGAGTATTTTGAGTATACTTTAAGTATTGTTAGTTAAAGGTAAGTTCCTTCAAAGACTATACCCTATTATTCCATTTAGAAGTACTAATCTTTCGAGGTAAGGATGTTATTTTCTTCTCAAATGATATTATTTCTTCAATATCATTATCGTTGAAATATTGGTTGGAACTTTTTATCAAATTTGGAACTTTTTCATGTCGGGGTTACTATTCATGAGTTACTATTCACGAGTTACTATTCATGAGTTACTATTCATGAGTTCTTATTCACGAAGTACTATTCATGAAGCGTGAAGATGTTTTTTGTGGAATTTCTATCTTTTGGTGTCGAGTTACTATTCACGATATCGACACTATTCACGATATCTGACACTATTCATAGAAAAATAAAATTTCTTCTTTTTGTCCAAAATATCTATTCTGGATACTAGTTTTGATTGTATCCATGTTTTGATCATTCTTGAATTTTACACCACTATGATTATTTTTGAGGTATTTTTGAACATGGATAAAATAAAGTACGAATCCTTAATCCTTAATCCTTGTCATTTTGTTTCACTTTGGATTCGTTTCTTTTAAAAATATTTTCATCATCCTCGGTCTTAAATGATGATATTATGGAATATCTTTGGCTTTGTAGTGCAAAGATGAATGATTTCGAAGAATATCTTTGGCCCATGAGTGCAAAGATGAACATGTGTTTAGATGAACATGATTAATCGATGAATATCTTTGCTTTTGTAGTGCAAAGATGAATATTTGATTCAGATATATATTGGTTGATGTTACGGGGATAAAAGATAGATGATGAACTTTTAAATTCATACATAGAAGATAGTAGTTTGCATTCTCTACTTAACTCTTCTAATGAATTATTATTTTTCAGCTGCGAATATTGATTTAAAATTTGTTGTCTATTGTATTCTATTAGATTTTTTCCTGTTGAAGACTAACGGTAATTTGTTGTATATTATCTTAGTCATAATATTCTTTTCTTGGGCTAGTTGAGCTCACCCTTTTTCTTTTTGTTCCATTTTTCTTCTCGTGGAGGCGAGAATATAAGCGAGTGCAAGTAGCCTGGGTATGGAATGAAGGTTTTAGAAAGGATTGTTTAGTAGTCCTCACCATTTTGTAAAATAATGTATCAATAAATGTGATGAGGATTTATTTGAGTATAGATATTGTCTAGAAGATAATATTTGTATTCAAACTCACTTTTTCTTGTTGTAATAATAAAGTTGTAGTTGTTTCTGTACCATGTATTGACAACTCAGAATAGGTGATGTATACCTATTTTGTGGGCGTCACAAATTGATTTAAGGTTCAAAATTAGAACCTAGACTGAAAATAAGTGTATGCGTTTAATATTTTTAAGAAGGAATTTTGAGAATTTTAAAATTTTGTGAAGGATTTAAGTGAATTATTCAGGATTAAGGAAATACGTGAATATGTTTTTGTGTATATGTGTATTGTATGTGGTTAAGGGTCAAGGGTTGACCAGATAAACGAATTCGAAACTGTAAGACCCCCACTTATTATAAATAAAATCGAATTTCCTCTAATTATTATTGTGAATAATAAGGTATTAATTTGATATAATTTTCTGGTTATGGGTGAAATGTGCAAATTTTACAAAATATGCAAGTGGTTATAAAATAATCATTGTTGTTTGGGAATATTCGTTTGGTCGTGGAATATTCTTGTTGTGCTGGGAATATTAAATGCGACGACGCAGATCATTTCATGGGCCCCATAATGTAAGAATAAGCGCTTCGGATGAAGAAAATGACAAGTTTGAGATTTTATAAATAATTGATTGTAGTTGTTACTGAATTAACAATCGTTGGAATACAAATTGGTTAAAATATAGTAATATGCGTGGATGCATGATTATTGATGAATTATTGATCATTACGTAGAAGGCACTACTCAATAATTGTTACGTGAGTTCTTTATTCAATATTTTATTTTATTGATTCAATAATTGCTGCGTTGATATTTTATATTATTGTTGTTTCAATAATTGTCACTGAACAGTATTTCCCATTATCAGATTAATAATTCATATTATTTGAATAATATTATTAGTTAGCATTATTGGCAATATCTAGAAAGTTCTGTCAAGGAGAGGTTTGGTCACCTAATTGCGCGCCAATAAGGAAATATTTATTTTATGTGTATATAAATGTTGGATATATTTATTGTGGTTAAAAATGAAGGAGTTAATGTTGAGGTGTTTTATCATTATTTTTGTCAGAATGGAGGTATTAAAAATTAAGCCAGTGTTTTTGAGATATATTGCGTGAGTTATAATTTTTAATCCGACCGTTAGATCGTTGTGATTTTTGGATAAGTTATACATATATAAGTTGAGTATATGTCCACAAATTTTGAACCGTTAAAAATGAACGTATGATTTGTTATGAATTTTAAGAGGTGACTGATTCGAAAATTAGGTTTATAAATGATTTTGGTGGAAAATTCTAGAATTTAGTGGGCCCCACTTGTGGTTGGTGAATAAATATGCTGAATTTTATTTCAAATGCGGTGGGTGGCAATAGTTGCTTGAGTAAAGCCATCGGGTTTCTTGTGTCAAGTCTGCCTTGCTGCGCTAGCACTTTCCTATAAATAGAGGGCTAAGTTAGAATTGAAAATCACACCAGGAACATAAGCTTTCTCTCTTTCTCTCTCTATATTATCGAGCGTATTTTATGAGTATTTAGATACTTTGTGAGTTTATATTTTTCAGTACAAGTTTTTGTCAGCACTATATCCGAAATTCAGTCAGAAGTACGGTTATTTTGAGGTAAGGGATGTTATTTTCTTCATATATGATATTATTTCTTCAATATCATTATGCCGAAGTATTGATCTTAACTTTTTATCAAATTTGGAACTTTTTGTGTCGGGATTACTTGTAAGACCCCAACTTATTATTAATGAAATTTAATTTTCTCTATTTTGAAATAGTAAGGGTTGATTTGATTAATGTGGATAGTTATGGGTAAAATACGCAAAAATTTTAAAATAAGCAAGTGGTTATAAAATATTCATTGTTGTTTGGGGAATATTCGTTTGGTCGTGGAATATTCTTGTTTGTGGGGAATATTAAATGCGACGACCTTGATCTTTTATGGGCCCCCAACTTGCGGAAAAGCGATTGGATGAAGAAAACGACAAATATAAGTTGTTTAAAAATAATGGCGTAGTTATTTACTAATTATCTTGTTAAAATACTAAATTGGTTAAAACATAGTAGCACCGCAGTATTGCACCAATTATTGATTCTTACGTAAGAAGGCACTACTCAATAATGGTTACGGTAATTATTATTCAAAGATTTTGTTGATTTAATAATTCTTTGCGTTGATATTTTATATTGTTGTTGTTTCAATAATTGTCATTACACGTATTTTTCATTATCGAAGCAATAATTCATATTATCTGAATAATATTATTAGATAACATTATTAGCAATGTCTAGAAAGTTACATCTAAGGAGAGGTTTGGTCACCTAATTAATTGCGGCCAAGAAGGAGAAATTCTTATTGAATAGCCCCCCTCTTTCCGGGAGGCTATGCGGTTCATCAATATTGTGATTATGTAATATTATTTGTGAATAATTAATTATTGACTCATATGATGAGGAAAATATTGATTTTATGTGGATATAGATGGGGAAATTTTTTAATGTGACAATTGTTGAAAATTGAAATTTTATCTTTTTACGATAAAATAATTCATTTAAATATATTATTATATTTTAATAATATAATAATGGTGATATTATTACAACGAATGTGGGATATATGAGTATACAAGGAGGAAGAGTATTTTGTTGCAATAAATGTTTAAAACATGTTATACATGCTCAATTGGACCCCATTTTATCGAATGAAATTTGATTATAGCGTGTAAAATCGCCCCTTGGTTTGTGGATTTTGGTCAATTTCTATTTGGAATTTGGGAAAACTTTTTACGTAAAGTTGTAGAGAATTGAATTTCCTATAAAAAGTCATGAGATTGAATTTTCTGATAAAAGGGCTATTTATTATGAATTATTGAAGTTCAAGCTCAAATAATTGATTTTTGAAAGTTTTAATTATTTATTTTATGAAAAATGTTTTTTCTTACTTTTCTAGAAGGTGGCATGTGGGAAATGCTAGGAGCTAAATTCTAAAGTGGGCGTATGAATTTGATATATATATATATATATATATATATATATTAATTTATTAAATTTTCTACTTTTGTGTTCTAAGCATTTTCCTATAAATAGGTGCTTAGGTTAGAATTGAAAATCACACCGTAGCTGAAGTTTTTTCTCTCTATATTATCGGCGTATTCTTGTGAGTATTTTGAGTATATTTTGAGTATTGCTATCTGGTGCAAGTTCAAGTCATAACCTATATCCAGGTGTTTCAACTAAATCTTGTCTTTGTGAGGTAAGGGATATTATTTTTTTCAGTAATGATATTATTTCTTCAATATCATTATGTTGAAATATTGATCTGAAGTTTTTATCAAATTTGGAACTTTTGGTGTTGGAGTTACTATTCACGATATCTGGCCTTTATTCACGATACTGGTATTATTCACGAATCTGCACTATTCATCGAAAAATGAAAAATTTTCTTTTCGTCCAAAATATCTATTCTGGATACTAGCTTTGATTGTATCTATGTTTTGATCATTCTTGAATTTTACACCACTATGATTATTTTTGAGGTATTTTTGGACGTGGATAAAACAAAGTAAGAATCCTTAATCCTTAATCCTTGTCATTTTGTTTCACTGAATTCGTTTCTTTAAAAATATTTTTCATCATCTTCAGTCTTAAATGATGATATTATTGAATATCTTTGGCCTGTAGTGCAAAGATGAATGATTTCTGATGAATATCTTTGGCCCGTAGTGCAAAGATGAACAGGTGTTTAGATGAACATGACCAACTGATGAATATCTTTGGCCTGTAGTGCAAAGATGAATATTTGATTCCAGATATATATTGATTGATATTACAGGAATAAAAGATAGGCGATGAACTTTTAAATTCATACATAGAAGATAGTTGTTTAAATTCTCTACTTAACTCTTCTAATGAATTATTATTTCCGCTGCGAGTATTGATTTAAAAACTTGTTGTCTATTGTATTCTATTAGATTTTTCCCTGTTGAAGACTAATGATAATTTGTTGTATATTATCTTAGTCATAATATTCTTTCTTGGGCTAGTTGAGCTCACCCTTTTCCTTTTGTTCCATTTTTCTTCTCAAGAGGCGAGAATATAGCGAATGCGAGTTGAGGTATGGAATGAAATGAAGGTTCTAGAGAGAGTTGTTTAGTAGTCCTCACCATTTTTGTAAAATAATGTATCAATAAATGTGATGAGGATTTATTTGAGTATAGATATTGTCTAGAAGATAATATTTGTATCCAAACTCACGCTTTTCTTGTTGTAATAAAAAAGTTGTAGTTGTTTCGTACCATGTATTGACAACTCGGAATGGGTGATGTATACCTATTTTGGGGGTGTCATAGTTGGTATCGAGCTTAGGGATATGATCTCAAGCGGAGATCGGGGAATAGAACTAGGAGGGAGAGCGAGTAAATCCTTCGCTAGTGTGTCCTACCTAAGCTTATTTGTTAGTTGGTCAATATATAAGGATATTATGTGATATATTGATTTCCTTAATTAACCCTTGTTTTAGCGATGTGATTTGAGAATGTCGAATTGAGAATATTAACAATGGAAATGAGACCAAGTGGAGACGCTTTGTACTCACCAACGAGGAGAGCGTGCAACATCTTTGGAAATGTTTCTCCGTGAACAACACCACCGAAAGCAGATGATGAACAAGGGATGTTTAGAATCTTTTTACGATTCATGAAAAAATCGACGAGGGAAACTCGTGTTCAAAATATAGGAGGAAATGATAGCAATTCACGGGTTGTCAAACCAAGAAGTTCAAAGAGTTGGGACCACCGAATTTAAGGAAAAGCGGATCCTATCATGGCGGAAACATGGGTTAAGCAAATTACCAAGATATTCGATGTCTTGGGATGCACGGAGGAACGAAGGTTCCATTCGCCACCTTTATGTTCCGTGGTGAGGCGGACTCTTGGTGGAGAGTCGTGAAGCGTGCACTCCATCCACCTTTTCGGCATGTCTTAGGAGACGTTTGAAACTATTTATTGACAAATACTTTCACGAAAGTGTTCATCATATATGAAGGAAGTGGAGTTCATCGATTAGAACAAAACAACATGGCGGTGTCTCGAAGACGAGGCAAAGTTTGCGAGTTATCCGTGTTTGCACCTCATTTGGTGGAGAATGAGGAGCGTGTGGACGCAGATGTTTCTTAGAGGTTTGAAACCCCAGATACGTCAAGATATCTCATTTCTCATAAATTTTCTCTCTATTCAGATGTTGTTAACAGGGCTCAATTATTAGAGCAAGATAACGAGTATGTTCAACCAAGGGACCATAACCAGGATCATACCAGAGATAGCAGTCAACAGAATAACAATAACCAGCGGAGAAAGAAACAGACGGACAAAAATGGTAACCACTCTGGTGGTAATCATGGCCATGAAAATAGAAGAAGCGAGTCGGGAGGAGATTTTAAAAAGAGGAGATTTAACAACGACCATGTGAAGACAGCAAAGTCTTGCGCAACAACTAGTTCTAAGGGAGGAGAACGACCACCGGTCATATGCTATAAATGCGGAAAGAGGGACATATCGGTCAAAGCGCCCTGTCAGCAGTTCAAGGTATGCTATAATTGTGGAAAGGAAGGACATATCGCTTCGAGATTATACTGATAGCGAAACCTAGTTCAATGGGACGGTGACTCAAAAGACCATCCCGAGAAAAGTCAAAGTCAATCTGAGTTAGGAAGAGCGTTTGTTGATTGGTCAAAATGCGAGGAACCCAAACGAGGTGATCACGGGTAAGCTCTTTATAAATTCTTTCGAAGTTTATACCTTACTTGATACCGGTGCTACCCATTCATTTATCTCTCCTGCTTGTGCTTAACGTTTAAACTTGACTCCAGAGAAATTAGACTTTGACCTATCTGTGGAAACTCCGTTAGGAGAAACTTTCATCACATCCACTGTTTATAAATCTTGTTTGATTTAAGTTGGCACCATTACCTTACCTGTTAACCTTATCTCTTTAAAGATACTTGCTTTTGTTGTTATTTTAGGGATTGATTGGTTTACTACTCATCATGCCAAAATTGATTGTTTTCGTATGGTTGTTAGTTTTCATATTCCTAACCAACTTGTTGTACGAACTCAAGCAACTAAACAATTAAAATCAATCACTGTCATATCTAATCATAAAGCTATTCGTTTATTGAAAAACGGATGTCAAGCTTTCTTAGCCCATGTTATGGATTTGAATAAAGACACGTCAAATTTGAATAATATTCCTATTGTTATTGACTTTCCTGACGTATTTCCTGAAAAACTTCCCGGTCTACCCCCAGAACGTGAAGTTGAATTCTTTATTGATCTTGAACCTGGTACAAAGCCCATTTCTAAAACCCCATATCGAATGGCTCTTATTGAACTTCAGGAGTTAAAGGTCCAACTACAAGAATTATTGGACATCGGTTTCATTCGATCTAAGTACATCTCCTTGGGGTGCTCTGTTTTATTAAGTAAAGAAGAAAGACGGAGTATGCGACTTTTATTGACTATCGGGAATTGAACCATGTCACCATCAAGAATAGGTATCCTCTACCTCGTATTGATGACTTGTTTGACCCGATTGCAAGGGCACAATTCTTTTCAAAATCGATCTTCGATTCGGATATCATCATTTGAAGATTAGGCGAGGATATTCCAAAGACTACCTTTGAACTCGGTATGGGCATTATGAATTCTTAGTCATGTCTTCTGGATGACTAATGCTCCTAATGGCTTTCATGGATATGATGAACCGAGTATTCAATGAATATTTGGATCGGTTTATTGTTGTTTTATTGATGACATCCTCATATATTCCAAAAGTCGTGAAGATCATGAGCACCATTTGAAATTTGGTACTCCAAAGGCTTCGTGAAAACAAACTATATGCCAAATTGAAGAAATGGGAGTTACGGCTTGAGGAAGTAGCATTCCTTGGGCGCGTGGTGTCGAAACATGGAGTATCTGTTGATCCGGTGAAGATTGAAGCAATACAATGTTGGAGAACCAAGTCGGTGGATCAAGCACGTAGCTTTTTGGGCTTAATTTGGTTATTATCGGAGATTCGTGGAAGGGTTTTCTCGAATCGCTACTCCATTAACTCAGCTAACTCGAAAGGATACAAAATTCGTTTGAAGCGAAGAATGCGAGAAGAGTTTCCAAGAGCTTAAGAGGAGACTTATCCCAAGACTGTTCTAACAATACCATCTGGTTCGGATGGATTTGTTATCTACAGTGATGCTTCAGGCAAAGGGTTAGGATGTGTTCTTATGCAACGTGGGAAAGTCATAGCCTATGCCTCGCGACAACTTAAAGAGTATGAGAGGAATTATCCTACTCATGATCTAGAGTTAGCGCAATAAGCTTTCGGCGCTTAAAGATATGGAGGCACTATCTATATGGGGAGAAAGTGGAGATATATTCAGACCATAAAAGCCTTAAATATTTCTTCACTAAAAAAGAACTCAACATGCGGCAGCGACGTTGGCTCAAGCTATTGAAAGACTACGACCACACTATTCAATACCATCCTGGAAAAGCGAACGTGGTAGCTGACGCGTTGAGTAGAAGATCATATGCAGGAACAAGTGCGATGATGTCAGTATCTGGCGATAGAACCAACTTTAATAGAAAAAGTTAAGGTTGCTCAAGCAACCAAGGCCGGGTGATGCGTATGAAGAAGAAAGTACAAGAAGGAGCTATTCCGAAAGCGAGAATTGATGAAAAAGGAATACTTCGAGTCCACTCTAGACTTTGTGTCCCTAACGACTCTTATTTGAAGTACAAGATTATGATGGAGGCACACAATACACCATTTGCAATCCATCCTGGAAGTACCAAAATGTATCGTGATCTTCGACATACATTTTGGTGGAACAATATGAAGAGAGAGATTGCAAAGTTTATCTCGATGTGTTTAACATACCAACGTGTAAAGGCGGAGCATCTAGTACCTAAGGGTCCGTTGCAACCACTTGAGATTCCAAAATGGAAGTGGGAACACATTACCATGAATTTCGTTACGGGTCTTCCTACGGTTTCTCAAGGCATCAATGCTATTTGGGTTATTGTTGATAGATTAACCAAGTCTGCTCATTTCTTGCCGATATGGGAGACTTATTCCCTTGAACGTCTTGCTAGTATGTACGTGAATGAGATTTTGAGGTTGCATGGCATGCCAGTATCCATAGTTTCGGATCGTGACCCAAGATTCACTTCAAGATTTTGGGTTAGCTTGCAAAAAGCTATGGGGCACGATTTACTGAATCGATTCGGCATACC
Organism: Panax quinquefolius; assembly: GCA_020205615.1. Lineage (NCBI taxonomy): Eukaryota > Viridiplantae > Streptophyta > Magnoliopsida > Apiales > Araliaceae > Panax > Panax quinquefolius. The sequence goes on along the minus strand of CM035167.1, from coordinate 39,532,372 downwards.
ATCCTCAAAGCAGACGATGACAATCGAGAGGACTATTCAAACTCTTGAAGATCTATTAAGACTCTGTGTCCTAGAATTCAAAGGCAGTTGGGATAAGTATTTACCATTGGTGGAATTCTCCTACAACAACAGTTATCAAGCAAGTATAGGTGTGGCTCCATTCGAAGCATTATATGGATGAAAATGTCGCTCTCCAGTATGTTGGGACGAGGTGGGTGAAGCAACATTGTTGGGACCCGAGTTGACGTATGACTACGGAAAAGATCCAAATGATTCGACAACGTATACAAACGACACAAGATCGACAAAAGAGTTATGCGGATCTTCATCGAAAGGACGTGGAATTTAGTATAGGGGATCATGTATTGTCGTGAGTTGCTCCATGGAAGGGAGTTACAAGATTTGGGAAGAGAGGAAAGCTCAATCCACGATTTATTGGTCCATTTCAAATTCTTGACCGAAAGTAGGAAATGTAGCCTATAGACTTGCGTTACCTCCAGTATGTCTCGTGTTCATAATGTGTTTCACATATCTCGTACTTCAGTAAATATGTGAAAGACCCGAACCACGTTATAGAGTTAGAACAGGACGAAATAGCGAAGACTTAACGTATGAGGAGGTACTGTTAAGATCTTGGAGAGGAAGGAGCATGTCCCACAGCAAGAAAGGTCATACCACAAGTTAAAGTTTTGTGGAGGAATCATGCTATAGAGGAAATGACACAGGAATTGGAAAGCGGAAATGAAAGCGAGGTATCCTCACCTTTTCAAAACAAAGAAGTACGTGACGTCAATTTCGAGGGCGAAATTTCATAAGAATGGGAGGTTGTAAGACCCCAACTTATTATTAATGAAATTTAATTTTCTATTTTGAAATAGTAAGGGTTGATTTGATTAATGTGGATAGTTATGGGTAAAATACGCAAATATTTTAAAATAAGCAAGTGGTTATAAAATATTCATTGTTGTCGGGGAATATTCGTTTGGTCATGGAATATTAAATCTTGTCGGGGAATATTAAATGCGGACAAGTAGCGACCGTATGTGGGCCCCATAACGGAAAGCGATTGGATGAAGAAAACGACAAATATAAGTTGGTTAAAAATAATAACAGTAGTTGTTACAGATTAATCTTGTTAAAATATACCGGTGGTTAAAACACACGGTAGCATACGGTATTGCACCAATTATTGATTCTTACGTAAGAAGGCACTACTCAATAATGGTTACTGAGAATTCTTGCTTCGATATTTTATTGATTTATTAATTCTTTGCGTTGATATTTTATATTCTTTGTTGTTTCAATAATTGTCATTACACAAGATTTTTCATTATCGAAGCAATAATTCATATTATCTGAATAATATTATTAGATAACATTATTGGCAATGACTAGAAAGTTCATCTAAGGAGAGGTTTGGTCACCTAATTGCGGCGCCAAGAAGGAGAAATTCTTATTCGAAAGCCCCTCTTTCCCAGGAAGCTATGTCAGTTGTCGATATTGTGATTCTCGTAATATTATTTGTGAATAATTAATTATTGATTCATATGATGAGGAAAATATTGATTTTATGTGGATATAGATGAGAAAATTTTTTAATGTGACAATTGTTGAAAATTAAAATTTATCTTTTTTCGATAAAATAATTCATTTAAATATATTATTATATTTTAATAATATAATAATGGTGATATTTTACAACGAATGTGGGATATATGAGTATACGAGGAGGAAGAATATTTTTGTTGCAATAAATGTTTAAAACATGTTAAACATGTAAATTGGACCCCATTCTTCGATCGAAATTTGATTATAGCTTGTAAAATCGTCTGTTTGTGGATTTTGGTCAATTTCTATTTGGAATTTGGGAAAACTTTTTTCTGTAAAGTTGTAGAGAATTAAATTTCCTATAAAAAGTCGCGAGATTCGAATTTTCTAATAAAAGGGCTATTTATTATGAATTATTGAAGTTCTGAAGCTCCGAAATAATTGATTTTTTGAAAGTTTTAATTATTTATTTTATGAAAAACGTTTTTTTCTTACTTTTCTAGAAGGTGGCATGTGGGAAATGCTAGGAGCTGAATTCTAAAGTGGGCGTATGAATTTGATATATATATATATATATATATATATATATATATTAATTTATTAAATTTTCTACTTTGGTGTTCTAAGCATTTTCCTATAAATAGGGTGCTTAGGTTAGAATTGAAAATCACAATGTAAAATCAAGTTTTCTCTCTATATTATCGAGCATATTCTATTGAGTATTTTGAGTATTGCTATATCTGGGTGCAAGTTCAAGTCATAGCCTATATATCCTGTTTCAACTAAGTCTTGTCTTTGTGAGGTAAGGGATATTATTTTTTTCGTAATGATATTATTTCTTCAATATCATTATGTCTAAATATTGATCTAAAGTTTTTATCAAATTTGGAACTTTTGGTGTGTGATTTTATTCACGATATACAGATCTATTCACGAATATGGCAAAGATTCATCGAAAAATGAAAAATTTTCTTTTCGTCCAAAATATCTATTATGGATACTAGCTTTGATTGTATCCATGTTTTGATCATTCTTGAATTTTACACCACTATGATTATTTTTGAGGTATTTTTGGACGTGGATAAAACAAAGTACGAATCCTTAATCCTTAATCCTTGTCATTTTGTTTCACTGGATTCGTTTCTTTAAAAATATTTTTCATCATCCTCAGTCTTAAATGATGATATTATTGAATATCTTTGGCCTGTAGTGCAAAGATGAATGATTTCTGATGAATATCTTTGGCCCGTAGTGCAAAGATGAACAGGTGTTTAGATGAAACATGATTAATCGATGAATATCTTTGGCTTCAGTGGTAAAAGATGAATATTTGATTCCGTATATATATTGATTGATATTACGGGGAATAAAAGATAGGCGATGAACTTTTAAATTCATACATAGAAGATAGTAGTTTGCATTCTCTACTTAACTCTTCTAATGAATTATTATTTCATTTGCGAATATTGGGTTAAAAACTTGTTGTCTATTGTATTCTATTAGATTTTTCCTGTTGAAGACTAATGATAATTTGTTGTATATTATCTTAGTCATAATATTCTTTCTTGGGCTAGTTGAGCTCACCCTTTTCCTTTTTGTTCCATTTTTCTTCTCGTAGGAGGCGAGAATATAAGCGAGTACGAGTAGCCTGGGGTATGGAATGAAGGTTCTAGAGAGAGTTGTTTAGTAGTCCTCACCATTTTTGTAAAATAATGTATCAATAAATGTGATGAGGATTTATTTGTGTATAGATATTGTCTAGAAGATAATATTTGTATTCAAACTCACAATTTTACTGTTATAATAATAAAGTTGTAGTTGTTTCTGTACCATGTATTGACAACTCAGAATGGGTGATGTATACCTATTTTGGGGGTGTCACATTACTATTCACGTATACGGCACTATTCACGTATACAACACTATTCACGAATACGACACTATTCACCAATAAATGAATTTTTCTTCTTTTTGTCCAAGATGTCTATTATGGTTACTATCTTTGATTGTATCCATGTTTTGATCTTTATTCTTGAATTTTTCTTCAAAATTGGTTATTATGGAGTATTATTGATCTTGGATAAACTGTTATACGAATCCCTACTATTTGTCCTTCTGTCTCACTGGATTCGTTTTCTTTAAAATATTTTTCATCATCCTCAGTCCTAAATGATGATATTACTAAATATCTTTGGCCTGTAGTGCAAAGATAAATGATTAACTGATGAATATCTTTGGCCCGTGGTAAAAGATGAACAGTGTTGAGATGAACATGATATTATTGGTGATACAAATGAATATCTTTGGCTTGTAGTGCAAAGATGAATATTTGATTCAAGATGTATATTGATTGATATTACAGGGATAAAATATTGACGATGGACTTTTAAATCTTAGAAGATAGTGGAATTCCTTCTCTACTTGACTCTTCTAATGGATTGTTGTTTCCGCTGCAGTTGTTGATCTAAAACTTTTTGTCTATTATATTTTATCAGATTTTCCCCTATGAAGACTAATGATAATTTGTTGTATATTATCTCACCATAATATTCTTTCTTTGGGCTAGTTGAGCTCACCCTTTTCCTTTTTGTTCCATTTTTCTTCTCAGGAGGTGAGAACATAGCAGGATCTAGTCGGGGTATGTTGTGATGGTTCTAGAAAGATGTTTTAGCAGTCCTCACTATTTCTGTACAATAGTGTCTGAATAATTGTAATGAGGACTTATATGATTGTGGATATTGTCTATAAGACAATATTTGTATTTAAACTCACAGTATGTGTTGTCGTATTTTGCACGACAATTGTATTATTGAAGTTGTAGTTTGCTTTCTGTACCATGTATTTGGCGACTTAGAATGGGTGTTGTATACCTATTTTGGGGGTGTCACAGTTGGTATTAAAGCTTAGGGATATGGTCTCTGATGGAGATCGGGGAATAGAACTAGGAGGGGAGAGATGAGTAAATCATTCACTAGTGTGTCCTATCTAAGCTTATTTGTTGGTCAGTCATAATATAGGGATATTATGTGATATGTTAATTTGTTTAATTAACCCTTGTTTTATGGCAGTATTTAAGAATGGCTGCTGAGAACGTTAACAATGGAGTGTATGAGACTGTGGAACAACCTTTAGTTACAAACCAGGAGAACGTGCAACAGGAAGGCAATAATCCTCCTATAAACAACACTACCGAGAAAACGATGAATGATGGAATGTTTAGGAGCTTTTTGTAGTTCATGCAAAATCAGACGAGGTAGACTCGTGACAAAATACGGGTGGAAGTGATACCAACGTACGGTCTGTCATAGCCAAGCAGTTCAAGGAGTTGGGACCACCAGAATTTATTAGAAAGTCGGATCCGATCAAGGCGGAAACATGGGTCAAGCAAATTACCAAGATATTCGATGTCTTGGGATGCACGGAGGAACAGAAGGTTCCATTCGCCACCTTTATGTTTTGCGATGAGGCAGACTACTGGTTGGAGTCTGTGAAGCGTACCCAGCCTGCTGCACTCAATATGTCTTGGGAAACATTTCAGAAACTATTCAATGACAAGTACTTTCCTGAAAGTATTCGTCATATGAAGGAGGTAAAGTTTATCAGACTGGAACAAAATAACATGACGGTGTCCCAGTACGAGGTGAAGTTTGCAGAGTTATCCAGGTTTGCACCTCATTTGGTCGAAAATGATGAACGAATGACAAGGATGTTTCTGAGAGGTCTAAAGCCCGAGAGTCGGCAATATCTTATATCTCATAATTTATTTTCAGATGTTGTAAACAGGGCTCAATTATTAGAGCGAGATAATGAGTATGTGCAACCGAGGGACCACAACTAGGGTCATACTCTAAGGTGTGGCAATGATCATCGAGCGATGATGATAGCCAACGAGGAGGAAAAATACTTAACAAAGGCTAAGTAACCACTCGGGTGGTCATCGTGGCCATGATAATAGGAGCGGTGAGTCAAGTGGAAATTTCAGAAAGAGGAGATTCAACAATGATGGGAAGACATCAGCAGCAGCACCAGCACCAACAACAAATTCTAGGGGAGGAGAACGACCGCCAGTTAGATGTTACAAATGCGGGAAAGAGGGATATATTAGGCCAAACTGTCCACAACAATCCAAGGTATGTTACAACTGTGGAAAGGAAGGCCACATAGCTCGGGATTGTTCTTTAGAAAAACCAAGTTCAACGGGGATGGTGACTCCAAGGGTTGTCCCGGATAAGTCAAAATCAGCGGTTCCTAGAAGAGCGTTTGTCGTGACTGGCCAAAACGCAAGGAACCCGAATGAGGTGATTATGGGTAAGCTAATCTTGAACTCTTGCGAAGTTTATACCTTACTAGATACCGGTTCTTCCCATTCTTTTATCTCTCCTGCTTGTGCTCAACGTTTAAACTTGACTTCAGAGAAATTAGACTTTGATTTATCAGTGGAGACTCCGTTGGTGAAACTTTTGTTATATCCACTGTTTATAAATCTTGCTTAATCCAAGTTGGCACTATCACATTACCTGTTGATCTTATCTCTTTAAAGATACTTTCTTTTGATGTGATTTTAGGAATTGATTGGTTAACCACTCATCATGCCAAAATTAATTATTTTCGTAAGGTTGTTAGTTTTCATATTCCTAACCAACCTGTCATACGAATTCAAACAACTAAACCACTAAAATCAGTCACTATCATATCAAGCCATAAAGTTATTCGTTTATTGAAAAACGGATGTCAAGCTTTCTTAGCCCATATTATGGATTTGAACAAAGACAAGTCAGATTTGAATAATATTTACATTGTTAGAGAATTTAGGATGTATTTCGAAGAACTTACGGTCTACCCCTTTAACGTGATGTTGAATTCTTTATTGACCTTGAGCAAGTACAAAACCCAATTCTAAAATCCCATATCGAAAGGCTCCTATTGAACTTCAGGAGTTAAAAGTCCAATTACAGGAGTTATTAGACATCGGTTTCATTCGTCCTAGTACATCTCCTTGGGGTGCTCCTATTTTATTCGTAAAGAAGAAAGACGGGAGTATGCGACTTTGTATTGACTACCGAGAATTGAACCATGTCACCATCAAGAATAGGTATCCGCTACATCGCATTGATGACCTGTTCAACTAGTTGCAAGGAGCACAATTCTTTTCAAAAATTGATCTTCGTTCTTGATATCATCAACTGAAGATTAAAACTGAGGATATTCCAAAGACTGCCTTCAGAACTAGGTACGGGCATTATGAATTCTTAGTCATGTCTTTTGGATTGACTAATACTCCTACTGCTTTCATGGATATGATGAACCGTGTATTCAAGGAATATTTGGATAAGTTTTTTGTTGTCTTTATTGATGACATCCTCATCTATTCCAAAAGTCGTGAAGATCATGAGCACCATTTGAAGCTGATATTTGAAAGCTTCGTGAAAACAAGCTTTATGCCAAGCTGAAGAAATGTGAGTTCTGGCTTGAGGAAGTAGCATTCCTTGGGCACGTGGTGTCAAAACATGGAGTATTTGTTGATCCGGCGAAGATTGAAGCAGTACAAAGTTGGGAGCAACCAAAGTCGGTGACCGAAGTGCATAGCTTTCTGGGCTTAGCTGGTTATTATCGGAGATTCGTGGAAGGATTTTCTCGAATCGCATCTCAGCTAACTCACGGTGACTCGAAAAGATACAAAATTCAGTATGGAGCGAGGAATGCGAGAAGAGTTTCCAAGAGCTTAAGAGGAGACTCATTTTGGCACTGTTTCGCAATACCATCCGGTACGGATGGATTTGTTATATATCTGAATGATGCTTCGGTGCAAAGGGTTAGGATGCGTTCTCATGCAACATGGGAATGTCATAGCCTTTATGCCTCATGACAACTCAAAGAATATGAGAGGAATTATCCTACTCATGATCTAGAGTTGGCGATGAGTAAATGATTCGTGTTGAAAATTTTGAGACACTACTTGTATGGGGAGAAAGTGGAGATTTATACGGACCATAAAAAGCCTCAAATAGTTTTTCACCCAAAAAGAACTCAATATGCAAGAACGACTTTGGCTTGAACTATTGAAAGATTACGATCACACTATTCAATATCATCCCGAAAAGTGAACGTAGTAGTAGCGCATTGAGTGAAAGGTAAGATCATACGCGAAAGTACGAAAAGCGATATTTCAATGCAAAGGCCCATTCTGTATGACTTGCAAAGGATGGAGGTAGAATTAAAGACTCCAGGGACCCACATGATGATGGCGAATATATGGGTAGAACCGACTTTAATCGATAAAGTTAAAGCTGCTCAAGCTACGGACCTGGAGCTGATACGTATGAAGAAGAAAGTGCAAGAAGGAGCTATTCCAGAAGCGATAATCATTGAAGAAGGAATACTTAGATTCAACTCCAGACTTTGTGTTCCTAACGATTCTGACTTGAAGCATAGAATCATGATGGAGGCACACAACACCCCGTTTGCAATCCATCCTGGGAGTACCAAAATATATCATGATATTCGACATACATTTTGGTGGAACAATATGAAGAGAGAGTCGCGGAGTTTATCTCGAGGTGTTTAACTTGTCAACGTGTAAAGGCGGAGCATCAAGTGCCAAAGGGTCCATTACAACCATTTGATATTCCGAAATGGAAGTGGGAACACATTACTATGGATTTCGTTACAGGTCTTCCCAAAGTTTCTCAAGGCATAGATGTGATTTGGGTTATTGTTGATAGATTAACCAAGTCTGCCCATTTCTTACCGATACGTGAGACTTATTCCCTTGAACGTCTTGCTCGCATGTACATGAATGAGATTGTGAGATTGCATGGCATGCCAGTATCTATAGTTTTAGATCGTGACCCAAGATTCACTTGCAACATGGGAAAGTCATAGCCTATGCTTTGCGACAACTTAAAGAGTATGAGAGGAATTATCCTACTCATGATCTAGAGTTAGCGTGCAATGCTTTTCTTGCTTAAAGATCTGGAGGCACTATTTATATGGGGAGAAAGTGGAAATATATTCAGACCATAAAAGTCTCAAATATTTCTTCACCCAAAAGGAACTCAACATGCGGCAACGACGTTGGCTCGAGTTATTGAAAGATTATGACTATACCATCCTGGAAAAGCAAACGTGGCAGCTGACGTATTGAGTAGAAGATCATATGCTGGTACAAGTGCAATGTTGTTAACACAAAAGCCCATTTTGTATGACTTGCAAAGGATGGAGATAGAGATAAAGGCTCCAAGTACCCACGTGATGATATCAAGAATACGAGTAGAACCGACTTTAATTGATAAAGTTAAAGCTGCTCAAGCTACAAACATGGAGCTGATGCGTATGAAGAAGAAAGTGCAAGAAGGTGCTATTTTGGAAGCAAGAATCGATGAAGAAGGAATACTTCGAGTCAACTCCAGACTTTGTGTTCCTAACGATTTTGACTTGAAGCATAGAATCATGATGGAGGCACACAACACACCATTTGCTATCCATCCTGGGAGTACCAAAATGTATCATGATCTTCAACATATATTTTGGTGGAACAATATGAAGAGAGAGATCGCGAAGTTTATCTCTAGGTGTTTAACTTGTCAACGTGTAAAGGCGGAGCATCAAGTGCCAAAGGGTCCATTGCAACCACTTGATATTCCAAAATGGAAGTGGGAACATATTACCATGGATTTCGTTACGGGTCTTCCCACAGTTTCTCAAGGTATAAATGTTATTTGGGTTATTGTTGATAGATTAACCAAGTCTGCTCATTTCTTGCCGATACGGGAGACTTATTCCCTTGAACATCTTGCTCATATATATGTGAATGAGATTGTGAGATTGCATGGCATGCCAGTATCCATAGTTTCGGATCGTGACCCAAGATTCACTTCATGATTTTGGATTAGCTTTCAAAAAGCTATGGGCACGGATTTACGATTCAGTTTGGCATACCATCCTCAAACGGACGGGCAATCAGAGAGGACTATTCAAACCCTTGAAGATATATTAAGACTTTGTGTCCTAGATTTTAAAGGAAGTTGGGATAAGTACTTGTCACTGGTGGAATTCTCCTACAACAACAGTTATCAAGCAAGTATAGCATGGCTCCATTTGAGGCGTTGTATGGACGAAAGTGTCGTTCTCCAAAGATTTGGGATGAGGTGGGAGAAGCAACGTTGTTGGGACCAGAATTAGTACGCATGACTATAGAAAAGATCAAAATGATTCGACAACGTATTCAAACCTCACAAGATCGATAAAAGAGTTATGCTGATCTTCATAGAAAGGACGTGGAGTTTAATATTGGAGATCATGTATTGTTACGTGTTGCTCTATGGAAGGGAGTTACAAGATTTGAAAAGAGAGGAAAGCTAAATCCATAATTTGTTGGTCCATTTGAGATTCTTGACAGAATAGGAAATGTGGCCTATAGACTCGCATTACCTCTAAGTATGTCTCGTGTTCATAATGTCTTTCACATATCCATACTTCATAAATATGTGAAAGACCCGAACCATATTATTGCGTTAGAACCAGACGAGATAGTCGAAGATTTAACGTGTGAAGAAATACCTGTTAAGATCTTGTATATGAAAGAGCATGTCTTACGCACCAAGGTTATACCACAAGTTAAGGTTTTGTAGAGAAACCATGCTATTGAAGAAATGACCTGGGAGTTGGAATTAGAAATGAAAGCGAGGTATCCTCACCTGTTCGTAACACCAGGTATGCGTGTCAATTTCGAGGACGAAATTTCATAAGGAGGGGAGGTTGTAAGACCCCCAACTTATTATAAATAAAATTGAATTTCCTCTAATTATTATTGTGAATAATAAGGTATTAATTTGATATAATTCTCTAGTTATGGGTGAAATGTGAAAATTTTGCAAAATATGCAAGTGGTTATAAAATAATCATTGTTGTCGGAGAATATTCGTTTGATCGTGGAATATTCTTGTTGTCGGGGAATATTCATACGATGGCGCAGTTATTTATGGGCCCCATAACAGAATAACTATCGGATGAAGAAAACGACAAGTTTAAGTTTTTATAAATAACGGCGTAGTTGTTACCGTTAACACTGTTGGAATACCCTTGGTTAAAAAATACAAGAATACGCGTGGATGCACAAAGATTGATGAATTATTGATCCTTACGTAAGAAGACATCGCTTCAATAATTGTTACAGTGAGTTATCGCTCAATATTTTATTTTATTGATTCAATAATTTTTGATTGATATTTTATATTATTGTTGTTTCAATAATTGTCACCGCACACAAGATTTCCATTATCGATCAATAATTCATATTATTTGAATAATATTATTAGAGATAGCATTATTGGCAATGTCTAGAAAGTTCTCACAAGGAGAGGTTTGGTCACCTAATCATGCTTCAAAGAAGGAAAAATTCTTATTGAAAGCCCTCTTCCCTCAGAACTACCGGGTCATGTCATAAATGTGATTCCGTAATATTATTTGTGAATAATTAATTATTGATTCATATGATAAGGAAATATTTATTTTATGTGGATATAAATGTTGGATATATTTATTGTGGTTAAAAATGAAGGAGTTAATGTTGAGGTGTTTTATCAAGATTTTTTGTCTGAATGGAGGTATTAAAAATTAAACCAGTGTTTTTGAGATATATCAGGTGAGTAATAATTTTTAATCCCACCGTTGGATTGTGATTTTTGGATATGTTATACATATATAAGTTGAGTATATGTCCACAAATTTTGAACCGTTAAAATGAACGTATGATTTGTTATGAATTTTACGAGGTGACCGATTCGTAAATTAGGTTTATAAATGATTTTGGTGGAAAATTCTAGAATTAAGTGGGCCCCACTTGTGGTTGGTGAAGAAATGTGCTGAATTTTATTTCAAATGTGGTGGGTGGCAATAGTAGCGTGTAAAGCCATCAAAGGTTGTGTCAAGTCAAGTCTTGCTTTGCCTGCTAACACTTTCCTATAAATAGAGGGCTAAGTTAGAATTGAAAATCACACCGTAAACATAAGCTTTTCTCTTTCTCTCTCTATATTATCGAGCGTATTTTGTGGGTATTTAGATACTTTGTGAGTTTATATTTTCAAGACAAGTTTCATCAAGACTATATCCCAAATTCAAATGTAAGTATGCAGTTATTTTGAGGTAAGGATGTTATTTTCTTCATATATGATATTATTTCTTCAATATCATTACGTCAAGTATGATCCGAACTTTTATCAAATTTGGAACTTTTGTGCTCTGGATTACTATTCACGATACTACAGACTATTCACTTAATATGGCACTATTCACCAAAAATGAAATTTTCTTCTTTTTGTCCAAGATGTCTATTATGGTTACTATCTTTGATCAGATCCATGTTTTGATCTTTATTCTTGAATTTTACTTCAAAATTGGTTATTATGGAGTATTATTGATCTTGGATAAACTGTTATACGAATCCCTACTATTTGTCCTTCTGTCTCACTGGATTCATTTTCTTTAAAATATTTTTCATCATCCTCAGTCCTAAATGATGATATTACTAAATATCTTTGGCCTGTAGTGCAAAGATAAATGATTAACTGATGAATATCTTTGGCCCGTAATGCAAAGATGAATAGGTGTTGAGATGAACATGACCAACTGGTGATATAAATGAATATCTTTGGCCTGTAGTGCAAAGATGAATATTTGATTCAAGATGTATATTGATTGATGTTACATGGATAAAATATTGATGATGGACTTTTAAATCTTAGAAGATAGTGGAATTCCTTCTCTACTTGACTCTTCTAATGGATTGCTATTTCCGCTGTAGTTGTTGATCTAAAACTTGTTGTCTATTATATTTTATCAGATTTTTCCCTATTGAAGACTAATGATAATTTGTTGTATATTATCTTAGTCATAATATTCTTTACTGGGCTAGTTGAGCTCACCCTTTTTCTTTTTGTTCCATTATTCTTCTCAGGAGGTGAGAACATAGCAGGATCTAGTCGGGGTATGGAGTGATGGTTCTAGAAAGATGTTTTAGCAGTCCTCACTATTTCTGTAAAATAGTGTTTGAATAATTCGATGTATGAAACCCTAATTCGATGTATGAAACCCTAATATGCGAACTTAAATAATTATTATATGGCTTAAGTGCTATATATTATAATATTAGTTAGGGTAAAGCTTAATTATTTAGTAAACCTTAATTTCAAATTATTAAACCCTAATTTCGGGATTAAGAACCCTAATTTATAAATAGGAAAACCTACTTATTAATTAAATAATTTTGATGTTCATTAGGAAATATTAATCCTAATTTTAAAGTTATAAGTAATTAGAAAACCCTAATCTAATTACGAAATCTAATTTCTATTTTAGAAAATTAATTTTCTATTAGAAATCCTAATTTTGGGTTATAAACCCTAATCCGTGATTTTGACCCTATTTGCTAAATTAGCGATTTTAATTAGGAAATAATAATCCTAATTAGCGAGATTTAAAGTATGATTAATAAATTTTAATATAATTAGAAAATTCTAAATATAATTAAGAAATATTAATTTTCAATTTTTAAAACCTAATTTAGAAATGTTAGAAATTAAATTGTAAACTCTAAACCCTAACTAAACCCTAAACCCTAAGGGTTTGGCCAATGTCCAAAATGCCATTAATTTTGTATGCGAAAAGACTAAAATGCCCTTAGTGCATTATTGTGACTTAACTTGCAAGAATTGACCTAGTGAAGTTGGTGACCAAAACCTAGCCTAGCCATGTGACTAAATTAATACACTTCAGCAGCTAGCTCAGCCAATTGATTGCATTATATCAAAATATAGAGATTAAAGAGAGAGAAAAGGCAACTTTCATTTTCATTTTTCTACCAAGACCTTCTCTCTCTAGAAATTCGGGAGTTAGAGTGAGAAAGTGCGAGAAACCAAACCATGATCAAGCTTTAGCAATCCAATAACAGATCAAAAGGGTCAGAATCAAAAATCAAGGCTCAAAGTGGTAAGAACCCTAAAATTTCGAAATCCTATGATCTTATGTTTGATGTTGTTATTTGATGGTTATAAATGTGTTAGGGGGTGTTAATAAGTGATCTGGGTTGTTAGATCAAGAATCCATATCACTTAGATGCACGAATCATGCATTTTTAGAAATCTTGAAATCTGGAAAAAAATCGTCCGACAGCCATATGTCAACCCTCATAAATCTGTGTGTGTTAGATTTTTAGTGTTGTTTTTGTTTTGGACCTGTTCTCTGCCATGTGGGCTTTGATCTGAAACTGGATACAGGGTCAGATCAAGCCTAGATCTCCTGATATGACCGGTCAAAGACCGTTGACCGATCACGGATAAACTTTCTGGGCAGCCCAGAAAATATCCAGAATTTCTTACATGCATTTTGATGGCTTTTGATTTTGCTGTGTGTTAGTAGTTAGGCCATGTTGTTGGTGTATCTTAGTAGCCTGTCATTCAGACTACATATTAAAGCAATTATATTACTCAGATCATGATCAGTGTAGAAATTAAATCGAGTCAAAGTGTGTTGACCGTTTCGTCTCATGAAGGTTTTTGGGAAACCCAGAACCTTCAAGAGCCGAGTTTTTGTCAGAGGTTTGACCAGCCTTTATTGTTAATTTGTGTTGTTGTTAGACAGATGTAATGATATGTTATTATACTATGACTTCATGACTACAGGTAGGGACCATTAGATATCACAACACAAACCCAGATTCCAAGTTATGAGGCTTTAAAGTAGAGCCTGGCAACTGTTATTCATTTCTGGAAAACCCAGAAATGAAGAACAGCTCTGACATGATATTAGGAGGCTTAGATCTTGCTTTTGAGTGATGTAATGACCATGAAATTAGTTTGAGGTTGTACTATTACATTAGTACTACAATCTTGACACTTTAGCAGTCCGGGAAACGTAAAGATCAAAGATCTACAGCCGGTCAAACGACCCACCCTCTCAACTGACCATGAAGTTTTGGGTTGATTAAGAACATGATTAAGAACACAATCAACGACAGTTTTGTCACTAAACCCACCTTTAGCGACACTTAATTACTGAAAATTATTTATTTAATTAATAAATCGAATTAATTGATTTTTAATTATTAAAAATACAAAATAAATTTCAAAAAATTATTTTAAATTATTTTTAATTTTGAGTATATTTCATAAATATTTAATATTTTTAGAATATAAATGTTATTTAATTTATTTAATTATAATATTAAATAAATGTATTTAAAAATGATTTTAATTCATAAAAAATAATATTATAGTATAATAAAATATTTTAAGTTATTTTCGGTGATTTTTAATATTTTAGGATGAATTTCATTAATTAATCAATATTAATGATAATTAGTTGATTTAATAAATATATTAAATAAAATTAAGGAAAAATAGAATTAATGTTTAAAAATCATATAAAATGATTGAAGTGTTATGAAAATATTTTAAGTTATAAAATATAACTTTGGATATTTTGTCATGAAAATATTAATATTTAATTATTAAAAGCAATTATCGGATAATGGATTTAATTGTTTAAAAATCATATAAAGGTGATTTTAAAGTATTAAAATACTTAATGATATTATAAATATATTATAATATTATGACATGTATTTCATTAATATTTGATAATAAAAAATATTAATGATAAATGAATTATGTGGTATTTAATTCATTTAAATACGTTTTTAATGATTGAAAATTCACGATAAATAGTAATAATTATGTGAAAATTATTATGAGACTTAGAAAAATATTTTGACTTGAGTGTAAAGATGGGTTGATTATTGGTATGATCGTGACTATGGGTTCTCTTTGGCCAGTAGTGCAAAGATGAATTTTTGACTGGTATGATCATGACCATTGAATTTATAATTAAATATCTTTAGCTTAAGTGCAAAGGTGAATTGATCAACATGGTTATAATTATTGTTTATATAAATTCTGAAATGATTATATATTTCTTTGAGATATTAATATCTTTGGCCTGTAGTGCAAAGATGACCTGTTGTTGAATATCTTTGGCATGTAGTGCAAAGATGAACTTTTGTTGAATATATTTGGCCTGTAGTGCAAAGATGACCTGTTGTTGAATATCTTTGGCCAGTAGTACAAAGATGAACTGTTGACGAATATTTGTGGCCCGTAGTGCAAAGATGAATTTATCAGTATGATTATGAACATGAACTGTGATTTGGTATATGTGATGCCCCCAAAATAGGTATACAACACCCATTCCGAGTCGCCAAATACATGGTTCAGAAACAACTACAACTTTATTAATACAACCGTCGTGCAAAATATGACAACAGTTAAAATGTGAGTTTAAATACAAATATTGTCATCTAGACAATATCCACACTCAAATAAGTCCTAATTACAATTATTGATACACTATTTTACAAAATAGTGAGGACTACTAAAACAACTTCTAGAACCATCATTCCACACCCCGAAGTAGTACTCATTACATTCTCGCCTCTTGAGAAGAAAAATGGAATAAAAAGGAAAAGGGTGAGCTCAACTAGCCCTAAGAAAGAACATTATGACTAAGATAACATAGAACAAATTATCGTTAGTCCTCAACAGGAAAAATCTAATAGAATACAATGCATAAACCGCTTTTAAATCAATATTCGCAGTGGAAATAGTAATTCATTAGAATAGTTAAGTAGAGAATGAAATCTACTATCTTCTATATATGAATTTAAAAGTTCATCATCGATATTTTATCCCCGTAACATCAATCAATATATATCCGAATCAAATATTCATCTTTGCACTACTGTGCCAAAGATATTCATCATTGGTCATGTTCATCTAAACACTGCTCATTTTGCACTACGGGCCAAAGATATTCATCAAAAATCATTCATCTTTGCACTACATGCCAAAGATATTCAGTAATATCATCATTTAGTACTGCGGATGATGAAAAATATTTTAAAGGAAACGAATCCAGTGAAACAAAATAACAAATATTAAGGATTCGTATTTCGGTTAATCCATGTCCAAAAATACCTCATAAATTATCATAGTGGAGTAAAATTCAAGAATGATCAAAACATGGATACAATCAAAGCTAGTATCAATAATAAATATTTTGGAGGAAAAATAAAAATTTAATTTTTCTATGAATAGTGTCGTATACGTGAATAGAGCCGTATACGTGAATAGTAACCCCGACACTAAAAGACAAGAATTTTACAAGAAAAATCTTACCAATATTCTGGCATAATGATATTGAAAGAAATAATATCAGTTTTTTAAAAAAATAATATCCCTTACCTCGAAAAGACAGTACTTCTGACTGGAATACTGGATATAGAGCTGAAGGGAACTTGCACCGTATATCAACACTCAAAGTCTTAAAATACTCACAAGAATACGCTCGATAATATAAAGAGAGAAAGAGAGAGAAAACTTGTGTTTCTGGTGTGATTTTCAATTCTAACCTAAGCACCCTATTTATAGGAAAATGCTTAGAACACCAAAATAGAAAATTTAATAAAATATATTATTAATAATAAAAAATTCATACGCCTCCTTGGAAATCAGCTCTTAGCATTTCCCACATGCCCACCTTCTAGGAATAGTAAGAAAAAACGTTTTTCATAAAATAAATAATTAAAACTTCCAAAAATCAATTATTTCGGAACTTTTGAACTTCACTAATTCATAATAAATAGCCATTTTGTCAGAAAAATTCAAAACACATGTCTTTTCCATAGGAAATTTCATTCTCTACAACTTTGTAAGTTTAAGTTTTTCCAAATTCCAAACAAAAATTGACCTAAATCCATAAACGGGCGATTTTACAGCCTATAATCAAATTTCAGTCAAGAAATGGAGTCCACAAACATGTTTAACATGTTTGAAATATTTTTAGTAACAAAAATACTCTTCCTCCTCATATACTCATATATCACACATTCATTGAAAAAATATCACCATTATTATATTATAATAATATAATAAAATATTATTTTATCAGAAAAGATAAAATATCAATTTTTAACAATTGTCACTTTAAAATTTCTCTCCATCTATATCCACATAAAATAAATGTTTTCTTTATCATATAAATCAATAATTAATTATTCACAAATAATCTCATATAAATGTTTTCCTTATCATATAAATCAACAATCAATAAATGTCATTGTTGAATCTCCTCTTTTGAAAATCTCCCCCCGACTCGCTTCTTCTATTTTCATGGCCACGATTAGCACCAGAGTGGTTACCGCTTTTATCCAAATATTTTCCTCCATTTGGTTTTCATTGCTCTGGATGATCACGACGACAAGATGACCTCGGTTGTGGTCTCTCGGTTGAACATACTCGTTATCCCGCTCTAATAATTGAGCCCTATTTACAACATCTGAATATAAAGAAAATTTATGAGAGATAAGATATTGCCGAATCTCGGGTTTTAAACCTCTCAGAAATGTCCTCGTCATTCCTTCCTCATTCTCTACTAAATGAGGTGCAAACCTGGATAACTCTATGAACTTCACCTCATATTGGGACACCGTCATGTTATTTTGTTCTAATCTAATAAACTCTACCTCCTTCATATGGCGAATACTTTCAGGAAAGTACTTGTCGTTTAAAAGTTTCTAAAATGTTTCTCAAGACATGCTAAGTGCTGCAGGCTGAGTACGCTTCACAGACTCCCAACAGTAGTTTGCCTCACCACAGAACATAAAGGTGGCGAATGGAACCTTATGTTCCTCCGTGCATCCCAAGACATCGAATATCTTCGTAATTTGTTTAACCCACGTCTCTGCCTTGATCGGATCTGATTTTCTAATAAATTCTGGTGGTCCCAACTCTTTGAACTGTTTGGCTGGGATAAGCCGCGCGTTGCTATCATTTCCACCCGTATTTTGTATACGAGTCTCCCTCGTCTGGTTTTGCATGAACTACAAAAAGCTCCTAAACATCACGTCGTTCATCGTCTGCTCAGTGGTGTTGTTTACAGGAGTAACATTGCCGGTTTGTTGCACGTTCTCCTCATTGGTGAGTAAAGGTGTCTCCACGGTCTCATTCATTCCACTGTTAATATTCTCAACTTCCATTTTTAAATGCTGCCATAAAACAAAGGTTAATTAAACAAATTAACATATCACATATTAATCAGATGCTCTGACTGACCAACAAATAAGCTTAGGTATGACACACTAGCGAAGGATTTACTCGTCTCTCCCCTCCTAGTACTATTCCTCGATCTCCGCTAGAGACCATATTCCTAAGCTCTGATACCAACTGTGATGCCCCCAAACTAGGTATACACCACCCATTCCAAGTCGCCAAATACATGGTACAGAAACAACTACAACTTTATTAATACAACTGTCGTGCAAAATACGAGAACACTTAAACTGTGAGTTTAAATACAAATATTGTCGTCTAGACAATATCCATACTCAAATAAGTCCTCATTACAATTATTGATACACTATTTTACAAAATAGTGAGGACTACTAAAATAACTTCTAGAACCATCATTCCACACCCCGACTAGTACTCACTACATTCTCGCCTCCTGAGAAGAAAAATGGAACAAAAAGGAAAAAGGTGAGCTCAACTAGCCCAGTAAAGAACATTATGACTAAGATAACATAGAACAAATTATCGTTAGTCCTCAACAGGGAAAAATCTAATATGATACAATAAACAACCTGTTTTAAATCAATATTCGCAGCAGAAATAATAATTCATTAGAAGAGTTAAGTAGAGAATGAAATCTACTATCTTATATATATGAATTTAAAAGTTCATCATTGATATTTTATCCCTGTAACATCAATCAATATATATCTGGAATCAAATATTCATCTTTGCACTACAGGCCAAAGATATTCATCAGTTGGTCATGTTCATCTAAACACCTATTCATCTTTGCACTACGGGCCAAAGATATTCATCAGAAATCATTCATCTTTGCACTACAGGCCAAAGATATTCAGTAATATCATCATTTAGGACTAAGGATGATGAAATATATTTTAAAAGAAACGAATCCAGTGAAACAAAATAACAAATATTAAGGATTCGTATTTCGGTTAATCCATGTCCAAAAATACCTCATAAATAATCATAGTGAGTAAAATTCAAGAATGATCAAAACATAGATACAATCAAAGCTAGTATCCATAATAGATATTTTGGAGGAAAAATAAAAATTTAATTTTTTTGTGAATAGTGTCGTATACGTGAATAGTGCCGTATACGTGAATAGTAATCCCGACACTAAAAGACAAGAATTTCACAGGAAAAATCTTACCAATATTCCGGCATAATGATATTGAAAGAAATAATATCATTTTAAAAAAAATAATATCCCCTTACCTCGAAAAGACGGTGACTTTCGATTGGAATCTTTGGATATAGAGTCAAGGAACTTCGCACCAGATATAGCAACACTCAAAGTCTTAAAATACTAACAAGAATACGCTCGATAATATAAAGAGAGAAAGAGAGAGAAAACTAGTGTTTCTGGTGTGATTTTCAATTCTAACCTAAGCACCCTATTTATAGGAAAATGCTTAGAACACCAAAATAGAAAATTTAATAAAATATATTATTAATAATAAAAAATTCATACGCCTCCTTGGAAATCAGCTCTTAGCATTTCCCACATGCCCACCTTCTAGAAAAAGTAAGAAAAACATTTTTCATAAAATAAATAATTAAAACTTCCAAAAATCAATTATTTCGGAACTTCGGAACTTCGAAACTTCAATAATTCATAATAAATAGCCCTTTTGTTAGAAAAATTTGAACCACATGTCCTTTCCATAGAAAATTTCATTCTCTACAACTTTGTATGTTTAAGTTTTTCCAAATTTTAAACAGAAATTGACCGAAATCAACAAACGGGTGATTTTACAGGCTATAATCAAATTTCAGTCAAGAAATGGGGTCCACAAACATGTTTAACATGTTTTAAATATTTTTAGTAACAAAAATACTCTTCCTCCTCATATACTCATATATCACACATTCATTGTAAAAATATCACCATTATTATATTATAATAATTTAATAAAATATTATTTTATCAAAAAAGATAAAATATCAATTTTTAATAATTGTCACTTTAAAATTTCTCTCCATCTATATCCACATAAAATGAATATTTTCCTTATCATATAAATCAACAATTAATTATTCGAAATAATATTATTATGTAATCACAATAATGACAACCATGTCGTTCCTCAGAAAGAGGGGCTTTCCAATAAGGATTTCTCCTTCTTGGCGCGCAATTAGGTGACCAAACCTCTCCTTGATGTAACTTTCTAGACATTGCCAATAATGTTATCTAATAAAATTATTCAGATAATATGAATTATTGTCTCGATAATGGAAAATCTTTGTGTAGTGACAATTATTGAAACAACAATAATATAAAATATCAACGTAAAAATTATTGAATCAATAAAATAAAATATTGAGCAAGAATTCATGTAAGAATAATTATCGAGTAGTGCCTTCTTACGTAAGAATCAATAATTGATGCAATACTGTGTGCTATGTGCAACAACAACAACGCAGACATCGTGTTTTAACCATCGGGTATTCCAACAAGATTAATCTGTAATAACTACGCCGTTATTTATAAACAACATATACTTGTCGTTTTCTTCATCCAATCGCTTTCAAGTTATGGGGCCCACAAAAGATCGCTACTGCCGTCGCATTTAATATTCCCGACGGAAGAATATTCCACGACCAAACGAATATTCCCCGACAACAATGAATATTTTATAACCACTTGCTTATTTGAAATATTTGCGCATTTTACCCATAACTAACCACATTAATCAATTCAACCCTTACTTTTTCAAAATAATAAATAGAGAAATTCAATTTCATTTATAATAAGTTGGGGTCTTAAAGTATAACCATGATCTTTGATGTTTCAGGTAAAGACATGTGATGAAAATTATCTTCGTCCTGGATGAGAAGAGGAATTTAGAACCACAATTATGATTATGAGTTATTCACATGATTGGGGACAGGAACTGTTGATTGATGTTACAGGGATAAAACATTGTTGGTGGAATTTTAACATGGAGAAGATAATAGACTTTATGGTCTATTTGACTCTTCTAATGGATTGCTCATTCCGCTGCAACTGTGGTTGAAAAGTATTATCATCTACCATATGTTCTAAATCTCTGATTTATTACTGATGAAGGCTATTGATAATTTGATTATCTTTAGTCATGATATTCTTTACTGGACTAGTTGTGCTCGCCCTTTTGCTTCACAATTCCTTTCAGGTAATAAAAGTGTAGCTGGGTCAAGCGGGGATAATAGGGGAATAGAACGGTGGTCTCTAGCTATGGAGATTCTCCTTAAACAGTGTGTTGTATTTTATACATCATTTAGTAGTTATATTTGGTGAATCAAATAGGGTGAGGCGAACCCAACGTTGGAAGGGTGTTTTAACACTATCATCCAAGATGTCTAATGACATACATCCTCGTGTTATCATAAGACAGGGTTGTGCACATCCACTTGCTGAGTATATCTACGAGTACTACCTATATAATCTTGGAGTTTGGTTGAAGTATAGTTCTCAATTAGAGATAGTGGAGATAACTATATGTCAAGAGAAGACTCACCATTGGAAAGAATATGATAGTAATCTTCTTATTTTTCTTTGGGCTCTATTGGGTCAACCAAGGATAATTCTGTGGGCGTATGATATCTATCATAACCTAGATGCATGGCTTCCCATGTACGAAGGTTTCCTTGAGGAGTTCCCAAAGATTTTAATTTCTAAAATAGTTATTGACTGTACCTTTATGTAGGGCGCCATTGTGACGTGCTATCCATGGTTGGGAGATGAGTCACAGTTGGTATATGTATTTGTATCAAACTCACAATATATGTGTTGTTGTATTTTGCACGACAATTGTGATAATGAAGTTGTAGTTGTTTTTTGTACCATGTATTTGGCGACTCAAAATGGGTTGGGTGAATTGGACCTATTTTGGGGGCGTTACAAGATCAACATAACTCTTTTGTCGATCTTGTGAGGTTTTTTTATGTTGTCGGATCATTTGAATCTTTTCTATAGTCATACGTACCAACTCCGGTCCCAATAACGTGCTTCACCCACCTCATCCCAACATACCGGAGAATGACAGTTTTTTTCATACAACACCTCAAATGGAGTAATGCCAATACTTGCTTGATAACTGTTATTGTAGGAAAACTCCACAAATGGTAAGAACTTGTCTCAACTTCCTTTGAAGTCAAGGACACAGAGTCTTAATAAATCTTCAAGAGTTTGAATAGTCCTCTTCGACTGCCCGTTCGTTTGAGGATGATATGCCGAACTAAATCGTAAATCCATGCCTATAGCTTTTTGCAAACTAACCCAAAATCGTGAAGTGAATCTTGGGTCTCGATCAAAAACAATGTATACTGGTATACCATGCAATCTTACAATCTCGTTTATGTATATATGAGCAAGACATTCAAGTGTATAAGTTTCTCTCATCGGTAAGAAATGAGCAGACTTGGTCAATCTATCAACAATGACCCAAATCGCATCTATGCCTTGAGAAACCTTGGGAAGACCAGTAACAAAATCTATGGTAATGTGCTCCCACTTCCATTCTAGAATTTCAAGTGGTTGTAATGGACCTTTTGGCACTTGATGCTCCGCCTTGACTCGTTGACAAGTTAGACACCTTGAGATAAACCCCGCTATCTCTCTCTTCATATTGCTCCACCAAAATGTATGTCGAAGATCACGATGCATTTTGGTACTCCCAGGATGGATTTCAAATGGTGTGTTGTGTGCCTCCATCATAATTTTATACTTCAAGTCAGAATCGTTAGGAACACAAAGTCTGGAGTTGACTCGAAGTATTCCTTCTTCATCGATTCTTGCTTCCGAAATAACACCTTCTTGCACTTTCTTCCTCATACACATCAGCTCCAGGTCTGTAGCTTGAGTAGCTTTAACTTTGTTGATTAAAGTCGGTTCCACTCGTATATTCGCCATCATCACATGGGTCTCTATATCTTTAACTCTATTTCCATCCTTTGTAAGTCATACAAAATGGGCCTTTGCGTTGACAATATCGCACTCGTACATGCATATGATCTTCTACTCAATGCGTCAGCTACTACGTTCGCTTTCCCAGGATGGTATTGAATGATATGATCGTAATCTTTCAATAACTCAAGCCAACGTCGTTGCCGCATGTTGATTTCCTTTTGAGAGAATAAATATTTGAGGCTTTTATGATCCGTATAGATTTTTACCTTCTCTCCATACAGGTAATGCCTCCAAATCTTAAGCGCAAAAACGACAGCTGCCAACTCTAGATCACGTGTAGGGTAATTCCTCATATATTCCTTGAGTTGTCGTGAGGCATAGGCTATGACTTTCCCATGTTTCATGAGATCACATCCTAACCCTTTGCTTGAAGCATCACTATAGATGACAAATCCCTCCAAGCCATATGGTATTGTCAGAACAGGTGTTGAAATGAGTCTCCTCTTAAGTTCTTGAAAACTCTTCTCACATTCCTCGCTCCAACTGAATTTTATATCTTTCCGAGTTAGCTGAGTTAATGGAGTAGTGATTCAAGAAAACCCTTCTACAAATCTCCGATAATAACCAGCTAAGCCAAGAAAGCTACGTACTTCAGTCACTGACTTAGGTTGCTCCCAGCATTGAATTGCTTCAATCTTTGCCGGGTCAACAGAAATTCAATGATTTGATATCACGTGCCCAAGGAATTCTACTTCCTCAAGCCAGAACTTGCATTTCTTCAACTTGGCATATAACTTGTTTTTACGAAGCTTTTGGAGTATCAACCTCAAGTATTGCTCATGATCTTCACGGCTTTTGGAGTAAATGAGGATGTCATCAATAAAGACGACCACAAAGTGATCCAAATATTTCTTGAATACTTGGTTCATCATATCCATGAAGACAGCAGGAGCATTAGTCAATCCAAAAGACATGACTAAGAATTCATAGTGCCCGTACCGAGTTCTGAAAGCAGTCTTTAGAATGTCATCAATTTTAATCTTCAACTAATGATATCCAGAACAAAGATCGATCTTTGAAAAGATTTTGGCGCCTTTCAACCGGTCAAATAGATCATCAATACGAGGTAACGGGTACCTATTTTTTATGGTGACATGATTCAACTCCCGGTAATCAATACAAAGTCGAATACTTCCATCTTTCTTCTTCACGAATAGAACAGGAGCACCCCAAGGAGACGTACTAGGATGAATGAAACCGATATCTAATAATTCCCATAGTTGGGTTTTGAACTCCTGAAGTTCAATAGAAGCCATTCGATATGAGGCTTTAGAGATGGGTTTTGTACCGGGTTCAAGGTCAATACCAAACTCGATTTCACGTTCCGGGGTAGGCCAGGAAGTTCTTCGGGGAATACGTCAAGAAATTTATTAACAATAGAAATATCATTCAAATCTGACGTATTTTTGTTTAAATCTGTGACATGAGCTAAGAAAGCTTGACATCCGTTTTTCAATAAATGAATAGCTTTATGGCTTGAAATGACAGTGATTGATTTTAATGGTTTGCTTGCTTGAATTTGCATAATAGGTTGATTAGGAATATTAAAGCTAACAACCTTACGAAAATAATCAATTTTAGCATGATGAGTAGTTAACCAATCAATCCCTAGAATCACATCAAATGCAAGTATTTTTAAGGAGATAAGATCGACAGGTAACATGCGATTACTTTGAATCAAAATGGACTTATAAACAGTGGATGTAATGAATGTTTCTCCCAACGAAGTTTCAACAGATAAGTCAAAGTCTAATTTCTCCATAGTCAAATTTAAACGTTGAGCGCAAGTAGGAGAAATAAAAGAATGGGTAGAACCGGTATCAAACAAGGTACAGACTTCGCTAGAGTTTATGATTAGTTTACCCATGATCACCTCGTTTGGATTCCTTGCTTTTTGGGAGGTTATAACAAACACTCTCCCTTGAACTACCGGTTTTGTCTTGTCTGGGACGGCCTTTGATGCCTCCATCCCAGCTGGACTTGACTTCAGTACATGACAAAATTGGGGTAGGTGACCTTCTCTTCCACAATTGTAACATGCTTTGGACTGCTGCGTATAGTTTGGACTGATGTGTCCCTCTCCTCTGCATTTGTAACATACGACCGACTGTCGTTCTCCTTCCTTAACAACAGGTGTTGGTGTTGACGTCCTTCCATCATTATTGAATCTCCTCTTCCTGAAATTCCCACTTTTATTGTCTTGGCCATGATTACCACCAAAGTGGTTACCATTTCTGGCATGTTGATTCCCTCCACGTTTGTTGTCACCGCTTCGATGACTGCTACCACTGGTATTATCATTTTGTCGGCTGCTCTCTCTTAGTTGGGTTGACTCGTTATCGTTCTCCAATAACTGAGCCCTATTTACAACATCTGAATACAAACATAGTTCGTGAGAAATTAAGTATTGACGTATCTTGGGTTTCAAACCTCTTAGAAACATCCACGTCATTCTCTTCTCATTATCCACCAAGTGGGACGCAAACCGGGACAACTCGGCAAACTTAGCTTCGTACTGCGACATGGTCATATTGTTTTTCTCTAACTTGATAAACTCTACCTCTTTCATGTGACGATTACTTTCGGGAAAGTACTTGTCGTTGAACAGTTCTTGGAATTTCTCCCAAGACATCTTCATTGCGGTAACTTGATAAACTCACCTTTTGCTCCTCGGAGCATCCCAAGACATCAAATATCTTGGTGATCTGCTTTATCCACGTCTCCGCCTTAAGTGGTTTTGGCTCTCCAATAAACTCCGATGGTCCCAGCTCCTTGAACTATTTAGCGGTGATCGTCCAAGAGTTGCCAGTGTTTCCACCTGCATTTTGAACAAGAGTCGTTCTCGCCTGATGTTGCATGAATTGCATAAAGCCTCTGAACATCCCATCGTTCATCATTTGGTCATCGTTGTTGTTTTCCTGAGGATTATTGCCATCCTGATGCACATTATCCTGGGTATTGATCGTTGGTGACTCAACGGTCTCATGTGCTTCATTGCTTATCTCAACATTTTTGGATGCCATTTTCAAATACTACCACAAAACATGGGTTAATTGACATGTCACATATTATCCCTATACTCTGACCGACCAAATAAACTTAGGTAGGTCATACTAGCGAAGGAATTCCCCGCTCTCCCCTCCTAGTTCTTGTCTCACATCTCAGCCAGGGATCATATCCCTAAGCTTTGATACCATCAGTGACCCGCATCTAGGACTTGGATAGCACCTCACTATGATACCTATCAACTTGCCACCGTTACTCACGGCATCCCCTACGGAAAGTCTGGCTTCGGTGCCTCCCAAGACTCGGAAGTCACCAGATAAAGGCTCGGGGCTCTTGAGTCGCCAAATACATGGTACAAAATTTAAATACAAACTTCTTTTATACAGTACGACAAAATGTAGCTGAGAGTTTCAAAACAGATAATGTCTCGTAGAGAATATCCAAACTCAAATAAAGTCCTCATTACAATTATTATCACACTATTTCACTGAATAGTGAGGACTACTAATGCAAACATCTGGACCATCACTCCGTTCCCCGACTAGTCCCAGCTACGTTCTCATTTCCTGAAGAGAACAATGAAAGCAAAAGGGTGAGCTTAACTAGCCCGGTAAGAAATATTATGACTAAGATAATGCAGAATAAATTATCGTTAGCCTTCAACAGTGTTAAATTGATAAAATATAATAAACATCAAGTTTAACTGCAGCGGAACAAGCAATCCATTAGAAGAGTCAAGTAGAGCATAATATCTACTATCTTCTATGATTTAAAAGTTTATCATTAATTTTAATCGCTGAGACTCAACTTAATAAATAAACCACATCATCGAATCATCCTTGCACTACGGGCCAAGGATATTCATGTAATCATCAATGGTCATGATTATACCGAATAATTACTAGTCATAGTCATACCAACAACTGCCCATCAATGCACTACAATCCAATGAGGATTTTTACCACATCATTTGTAACATTACGGTTATGATTATACCGAATAATCCCTGGTTAAAATCATACCAATCAATAGTACATCAATTCACGTAAGCCACGAATGACTTTTATCACAATATAAGCATGAGAATGATGACAATGATATAAGAATTCAATTAAAAGAAATCAAATGATAAATTTTTAAAGCTTATAACTTAATTTATCCAAAATTCAATAATGTCCAAATTGTCAACATAATACTGCTTTGTGGAGTAAAATTCAAGAATAATATTGTATAAAAAATGATTTGGACAGAAAAGAAATCAATTTTTATCATGAATAATTCCCCGGGTGAATAGTACCCGAGTGAATAGTACCCTGTGAATAGTACTTCGGGATTAGTACTCCGTGAATAGTATATTGTGAATAGTACTTTGTGAATAGTACCCGTGAATAGTACCCCGTGAATAGTACTTTGTGAATAGTTCATAAAAATGAATAATACTCATAGACAGTACTCCGGCATGAAAAGATTAAAATTTAACAAGAATGTGCAGGAAATATCCTTGTGAAACGATACTAGTTGAAGCGCAAATTTTAAGGATATTCTACTAATTTCACGGAGTATAGAAGCAATAGTTTAACAAAATGAGGGTATAACCAGGAATACGAGACGAAATAATATTACTCACATACTACAGAGTATGGAAGACAATATTATTCCTATGATTACTGAACAAAATAATACCCCTTACCTCAGAAGAAGATTAGATACTAGAATAGTGAGGTAGCAGACTTTTCTTCTACTTTCTCTCTATAGCTTCTCTCTCTATAGCCTCTCTTTCTATAATTGCTCTTGTGAGTCTTAGTGAATTGGTGAGAATGAAAGAAGAATGAACTTCTATTTATAAGAAAATATAGTTTCGATAATTGCACATTTTGGGGCTCAAAATATTACAGTATAATACCTTCATCTTTTCTTTCATTTTTAATTTAGTCCTGCAAGTATTATCAAACTTGCACCACCTCCCCTAATAGTACATCATGTGAATCAATAGTACAATCATGTGAATACATAGTATAATCATGTGAAAAAATTAATTACAGTATAGTACATTCATCTATACCTCCATTTTTAATTTAGTCATGCAAGTATTATCAATCTTTCACCACCTCCCCTAATAGTACATGCATGTGAATCAATAGTACACACATGTGAACAAATAGTTATAAGCATGTGAATTAATAGCAATTAATTGCTTATTTATCCGATTAATTACCCGATTGGTCAATATAACCTCCAGACATCCATTATTAACGAAATAGATGTCGATTTCCACTAACACTAATAATCCCAACACAATGGAACTATCAATTTTATCTTTAATCAACACGAACTTATTCATCATTAATATTATAACTCATAATATTTAACAACCAGATCATTCCCAAGAAAGAGGGGCTTTCCGATAAGGATTTCTCCCTATTGGCGTGCAATTAGGTGACCAAACCTCTCATTGACAGAACTTTCAAGACATTGTCAATATTATAAATAATAATATGAATAACTATGTCATCTCAATTATTGATTTAATAATATAAGATATTATGCAGATGATATTGTGACAATAATTAAGTCAATAATATGAGAGATATTATGCAGCAACTACTGTAGCAATAATTGAGTATAACTGAGTGACTTCTCACGTAAGCATCAATAATTAATACCATGTGCTACTATGCAACCACACATATTACTGTACTTTTACCACCGGGTAGTTCAACAGTTTAACGGTAAAACTTTCGCCGTTATTTTTATAAAAAGATATTTCTGTCGTTTTCTAACTACGACAATACTTCTGTTGTGGGGTCCACCAATGATTGTGTCGTCGTACGAATATTCCCTGTTAAAACGAATATTCCCCGACCAATCTAATATTTTATAACCACTTACAATATAATACCCACAACTATAACATTATATCAAATCCACACCATAATATTCAAAAATATATTTCGAGAAAAATTAATCTTTATTCATAAAAATTGGGGTCTTATACAGGGTATCTAGTTTGATCACTGTTCAAGCCTAAACATCAACAACAAGAAAGATTTAAGCCATCAAAGTAGCTGTAGAGGCTGTTCTTCATTTCTGGGTTACCCAGAAATGAAGAACAGATCGTGGGTCTTACTTTGGGCTTCCACTACACACTAGTCTTGTAACATTTATGTGATATATGTCGACGTCGGGATTTTTTAGATGTCCCTTTCCGTTACTTGTTCTTTGGTGTTCTCATTTTAGGTGAGATTTGTTTGAAAAAATAAGTGAAAAAGGTCCAACATGTATAATGTTGACGATGGACTGTTAAGAGTCGCCAGTTGGTTTTTTAAATGGTTGTACCAACACAACCGAGAAAAGGTTTGCACACTGACCAGTGATGTGACACTGCTAAACGAGTCGGTGAAACCGAGATTCATTAGGGTCTAGGGACTTGGTTATGAGGAGGGAAGGTGTTAGGCACCCCCCGACATCTGTGTTACCACGGTGACCACCTCTTTTTAAGAAACTATTATTTGAATGTGTGTGTGTGGGTCAATGTGCTATTATTTGGAAGTAGTACGAGGCCTCGTTCGAACCTATATACACAGGGTTTGAATTTATGTAAAAATTCAGTTTTTAGCAAGATATAGCAATGATATTTTATAAAAAAAAGGTTTTTCAAACCCTGATGCTCAATAGTAATTGATACCTTTTACACTCCTATTTTATTAAGTGTTCAGCTTGATTGATTTTATTTGATAGATGCGAGGTATCCGTACGAAAATAATGTACAAAATAATTTACAAGCTGCTTACAGCTGAAAATATCCATCACGGAAACAGAATCTAGATTCAATGGGATGAATCTGTAATCACATGATTCCTAGGCGCACAAGATACCACAATTTGTATGAAAGCAGTAAGCATGTATATATATAAAAGCTGTAAATATATATATACAAACATGATCACCAACCACGAAGAACCTCCATGGGGGATCAGAAATGTAAATAAAGTTGTAAAAGCTATCAACCGCCACAGAGGAAACTCCAGGCAGGACGAAATATAAATAAAGTTGTAAATATGGTCAACCACCACGAAGGAAACTCCAGGCGGGATAAAATGTAAATAAAGCTATACAAAGCGATCAAGCGCCATTTAAGTAAACTCAGCGGATTTAAACGTAAAGAAAGTCAGAAGCGATCAACCACCAAGAAGTAAACTCCAGGTGGGACAATATATATATATATATATATATACGGTTCGGATCTTAAGCTCACCCCTTATCTAACTCACCCGAGCTCACCCCCCATTTAGCGACAGACCCGACGACGGTTCGGTCATACAACCGTCATCTATACTTTTAGCGACGGACAACATATAGCGTCGCTATAAGTATAGACGACGATTGTATGATCGAACCGTCGCCGTGTCCGTCGCTAAAGGGTGTGAGCTCGGGTGAGTTCAATAAGGGGTGAGCTTAAGATATATTCCCTATATATATATATATATATATATATCAAGTATTGTCGAACTCGTCTATATATATATATATATATATATATATATATATATATATATATATATATATATATATATATATAAGCGATAAACGACCGGATATAAAATCCGAGGCTCATGAATGAGTTTGACAAGTTCATATATATATATATATATATATATATATATATATATATATATATATATATATTGTGTGTCAAACTTTATTCGATGAGCCTAGATATATATATATATATATATATATATATATATATATATATATATATATATATATATATATTTAGTAAACGCTTGAGTAATCAAGTCTAAGCTCATCGAATAAAGTTTGACACACACAGTTAATATATATAAATGTATATATATATATATATATATATATATATATATATATATATTAAAGCAAGAAACACTCTGCATCAAGTCTAGGCTCATCGAACAAAGTTTCGACATACAGTTAATATATAAATGTATATATATATATATTAAAGCGAAAGAGCTCCTGCATCAAAATGCAGGCTCAATCAAGGCATAACTCGATAATGTTATCAATATATATATATATATATATATATATATATATATATATATATATATATATATATATATATATATATATATATACATTGAAATGAAACCACTGATCAAGTAAAGGGCAAAAGCAAGTAACATGACTCTCAACGTATAGAAGGGTGTGTGCAAAGATGAAGAGAAAGACTCTAAAGTGTGTGAGAAGGCTTACAGCTGACTGCTAAAAAAGGCTTCTATATCTTTAGAGTGGGTAAACACTGACTTTTATAGGTACAAAAGGGCTATATATAAGCTCACATGTGTTTAAAAGGGGAAAGTACACTGCATGGGTTGAGTGCAGAGCAAATTGGGCAGGGCTTCCTCGCCATTTTCTCTTACAAAATGGCCACCCCAAGCCCTCTATTTATAGAGGGGGGAGCCGCAGGTCTGCTTGCGATACCTAGTAGCAAGTGTATTTGTGGCTGCCCGGGGTGCCCCGGGCAGTGTGGGTCCCGCCGTGTCAAAGTACGTACATCTGCACAACGCGTTGTTATTTCTATTCGTTCATAACTTTCAATCCAGGTGTCCGATGGAAGCGTGCCATATCATTTCGGAAAGCTCTTTCCAAGAGCTACACAATGACATAGGATTTGCCCTTTTTTGATTCCAGGAAGATGGGTCCATGACCCGTGCTTTGATCTTGATTTATTCGGGGTTGAAACCGACTTTCACGGGGTCCTTGTCGACGTCGGGATTTTTGGATGTCCCTTCGTTATTTTGGTGTTCTCATTTTAGGTGAGATTTGTTTGAAAAAACAAGTGAAAAAGGTCCATATGTATAATGTCGATTTATGGACTTTAAGAGAGTCGCCATTGGTTTTTTAAATGGTTGTACCAACACAACCGAGAAAAGGTTTGCACATTGAACCAAAGTTGATGTGACATCGCTAAATGGGCCTGGTGAAACCGAGATTCATTAGGGTCCGGACTTGGTTATGCGGGGAAGGTGTTAGGCACCCCGACATCCGTGTTACCATGGTGACCTCCTCTTTTCAAGAAACTATTATCCGAATGTGTGTGTGTGTGGGTCAATGTGTCGTTATTTGAAGAAGTAGTGCGAGGCCTCGCTCGCACCTCTATATATATTGTGGTTTGAATTTATGTAAAATTCAGCTTTTTAGCAAGATATAGCAATGATGTTTTATAAAAAGGTTTTTCAAACCCTCGATGCTCAATAGTAATTAAGACCTTTACACTCCCATTTTATTAAGTGTGCGGCTTGGTTGATTTTATTTGATTTAATGCGAGGCATCCGTATGAAAATAATGTACAAAATAATGCCGACTTCCTCGTGGGTATGGAAACCATCCGAGAAATTTAGACACCGCAGAATAATTTACAAGTCGCCATATAAATTGAAAAATGTCCATCACGGAACCGAATCTAGATTCAATGGGATGAATTTGTGATCACATGATTCCTAGGCTCACAAAATATCGCAGTTTATATGAAAAAAGAAGGTGTATATATATAAAAGTCAGTAAATATATATATACGTATGTGATCACCAACCAATAAGCACCTCCATGGGGGATCGTAAATGTAAATAAAGTCAAGTAAAAGATATCAACCGCCACTTGAGGAAACTCCAAAGTGGACGAAATGTAAATAAAGTCAGAATACGGCCAACCGCCCACGAAGGAAACTTCAAAAAGGGAAAGAATGTAAATAAAGTCAGAATAAAGTTTATCAATCACCACTTAAGTAAACTCTGTGTGTGATAAATATATATAAATATAAAGAAAAAGTAAAAAGCGATCAACCACCAATAAGTAAACTCAATGTGGGATATATATATATATATATATATATATATATATATATATATATAAAATAAACGCACCGGATATAAAATCTGTGCTCATCGAAACGAGTTCAACCATATATACATATATATATATATATATATATATATATATATATATATATATATATATATATATATATAATATATATAATAAACGCACTCCTGCATCAAGTCTAGGCTCATCAAACAAAGTTCGACACACGCACAATTATATATATATATATATATATATATATATATATATATTAAAGCAAATAAACGCCTGCATCAAGTTCAGGCTCAATCGAGGCATAACTCTATAATGTTAGTCAATATATATGTATATATATATATATATATATATATATATATATATATATATATATATATATAAACTAAAATGAAACCTGATGGACCAAGTCAAAGTCAAAAAAAGCAAGCAACACGACTCTCAACGTGTAGAAGGGTGTGCAAAGATGAAGAGAAAGACTCTAAAGTGTGTGAGAAGGCTTACAAATGATCGATAAAGAAGGCTTCTATATCTTTAGAGTGGGTAAACACTAACTTTTTTAGGTACAAAAGGGCTATATATGAGCTCACAAGTTTTTAGAAGGGGTAAGTACACTGCATGGGGTGAGTGCAGAGCAAATTGGGCAGGGCTTCCTCGCCTTTTTCTCTTACAAAATGGCCACCCCAAGCCCTCTATTTATAGAGGGGGGAGCCGCAGGTCTACCTATTGCACCTAGTAGTAGGTGTACCTGTGGCTGCCCGGGGTGCCCAGGGCAGTGTGGGTCCTGCCGTGTCGAAGTACGTACACGCTGTTCGCTCGATCGCTCATAACTTTCAATCCGGAGTCCGATAGAAGCGTGCCATACCATTTAGGAAAGCTCTTTCCGAGAGCTACACAATGATATATGATTTGACCTTTTTTATTCTAGGAAGATGGGTCCATGACTGAAATGGCATTCCCGAAGTTTCGTCAGCAAATCTGATTGAGCCATTTTTATGTAGTTTGCGCTCGAAAGTTAAGATATGGTTCTTGTGGGACTTATATTGAAGCATTTTGAGTTGACATGAGTGTATTTGATTTGAAGTGAAGTTGAGTTGGCAAAATGACCATTTTTCCCCTCCCGGGGTTATCTCTGGTTTTCGCGCAGTTGTAGCAGTCTTTTCTCAAGGTTATCTCTGAGGTTGGCTTGCTGTTGACTTTGACTATCCTCAAGGTCATCTCTGAGGTTGGTTGACCTACTGGGGCTATCTCCAGGCTTTGATCTTGATCCTCTGGGGTTATCTCCGAGGTTGAAACTGACTTTCCTGGGATTATCTCCAAGGTTGGAACCTGATTTCCCGGGGCTATCTCCGGGTTGAACCGGATCTCCGGGGTTATCTCGGGTTTGAAGTTGATGTCGTGGGTCCTCCGTGGTTATCTCTGGAGTGTGAAAAAGACGCTTTTTGCCCTCCCGCATCGTTAGTAATGAGAAAAGAAAATTTTGAGTGTTCATAGATGCCCTCTTTTCATCGTTTTATGCAATGCAATGGAATGGACATGATAAAGATTAGTAGACACTTGAAAATATGACAAGGTATTTCTAATGATGCAAATCGCAATGTAGTGAATGTTTATGATGAATGTGAAAATGTTTTCGCAAATCGCATTCAGAATCGCACATCGATTTTCGACTTTTCACTTTTTCGCAGATTTGGCCAAATCGCACATCGCAAACTCGCACATCGTGATTTCGCGATATCGCATATCGCATATCATCGCATATCGCAAATCATCGTGATATCGCAAATCGTGAATCGCATATCGCAAATTGCAATGTAATGAATGTTATGATGAATGTTAAAATGTTTTGCAAATCGCTTTACTTTTACCGATCATCATTGATGCCTACGCCGGTGTCGACTCCAATGGTTTGGCATTTAATCGCTGATGCTTGTTTGATGAAGATAAGTTGAGATGCTTTCCATATCTCCGATGGGGATGACGCTCAAATCACCGACCTCCCGATGTATTCGCCGGTAGTTTGCAATCTGCGTACTATCATCGCCGATCGCCAAACTTTTTCGATTCCCACTCGAACGGTGGTATACGAAGCTTTCATCGCTGAACTGTCTTGATGTCGCGCTGAATTGATGCCAATGGTTTAAGAATATTAGATCTTCTGATACCTTCGCTGAAGTATTCCACGGATTACGTCACTAGACTTCACCTGATGTTACGCTAGATTGATGACAACCACCAGATGTCTCACCCTTCTTGAGGTGATTTGGAGTTTCCTTTCACTGTTGGGTGCTTGTGCCCCATTTCCTTAAGCGTTTGATTCGCAACCTGGCTAAACTGATGACTTGAATGTCTCTGAAATCCCTAGAGGGTGTAATTCATTCTTTCGCTGCCCAGATTTGAACATCGGTGTAGAGGCCTCAGCTTGTGAGGACTTAACACATGTTGATGGTGTAGATTTCATTCGCTAGGCCTTTCGTTGTCGACCTTTCCGCTCGAAGTTAAGAACTTTTTGAGAAGTTTCCTTCTTTCGTAGGGGCACGCTTATGTCGCTATGATTTCTTTAAGTGAGTTCACTCCTTTCTTTTGATGAGAAGCTTGATCTCGCCTTAAACTCCTTCCATTTCTTGAATCGAAAATGCCCCAAATCCTTTCGCATGTTGATGCCGAGGGTTCATATGAGAAACTCTTTTTATTGATGAAGTCGTGAGTGAATAATATCTCGAATCGCCATCGAGATGATGATGGACCATGTCGATGGCGCTAATCGGTGCATTTTCCATTTTAGGATGGATTGATAAATGCCCTGTTGTTGAAGTTATCGCTACATCCGAGATTGCCCCAATCTTGTTGTAAGGGACCCAATATCCGGTTGTCGCCATTTTGAAATCGCCCAAATTTCGCTTGTTGTCTGGGGTAGTTGCTTTGATAGATGAGCCGATAAGACGCCGAGATCGCAAGAAGCTTTTTTACTGCACTATCCGGTGAACAGTAGTGGATTTGGGATTTGATGTCGACAACTCTTTTTGGTAGAGATGTCACTTTGTTAGAGAGATGATGCTCTAACTCATAGGGATATCGTTGTTGCTGAGTGGGATGACGCTATATCTACCCGAGATATCGCATGTAGTTAGCGGTGGATCCGCTGCTCGTAGAAACCTTGGGTAGTGAGATCACAATGTTACCTCCCTCTTCTTCCGAGAGGGAATCCATGTTGGACTTGATAGCCCGTGACATATACACCGATTTGTAGATGGGCTTGTATTTTCCCTCACATGCACTAGCTTAGCCATTTTGTCATATACAAGACACATTGTATATATCAAACAACATTATATACGGGTGGAAATATATGTCGATTCACTTCCCTTTTAGTCAGGCCTTGCTACTTGCTTGATATTCGCTTGTTTCTCCGTGACTTCGTGATCCGGATGTATTCTCAACTCCTCCTCGATGGATGGACAAAGTGAGATGTCGTGGATTTTTAGAATGGATCGTCGATCCGTGTGTATTCCCTACCATCTTTGGTGTCTGGGACTTGTTTTTGGATGTGGTTATGGATAGGAGTGTGTTTGTTTTTTTTTTTTTCGTGGTGAGACCGGACCATATAACATGGTCGCCACGCCACGCATCCCGTATTATCGGGGAGATCAGTCGACGAGTTTCCCCTTGGTATAGGGCGGATTGCAGTGAAAAGTTTTAATCCCATGTACGACGGATAAATGAAGGTGTGAAAGGTTTGATCCCTCGTGGGATAACCGAAGTGTATGAAATGAAGTGAAACCAGTTGTTGGTTTGAAAAGTGTTTTTCCCCGAGGGATGGTGGGTAAAAAGGAAAGGTCAGATGTAGTGAGGATTAAAGAACTCGAAATGATCGGTGATCGATGATCCAAAACCAGGATGTTTGTTTGATGGTAACCTCGACATATAGTACCGCTTCACTGGTGTTCGAATCGATGAAGTTACGTAAATTCATCGCCGCCCATTTCCTCAGTAATCAAAGTGGCTCCCGTCAATACCTCCTCGACAATAAACGGCCTTCCAGCTTTGGAGAGAATTTTCTTTAGACCGAAGCTCAGTTGTCAATGATCTTCTTCAAAACCAAGTCGTGTTGTTTTGAACCGCCGTAGTTGGACTTTTTTCGTTGTAGGATCTTCTTTACAAGTAAAGGGTCGCCATGTCTGGGCCACATACTACACCATGGATCTCATCCATGAGTCTATGAGCTTGGTCTTGGTCCAAACATCCGAGGAGACCTAGTCTTGCATCTCTTTTTATAGAAGCATCTCCGCCGTGTAGAATTTCATAACAAGTCGATGGATCCGCCTTTTCTCGCCAAAGCTCGCCTCAATGGGTGTAGATCCATCTCGTAGAGTACTCATTGATATATTGATATCAAGGATGCTGCTGATGGGAGGTAGCTCATTTGATACTTCTCCAATGTAATTCCCATAGGCTGGAGCCTTTTGTTGGGTAAATGTGAGGGTTGGCATGTCTTTTCCTTGTCATGTATGTTGATCAAGGAGGCCAAGGTTGTTGCTTACGATCCGCAAAATCATTCCTATTCCGAGGAATGTGGAGGAAGGATTTTTTTCAAACTCCAAGCCATCTGTAGAACTCCGCCGATGGTAAGGCACCAAACTGTCAGAGAACCCGTTGAAGAGATTTTTTTTTCTTTTTTTTTTTTTTTTTTTTTTTTTTTTTTTTTTTTTTTTTTTTTTTTTTTTTTTTTTTTTTTTTTATCTATTAGATCGTGGAAAAGAGCTATATGGCTCACTGATAGGTAGCTCCGGCATTGATGAGGCCGAATGACAATCATCTGCAGAAAAGGGCTCCCCAAGGCGTGATGAATAAAGTTTTCTCATGATCATCTTCAGCAACCATGATTTGATGGTACCCCGCGGAGCAATCAACAAAGGAGTACATGTCATATCGAGCTGTATTGTCAATGAGTATGTGGATGAACGACACATGAAAGCTATCTTTGAGGCAAGCTTTATTCATATCTCTGTAATCCACACAAACTCGCACCTCCCTTCCCGCTTTTTGCAGACGGGACTATGTTGATAGCCATTCGTGGTATGTCGACACCATGATGATGCCGACTTGAAATTGTTTCACAATTTTTTTTAACTTTTAACCTCCACTCTGTGTTTTAATCGCCCGAGCTTCGCTCGACCGACTGGCTTGAATTCCTCTTCGATGGGAAGGCGATGAATGATAATGTCCGTGGATAAACCCACCATGTCTTCGTGAGACCATGCAAACACATCCCGAATAGGGTCAATAGAGTAACCATGTCATTCCTTTGGTTTGGAGTGAGGTCCGTACTAATCTGGACTTGTTTGGGGTTTTCTAAGGTTCCGAGGTTTAAAAGAGGTGGTTTGATCAAGATTTGGCTTGGGTTTGTCTTCGACCCATTCTTTGATCTCCTGAGGTATCTCATAGTCATCTTGTATTTCCATCAAGTCTGAGTCCAACTTTACATCAAAGTTACAGTCCTTGTGGAGAATAGGCACCTCATCAGCAAGTACATGCACATCTAAATTCAGAGTCCTGAAACAAAATATGCTTTCACTTAGTATATAACACTGTTCAATCACACAAAGTGTTAGCTCAGAATGACAAAAAGTAATCGCTAATATCTGTATGTAAAAAGTAAGCAGTTATTGCTATCTACAAGGTAGAGAGAGTTTCTTCCCTTTTTACCCTCGTCGGCAAATGCAAGGAGTGGTGCTCCAATTGTCGAGGGCAAAGTCTTGGTGGACTGCAGTGATGGAGGGGCTATCATCAACCTCCTTCTCCCGAATGATGACCATTACGTCTGGGCCATCATCGTCTGGGGTGTATCTATTTGAGAAGTGTTTGTTTGGGTTTTTGTTTGGTTTGACCGCACCATTGATGGCTGCCTACGTACTCCTATTAAAGAGGAGATCAGGTCTTTCATAGTTCAGGCCTAGGTTTGAAAAGGTTCAAAGGGGTAAGTGGTGAGAAGAGTGTAGAGATGTTTTTTTTTCTTTTTTATTTATTTACATGCATGGAAAATAAAAGGCATACTACGAAGAAAGTGATATCGCTCCAACATTTTTCGAACTCGCAACTTCATCCCCCGGATCTACATCTTCTTCTGGCTAGTTGAGGCCCCGATAGTCCAGCTTGTCGCTGGTTATGTCGCCTTGTGTGGCTC
The DNA here is from genome assembly GCA_020205615.1 of Panax quinquefolius. Lineage (NCBI taxonomy): Eukaryota > Viridiplantae > Streptophyta > Magnoliopsida > Apiales > Araliaceae > Panax > Panax quinquefolius. The sequence continues at coordinate 39,492,681 of CM035167.1, read as the reverse complement.
GTGATAGAGGTTACCCTTGATTTTGAATGTCTTCGCCAGGCTATAACTTGATCGCTTCGATTCAAGACATTCCTCGTGGACGCTTGAAATGGACGATTGCAAAAAGGGATGAACTCGATTCTTTAATGGGTTGGATTTCCGACAATCTCACCACCTTTTTTCTTCATCTATTCCTTCGCCTTCTTCATGGGTTTCAAAGGATTCAACCATGAAATCTCCTCGAACTCGTTGTTTCATTTCTTGCAAAGAACTTTCCTTTTTTGTTTTTTTCTTCCTCGAAAGGATTAGTATTTCTCCGCATCATCCAAGGTGATAAAATAAGAACGTGGTTGATATCTTGGAACCATAGGACGTTTGATGTCAAGTGGGAATATTTTTGGGGATGCCCTTTGTCTCTCTCGTCATTTCTTGATTAGATCACCCACTTTGTGTTCTCGCGTAATTGTCGCTCATAGCCTTCACCTCATTTGAACCGTCTGTCTCGAATGGACATCTTAAGCTTTTTATTTCCTTTTCGCTTTTTTGGTCATGGAAATTTATCTCCAAATTTCCATTTTCAATGAGATCCCGGATTTTATGTCGCAAAGACCAAAGATTCTTCAAATCAGATGTCCAAGTGAGTTAGAATGGTTCTTTTATCAACAGATATCAAGTGAGTTAGAATGGTAGAGATATCTTGGTGGAATCATAACTCTTTATCTTGGGATTTATAGAGGCAAAGAACTTAGTAATCCTTCCTTCGCTTATCGTAAAATGTAGCATTTCTTCATTAGATTTGCTTAGAGGGGTGAATTTTGGACTCTTTTAGAGGTTGTTTGATCTTTCATCTTTGAGAATTTGCATTCCTCGATCGATTCTTTTCACTGGCGTAGATCTTCTAGCAATTTTATCATCCCCATTTTTTGTATTTTCACCGCTTTGATCTTCTTCATTTAATGGCTCATCGTGGAGTCCTTTTTCTCTTGGCTTTTCGATAGTTGAGTGAAAAATTGCCTTGTTTTCGATGTTGTCATGCACTACTATCGCCTTAGCCAAAGCAAGTTTACTTGATTCTCGATCGCATCCAATTTTTGCATTATCGCATACCCTCCTCCGAAGTTTTCCCACTCTAGGACATTTGTTATGTGCTTTTGGGGTATTCCTCCATCCTTCATATGTATTTCATTTAATTCGATACATTTCAAAGCTTCGACCCGATCATGTTTACTTCTTCCGTATCATGTCGCAACGGAAGGTTGGTGTTGATATTTTGTTGGTCAGGTTGTTCGACCACAATACTGCCACTTTCGATCAGATTTTGAATCTTATGTTTTAAGGACCAACAATCCTGTGTATCGTGGTCCCGAGACCCCGAGTGGTAAGCACATCTCCGCTTGATTGTATCTTTTGCTCCCCTCGTTCCGAGAGGTGGAGCTAGTTCGTAATTTTCTTATGATCCATTAATATCGCCAATACATTTTCAAGGGAATCGCTTAGTGGAGTGAATAACCGATTTTTCCGATCTTTCAAATTTTCTTTTTCTATCCCGGCGGGTATTGGTTGAATGTGGGCCCGTTGTTGAGATGGCGATTGTCTTGCATTTTCCAAATGGGGGACTATAGTTTGGTCTCCTAGCTTGCCCTCGCTGCACAACAAGGGATACATCTTTATTGCTTTTATCGGGTACCCTCTGGGATCACTCGATATACTTGCAATCAGATATGTTTGGCGATCGCTTCCAAGGCAAAGAAGTCTTTAATCTTGCGCTCGCCTTTCAGCCCATCTCTCGCCATTTCACCGTGTTTGATCATTTCCGCAAATGGCTTTCCTATGCCTCGCTAGGATCCTCTCATAGTAAGGAGCCTCTTCGATATCAATAAATGTCATTACCATCTCGCTTTTCATCATCGATGGAACGACTTCATACCGCTAGATGTCTCCACCTTTGGGCATTCTCTAAAAGATTCAAGATTTTGCTTTTTTTCACTTTAGTCACTTGATATCGATCGGTGCCATTTGTGATCAAAAATCAGATCGATTTAGAAAGGTGGGCCAATTCTTCCCAGTTGTGGATTTTGGCATTGTCAAGTTCCAGCATACCAGCTTTTAGCTTCTCCAAAGGAGACTCTTTTGAAAAAGTTGCATTCTCGAGGCTTTCATTTTCAAAGATAAGACCCCAGTTCGCCAATGTACACTTTTAGGTGCGATATAGGATCGCTCGCTCGCCCCATTATACTTTTCAAACTCGGGACTTTGAATTTGGTAGGATATCGAGCCCCGAATATACAGAGATCCGAATAGTGACACTCCCATAATTTCCAAATCCCTTTAATCGACGGATGGTATCCTCCATTTGTTGGACTTTCTTTCTTATATCCCCGCTTTCTCGATCATCCCCGAGATTTGTGATTTCTTTATTGGAATGAGGTTTAGGTATCCGGGTTTCCATCTTTTTACCAATGCCCCGACCGCCTCTAGTGTGAAGGACTCGTTGAGTAGGCATTGTCTGCCCTCGCGATTTTTACTTTGTTCTTTTAGAAAGACAACCAATTTTCGCTATCTCGATTCCTTAATCCTTCAAACTCCTCTCTGGAAACAGAGTAGGATCAGTCGGGCCCTGGTGTAGCCATGCCTAATGGTGGGATCAAGGTTTCTTCGACTTTAAACGGTAATCTGGACCGATTGCTTCCCTCACGAAAAGACTTGTATAGTTTAGTCTTTAGGGAATGTAAATTAACATGCTATGTGATGTGTCCATTTTAAGAATTTTATCCTGCAAAACGACTGTCAGCTGTTTGTAGCATGTTAATTAAAATATATATGTGTACACATTTCTTCATATTTCTCATTACATGGAGATAGATATGGAATGAAATTATAAGTAATTGTGTTTATAAGTAATTGAAATGAGAGCATGAAGAGACTTTCCTCTCCATTTTGGGTTTATCGAGGTCGACCTATCTTAGGTTACTCTCATGCTTTTTTTGGCATGAAGGTTCCCAAATCATCGCAATCTACTGACGGAAGTTAATCCGGTCTTTTCAACTGGAGCGAATTTGGTGGTGCCTTTTCCGAGCCTCGAGAATTAGTCTTCTCACGAGTCCAAAGAATCAAACACCGACGGATAACCTCCCCGTGGAGGGACCACACAACATACATTCACATACATCGCGTCTCACAGTATGAAAAATGATGACACGTGCGAAGCACTAATATCACAAGCAGATATGGTGCGAAGCACTAATATCACAAGCAGTTATGGTGTAAAGCACTAATATCACAAGCAGTTATGGTGCGAAGCACTAAGTGCAATAAAGAAATGCATTCGTACACATTCATCAAAATGTAAATGCAACATCCACACACAAGCAGATAATAGTTTTGAAAAGATTGAAATAGCGGCTTAAGTCCTCTTACTGGAGTTCCCAGTTAAATCGCCACCTGTCGACGTCGGGATTTTTTAGATGTCCCTTTCCGTTACTTGTTCTTTGGTGTTCTCATTTTAGGTGAGATTAGTTTGAAAAAACACGTGAAAAAGGTCTGACATGTATAATGTCAACGATGGACTGTTAAGAGTCGCCAATTGGTTTTTTAAATGGTTGTACCAACACAACCGAGAAAAGCTTTGCACACTGACCTAGTGATGTGACACTGCTAAATGGGTCGGTGAAACCGAGATTCATTAGGGTCCGGGGACTTGGTTATTATGCGGGGAAGGTGTTAGCACCCCGACATCCGTGTTACTACGGTGACCGCCTCTTTTCAAGAAACTATTATCTCGAATGTGTGTGTGTGGGTCAATGTGTCGTTATTTGGAAGTAGTGCGAGGCCTCGCTCAAACCTATATACATTGTGGTTTGAATTTATGTAAAAAGTCAGTTTTTAACAAGATATAGCAATGATGTTTATAAAAAGGTTTTTCAAACCCTGATGCTCAATAGTAATTGAGACCTTTTACACTCCCATTTTATTAAGTGTTCGGCTTGATTGAGTTTATTTGACAGATGCGAGGCATCCGTACAAAAATAATGTACAAAATAATGCCGACTTCCTCGTGGGTATGGAAACCATCTGAGGAAATTCAGACACCGCAGAATAATTTATAAGTTGCTTACAGCTGAAAATGTCCATCACGGTAACCGAATCTAGATTCAATGGGATGAATCTGTGATCACATGATTCCTAGGCGCACAAGATAATGCAATTTGTATGAAAGCAATAAGCAGATATATATATATATATATATAAAAGTCAGTCAAGAAATATATATATACGTACATGATCACCAACCATGAAGCACCTAAATGGGGGATCGTAAATGTAAATAAATTTGTAAAGCTATCAACCGCCACGGAGGAAACTCCATGCGGAATTAAACGTAAATAAAGTCAGAATATTTATCAACCGCCACGAAGGAAACTCCAAAGGGACAAAATATAAATAAATATAATATATAAAGCGATCAACTACCACGTAAGTAAACTCATATGCAGATATAAACGTAAAGAAAAGTCGTAAAATCGATCAACCACCACTAAGTAAACTCCACGTGGGATATATATATATATATATATATATATATATATATATATATAACGCATTTTGATGTAAAATATATCTCAAGCTCATGAGTAATGAGTTTTACACACAGCTTATATATATATATATATATATATATATATATATATATATATATATATATATATATAAAAGCGTAGTAAACGCTCTGCATCAAAGTTCAGGCTCATCGAACAAAGTTATATATATATATTATATATATATATATATATATATATATATATATATATATTAAAGCAAATATATATATAAACACCTGCATCAAGTTCAGGCTCAATCGAGGCATAACTCGATAATGTTAGTAAATATATATATATATATATATATATATATATATAAATGAAATCAAATGAAACAAGTCCACGCAAAAGCAAAAGCAAGCAACAAGACTCTTAACGTGTAGAAGGGTGTGTGCAAAGATGAAGAGAAAGACTCTAAAGTGTGTGAGAAGGCTTACAGCTGACTGCTAAAAAAACTTCTATATCTTTAGAGTGGGTAAACACTGACTTTTGTAGGTACAAAAGGGCTATATATGAGCTCACAAGTTTTTAAAAGGGGAAAGTACACTGCATGGGGTGAATGCAGAGCAAATTTGGCAGGGCTTCCTCGCCTTTTTCTCTTACAAAATGGTAACCCCAAGCCCTCTATTTATAGAGGGGGGTGCCGCAGGTCTACCTTCGGCACCTAGTAGCAGGTGTACCTGCGGCTGTCCGGGGTGCCCCGGGCAGTGTGGGTCCCACCGTGTCAAAGTACGTACATTCGGACAACGCGTTGTTCGCTCGGTCGTTCATAACTTTCAATCCGGGAGTCCGATGGAAGCGTGCCATATCATTCCAAAAAGATCTTTCCAAGAGCTACACAATGACATAGGATTTGCCCTTTTTTGATTCCAGGAAGATGGGTCCATGACCAAAATGGCATTCCCGGGTTTCCGTCATGCAGTCCGTTGAGCTATTTTCTGTAGTTTGCGCTTGAAAGTTAAGATATGGTTCTTGTGGGACTTCTATTGAAGTATTTTGAGTTGACATGAGTTGATTTGATGTGAGTTGAAGTTGAGTTGGCAAAATGACCATTTTGCCCCTCCCGGGGTTATCTCCGGTTTTCGCGCAGTTGTAGTAGTCTTTTCTCAGGATTATCTCCGAGGTTGACTTGATGTTGACTTTGACTATCCTCAGGGTTATCTTTGAGGTTGGCTTGACCTCCTGGGCTATCTCCAGGCTTTGATCTTGATCCCCCGGGGCTATCTCCGGGATTGAAACTGACTTTCCCAGGGTTATCTCCGGGGTTGAAAAGTGTTTTCCCGGGGTTATCTCCAGGGTTGGAAACTGAATCTCCTGTGGCTATCTCCGGGGTTAAAATGGACGTTGTAGTTCTCCAGGGTTATCTCCAGAGTGTGAAGCCCTCCTACATGGTTAGTAACAGGAAAAGAAAATTTTGAGTGTCTACAATATATGGGTGTAGTTTGTAGTCAGCATGACAAGGAAGAGATACATCACTTAAACGACATATAACAACATTACTGCAAGCAGATACGATTCGGTCAAACCGTTTCAGAACTCACACTCATAAGCTTTCTGGGTTACCCAGAAAGCGTGTGTTGTGATCATGCTGCCTGGTTTGACCGATCACTGTGAGAATCCTGATTGACGTTTAGATGCTCTAATAGCATTATTCTATAGTTAAACTAACACTCTACAACATGGTTACAACAAAAGAATCAAAAAAACAAACATGAGCAAGATCGGAGGACATGAACTTCTTGTCAGAGCCATCTGGGTAAGTTCTGGGTTACCCAGAAAGCTTGGTCTTGGTCGGTCAACCGACTTTGACCATCAATAACTTTCAATCTATGCTAGATCTAAACCTGATTCAAGTTCTAGATCCAAGATCTCATAGCAGACTACAAGATCAAAGCTTAAACCAACCAAAAACATAAATAGGATGAGATCTAGAAGGTCTGACATTCATTGTCAGACATCAAAAATAAAATTTTGCAGTTTTTGTAAAACATCAAATCTGAGCCTCTAGATGTTATGGATCTAACATCTAGCAACCCAGATCATTAATATATACTACATACAACATGTTTTAACACAAAATCTTAACATCTAACATCAAATCACATGATTTTTAAGTTAGGGTTTGTGTACCTTTTTACACCTTGATTCTTGAATCTAATATTTGATGATTGTGCTTGGGTGTTCTGGGGACTTAGATATGGACTGAATCACTAATATTTTCGGAAGTTTGGGAGAGAGAAAAATTGTTTAAGAGTTAGATAGCCTAAAAGATCAACTTTAGTAACTTTCTCTCTCTTAATCTATATGTATAACTTGTATACAATGTATTGGATGATAATTATGGCAGATGTGCTAGAATTATTTAGTTCCTAGGTAGACTAGGGTGGCTTGCCAAGATCTTGCTAGATTTTCTAGCAATAATTCACCAAATGGGACAAAAAGGGTATAATGGTAATTTGGTTATCAATTTTAATGGTATTTTTGTCCATGGTACTTTAATTTAGGGTTTAATCAATAACTTTTAAACCTTAAGGTTTCCCAATTAATTTCTAGGGTTTGAAAAATTAAAATTCATGTATAATAAAATTTCAATTAAAACACACTAATTGAAATTAGGGTTTTTAATAGGAAATTAGGGTTTAAATAATTTGGGTTCCTTAATTATCATTAGGGTTCCCAAATTAACAATTCAATTTACTAAAATAATAATAGGGTCTCTAATTTTAGCAATTAGGGTTCCTAATTAGCAAATTAGGGTTTCTAATTTTAATTAGGGTTTTCAAATATTAATTAGGATTTTTCCTAATTAACAGAAATTCTATAATATGCTACTTAATTCATATAACACCATTTCTGACCGATCTTAAACTCCAGTTTTGAGTTTCCAATTATGGTTTATGACAGTAATACTAAGGTTTGTCGTGATACACCATAATTGACTAACCATTATCAGTCTACACATATACAATATATATTTATAACACCAAAAAAATAATATTATAATTAATATAATATTATTATCCTCATTCATTGCTCAAAATCCAAAATTTGGGTTTGGATTCCATATCGATTTATCTTTCATATATAACATTATTTATTAAGTTATAATAATTAACTTAATAATCGAACTAAAATTCATATAAGAAAATAGTAATTATAATAATTCCAATAATCATTTCATATATTATTTAAATAATATAAAATCATATTTTCATAGAAAATAAATAATAAAGACATTTCTACTATAAAATTAATTATTATAAGTATTTACTTTATAATGATCAATAATTCTAAAATAAAATTATTTGAAATTATTCATGCAATAAATAAATTTTATTTATCACATATAAATATACACATTGTGACGCCCCCAAAATAGGTATACATCACATATTCTGAGTTGTCAATACATGGTACAGAAACAACTACAACTTTATTATTACAACAATAAAACTGTGAGTTTGAATACAAATATTATCTTCTAGACAATATCTATACTCAAATAAATCCTCATCACATTTATTGATACATTATTTTACAAAATGGTGAGGACTACTAAACAATCCTTTCTAAAACCTTCATTCCATACCCCGACTGCGTACTCGCTTATATTCTCGCCTCACGAGAAGAAAAATGGAACAAAAGGAAAAGGGTGAGCTCAACTAGCCCAAGAAAGAATATTATGACTAAGATAATATACAACAAATTACCGTTAGTCTTCAACAGGAAAAATCTAATAGAATACAATAGACAACAAATTTTAAATTAATATTCGCAGTGAAATAATAATTCATTAGAAGAGTTAAGTAGAGAATGTAAACTACTATCTTCTATGTATGAATTTAAAAGTTCATCGCTCTATCTTTTATCCCGTAACATCAATCAATATACATCCGGAATCAAATATTCATCTTTGCACTACTGTGCCAAAGATATTCATCGATTGGTCATGTTCATCTAAACACTGCTCATCTTTGCACTACAGGGCCAAAGATATTAATCGATCGGTATATTCATCTCAACACCTGTTCATCTTTGCACTACAGGCCAAAGATATTCAGTAATATCATCATTTAGGATTGAGGGTGATGAAAAATATTTTAAAGGAAACGAATCCAGTGAAACAAAATGACAAGGATTAAGCATTCGTATTTTAAACAATCCAAGTTCAAAAATACTTCATAAGTAATCAGAGTGGAGTAAAATTCAAGAATGATCAAAACATGGATACAATCAAAGCTATTATCCAGAATAGATATTTTGGACAAAAAGAAGAAATTTTATTTTTAAATTGAATAGTGCCGTATTCGTGAATAGTGTCGTATACGTGAATAGTGTCGTATACGTGAATAGTAACTCCGACACCAAAAGATAGAAATTTCACAAAAAATATCTTCACGCTTCGTGAATAGTACTCATAAATAGTAACTCGTGAATAGTAACTCATAAATAGTAACTCGTGAATAGTAACTCATGAATAGTAACTCCGACATGAAAAAGTTCTAAATTTGATAAAAAGTTCCAACCAATATTTCAGAATAATGATATTGAAGAAATAATATCATTTGAGAAGAAAATAACATCCCTTACCTCGAAAAGACAAGACTTCTAGTTGAAACAGGATATAGGCTATGACTTGAACTTGCCGTGATATAGCAATGCTCAAAGTATACTCAAAATACTCACAAGAATACGTTCGATAATATAGAGAGAAAACTTCGGGTTTACGGTGTGATTTTCAATTCTAACCTAAGCACCCTATTTATAGGAAAATGCTTAGAACACCAAAGCAGAAAATTTAATAAAATATTAATATATATTATAAATTTCCTTAGCCCATCTTTGAAGATCTGATTTCAGCAATTAATATCACATGTTAGCCCACTTAAATGCAAAAAAACGTTTTTCTTTAAAATAATAATTAAAACTTCCAAAAATTAATTATTTTGGAGCTTCGGAACTTCAATAATTCATAATAAATAGCCCTTTTATCAGAAAATTTGAATCTCGCGTGTTTTTATAGGAAATTCAATTCTCTACAACTTTGCAGAAGAAAGTTTTTCCGAATTTCAAACAAAAATTGACCGAAATCCACAAATGGGCAATTTTACAGGCTATAATCAAATTTCAGTCAATAAATGGGGTCCGCCGACATGTTTAACATGTTTTAAATATTTATTGCAACAAGAATACTCTTTTTCCTTGTATACTCATATCTCACATTCATTATAAAAATATCACCATTATTATATTATTAAAATATAATAATATATTTAAATGAATTATTTTATCAGAAAAAGATAAAATTTCAATTTTCAACAATTGTCACATTAAAAATTTTCTCCATCTATATCCACATAAAATTAATATTTTCCTCATCATATGAATCAATAATTAATTATTCACAAATAATATTCTGAGAATCACAATATTGACAACCGTGTGGGTTCAGAAAGAGGGGCTTCCAATAAGGATCTCTCCTCACTCTGGCCGCAATTAGGTGACCAAACCACTCCTTAGATGTAACTTTCTAGACATTGCCAATAATGTTATCCAATAATATTATTCAGGATAATATGAATTATTGCTCAGATAATGGAAAATACTATGTAATGACAATTTATTGAAACAACAAGAATATAAAATATCAATGCAAAGAATTATTGAATCAATAAAATAAAATAATTGAATAGTAATTATCGTAACAATTATTGAGTAGTGCCTTCTTACGTAAGAATCAATAATTGGTGCAATACTGGTGTCATCTTGTTCAACAACGCGTATTAGTGTGTTTTAACCACCGGGTATTCCAACAAGATAATCTGTAACAACTACGCCTAGATTATTTATAAACAACTTATATTTGTCGTTTTCTTCATTCAATCGCTTTTCAGTTATGGGGCCCACAAAAGATCTGGCAGGTAAATGCGAATATTCCCGAAGCACAGTCACGAATATTCCACGACCAAACGAATATTCCCCGACAATAATGAATATTTCATAACCACTTGCTTATTCGAAATATTTGCGTATTTTACCCATAACTATCCACATTAATCAAATCAACCCTTACTATTTCAAAATAATAAATAGAGGAAAATAAATTTCATTTATTAATAATTTGGGGTCTTACAACCTCCCCTCCTTATGAAATTTCGTCCTCGAAATAGATGTACGTACCTGGTGTTTCGAAAAGATGAGAATATCTCGCTTTCATTTCCGTTTCCAACTCCCAGGTCATTTCCTCAATAACATGGTTTCTCCACAAAACTTTAACTTGTGGTATAACCTCGGTACATAGGACATGTTCTTTTCTATCCAAGATCTTGACAGGTACCTCCTCGTATGTTAAGTCTTCAGCTATCTCGTCCGGTTCTAACTCAATGACGTAGTTCGGGTCGTCCACATATTTATGTAACATCGATACGTGAAAAACATTATGAACACGCGTCATACTTGGTGGTAAAACGAGTCTATAGGCCACAATTCCTATTCAATCGAGAATTTCAAATGGATTAATAAATCGAAGGTTTGAGCTTTCCTCACCTCACCGATTCTCGCTTTTAAAATAACAACTTCTTGCACCTCCTTCTTCAAATTCATCAGCTCCGGTGTGTAGCTTGAACAACTTTAACTTTATCTATTAAAGTCGATTATACTCGTATATCATCACGTGGGTAACTAGAGTTTTCATCTCCATCTCTATTATTTGTAAATTATACGAAATTAGTCTTTGACAATATCGTACTCGTACTTGAATACGATCTTCTACTCAACACGTCAGCTACCACGTTCGTTTTTCCAGGATGGCATGGTCAGAACATGTGCTGACATGAGTCTCCTCTTGAGTTCTTCGAAGCTCTTCCCACATTCCTTGCTCCATTCGAATTTTGTATCTCTACGAGTCAGCTGCATTAATGGAATAGCGATTCGAGAATATCCTTCAACGAATCTCCGATAATAACCAACTAAGCCTAGAAAGCTACGTATTTTGATTACCGACTTAGGTTGTTCTCAACTATGACTCATATCCCAACCTTGGATAGCACGTTACAATGACACCTATCAGTTTACTATCGCATGAATATGGTGTCCCTACGGAGAATCCGGCGGTGCATTCCACAAAGGAAGTCACCAGATAAAGGCTCAGGTACCAAATTCTATAGTTGAATTTTTAACTCCTGAAGTTCAATAGGAGCCATTCGATATGAGATTTTAGAAATGATTTTTGTACCAGGTTCAAAGTCGATACAAAATTTAATATCAGTCTTTGGGAGTAAACCAAGAAATTCTTCAGGAAATACGTCAGGAAAAATCAATAACAACAGGAATATTATTCAAATCTGACGTGTCTTTATTTAAATCCATAACATGGACTAAGAAAACTTGACATCCGTAATAAACGAATGACTTCATGGCTTGATATGAAAATGTTTAACTTCAATGGTTTGATTGCTTGAATTCGAATAACAGGTTGCTTAGGAATATGAAAACTAATAACCTTACGAAAGTAATCAATTTCGGCATGATGAGTAGTTAACCTTAAAATCACATCAAAAGCAAATATCTCTATAGAAATAAGGTTAACAGGTAATTTGATAGTGCCAACCTGAATCAAGAAAGATTTCTAAACAACGGATGTAATGAAAGTTTCTCCTAACGGAGTCTCCATAAATAGGTCAAAGTCTAATTTCTCCGTAGTCAAGTTCAAATGTTTAGTGCAAGCAAGAGAGATAAAAGAATGGGTAGAACCGGTATCTAGTAAGGTATAAACTTCGCAAGAATTTATAATTAACTAACCCATGCTAACTTCGTTCGGGTTCCTCGTATTTTGACCGGTCACGACAAATGCTCTTCCAGGAACCGTTGACTTTGACCTTTCTGGGACATCCTTTTGAGTCACCATTCCCCGCTGAACTAGGTTTCGCTACCGTACAATCTCGAGCGATATGTCCTTCCTTTCCACAATTATAGCATACCATGAACTGTTGTGGACAGTTTTGACCGATATGTCCCTCTTTCCGCATTTATAGCATATGAATGGGTGGTCGTTCTCCTCCTTAGAACCGATTTACTCTTGGCCGACGTCTTCACATGGTCGTTGTTGAATCTCCTCTTTTTAAAATCTCTTCCCGACTCGCTTCTTCTATTTTCATGGCCACGATTACCACCAGAGTGGTTACCGCCTTTGTCCTATTCTTCTTTCTCCGCTGGTTATCGTTATTCTGATGACTGCTATCTTCGGTATGATCCTGGTTATGGTCTCTCTGTTGAACATACTCGTTATCTCACTCTAACAACTGAGCCCTCTTGACAACATCTGAATAGAGAGAAAATTTATGAGAAATGAGATACTGACGTATGCCGGGTTTCAAACCTCTCAGAAACATCTGCGTCATACGTTCCTCATTCTCCACCAAATGAGGTGCAAACCTGGATAACTCCGTGAACTTCGCCTCGTCACTGGGACACCGTCATGTTATTCTGCTCCAGTCTAATAAACTCCACTTCCTTCATATGACGAATACTTTCAGGGAAGTACTTGTCATTGAACTATTTTTGGAACGTCTCCCATGACATGCTGAGTGCAGCTTGATGGGTATGCTTCACAGATTCCCACCAGTAATCTGCCTCGCCACGGAACATAAAGGTGGCGAATGGAACTTTCTATTTCTCCGTGCATCCCAAGACATCGAATATCTTGGTAATTTGCTTGACCCATGTTTCCACCATGATCGGATCTGGCTTTCCCTTAAATTCTAGTGGTCCCAACTCTTTGAACTGCTTGGCTGTGACAATCCGTGAATTGCTATCATTTCATCCTGTATTTTGAACACGAGTCTCCCTCGTCAGATTTTGCATGAACTGTAAAAAGCTTCTAAACATCCCCTCGTTCATCATCTGCTCAGTGGTGTTGTTCATAAGAGGTACATTGTCGACTGTTGCACGTTCTCCTCGTTGGTAAAATCTGAGCATCTCCACGGTCTCATTTACTCCTTTTGTTAATATTCTCATCGACATTCTCAAATACCGTCATAAAACAAGGGTTAATTAAGGAAATCAATATATCACATAATATCCCTATATCTTGACCAACTAACAAATAAGCTTAGGTAGGACACACTAGCGAAGGATTTACTCGTCTCTCCCTCCTAGTTCTATTCCCGATCTCCGCCGGAGATCATATCCCTAAGCTCGATACCAACCGTGGCGCCCCAAAATAGGTATACATCACCTATTCGAGTTGTCAATACATGGTACGAAACAACTACAACTTTATTATTACAATGTTAAAGCGTGAGTTTGAATACAAATATTATCTTCTAGACAATATCTATACTCAAATAAATCCTCATCACATTTATTGATACATTATTTTACAAAAATGGTGAGGACTACTAAACAATCCTTTCTAAAACCTTCATTCCATACCCCAGACTCGTACTCGCTATATTCTCGCCTCACGAGAAGAAAAATGGAACAAAAGGAAAAGGGTGAGCTCAACTAGCCCAAAGAAAGAATATTATGACTAAGATAATATACAACAAATTACCGTTAGTCTTCAACAGGGAAAAATCTAATAGAATACAATAGACAACAAATTTTAAATCAATATTCATGCAATGAAATAATAATTCATTAGAAGAGTTAAGTAGAGAATGCAAACTACTATCTTCTATGTATGAATTTAAAAGTTCATCGTCTATCTTTTAACCCTATAACATCAATCAATATACATCTGGAATCAAATATTTATCTTTGCACTACAGGCCAATGATATTCATCAGTTGGTCATGTTCATCTAAACACCTGTTCATCTTTGCACTACAGGCCAAAGATATTAATCAGTCGGTCATATTCATCTCAACACCTGTTCATCTTTGCACTACAGACCAAAGATATTCAGTAATATCATCATTTAGGACTGAGGGTGATGAAAAATATTTTAAAGGAAACGAATCCAGTGAAACAAAATGACAAGGATTAAGGATTCGTATTTTAAACAATCCAAGTTCAAAAATACTTCATAAGTAATCAGAGTGGAGTAAAATTCAAGAATGATCAAAACATGGATACAATCAAAGCTATTATCCAAAATAGATATTTTGGACAAAAAGAAGAAATTTCATTTTTCGGTGAATAGTGCCGTATTCGTGAATAGTGCCGTATACGTGAATAGTGTCGTATACGTGAATAGTAACTCCGACACCAAAAGATAGAAATTTCACAAAAAATATCTTCACGCTTCGTGAATAGTACTCATGAATAGTAACTCGTGAATAGTAACTCATAAATAGTAACTCGTGAATAGTAACTCATGAATAGTAACTCCGACATGAAAAAGTTCTAAATTTGATAAAAAGTTCCAACCAATATTTCAGAATAATGATATTGAAGAAATAATATCATTTGAGAATAAAATAACATCCCTTACCACGGAAGACAGTACTTCTAGTTGAAACACCGGATATAGGCTATGACTTGAACTTGCACCATATAGCAATGCTCAAAGTATACTCAAAATACTCACAAGAATACGTTCGATAATATAGAGAGAGAAAACTTCAGTTTCTGGTGTGATTTTCAATTCTAACCTAAGCACCCTATTTATAGGAAAATGCTTAGAACACCAAAGCAGAAAATTTAATAAAATATTAATTTATATTATAAATTTCCTTAGCCCATCTTTGAAGATCTGATTTCAGCAATTAATATCACATGTTAGCCCACTTAAATGCAAAAAAACGTTTTTCTTTAAAATAATAATTAAAACTTCCAAAAATTAATTATTTTGGAGCTTCGGAACTTCAATAATTCATAATAAATAGCCCTTTTATCAGAAAATTTGAATCTCGCGTGTTTTTATAGGAAATTCAATTTCTACAACTTTGCGAGAAGAAAGTTTTTACGAATTCCAAGCAGAAATTGAATGAAATCCACAAGCGGGCAATTTTATGTGCTATAATCAAATTTCGATCGATAAATGGGGTCCACAGACATGTTTAACATGTTTTAAACATTTATTGCAACAAAAATACTCTTTTTCCTCAGATACTCATATATCTCACATTCATTATAAAAATATCACCATTATTATATTATTAAAATATAATAATATATTTAAATAAATTATTTTATCGAAAAAGATAAAATTTCAATTTTCAACAATTGTCACATTAAAATTTTCTCCATCTATATCCACATAAAATTAATATTTTCCTCATCATATGAATCAATAATTAATTATTCACAAATAATATTACAGAATCACAATATTGACAACCGTGCGGTTCCTAAGAAAGAGGGCTTTCAATAAGGATCTCTCCTTACTTTGGCGCCGCAATTAGGTGACCAAACCTCTCCTTAGATGCAGAACTTTCTAGACATTGCCAATAATGTTATCCAATAATATTATTAGGATAATATGAATTATTGTCTCGATATTGGAAAATACTATGTAATGACAATTTATTAAAACAACGGTAATATAAAATATCAATGCAAAGCAATTATTGAATCAATAAAATAAAATCTTTGAATAGTAATTCTTCGTAACAATTATTGAGTAGTGCCTTCTTCACGTAAGAATCAATAATTGGTGCAATAGGTGTGCTTCTTGTTCAACAACGCGTATTAGTGTGTTTTAACCACCGAGTATTCCAACAAAGATTAATTAGCGGTAACAACTACTCTGCAGTTATTTATAAACAACTTATATTTGTCGTTTTCTTCATTCAATCGCTTTAGTTATGGGGCCCACAAAAGATCGCAAGGCTAGTCGCATGCGAATATTCCCGAAGCGATCATTTAATATTCCACGACCAAACGAATATTCCCTCGACAATAATGAATATTTCATAACCACTTGCTTATTCGAAATATTTGCGTATTTTACCCATAACTATCCACATTAATCAAATCAACCCTTACTATTTCAAAATAATAAATAGAGGAAAATAAATTTTATTTATTAATAATTTGGGGTCTTACACACATTACTTGACACATATTCCCATCTTTAAAAAAAATAAAATAAAATTATATGCAAAATTTCATATTAATTTTTATAGAAAATATCGGGTTATTACAACATCTACTGCTTATAAATCCTGCTTGATCCAAGTTGGTACCATCACATTACCTGTCGATCTTATTTCTTTGAAAATACTTGCATTTAATGTGATTTTAGGTATTGATTGGTTAACTATTCATCATGCCAAAATTGATTATTTTCATAAGGTTGTTAGTTATCATATTCTTAACCAACCTGTTATGTGAATTCAAGCAACCAAACCACTAAAGTCAATCACTGTCATATCAAGATATAAATCTATTCGTTTATTGAAAAAAGGATGTCAAGTTTTCTTAGCCCATGTGTAACAATTCAGAATTTTAATTGTATTTTTTAAATATTTATTAAATTATATAAATATTTAATGGATGTGTTTATTGTTGAATAAATATTTGTATTTGTTTAATTGGAATTGATTTGATTTGATTTGATATGGTTAATTATTTGTTAAATAAATAATTAAGGAGTTAAGGAAAATAATTATTATAAGAAAACATTCTAATTTAATTTAATAATTAAGTTAGAGAGTTATAATGATTAAATGAATTATTATAATGATGTTTTAATTTAAATTTGTAATTAAATGATGTGTTAGTTGATTAAATAAAATTATAATTATAAAGAAAATTATAATTATGTGTTATTAATTTATGTGGTGAATTAATTTAATAAATTGTTATTAGAATTAATTAAATTGAGTATTAAAATTTAATTAAATAAAGTGTGACCATAAACTATACTATAAAAGAGTTAAAAAATAAGTTAAAGGAGGTTAATTCAGTTTTGCCAAACAATGCCTAATGCATATTAAGTCTTTAATTTAAATATGTTTTACCAAACAACGCATAAGATTAAATTGGTTAATTTTTAGGTAGTTAGCCAAACAAGCCTTATGACTTTTGATTTTCAAATAAAAAATAACTGATGTCACTTAAAGTTATATTTATATTGTTAGTACGTAAGGTTAGAGTTAGATAGAAAGAACTAAAAAGAAGAAAAAGAAGAGAAGACTATAGTTGCAGAGAAAAATTTAGATAGAATTGCGAGAAGTCTAGAGATTTGAGAGAGAAATTGGGGAAAAGAAAGCTTGATAATCAAAGGATAGCCATCATCTTTAAAAACTAAGGTATCATCTTACTCTTTTTCTTTAAAAAGTTATAGTTTTATTCTCTTCCAAAATTTTCCGTAAAAACTTTGTGGGAGATAAATTATTTGTTATATATAGTTTTATATGATAAATTGGTTGTTATAAAGTTGTTTTCATAAGTTTATAGATAAGTTAATTCATGTTATGTATTTATTTTGAAGGAAACCATATTACAGTGAATTGGTATAAATATATATTTGAATATGACTTAGTGCAAAGTAAAACTGAGGATTAATTATTTGTTTAATATATATGTTGAATATTAATTTTGAAAGAGGATGAATAAACATAAACAATGTATTTTGAATTAACTGTTTTGGTTGAAAAACAAAATCACAGTGATGATTTTCACTAAAAATGTCAAAAAGTGAAGTTTTATCAAAAATAATGAAATTAGATGTTTTAAATTCGATGTTTAAATTGTTATATGGGTAAAATCATGTTAACAGTCCTTAAATTATGTTTGTGTGAAGTCTGTATATGTTTTATATGTTAATTAAGTTGTTAGAAAGTAGCTTGTAGGCCAAAATTGGCTTTGTTTTTTTTTTGTGCTTAGAAGTTGGTCATGGTATCGTAATTCTATATGTAACGCAACCTCCTCATGAAGACAAGTCTCGTGTGTGGCCTTGACACAAAGACTATACCAATGAAGCCAAGTATTGGCATGTGACTCGCATCACAATTTGTCTACAACAATGTAAACTATGGCGCCAAATAGAATGAATTAGAACGGTGTGTTTTAATTGCACAAAGTCTGAAAAAGTTGTTAAATGAAATAGTATGACTGTTAAGATGTGATTTTGGTATTACCATACTAGGAATGAGCATATTATTAATACTTAACAAGTTTGATTATCATTTTATTTATGTAGCTTGATTATGTGATTGGAAATCAAGCCATACATGAAATAGAAATTTAATTGTATACAGAATATTAGTAGTGACTAATTGTGTTCTAATGACATATGATTAGGATATTGAAAATCGAATTGTTACGGTTTAGCTTACACGCAAGGCAAGTCTCTTACTCTACCTTGTTATTATTGTGCAAGTTTACTTACCCTATCTCAATTACAATTACGCAAGTTTCCTAAACTTTATTCTTATGTTGAGTAAGTTTCTTGTATCTAGTTTGTTTATGATGATGCAAGTTTTCTAACCCTTATTCTGATATTGAGCAAGTTATTCTTATCTTTAACTTGTTATTTAGCATGTAAGTTATATATTCTGATATATTAATGTTGAACAAGTTTTATCGTTCAATTTACTATTTGTTATGCATGCCTAGTACTCAATTCTAAATAACATTGGCTTAATATTGTTCAAGCAAGGTATGTTATAATTATTCAATGTTTATGCTCTTAAATTATTCCTAAAGCATGACCTTAGTATACAATGTTGATTCAGTTATGATTGATAAGTGGATTTTATATACACAAATCGATATTCATTTCAAGTTTAATTTCGTAGTTATTTTCATGTTTTGTGTTCGTTTTTACTCGTTTCATGATATTTTATGTGTAGGGTGGTCATGGATACAATTGATATGGAAAGGCGGTCTTTTTGAAGAAAAACTTAAAAAAAATTGGAGCCTTGGAATTTTGAAGTCAGTGGCCATGCCCGCCGGGGCGGGGGTCCCGTTTCAGCAACTTTCCTATTTCGTTTCAACTTCTATTGGGGCTCAGTTTTGTGGGTTTTAGCTGGTGCATTTGGACTCTAATAAAAGGATCATCTAATAGAACAGAGGGGGGGTGGCTTCTACTTAGAACAACAACAATCTTATAACAAAAAAAAAGGGGAAGAATTCAAGAGCGATTTCAAGGATTGAAGAGCGAACGTTGGAGGAGTAATTTTCAGAGATTGTCATGACGGTTGCAAATCGAGGCTACGTGAAGGGGTTTTCCATAATTCTTCGTCTATTTCATCTATTTGTAATTGGGATGATGTTTTCAACAAATTATTCAGTTTTTAATTCATTCGTTATGAACTAATTTACTTATTAGACTTGTGATGGATCTTTGGGCGTAACGATGATTCTGTAACTTTGATTTCCAATTCAATAAGATATTTTCAGTTTATCTATGTTAATTTGTGCGTTAATTTATGAATTGCCTGATCAACAGTTCTTAGTGGATTTGAAAGGATTCGAGAGAGGAGGTTCGAATCTAGACCTAGTTAAGATAGCATGTGTCATGGATTATGTCAATAGCATATTTGTGATTATTGTTAAGGTAGAGATACGTTTGACATCACATGTAATCGTATAGAGAGCTTAAACTTCAACCTTTTTGATTGTAGTTCTCATAGAGATATAGTGAGTTGGTTAATTTAGGTGTTTAACGGATTTATATCTTAATTGTGGATTGATGTTAATATGGTATTAGTGCATCGAGAGGTGGCTCTTACTACGTTCGTGTTCTTGATTAATAAACTGTAATATTGAATTGAGTTGGAATAAAGGTTTGAAAATCAGAGTGAAGCTCAGGGTGAAATCATAAGTCTAATTCTCCATTAATTATTTGAAATTTCGGATTTCGTTATTGGTGATTGTTTTGTGATAATTTAATTATTTATTCATTTATTTGTTTTATTTGTTTTAAAAACCATCGAATTGATTAGTTTAATAAAATTAGGGTTAATACAAAATTGATAATTGTGAAGTTAAGATTCTTGATATTTTGTCCTCGTGAGAACGATACTTTATTCACTACTATATTATTTGTTGACCACGTGCACTTGCGTGTTTTTAAGCGTATTGATTTACACCAACAAGTTTTTGGCGCCGTTGTCGGGGAACAATTTAGCCGAGATTTTAATATTTGTTTTTACAATATCAGTTTAATTAGTCCAATTTTACTTAAACATTTTTTATTTTTGTTTTTTCTATTTTAGGTTTTCGACATTGGTTTATGCAAACACGATCTAAACATCTAGACTTGCTACCTTTTGAGGACGACATTGACAGGCGATTTAAAAAGTTGAGTAAGTGGATTGAGGAAACGAGGAACGAATTCGAAAATTTTGATAAGGAAGAAACGATGGCTGCCGAAGACCAGAAAGCGTTGAGGGATTTTGCCACACCTAGGGTGACTGATCTACAGTCGAGCATTACTAGGCCTGCAATAGCCGCGAACACTTTTGAAATAAAGCCTGGGACTATTCAGATGATGCAGAACTTATGTTAGTTTGGGGGAATGGCAAACGACAATCCGAATGAGCATTTGATCAGTTTTCTGGAAATGTGCGACACGTTCAAGTACAATGGGGTGTCGGATGAGGCAGTGAGACTTCGCTTATTCCCATTCACTTTACGGGACAAGGCGAAGAGTTGGTTACACTCTCTACCACCGGGTTCGATCACTACGTGGGAGGATTTGGCTCAAAAATTTCTTGCCAAATTTTTCCCACCGGCGAAGACTGCGAAAATGAGGAATGACATCACAATGTTTAAGCAGCAGAATGGAGAGTCACTGTATGAGGCATGGGAGAGATACATGGAATTACTCAGAAAGTGCCCACATCATGGATTGCCCAAGTGGCTACAAATGAACACCTTCTATAACGGGCTACATGGAAATGTCAGAACTAGCAGGCGGTGCATTCATGGCGAAGAGTTACGAGGAAGCCTATAATTTAATAGAAACAATGTCGGCAAATAACTACCAGTGGCTCACAGCAAGAATGACACAGGCAAGGGCGACTGGGATCTTGGAATTAAATGGAGTAACAGCTATACAAGAAACTCTTTCTGCACTATCCATGAAGTGTGATACGATGAATGAGAGGGTGAATATGTTAGCAGAGGCTCAAGTTCAACAAGTTCAGCAGGTTATGGTAGTATGTGAATTGTGTGTGGGTGATCATCCGACAGACCAGTGTGCAATAAATCCACCATCCGTTCAGTTCATAGGCAACTACAATAGAATTCTGCAAAATACCTACCAAAACACCTACAACCAGGGGAATAGGAATCACCCAAACCTCTCATGGAGCAATAATCAGCAAACTCAAGCTCCACGATAATCATATCCCCTGATTTTCATAGTCATCCACAACAGATTCAACAGAAGGATAGGAAATCCAATGGGGAGGAATCATGGGCAAGGTACATGACTAGAAACTATTTGGCTATGAAGAATCAAGCTATTGCTATCAAAAATATAGAGAATCAGATAGGTCAAATTGCATTGGCATTGAATAATAGACTACAAGGAACATTACCTAGCGACACCGAAAGAAATTCGAAGGGTAATCATGAACAATGTCAAGCAGTTATGTTGAGAAGTGGAAAACACCTCGGTGGGAATAGTGCAGAAAATTCAGCAACTCCAGAGGAAAAAGTTGATGACAGTGACGCAGTAGAGGGGAACAAAAACGAGGAACCTAAGCTAAACAGTGAGCCGATTGTTTTTCCTCCACCGCCGTTTCAACAGAGGGTCCAAAAATAGAAATCCGATAAGTAGTTCGCAAAGTTTTTAGATGTGTTCAAGAAACTCCAGATTAATATCCCATTTGCAGAGGCCCTAGAACAAATGCCGAGTTATGCGAAGTTTATGAAGGGGATTTTGTCTAGGAAGAAGAAATGGGAAGACTTCGAAACAGTGGCACTAACAGAGAGAGCAAAGGCAAAGTTGTTACTGAAAAAGCTTCCACCAAAACTCAAAGACAAGGGAGCTTTACTATCCCATGCAAGATCGGAAGATGTCGTTTAGCAAGTGCTTATGTGATTTTGAGTAGTATATAAACTGATGCCATTATCAGTATATTCAGAATTGGGTTTGCCCGCGCCAAAGCCTACGAATATTTCATTGTAGTTGGCGGATAGGTCAGTCACATATCCGAGAGGCATTGTAGAGAACATTTTGGTAAAAGTGGATAAGTTTATATTCCCTGTAGATTTTATCATACTGTATTTCGATGAAGATAAGAACATCCTGATCATCCTAGGGAGACCTTTCTTGGCCACGGGAAGGACACTCATAGACGTGCAAAAAGGAGAACTTACAATGAGGGTCCAAGATTAAGAAGTAAAATTCAATGTGTTCAAGGCCATGAAATACCCCACGAACGAGGAAGAGTGTAATCGAATGGATTTAATTGAGCAAATTACCAGCGAAGATATGGGAAAGAGTTTGATCAATGATTCGTTAGAAACAACCTTACTGGGGGATGAGGAAAAAGATGACCCGGAATTTGTGGACTTATTACAGATGCTAGACTCATTGCCACGAGTTAGCCGATTTCGAGCACCGGTTGAACCTTTGCACATCGAGAAGACAGTTGCAGAAAAATTGAAACCATCATTGGAGGAGCCACCAACATTGAAACTTAAGCCACTCCCTAAACATCTCAGGTATGTGTATTTAGGCGATTTAAATTCTTTACCTGTAATTATTTCTACTGCACTTAACGAATTGCAGGAAGAAAAGTTGCTGAGAGTGCTTAGGGATCACAAATCAGCGATTGGATAGACGATCACAGATATAAAAGGCATTAGCCCATCATTTTGCATGCACAAGATTCTGATGGAGGATGATGTAAGTCCATCGGTGGAGCATCAACGCCGACTTAACCCAATCATGAAAGAAGTGGTCAAGAAGGAAATTCTGAAGTTATTGGATGTGGGTGTCATATACCCAATTTCCCGACAAGTAAATGGGTAAGTCCGATCATTATCATGTGCCTAAGAAAGGGGAATGGCGGTAATTCAGAATGAGGACAATGAGTTAATTCCAACAAGGACAATAACAGGTTGGAGGGTGTGCATTGATTACAGGAGATTGAATAAGTTAACCCGGAAAGATCATTTCCCGCTACCTTTTATCGATCAAATGTTAGACAGATTAGCGGGACATGAGTTTTACTGCTTATTGGATGGATATTCGGGATATAATCAGATTGCTATCGCTCCTACGGATCAAGAAAAGACAACATTCACTTGCCCTTACGGTACCTTTGCATTCAGGAGAATGTCATTCGGACTGTGCAATGCACCGACAACTTTCCATCGGTGTATGGTGGCTATGTTCTCGGATATGGTGGAGAAGAACGTTGAAGTCTTCATGGACGATTTCTCGGTCTATGGAAACACTTTTGACACTTGCTTAGAGAATCTGGTCATGGTATTGCAACGGTGTAAGGATACAAACCTCATACTGAATTGGGAAAAATCCCACTTCATGGTTGAAGAGGGCATAATTTTGGGACATAAGGTGTCGGCTCAAGGGTTGGAGGTGGACAATGAAAAGTTGGACACGATCGAGAAACTACCTCCACCGAGCTCAGTTAAGGGTATTCGCAGTTTTTTGGGGCATGTTGGGTTCTATTGGAGATTCATAAAAGACTTCTCTAAGATTGAAAAACCTCTATGCAGTCTTTTAGAAAAGGATGCGACTTTTAGCTTTACTGCGGAATGCAAGTCCGCGTTTGAATTGTTGAAGAAGAAATTAACTACATCCCCCGTGATAGTCGCACCGGACTGGAAAATGCCATTCGAACTTATGTGTGATGCAAACGACTGTGCTGGCAGTTGGAACATTTTTTAATAAAGACGAGACAAAGTGTTTCACGCCATATATTATGCAAGCAAAACACTCACAGAGACTCAAATGAACTACACTACTACGGAAAAGGAATTGCTTGCAGTGGTATACGCGTTCGACAAATTTCGGGCATATTTGATCGGGACTAAGGTAATAGTCTACACGGACCATTCGGCTATTCGGTACTTAATAGCGAAAAAAGATGCAAAGCCACGCCTTATCCGATGGATTCTCCTACTTTAAGAATTTTATTTAGAAATTAAAGATAGAAAGGGGACGGAGAATCAAGTTACCGATCATTTGTCAAGGCTGGAAACTCCAGAGATAAACGATGAAGATAGTTGCGTGATCAACGAGACATTCCTGGATGAGCAGTTATTTGGGTTGAATGCAGAATTTTCGTGGTATGCAGACTTAGCGAATTATGTGGTAAGCAAGATGCTCCCACCGGATCTCACACGACAACAGAAAAAGAAGTTTCTGCATGATGTCAAGTGGTACATGTGGGATGAACCGTACTTATTCAAACAATGTGCCGATAAGATGATTCGACGATGTATCCTATATAGTGAAGTCCATAGCATATTACAAGAATGCCATTCATCGGCGTACGATGGACATTAAGGGAGTGAGCGCACCGCGGCGAAAGTTCTTCAATCCGGGTTTTATTGGCCTACGGTGTTCAAAGACGCCCACCAATTTGTGAAAACATGTGATCGATGCCAAAGGGTAGGAAACATATTGAAACGGAATGAGATGCCCCTACAAACAATTCTTGATGTGGAAATCTTTGATGTATGGGGCATCAATTTCATGGGACCATTCCTGTCGTCTTTGAGCAATCAGTATATTCTGCTCGCAGTGGATTACGTATCGAAATTGGTTGAAGCTGCAGCACTACCATCTAATGATGCCAAGGTGGTCCTTAAGTTTTTACAGAAAAACATTTTCACGAGGTTTGGCACGCCAAGTGCAATAATCAGTGTTGAAGGCAGTCACTTCTGCAATAAGTCGTTTACAGCTCTTTTGGCTAAGTATGGGGTCAATCACAAGGTGGCTACAGCGTATCACCCTCAAACTAATGGGCAAGCCGAGGTATCGAACATAGAAGTTAAGCAGATATTAGAGAATGTTATAAATCCGAGTCGGAACGATTGGTCACTTCAATTGGACGACACATTATGGGCGTACCGAACTGCATACAAAACACCAATCGGGATGTCGCCGTATCAACTCTTGTATGGAAAGGCATTCCACTTACCGGTGGAGCTACAGCACAAGGCTTATTGGGCAATACAGAAACTGAATTTTGATCAAGCCGCGGTAGGAGAAAAGAGACTACTCCAACTAAATGAGATCGACGAATTCCGCCTCCAAGCCTACGAGAATGCCAAGTTATACAAAGAAAAAGTTACAAGATGGCACGACCAGAAAATTGTGCAACAAACATTCGAGCCGGGTCAAGCAGTCCTCTTGTTCAATTCACGGCTGCGTTTGTTCCTCAGAAAGCTTAAGTCGAGATGGCCAGGACCATTTATTATAAAATGAGTATTTCCTCATGGCGCTGTTGAACTCTACAGTCGTAATCCGCTAGAAACGTTCAAAGTCAATGGTCAACAGATAAAACACTACTGGGGAGGCAAGTCGAATTGGGACACTGACAACTTCATCCTCGCCGATACACAATGAAACAGGGAGTAGTCAGGCTGAACGACTTACAATCAAGCACTAATTGGGAGGCAACCCAACCTTTATTTATTTTCATAGTTCACGTTTAATTTGTTAAGATATAGTTTATGAAGCAGTGGTTAGGACTTGTCAATTACTAAATTTTGCTAAAAATCTCTGAAAAGTACTAAAAATCTCATCGAAACTCCAAGTCATCATTTACCTAACGTATTGCTTGTTTTTAGTTTCAGAAGAGGTCTAACATTACTCAGAGAAACAATGCCTATGCAATGGAGGAATATCGGAAATTTTCCATCTCAAAAATTTTTGACCAAAAATTTTAGCGATTGGGCTATTTGCCACCGGCGGAAGGACTTTTGGTTTTAGCACTTCACGGGAAGGGGTCCTAATTCTCAAAGCGACGTGTTCTTTTAAATGGCACGCCCCAGCCACTTCCCCCTCACTCAAAACCTGCTGCTATTTTTGCCTTCCTCTCCTCAACACAACCCACGACCCTAAACAACTACTACCACCATTACCACTACCTAAATCAGTTTACCCACCTTCTACCCCACGTCTTCCACACGACTTCAATCACGTCCACCACTTTCTCTACCCTACATCACCTCTATATAAACCCTAACCCATACCTCCAATCTTCATCTCCACAAATTTCGGCTTCTTCACGAAATTGAGGAACATATAGCACAATTGAAAGTAAGTTGCATTCCATGTGCATTTTCATCTTCTCTCCACTGACATTCCATAGAAATAACCTAAGTTTGGGGGAAGACTGGGCTGTGCACGCAAAGTGTTTGACAGATTGACTGAACCAAATTTTCGGGAGAGGAAGTGGTTACTATCAAGAGTTCACTGCTGAAACGCAATGACATCTCAACCAATACCCAAACGCCAACGGGGGGCGAGTTCAAGCGCCGCGCCACCGCCAACCACGTATGACCGCCAAAAATTTGTGAGTGCCGCCGCCGCCGACTGTTACGAGTACATGCAATCTAAGGAACTTACACCAGAACGTGGCTTGGCCCCCGAGGGTAATGATGGAGAGATGATGTCCCAAATTCATGTAAAGGGGTGGCTTAAATTCACCAAACATCCGGTACCCCCCTGTGGTCAACCTCGTCAAAGAATTCTATGCAAACGCCGAAGACAAAGCTCCTTTCAAAGCGTTTGTGCGGGGTCGGATGGTTCCATTCAGTGATGACGCTATTAATGCGTATTATCAATTGTGGGTGCCACGCCATTGTCAGTATGCCCAACTGAGGGATTTTGACCTGGATTATGAGGAGGTTATTACAAATATGACAAAGTCGGGCACATCTTGGACCAAAGGCAGAAAGGGCGGAACGGTGTT
Source organism: Panax quinquefolius (assembly GCA_020205615.1). Classification (NCBI taxonomy): domain Eukaryota; kingdom Viridiplantae; phylum Streptophyta; class Magnoliopsida; order Apiales; family Araliaceae; genus Panax; species Panax quinquefolius. The sequence goes on along the minus strand of CM035167.1, from coordinate 39,465,302 downwards.
TAATAGCAAGGACTTGAGCTTGTATGGAAAGATATGGTACGCATTTTTATGTGCAAAATTGCTTCCATCCCAACACACTTCGGACGTCACTAAAGAGAAGGCGTTACTGTTATACGCCATTGTGCAAGATTTCCATATCGACATCGGGGCCATCATTAATTTCTCCATCCGTCGGTGCTTACGGGGAAATTTTTCGGGCTGATTTCCACACCCTTCACTGATTTGTGCGTTGTGCCGTAACGCCGGGGTGCGTTATTCTGATGATGAGCCCACTCAATCGCCGCTTGGTTTGCTTGATTCGAGATTGATTGCACGGTATTCGGTGTGGCCTGGAGGCGAGTCACATCCACGGGGTCTGGGCTTTATTTTTCCATCGGCGTCGAAAGATGAAGTTGATGCCGACGATATCTCGGGAGATGAGGATGAAACAATGGGAGATCAAGGAACCAATTAGGTCCCGCAGACTGAGGCATTTTCTAGTACTCAGTTCCTTGAGTTCCAGAATCAAATGAATTCGTATAATAGGGCAGCACGCCGGGAAATGAGGCGATTGGCAATGCGCCAAGATCATATGTTCGATGCAATGAATGCGTCTTTCGCCTCATTCAACACAACACTTCAGAGTTTTAACCCGGCGGCCCAATTTCTGTATCAATAACCCGGTTCTTTACCTCGATTTCCTCCTAGTGATTCTGATGAGGAAGAGCACCAACCACCGCCCCAGACTTAGACAATTCCAGGGAAGTCCTCTTGCATTTTATTTTTATCCAATGAGGGCATTATCTTATTTCAGTTTGGGGGAGTTATTTGTTTAGTTTCATGCATGCATTTTTTTTTATAAATTTTATTTTGCATAGTAGTTAGGATTTTGCATTGTTTTCATATTCTATCTAAAAAAAAAATTATAGTTAAATAGTTAGTTTGCATATGTCCAATGGTGTCGCATTCTACAGGTTATTCTGGCTAATGATGAGATTGTGAACAAGTTAACCAATATAGTATGGATTATTAGAACTGTGATGTAATTACTGTTATGAATCGATTCTTGGACTTGTTTGAAACTGTTATACAAAGGGTAACACTAATAACTTCTTTGTTGACCGGTTAGTTCAAATTGATACATAAAGGGTGTCTAAAGGACAGTGCTAGCGTGAACCAGAAAATGACAAGGATAGGCAGTGAAGGCTTAAATTAGGCAAGAACATAAGTTTGGGGGGATATATGCGGGATATATCAGTTAAAAAAAACACAAAAAAAATGAAATATGTTGAGTCTTTTGGTGGGTTGAGGTGAAGCACTCCCCATGAATACAAGCGTGAGATGGAGCGTAAAATGCACTCACCAACCATCTATGAAAAAAAATATAAGAATAAAATGGGAAAAGTGCAAAAAGCCCCCGTATAGAAAAAAAGAAAAAAAGAAGAGAAAGTATAAGTATCTTGCATGTACCCGTAAATTTGGTTAAGTTTAATTTTAGTTGAATCGTGCCTATCTTTGAGATTTTTAAGTTTGCACTGTATAATTCCTTCTAAGAAGTTGTTTATGTGTTGAATTTGGGTTCATATCAGTTATCTTAGATGTTGATCACACACGCACGCTATACCAATAATAGTTGTTCAAGAATTGAGAATTAATACATAATTGTGGAATGGGTTTGAAAATTCATACTGTACAGTTGCTTGTTTTCTCTGAGGCCGATGGAATAAGTTAGTTATGCGATGTTGATGGATTTTTAGGCATTTAGATTGTTATTGCATTTCATTGTATTGCTTGTAGTTGTTTTGTGCTCGGGGACTAGCACGGTTTAAGTTTGGGGGATTTTGATAAGTGGATTTTATATACACGAATCGATATTCATTTCAAGTTTAATTTCGTAGTTATTTTCATGTTTTGTGTTCGTTTTTACTCGTTTCATGATATTTTATGTGTAGGGTGGTCATGGATGCAATTGGTATGGAAAGGCGGTCTTTTTGGAGAAAAACTTAAAAAAAATTGGAGCCTTGGAATTTTGAAGTCAGTGGCCATGCCCGCCGGGGTGGGCCTTTTTCAGATTCGTATTACCCATTTGGGTGGGGTCCCATTTCAAAGAACTTTCTGTTTGGTTTCAACTTCTGTTGGGGCTCGGTTTTGTGGATTTTAGCTGGTGCGTTTGGACTCTAATAAAAGGATCATCTAATAGAACAGAGGGGGGGCTGGCTTCTACATAGAACAATAACAATCTTATAACAAAAAAAGGGAAGAATTCAAGAGCAATTTTAAGGATTGAAGAGCGAACGTTGGAGGAGTAATTTTCAGAGATTGTCACGACGGTTGCAAATCGAGGCTACGTGAAGGGGTTTTCCATAATTCTTCGTCTATGTCATCTATTTCTAATTGGGATGATGTTTTCAACAAATTATTCAGTTTTTAATTCATTCGTTATGAACTAATTTACTTATTAGACTTATGATGGATCTTTGGGGCGTAACGATGATTCTGTAACTTTGATTTCTAATTCAATAAGATATTTTCAGTTTATCTATGTTAATTTGTGTGTGAATTTATGAATTGCACGATCAACAGCTTCTTAGTGGATTTGAAAGGATTGAGAGAGAGATTCGAATCTAGACCTAGTTAAGATAATACGTGTCGCTGAATTATGTCAATAGCATATTTATGATTATTGTTAAGGTAGAGATACGCTTGACATCGCATGTAATCGTATAGAGAGCTTAAACTTCAACCTTTTTTATTGCAGTTCACATAGAGATATAGTGAGTTGGTTAATTTAGGTGTTTAACGGATTTCTATCTTAATTGTGGATTGATGTTAATATGGTATTAGTGCATCGAGAGGTGGCTCTTACTACGTTCGTGTTCTTGATTAATAAACTGGAATATTGAATTGAGTTGGAATAAAGGTTTGAAAATTAGAGTGAAGCTTAGGGTGAAATCATAAGTCTAATTCTCCATTAATTGTTTGAAATTCTGGATTTTGTTATTGGTGACTGTTTTGTGATAATTTAATTATTTATTTATTCATTTATTTTTTTTATTTGTTTTAAAAACCATCGAATTGATTAGTTTAATAAAATTAGGGTTAATACAAAATTGATAATTGTGAAGTTAAGATTCTTGATATTTTGTCCTCGTGGGAATGATACTTTATTCACTACTATATTACTTGTTAACCACGTGCACTTGCGTGTTTTTAAGCGTATTGATTTACACCAACAATGATTTATTCCATAGCATAACGTTATGAACATTTATTCAACTAATCCTTAGTTGATATTCGTTAAACCTAAATTACCTTAAAATGTATCCAAACCAAACTTACTTTAGTGCGGACTTGTATTCTAAATGCTGAGATGAACAACCCTATTATTAGGGGATAATTTACGCATAGAGTTGAAATGTTTGTGCACAATACATTGTATGAGGAGTCCCTATAGTCTTATGACTGTTAAAGTTTAAGTTGAAAGATTACTTATAACTATGGACATAGTTCGTAGTCTTATGACCCTCAGATATATGATTCAGATTTTGATTATCATTGATAAAACCTATTGTTCAGTTCTATTGAGCTTATTATTTGGCAATTGTTGTAAAGTTTTATTCATTATTATTTCAAGTGTGCATTGTTTGCTCACTCTTGCTTATATAAACATTACAACTAAAGTTGAGAAGGTCGATGTACCTAGCATCAGTAAAGGGAAAGGAAAGATGAACAAGTATTGAAGACTTGTAATCATGTTGACATTTTGTTGTCAGACTTTATTTTTATTAATGTAATGAAGTTATTTAATTTTCCGCATATGAATGTTTGTATTTAAAGGTTAGATAACCTGGGAGATTTTTTATTAATGTAATCCTTTAATGGGAAGGTTTATTATCTAATTTTATTATGATTGGTTAATTAGATATGAATATTTTTATTAAGTGAACACCAAATCTTGAGGGAATGAAGTACCCGAATTTGGGGGTGTCACAAATTGGTATCAAAGCTTTAGGTTATGAACCTTAGGTGGGGAAAAGCCTTAGGAAGTAACCTTTGAAAAGATAGTGGTGATAAACTCTTATTGAGTTTTAAGGAAGAAGTAATAAAACACTTATATGCTTATGTGTTTACAACTTATGTGCACGTGAGTGTCGAGTAGTAATGATTAGTATTTAAAACTTAAATATTTTGTTGTTAAGATGGCTAATGTAGGGGAATCCAGTCAGGCTAGGGAGGAAGGACCTCAGATGCCTAGTGAGGATGAGTCTCGTGACATTCAGGTGGTTTGGGAACAACTACTTCCACGGGAGTCAGCTCTGTTGGTCACAGTGGTTGAGCAGGAGGGTTTACCTGATGAGGATGCTGATGTAGAAACGGATGAGGAGGATCCCATTGAGCTGCCATAGTTGAATGAGGATGACGAGGATGAGGAAGAAGAGGTTCCACTAAACTCGATCGTTGCCCGTATGTAAGACGAAGTGTATGACCGCAATGTGGAGCTTCAGGATACCGTTGAGGAGTTGGACAACGGAGCTCGATGGCACAGAAGGACGATGAGATCCAGGATCGAGAGGAACGTCTGAATAATGTCGAAGGGAAGCTGGTCCATAGTGAAGAAGAGAATGAACAAATGACATCGGAGATTGCAGAGCTGAATAATAATTTGAATGAAGAATCTACTAAGAGGGCAAGAGCCGAAGACGCATACGAGGAAGCTTATCAATGAGCCGGGATAACAGAGAGAGACGCACAAGAAAAGAGGATGAAGATGGAGGAGATGAATAACGTATTTAACACCGTGATCAATCGAGCTCAAGATCAGGTCATGGGTTATCCAATTCAGTTCGAGACGCTGCCATCGTTCATATTAGAACGCAGAACAATGTTCTGGATTATGGAGGAAAAACGTCGTAAGGATACACAGTATCTTAGTAGGACATCGTAGGGAATGTATCTGATATGCGATTAATAAAATGTTAAATAATATGTAAATCCCTAGTGATATGTAATCGATGGGATATGATGTTGATGTTATCCTGAGACTTTAGTAGTTCAGGAAAGTAATGTAAATAGCAGTGATGCTATGGTTCTTATGTTTTCAAAAAGATTATGAATGAATAAAAGTTATTATTTTATTTATTCAAAGTGTTATATGTTATGTGATGATTTCTTTTATGGGATGCAAGTTAAGTAGAAAATACTTAAAAGAATTGAGAAACAATCTAATGGGTGTATTTTAACAGAAAATGCCTCCAAGACGTCAACCACGACAGAGGACCCTTGAGGGATCTACCGATAATAACAACGCCAAAGCTAACCTCGTTAATCAGCTTGTGACGTTACTGCCAGGTGCTGTGACGCCCCCAAAATAGGTATACAACACCCATTCTGATTCGTCAAATACATGGTACAGATGTAACTACAACTTTATAAATACAACTGTCGTGCAAAATACGACAACACTTAAACTGTGAGTTTAAATACAAATATTGTCGTCTAGACAATATCCACACTCAAATAAGTCATTACAATTATTGATACACTATTTTACAAAATAGTGAGGACTACTAAAACAACTTCTAGAACCATCATTCCACACCCCGACTAGTACTCGCTACATTCTTGCCTCCTGAGAAGAAAAATGGAACAAAAAGGAAAAGGGTGAGCTCAACTAGCCCAGTAAAGAACATTATGACTAAGATAACATAGAACAAATTATTGTTAGTCCTCAACACGAAAAAATCTAATAGAATACAATAGACAACCAGTTTTAAATTAATATTCGCAGCGGAAATAATAATTCATTAGAAAAGTTAAGTAGAGAATGAAATCTACTATCTTCTATATATGAATTTAAAAGTTCATCGTCGATATTTTATCCCTGTAACATCAATCAATATATATCTGGAATCAAATATTCATCTTTGCACTTTCATGTGCCAAAGATATTCATCAGTTGGTCATGTTCATTTAAACACATGTTCATCTTTGCACTATGGGCCAAAGATATTCATCAGAAATCATTCATCTTTGCACCACAGGCCAAAGATATTCGGTAATATCATCAATTAGGACTGAGGATGATAAAAAATATTTTAAAGGAAACGAATCCAATGAAACAAAATAACAAATATTAAGGATTCGTATTTCGGTTTATCCATGTCCAAAAATACCTCATAAATAATCATAGTGGAGTAAAATTCAAGAATGATCAAAACATGGATACAATCAAAGCTAGTATCCATAATAGATATTTTGGAGGAAATTTTTTTTTAATTTTTTTGTGAAGAGTGTCGTATACGTGAATAGTGCCGTATACGTGAATAGTAACCCCGACACTAAAAGACAAGAATTTCACAAGAAAAATATTACCAATATTCTGGCATAATGATATTGAAAGAAATAATATTATTTTTTTAAAAAAATAATATCCCTTACCTCGAAAAGACAGTACTTCTGACTAGAATACTAGATATAGAGCTGAAGGGAACTTGCACCGTATAGAAAGACTCGAAGTCTTAAAATACTCACAAGAATATGCTCGATAATATAGAGAGAAAAAACTTGTGTTTCTGGTGTGATTTTTAATTCTAACCTAAGCACCCTATTTATAGGAAAATGCTTAGAGCACCAAAGCAGAAAATTTAATAAAATATATTATTAATAATAAAAAATTCATACGCCTCCTTGGAAATCAGCTCTTAGCATTTCCCACATGCCCACCTTCTAGAAAAAGTAAGAAAAAACATTTTTCATAAAATAAATAATTAAAACTTCCAAAAATTAATTATTTTGGAACTTCAATAAATCATAATAAATAGCCCTTTTGTCAGAAAAATTTGAACCACATGTCCTTTCCATAGGAAATTTTATTCTCTACAACTTTGTAAGTTTATGTTTTTCCAAATTCCAAACAGAAATTGACCGAAATCCACAAACGGGTGATTTTACAGGCTATAATCAAATTTCAGTCAAGAAATGGGGTCCACAAACATGTTTAACATGTTTTAAATATTTTTAGTAACAAAAATACTCTTCCTCCTCATATACTCATATATCACACATTCATTGTAAAAATATCACCATTATTATATTATAATAATATAATAAATATTATTTTATTAGTAAAGATAAAATATCAATTTTCAACAATTGTCACTTTAAAATTTCTCTCCATCTATATCCACATAAAATGAATATTTTCCTTATCATATAAATTAATAATTAATTATTCACAAAAAATATTACAGAATCATAATAATGACAACCAGGCCGTTCCCAGGAAAGAGGGGGCTTTTCAATAAGGATTTCTCTTTACTGGCGCGTAATTAGATGACCAAACCTCTCCTTAGACAAAACTTTCTAGACATTTCCAATAATGTTATCTAATAATATTATTCAGATAATATGAATTATTGCTCCAATAATGGAAAATACTGTGTAGTGACAATTATTGAAACAACAGTAATATAAAATATCAACGTCGCAATTATTGAATCAATAAAATAAAATATTGAACAGTAATTATTGTTACAATTATTGAGTAGTGCTTTCTTACGTAAGAATCAATAATTGGTGCAATATTGTGTGCTACTGTGCAACAACGCGTATTAGTGTGTTTTAACCACCGGGTATTCCAACAGTATTAATGGTAACAACTACGCCGTTATTTATAAACAGCTTATACTTGTCGTTTTCTTCATCCAATCATTTTTCGTTATGGGGCCCACAAAAGACTACGCCGTCGTACGAATATTCCCCGACAGGAAGAATATTTCACGACCAAACGAATATTCCCCGACAACAATGAATATTTTATAACCACATGCTTATTTGAAATATATGCGCATTTTACCCATAACTAACAACATTAATCAATTCAACCCTTACTATTTCAAAATAATAAATAGAGAAATTCAATTTCATTTATAATAAGTTGGGGTCTTACAACCTCCCCTCCTTATGAAATTTCATCCTTGAAATTGACGTACGTACCTGGTATTACGAAAAGGTGAGGATACCTCGCTTTCATTTTCGTTTCCAACTCCCAGGTCATTTCCTCTATAGCATGGTTCTTCCACAAAACTTTGACTTGTGGTATGACCTTTGTGCGTAGGACATACTCTTTCCTATCCAATATCTTGACAGGTACCTCTTCGTACGTTAAGTCTTCGGCTATCTCATCCTGTTCTAAGTTAATAATGTGGTTTGGGTCTTTCACATATTTACGTAGCACAGATATATGAAAAACATTATGAACACGAGACATACTTGGAGGTAACGCGAGTCTATAGGCCACATTTCCTACTCGGTCAAGAATCTGAAATGGACCAATAAATCGTGGATTGAGCTTTCCTCTCTTCCCAAATCTTGAAACTCCCTTCCATGGAGCAATACGAAACAATACATGATCCCCAATGTCAAATTTCACGTCCTTTCGATGAAGATCCGCATAACTCTTTTGTTTATCCTGTGCCATTTGTATACGTTGTCGAATCGTTTGGATCTTCTCTGTAGTCATTCACACCAACTCTGGTCCCAACAACGTTGCTTCTCCCACCTCATCCCAACATACTAGAGAGAGACACTTTCGTCCATACAATGCTTCAAATGGAGCCACACCTATACTTGCTTGATAACTGCTGTTGTAGGAGAATTCCACCAATGATAGGTACTTATCCCAACTCCCTTTGAAATCTAGGACACAAAGTCATAATAGATCTTCAAGAGTCTGAATAGTCCTCTCTGATTTCCCTTCCGTTTGAGGATGGTATGCCAAACTGAATCGTAAATCCGTGCCCATAGCTTTTTGCAAGCTAATTCAAAATCGTGAAGTGAATCTTGGGTCACGAACTGAAACTATGGATACTGGCATACCATGCAATCTCAAAATCTCATTCACATACATATGAGCAAGACGTTTAAGGGAATAAGTCTCCCGTATTGGCAAGAAATGAGCAGACTTGGTTAATCTATAAACAATAACCCAAATAGCATTTATACCTTGAGAAATCGTGGGAAGACCCGTAACGAAATCCATGGTAATATGTTCCTACTTCCATTTTAGAATCTCAAGTGGTTCCAATGGACCCTTTGGCACTTGATGCTCCACCTTTACACGTTGACAAGTTAAACACCTCGAGATAAACTTCGCGATCTCTTTCTTCATATTGTTCCACTAAAATGTATGTCGAAGATCATGTACATTTTGGTACTCCCATGATGGATTGCAAATGGTGTGTTGTGTGCCTCCATCATGATTCTATGCAACAAGTCAGAATTGTTAGGAACACAAAGTCTGGAGTTGACTCGAAGTATTCCTTCTTCATCGATTCTTGCTTCCAGAATAGCACCTTCTTGCACTTTTTTCTTCATACGCATCAGCTCCATGTCCGTAGCTTGAGCAGCTTTAACTTTATCAATTAAAGTTGGTTCTACTCGTATGCTTGATATCGTCACGTGGGTACTTGGAGCCTTTATCTCTATCTGCATCCTTTGCAAGTCATACAAAATGGGCCTTTGTGTTAACAACATTGCACTTATACCCGCATATGATCTTCTACTGAATGCGTCAGCTACCACGTTTGCTTTTCCAAGATGGTATTGGATGGTATGGTCATAATCTTTCAATAACTCAAGACAACGTTATTGCCGCATATTGAGTTCCTTTTGGGTGACGAAATATTTGAGACTTTTATGGTCTGAATATATTTCCACTTTCTCCCCATATAAATAGTGCCTACAAATCTTTAGCGTAAAAACGATTACTATCAACTCTAGATCATGAGTAGGATAATTCCTCTCATACTCTTTAAGTTGTCACGAGGCATAGGCTATGACTTTCCCATGTTGCATGAGAACAGATCCTAACCCTTTACCTGAAGCATCGCTGTAGATAACAAATCCATCCGAACCAGATGGTATTGTCAGAACAGGTGCCGAAATGAGTATGCTCTTGAGATCTTGGAAACTCTTCTCGCATTCCTCGCTCCATACGAATTTTGTATCTTTACGAGTCAGCTGAGTTAACGGAGTAGTGATTCGAGAAAATCCTTCCACAAATCTCCGATAATAAACAGCTAAGCCCAAAGAGCTACATACTTTGGTCATCGATTTTGGTTCCTCCCAACTTTGTATTGCTTCAATCTTCGCTGGGTCAACAGATACTCCATGTTTTGACACCACGTGCCCAAGGAATGCTACCTCCTAAAGCCAGAACTCGCATTTCTTCAAATTGGCATATAGCTTGTTATCACAAAGTCTTTACAGTACCAACTTCAAATGGTGCTCATGATCTTCACGACTTTTGGAATATATGAGGATGTCATCAATAAAGACGACAACAAACTGATCCAAATAATCCTTGAATACTCGGTTCATCATATCCATGAAAGCCTCAGGAGCATTAGTCAATCCAAAAGACATGACTAGGAATTCGTAATACCCGTACCGAGTTCTGAAGGCAGTCTTTGGAATATCCTCAGTTCTAATCTTCAGCTGATGATATCCAGAATGAAGATCGATCCTTGAAAAAAAATTTGCCCCTTGCAACTAGTCAAACAGGTCATCAATACGAGGTAGAGGATACCTATTCTTGATGGTCACATGGTTCAATTCCCGATAGTCAATACAAAGTCGCATCCTCCCGTCTTTCTTCTTTACAAATAAAACAGGAGCACCCCAAGGAGATGTACTAGGACGAATGAAACCGATGTCCAACAATTCCTGTAGTTGGACCTTTAACTCCTGAAGTTCAATAGGAGCCATTCGATATGGGGTTTTAGAAATGGGCTTTGTACCAGGTTCAAGATCAATAAAGAATTCAACTTCACGTACTGGGGGTAGACTGGGAAATTCTTTATGAAATACGTCAGGAAAGTCAATAACAACAAGAATATTATTCAAATTTGACGTGTCTTTATTCAAATCCATAACATGGGCTAAGAAAGCTTGACATCCATTTTTTAATAAATGAATAGCTTTATGACTTGATATGATAGTGATTGATTTTTGTGGTTTAGTTGCTTGAATTCATAAAACAGGTTGTTTAGGAATATGAAAACTAACAACCTTACGAAAATAATCAATTTTGGCATGATGAGTAGTTAACCAATTAATCCCTAAAATCACATCAAAAGCAAGTATCTTTAAAGATATAAGGTCAACTGGTAATGTGATGGTGCCAACTTGGATCAAACAAGATTTATAAACAGTAGATGTGATGAAAGTTTCTCCTAACGGAGTTTCCACAGATAAATCAAAGTCTAATTTCTCCGGAGTCAAGTTTAAACATTGAGCACAAGCAGGAGAGATAAATGAATGGGTAGCATCGGTATCTAATAAGGTATAAACTTCGTAAGAATTTATGATTAGCTTAACAGTGATCACCTCGTTTTGGTTCCTCGTATTTTGACCAGTCACGACAAACGCTCTTCCAGGAACCGTTGACTTTGACTTTTTTAGGACAGCCTTTTGAGTCACCATCCCCACTGGACTTGGTTTCACTATAGTACAATCTCGAGCGATATGTCCTTCCTTTCCACAATTATAGCATAACTTGAACTTTTGTGGACAGTTTGGGCTGATATGTCCCTTTTTTCACATTTATAGCATACGACCGGTGGTCGTTCTCCTTCCTTAGAACCAGTTGCTGCTGGTGTTGACGTCTTTCACATTGTCATTGTTGAATCTCTTCTTTTTAAAATCTCCCCCCGACTCGCTTCTTCTATTTTCATGGCCACGATTACCACCAGAGTGGTTACCGCTTTTGTCCGAATATTTTCTTCCCCACTGGTTTTCATTACTCCGATGACTGCTTCCACCGGTATGACCCTAGTTGTGGTCCCTCGGTTGAACGTACTCGTTATCCCGCTTTAATAATTGAGCCCTGTTTACAACATCTGAATATAAAGAAAATTTATGAGAGATAAGATATTTCCGAATCTCGGGTTTTAAACCTCTCAGAAACGTCCTCGTCATTCGTTCCTTATTCTCTACCAAATGAGGTGCAAACCTGAATAACTCTGCGAACTTTGCCTCGTATTGGGACACCGTCATGTTGTTTTGTTCTAATCTAATAAACTCTACCTGCTTCATATGGCAAATACTTTTAGGAAAGTACTTGTCGTTGAAAAGTTTCTGAAATGTTTCCCAAGACATGCTGAGTGCGGCAGGCTGAGTACACTTCACAGACTCCAACTAGTAGTCTGCCTCGCCACGGAACATAAAGGTGGTGAATGGAACCTTCTGTTCCTCTGTGCATCCCAAGACATCGAATATCTTGGTAATTTGTTTAACCCGACTAGTACTCGCTACATTCTCGCCTCCTGAGAAGAAAAATGGAACAAAAAAGAAAAGGGTGAGCTCAACTAGCCCAGTAAAGAACATTATGACTAAGATAACATAGAACAAATTATCGTTAGTACTCAACAAGGAAAAATCTAATAGAATATAATAGACAACCAGTTTTAAATCAATATTCGCAGCGAAAATAATAATTCATTAGAAGAGTAAAGTAGAGAATGAAATCTACTATCTACTATATATGAATTTAAAAGTTCATCGTCGATTTTTATCCCTGTAACATCAATCAATATATATCTGGAATCAAATATTCATCTTTGCACTACAGGACAAAGATATTCATTAGTTGGTCATGTTCATCTAAACACCTGTTCATCTTTGCACTACGGACCAAAGATATTCATCAGAATTCATTCATCTTTGCACTACAGGCCAAAGATATTCAGTAATATCATCATTTAGGACTGAGGATGATGAAAAATATTTTAAAGGAAACGAATCTAGTGAAACAAAATAACAAATATTAAGGATTCGTATTTCGGTTTATCCATATCCAAAAATACCTCATAAATAATCATAGTGGAATAAAATTCAAGAATGATCAAAACATGGATACAATCAAAGCTAGTATCCATAATAGATATTTTGGAGGAAAAACAAAAATTTAATTTTTTTGTGAATAGTGTCGTATACGTGAATAGTAACCCAGACACTAAAAGACAAGAATTTCACAATAAAAATCTTACCAATATTCCGGCATAATGATATTGAAAGAAATAATATCATTTTTTTAAAAAAAAAAAATATCCCTTACCTCTAAAAGACAGTACTTCTGTGTAGTGCCTTCTTACGTAAGAATCAATAATTGGTGCAATACCGTGTGCTACTGTGCAACAACGTGTATTACTGTGTTTTAACCACCGGGTATTCCAATAGTATTAACGGTAACAACTATGCCGTTATTTATAAACAACTTATACTTGTCGTTTTCTTCATCCAATCGCTTTCCGTTATAGGGTCCACAAAAGACTGCGCCGTCGTACGAATATTCCCCGACAGGAAGAATATTCCACGACCAAACGAATATTCCCCGACAACAATGAATATTTTATAACCACTTGCTTATTTGAAATATTTACGCATTTTACCCATAACTAACCACATTAATCAATTCAACCCTTACTATTTCAAAATAATAAATAGAGAAATTCAATTTCATTTATAATAAGTTGGGGTCTTACAGGTGCATTGCAGAATCAACTGCAGAATCAAGCTACAACTTTTAAGGATTTCAAGGCGGTTGGACCACCAGAATTATGTGGGTCCATGAATCCAGTTGAGGCACAGACCTGGATCATAGAGATAGAGAAAGTGTTCGATCTTACGAGAGTAGGGGAGAATCAGAAGACTACTTTTGCAACATTCATATTGAAAGTAGAGGCTAGTTATTGGTGGCAGGCGAATAAAACTCGAGGAGGACAAGGGGTTATGACTTGGGATATGTTTAAGGAGATATTCTTCGAGACTTATTTCCCAGAGAGTTTGAAGAGTCAGCTGGAGATGCAATTTTTAGAACTGAAGCAGTGTTCAATGACGGTATCGGAGTATGCCGCAAAATTTAACGAGTTGGCGAGGTTTGCGCCATATCAAGTTAGCACAGATGAACGCAAGGCTAAGATGTTTGAACAGGGATTGAAACCCTGGTTGTACAGTAGGGTCTCCTTGTTCCAGCTGAAGACATTTACAGCAGTAATGGAGAAGAAAATTCTCGCTGAAGGTGGAGGCGAGGAAGTAACAAAGTTTAATCAAGAGCAAAAAAAGAAGAAGAATGAAGTGGAGGTCAAGAATGGTGGTGGTGGTGGTGGTAGTGGAAATGGTACCAATAACCTGAAGAGAAAATGGAATAGAAATATGGGTGCTGGAAATCAGCAGGGTAACCATCTAAATAAGAAGTTTGAAGCATGTGCTACCTGCGGAAAGTTTCACAAGGGTATATGCTTAATGGGGAAATGTTTATGCTTTAACTATGGCCAGGAGAGTCACATCACCCCAAATTGCAATCAACCCAAGAAGAACATTTGCTTCACGTGCGGGTCCAAGGATCACTTTGCTCGTGAGTGCCCTAAGAAGAAAGCTGGGGAGACAACAGGAAGCAAGGGAGGTAGCAATGGAGGTATATGGACCATTGCTGGACCAACGACATCAAACAAACCCACAGCCAGAACCTTCAACATGATTGTGCAAGATGTTGTGCAATCAAAGGATGTTGTGTCTGGTATTATCCCAATCAATGATATAGATGCTTATATATTATTTGATTCGGGTGCTACTTACTCGTTTATATCTGATGAATTTGCTAAGAGGTTAGGATTGCCTAGTGAAGAATTGAATTTCCCTTTAAACATAGAAAATACGAATAAGGAAGTAATTCCTGTTATGTTCGTGTACAAGAATTGTAGGGTGAATATTAAGGGAAACGTCATGACGGTAGATTTAATTCCAATAAAACTTGAAGAGTTTGATGTTATTTTGGGAATGGATTGGTTGTTCAATTATGGAGCGATAATTGATTGCCAAAAGAAATGTGTAAAACTTATGACTCTGTCAAAGGTAGTTTTCTATGGTAGCAAATCGCCTAGACATGCGAGATGTCTGATGATTATGCAGGCTAAGAAATTGTTGAGTCAAGGCTATGTGGGTTATTTAGATTACATAGTCGATACTCAGAAGAAGGGTGTGAAACTGGAGGAGAGACTAGTGGTTAGGGAATTCATAGATGTGTTTTCGGAGGATTTGCTGGGACTTCCACTTAACAGAGAGATTGAGTTTGTGATCGACTTAGCGCCAGGAACAACACCGATATCGAAAGCCCGGTACAGAATGGCTCCGGTAGAAATGAAGGAACTGATGGTACAACTGCAGGAGCTGTTAGACAAGAAATACATTTAGCCGAGCGTATCACCGTGGGGAGCGCCAATGTTATTCGTGAAGAAGAAGGACGGGTCAATGTGTCTTTGCATTGATTATAGGGAATTAAACAAAGTCACTATTAAGAATAAATATCCCTTACCAAGAATAGATGACTTGTTTGATCAATTGAAGGGTGATAGATACTTCTCAAAAATAGATTTGAGAAGTTTGTATCTTCAACTGAAGGTAAGGAAGGAGGATGTACCTAGAACGGCATTCAGAACTCGGTATGTACATTATGAGTTTCTGGTGATGTCTTTTGGTTTGACCAATGCCCCTGCTGCATTCATGGATTTGATGAACAGGGTGTTTAAACCATTCTAAGACAAGTTTGTGGTGGTATTTATCGATGACATCTTTGTAAACTCTAAATCTCAAGAAGAACACGTAGAACATTTACGTTTGACGTTGGAGACACTAAGAAAGGAAAAGTTGTATGCAAAATTCTCTAAGTATGAATTTTGGTTAGATCGTGTACAATTTTTGGGTCATGTGATTGACAAGGATGGGATTTCAGTGGATCCATTAAAAGTGGAAGTTGTAATCAATTAGGAACAACCAAGGACACCATCGGAGGTGAGGAGTTTCTTGGGATTGGCCGGTTATTATAGACGATTTATTCAAGATTTTTCCAAGATAGCCACTACGTTAACAAATTTGACAAGGAAAGCTATAACATTTGTTTAGACGGAGAAGTATGAAGAAAGTTTTCAAGACATGAAGAAGAATTTAAGTGTGGCACCTGTGTTGTAATTACCAGATAGTACATGAAACTTTGTGGTGTATAGTGATGCCTCACATAAAAGATTGGGTTGTGTTCTTATGCAGAACTGCAAAGTTATTTCATATGCATCAAGGCAACTGAAGAACTATGAGATAGAGTATCTGACTCATTATTTAGAGTTGGTTGCAGTAGTATTTCCTCTGAAGATATGTAGACACTATCTCTATGGAGAGAAATGTGAGATCTACACAGACCATAAGAGTCTGAAGTATATTTTCACTCAGAAGGACCTGAACATACGTCAAAGAAGATGGATGTAATTGATAAAAGATTAAGATTGTAAGACCCCAGCTTTTATAAATAAAGATGAATTTTCTATAAATATTATTTTTGAATATTATGGAATAAATTTGATATAATGTTATAGTTGTGGGTAATATTTATTAATTTTGCAAAGTAAGCAAGTTGTTATAAAATATTCGTTTAGTGGGGAATATTCTTTTTGCTTGGGGAATATTCAGACGACTACTCAATCAAGTGGTGGACCCCATTAATGTAAGTATTGTCGTAGTTAGAAAACGACAAAATTATCTTTCTATAAAAAATAACTACAGAGGTGTTATCGTTAAAACCGTTGAACTACCCAGTAGTAAAAGTACAAGAATACGTGTGGTTGCATAGTAGCACATACCAGATTGATTATCGATGCTTACGTGAGAAGTCGCTTAGCTATACTCAATTAATGCTACAAAGAATCACCGCATCATATCTCTTATATTATTGATTCAATTATTGTCACACAAGATAAATCAGATAATATGTTATATTATTAATTGAGACGACAAGTTATAAATGATTAATAATTGTTGAAAGATTAAATATGTGTTGATTAAAATAAAATGATTTGTGGTAATATTTATTCAATCCTTGATGTATATAAAGAGTCGTTATGAGACGTTTGTGGTAAGTTTGATTATTTTATGCGGGGCCCATATGTCATCATCTAAGAGTCTCTTCTTCATTAATAAGTATTTACCTTTGTGAATAGTAATTACCTTTGTGAATAGTATTTACCTTTGTGAATAGTAATTACCTTTCAATAGTAATTACCTTCACAATAGTAATTACCTTTGTCAATAGTAATTACATTCATCAATAGTAATTACCCCTTCGCAAATAGTAGTTGTCCCTTCAATATTACCAAGAGTTAATCGCCTCTTGATTGTTCCAAGGGTTAATTACCCTTCAAGAAATAGTAGTTGTCTCTTCAATATTACCAAGAGTCATTTTGACCCTTCGTTAACACTCAAGAGCCACCCTCAATTTTTCTATAAATAGAAAGCTCATTCCTTCATTATTTCTTACTTAATTCATTGAAACTCTAGAGAGAGAAACTATAGAGAGAAAGAAGAAAAGTATTCGCTACTTCACTTTTCCAATATTCAGTTCTTCTAAGGTAAGGGATATTATTTGTTGTATCTGTAAGGGGTGTTATTCTTCTTATTCATGAAGAGAACTTCGTTATTCCATTCTTTATTATTCATTTGAATAACTCTCATAATGTGTGCATACCCTATACTTGGTGAAATCCTCCGTTATTCCATTCTTTATTATTCTCATTGGAATACCCCGTATTCGCAGATACCCTATACATAATCTATATAATGGTTTACCCTATACTTGGTGACATTCTTCTATTATTCTCATTGGAACATCCTCATCGTCAGTGTGTTTTACACCGGACCGGTTAAAATCTTTATCATTCAGGTTGGAATATCTTATCTCGTGTGTTTTATACCGGATCCGGGTTCCATCTTTATTATTCTGTTGGAACATCCCGCTTGTGTGAATTTCACCGACCGTTCTCGTTATTATTATATCTGTTGGAATAACCCGTACATGCTAAGTAATCGCATGCATGGTGATTTCCTTTGTTATTCCATTCTTTATTATACCTAGTTGGTTAAAACTTTGACTTCTATACTCCATGAAATTAGTAGAATATTCTTGATATTTCATGCGTTTCATCCAAAGATCTTTTCATGGAAATATTCTTCCGATCATTCTTGAATTTTACTCTACAAAGCGAGATCATGTCGATAATTTGGACGTTATTAGTTCCCTGAATAAATTAATTCGTGAACTTGTTTTATTGAATTATTATGTCATTGTCATCATCCTCATGTTATATTATGTTATCTTTCGCTTACGTGCATAGATGAATTTAGTATGATTATGACCGTGGATCATTTCGGTATAATCATGGCTTGTTATAAATGATGTGATAAAAGTCCTCAAAGTGGCTCAGTAATGCGTTGATGGATATTTTTTGGTATGATTATGACCGGGGTGATTCAAAGATAGTCATGACCATTAATAATTTGATGAAAATCCTTGACCGTGGTATAAGGATGATTAGATATTGTGGTTTATTCATTAAACCGAGTCTTAGTGATAAAAATTTATGAAAACCTTTTAAAACCTAAAAGATAGTAGACTTTATTTTCTACTTGACTTTTTAATGGATCAGATATTCCATCAGTAGTTAAACCGGTTGTCTATTGTATTTTATCGCTTAACATTGTTGAAGACTATTGATAATTTATTTCGCATTATCTTAGTTATAATATTTCTTCGGGCTAGTTGAGCTCACCCTTTCTTTCACCTTTTTCTTCGTGAAATAAGAATATAGCCGGGACTAGCCTGGGAACTGAGTAATGGTTCAGAGGATAGCATTAGTAGTCCTCACTATTCTCGTGAAATAGTGTGATAATAATTGTAATGAGGACTCCTTTTGAGTTTGTATAATATCTAGTAGACAATATTTGTATTCAAACTCATAGTTTATGTCGATTGCATACCTACGCTTATATTAATAAGTTGTATTTAAATTCGCACCATGTAAGTGGCGCACCCAAGATGGGTGACGATACCTAATTTTGGGGCGCCATAGTTGGTATCGAGCTTAGGGATATGATCCTGCTAAGATGTGAGACTAGAATTAGGAGGGGAGAGATAGGAATTTCTTCGCTAGTATGACCTACCTAAGTTTATTTGGTATTTGATTGGTCTCACGAGTATAGTGATAATATGTTGCATGTCAATTAACCCTTATTTTGTGGCGGTGTTTGAAAATGGCATCCGAGAATGTTGAGAATAGCAATGGAGCACAGGAGACCTGTTGATTCTCCGAGATCAATAATCGTGACAATGTGCAACAGGATGGCAATAATCCTCCCGTAAACAACAACACCGATCAATTGATGAACGACCAGACGTTTAAGAGGTTTTAGAATTCATGCAACATCAAAGTAAAGTGACTTCTTTCCAAAAAGTAGGTGGAAACACGAAAAAATCTCAAGCGGTCACCGCTAAACAATTCAAGGAGCTGGGACCACCGGAGTTTAAGGAGAGCCAAAACCACTTCGGCGGAAGCATGGATAAAGCAGATTACCAAGATATTTGATGTCTTGGGATGCTCCGAGGAGCAAATGTTCCTTTTCGCCTTTATGTTGCGCGGAGAGAGGCGATTACTAGTGGGAATCGGTCCAAAACGACTCAACTCATTCAGATTAAAGATATCTTGGGAGAAGTTCCAGAGTCGTTTCAACGACAAATACTTTCCCGAAAGTATTCGCCACATGAAGGAGGTGGAGTTTATCAAGTTGGAACAAAACAATATGACCGTGTCGCAATACGAGGCAAAATTTATGAGTTATCACGATTTCGTCCCACTTGGTGGATAATGAAGAGAGAATGGCGCGAATGTTTTTAAGAGGTTTGAAGTCGGAGATACGCCAACATCTTATTACTCATAAACCGTGTTTGTATTCAGATGTTATAAATAGGGCTCGATTAGTGGAGCGCGATAACGAAAGTCAATGCAACTAAAAAAAGAGAGTAGCCGCAAAATTATAATTCCAATGCGAGAGTAGTCATCAAGCGGTGACAACAAGCGTGGAGGGAATCAACAAAGCCAGATATGGTAACCACTTGGTGGTAATCGTGGTCAAAGCAATAAGAATGGACATTTCAAGAAAAGGAGATTCAACAATGATGGAAAGACGCCAAGACCAAAGACCCGTTGTTAAGGAAGGAGAAAGACCACCTATCATATGCTTCAAATGCGAGGAGAGGGACACATCATCCGAATCGCAGCGCCATGCCGCCCAAAGCATGTTATAATTGTGGAAGAGAAGGTCACTTAGCTCGATTTTGTCGCCATCAAGATAAATTCAACTAGGATGGAGGCACCAAAGGTCATTCCCTGCATAAACCAAAGCCAGTAGTTTAAGAGAGAGCATTTTTTTCTCGTGATGAGGAACCCGAATAAAATTATCACTTGTAAGTTAATCATAAGCTCTCACGAAGTTTATACCGTGTTAGATACCGGTTCTACCCACTCTTTTATTTCACCTAGTTGTGTTCAACGCTTAAATTTGACTCAAGAAGTTAAACTTTGACTTATTGGTTGAAACTTCGTTAGTAGGAGCCTTCGTTATCGCTTACTATTTTTAAATCTTGTTTGATTCAAATAAACATTTTCACGTTACCTGTCGATCTTATCTTTTTGAAAATATTTGCCTTTGATGTGATTTTAGGAATCAATTGGTTAACTACTCATCATGCTTTTCGTAAGGTTGTTAGTTTTTATATTCATAACCAACTTGTTGTGCGAATTCAAGTAACCAAACTACTAAAGTCAATTATTGTCATATCAAGCCATAAGTAAAGAGCCCCGAACCTTTCGTTGTTGACTTCCTTGTGTGGAATGCACCGAAGCCAGACTTTCTATAGGCGACATCATGAATGAAGATGGAAATTAAGTTTATAGGTATCATTGTGAGGTGCTATCTAGGTTAAGGGATAGAAGTCACAGTTGGTATCAATGTGACGTACTATCCAAGTCTTGGATGAGAGTTACAGTTTTGAAAGATATTTTTATTATTAATAAATTTCCTGGCGTATTCTTGAAGACTTCTTAGCCTACTTAGAGCGTGAAATCGAATTTCTTATTGACCCCAGTATAAAACCCATTTCTTAAACCCTCAAATATTTATTCAACTAAAATGAACAGTTTACGTGGTTTATGATGAAAGTCATAATAAAAGCATCGGACTAATGAAAATCATGGGTATACGTGGTATTAGTAAGTGTTATGATGAGTTATGTTGGTTAGTATGTGAAAACATGAAAGTTTCTTAAAAATCACAAGGAGTTAAAAACCAGATTTTGGTGAAAATGTAACATGAAATTCAATTGACCAAATCTCCTATTATATTATGAATTTTTGAGTGTGGTTAAGTCCTAGAGTTAGATCTATGAGTTACCTAACTAATCCAAGTGGAATCAATGAAAAAGGTGTTGTAGATTTTCGTGTGGACTGATTTTAGCAAAGGAGTTAAAACTTCAAAATGTCCAAAAGTCACGCCGCCATGTTTTTGTAAATGCTTTTACCACTAAATTTATGTGAAAAATTCGCCTTTTGGGACATAAAAATATATGTTATAAAGTACCTCTGTCCAAAAATGAGCTCATTCTAACTTATGAACAAGTTATGACCATTTCAATATTTAGGTTTTTTGATTTAAAATTGCAATAATCGGAGTTCTATAACTCGATGACCATGAAATTTAAACCGGAGGCTCACATTAACATGTGTAAGGTCCCGCCAAGATTTGGGAATTTTGGAGTTAAACTTGAGGTAGCAAATTTCTTAAGGAATTAATTAGAAATTGATTTTTGAAAAATAGTAAATGAATTTTAAAATTTCGAGAAAAATATAGTTTCATTATGGGACTATATTATGCTAAATCCAGAAAAAAAATATTTTTGGGACTGATTTAATATTTTCATGAAAATAGTTTAGTTACTTAACATATGAGTTAAATATGTTATGTGAAGTAACAAAGTTGAAAATAGGATTTTATAGCTAGAGAATCCTATATAGAGTATATGCATATTTTTTGATGAGGATTTGATAATTGGTGATGATATCGTATGAGTATGACATTTTGAATGATTAAATGCATTATATGGTAAAGCGTAAACAATTGAGATAAATTGTTTATAAATTTAAGAAGTGATTAAAATATTGTTATAATATTAATGATATTGGATTATGAGATTATTAAGTGATTGATAACAGGGGGATATTCTTGAATCCTGGATAAATTATATTATAAATATTTAATATTTATCCTTTATCTCATTTGATTGATTCTTTATATCATTATCCTCATGTTTATATTATGTTGAAAGTCATCTGTGGCCTGTAGTGCATAGATGGACTTGGTATGATTATGACCAGAGATTGTTCGGTATAATCATAACCGTAATTGAAAACACGATTATCTTTGGCCGTAGTGAATAGATAATTTGTGGTCGTGATACTAATGAATACACGATTATCTTTGGTCGTAGTGCATGGATAATTTGTGGTCGTGATACTAATGAATACACGATTATCTTTGGCCGTAGTGCATGGATAATTTGTGGTCGGATACTAATGAATACACGATTATCTTCGTCAGTAGTGCATGGATAATTTGTGGTCGTGATACTAATGAATACACGATTATCTTTCGTCAGTAGTGCATTGATAATTTGTGGTCGTGATACTAATGAATACACGATTATCTTTGGTCAGTAGTGCATGGATAATTCGTGGTCGTGATACTAATGAATATCCTTGGCATGTAGTGCGTGGATGATTCGATGATATGGATTAATTATCGAAATTGAGTCTCAAAGAATGAAATATTAATTCATGGATGTGGTAAAAGTCATCTTTCAGTCAGTAGTGCATTGATAGACTTGGTATGATTATGACCAAGGATTATTCGGTATAATCATGATCAGATTGAAAAAACACGAATATCCTTGCCGATTGGTGCATAGATAATTCGTGGTCGTGATACTATTAAGTCGCGTCTCAAAGATTATTGGTTTTCTGCTTGTATATCTTTTGGCCTGTAGTGCAAAAGATGAATTGTTAATGAATATCTTCGCCTAGGATTGCGAAGATGAATTTAATATTTTTAACGATAAAGGTATTCAATGTATCCTCACCTCTTTATCATATCGTACGCATTCTAATTTCGAGGTCGAAATTTCATGTTAAGGGAGGTCAGTAAGACCCCAAACTTTTATAAATAAAGATGAATTTTCTATAAATATTATTTTTGAATATTATGGAATAAATTTGATATAATGTTATAGTTGTGGATAATATTTATAAATTTTGCAAAGTAAGCAAGTTGTTATAAAATATTCGCTTAGTCTGGGAATATTATTTTTTGTTGGGAATATTCGTACGACGGCTTTCAATCAATGGTGGACCCCATTAACGGAAGTATTGTCGTAGTTAGAAAACGACAAAATTATCTTTCTATAAAAATAACGGCAAAGGTGTTATCGTTAAAACCGTTGAACTACCCGGTAGTAAAAGTACAAGAATACGCTGCGGTTGCATAGTAGCAATACCAGTATTGATTATCGATGCTTACGTGAGAAGTCGCTTAGCTATACTCAATTATTGCTACAAGAATTCCGTGATCATATCTCTTATATTATTGATTCAATTATTATCACAAAGATCGCCTCGTATAATATGTTATATTATTAATCGAGACGACAAGTTATAAATGATTAATAATTCTTGAAAGATTAAATATGTGTTGATTAAAAATAAAATAATTTGTGGTAATATTTATTCAATCCTTGATGTATATAAAGAGTCTGTTATGAGACGTTTGTGGTAAATTTGATTATTTTATGGGGGGCCCATATGTCATCATCTAAGAGTCTCTTCGTCAATACTATTTACCTTTGTGAATAGTAATTACCTTTGTGAATAGTAATTACCTTCGTCAATAGTAATTACCTTTGTGAATAGTAATTACCTTCGTCAATAGTATTTACCTTTGTGAATAGTAATTACCTTTGTGAATAGTAATTACCTTCGTCAATAGTATTTACCATCGTCAATAGTAATTACCTTTGTGAATAGTAATTACCTTCGTCAATAGTAATTACCTTCGTCAATAGTAATTACCCCTTCGCAAATAGTAGTTGTCCCTTCAATATTACCAAGAGTTAACTACCTCTTCGGTGTTCCAAGGGTTAATTACCCCTTCACAAATAGTAGTTGTCTCTTCAATATTACCAAGAGTCATTTTGACCCTTCGTTAAGACCAAGAGCCACTTCTCTTTTTCTATAAATAGAAAGCTCATTCCTTCATTATTTCTTACGAATTCATTGAAACTCTCAGAGAGAGAAACTATAGAGAGAAAGAAGAAAAGTATTCGCTACTTCACTTTTCCAATATTTAGTTCTTCTAAGGTAAGGGATATTATTTGTTGTAATTCGTAAGGGGTGTTATTCTTTCTTATTCATGAAGAAAACTTCGTTATTCCATTCTTTATTATATTGTTGGAATAACTCAGATACGCCAGATACCCTATACTTGGTGAAATCCTCCGTTATTCCATTCTTTATTATTTCGTTGAATAACTGTGATACTGTGACATACCCTATACATAATCAGATATCGTGGTTTACCCTATACTTGGTGACATTCTTCTATTATTCTCGTTGGAACATCATCGTCATGTGTGTTTTACACCGCACTGGTTCCGCCTTTTTATTATTATGTTGTTGGAACATCCTCATTCGTGTGTTTTACATCGGACTCGGTTAAAATCTTTATCATTCTCGTTGGAATATCCTATCTCGTGTGTTTTACACCGGATCCGTTCCATTTTTTTATTATTCTGTTGGAACATCCCGCTTGATTGTGAATTTCACCGACCGTTACATTATTATTATTCGCATTGAATAACTTCGCCTACATAAGCACCGTATGCATGGTGATTTCCTTTGTTATTCCATTCTTTATTATACTCATTGGTTAAAACTTTGACTTCTATTGTGGACGCCCCAAAATTAGGTATACGCCACCCATCTTGGGTAGTCGATACATGGTACGTAATTTAAATACAACTTACTAATATAACTGTAGGTGGTACAATACGACATAAACTGTGAGTTTGAATACAAATATTGTCTACTAGATATTATACAAACTCAAAAGGAGTCCTCATTACAATTATTATCACACTATTTCACAGAATAATGAGGACTACTAATGCTATCCTCTAGACCATTACTCCGTTCCCCGACTCGTCCCAGCTATGTTCTCATTTCCTGAAGAGAACAGTGAAAGAAAGGGTGAGCTCAACTATCCCAGTAAGAAATATTATGACTAAGATAATGCAGAATAAATTATCAATAGTCTTCAACAGTGTTAAACTGATAAAATATAATAAACATCAAGTTTAACTGCAGCGGAACAAACAATCCATTAAAAGAGTCAAGTAGAAAATAAAATCTACTATCTTTTATGATTTAAAAGGTTTTTCATCACTGTTATAGCTGAGACTCAGCTTTAATAAATAATCCACATCATCGAATCACCCTTGCACTACGGCCAAGGATATTCTTTAGTATCACGACCACAATTATTCATGCACTATGGGCCAAGAATAGTTGTGTATTCATTAATGGTCCTGATCATGCCAACAACTGTCCATCAATGCACTACGGCCACTGAGGATTTTTACCACATCATTTGTAACATTACTATATGATTACAATCGAATAATCCTCGGTCATAATCATACCAAGTCCATCCATGCTCTACAAAGCCATGATGACTTTAAAAAAATATAAACATGAGGATGATGACAATGATATAAGAATTCAATAAAACAAGTTCAAGAATTATTTTATCCAGGAATTATTAAAGTCCAAATTGTCAACATGATAATGCTTTTGTAGAGTAAAATTCAAGAATGATTAGAAGAATATTTCCATGAAAAGATACGGGATGAAACGCAAATATCAAGGATATTCTACTAATTTCATGGAGTATAGAAGTCAAAGTTTTAACCAACTGGGTATAATAAAGAATGGAATAACAAAAGAAATCACCATGCATGCGCAGATTGCAGATAGATAAGTTATTCCAATGTAATAATAATAACGGAACCAAAGTCGTGAAATTCACACCGGCTGTGATGTTCCAATGTAATAATAAAGATGGAACCAGATCCGGTAAAACACACGTATAGGATATTCCAACAGAATGATAAAATTTTAACCAGTCCTGTAAAACACATGCATGTGGATGTTCCAACAGTAATAATAAAGACGGAACCAGTCCAGGTAAAACACATGCATAATATGTTCCAATGTAATAATAGAAGAATGTCACCAAGTATAGGGTAAATCACAGATACAAAGTTATTCCAATGTAATAATAAGCAATGGAATAACATAAGGATTTCACCAAGTATAGGTACGCCATAGCGTGACACAAAGTTATGTATAGGGTATGCCACTTTTACAAAAGTTATTCCAATGTAATAATAATGAATGGAATAATGTAAGTTCTCTTCATGAATAAGAGAGAATAACACCCCTTACGGTACAACAAATAATATTCCCTACCTTAGAAGAACCGAATATTGGCAAAGTGAAGTAGCAGTATACTTTTTTTCTTCTCTCTATAGTTTCTCTCTACAGAGTTTCAATTGAATTCGTAAGAAAATAATGAAGGAATGAGCCTCTATTTATAGGAAAATAGAATGCATAGTAATTAATCCATGAACGGTCCATTGATTTACTTTAATCGATTATGCCTATATTTAAAGAAAAATCTTTTAAATAAAATATAATATATTCTATTTATATAAAAACATTTTACTATGCAAATACTATGCAACACTATACAAAACACTATGCGAAAAAACACTACGCAACACTATGCATAATAAAATATAATATATTTTATTTATAAAATAACTTTAATAAAGTATTCATTTTTATATAAAAGATGTTTCGCTTTTATTACGTTAATAATAATGAATAAAACAAAACGTCATTATCGCTATAATAATTCATATTATTAATCGACAATAATGGAATCAAACCGAGTGACTTCTCACATAAGCATCAATAATCAATACCGTGGTGCTACTATGCAACCACACGACATCGCATTTCTTTTACTACCGAAAGTAGTTCAACAAAGATCAACCAGTAAAACTTACGCCGTTATTTCAATAAAATATTTTTGTCGTTTTTCAATCCGACAATAATTTCATTGCTGGGGTCCACCAATGATTGAGCCGTTATATTTAATATTCCCGCTAAACCAATAATATTCCCCACCAATCGAATATAATATAACCACTTGCATATTTTGCAAAATTTATAAATATTACCCACAACTATAACATTATATCAAATTATTCCATAATATTCAAAAATAATATTTATAGAAAATTCATCTTTATTTATAAAAGTCGGGTCTTACAACCTCCCTTCTTATGAAATTTCCCTCGAAATTAGGGTACGACTGGTATGTCAAGAGGTAAGGATACCTTGATTTCATTTCGATTCTAACTCCCAAGTCATCTCCTCAACATCGTGGTTCCTCCACAAAACTTTGACTTGAGGTATAACCTCGAGCGTAGAATATGTTCCTTCTTATCCAAAATTTGAACAGAACCTCTTCATACGCCAAATCTTCCGCTATTTCGTCCGGGTTCTAACTCAATAATATGGTTCGGTCTTTCACATATTTACGTAACATGGATATGTGAAAACGTTATGAACACGGGACATATTTTTGCAGAAAGTTTTAGTCTATAGGCCACGCTCCTACTACCGATCGAGGATTAAAATGGAACGATGAATCGAGGATTAAGTTTCCTCTCTTTCCAAATCTTGTAACTCCTTTCCATGGAGCAACTCTTAACAAACACATGATCTCCTATATCAAATTCCACGCCCTTTCGATGAAGATCAAGATAACTCTTTTTGTCGATTTTGAGGAGGTTTTTATACGTTGTCGGATCGTTTGAATCTTTTCCGTAGTCATACGTAGCATCTCCGGCCCCAACAACGTTGCTTCACCCACCTCATCCCAAAGATAATCGAGAACGACACTTTCTTCCATACAACGCTCGAATGGAGCCATGCCAATACTTGCTTGATAACTGTTGTTGTAGGAAAACTCCACCAATGGTAAGAACTTGTCCCAACTCCCCTTGAAATCAAGGACACGTAGTCTTAATAGATCTTCAAGAGTTTGAATAGTCCTCTCCGATCGTCCGTCCGTCTCGAGGATGATATGCCGAGCTAAATCGTAAGTCTGTGCTCATAGCTTTTTGCAAACTAACCCAAAATCGTGAAGTGAATCTTGGGTCTCGATCGTAAACTATGGATACCTAAGATACCATGTAGTCTTACAATCTCGCTTATGTACATCTGAGCAAGACGCGTTCAAGTGTATAAGTTTCTCAGTCGGAAGAAATGAGCAGACTTGGTCAATCTATCAACAATGACCCAAATCGCATCAATGCCTTGAGAAACCTTAGGAAGACCCAGAACTAAATCCATGGTAATGTGCTCCCACTTCCATTCTCGAATTTCAAGTGGTTGCAATGGTCCCTTTGGTACTTGATGTCCGCTTTAACTCGTTGACAAGTTAGACACCTTGAGATAAACAACGCTATCTCTCTCTTCATATTTCTCCACCAAAATGTACGATTTAATATCATGATACATTTTGGTACTCCCTGTGATGGATTGCAAATGGTGTGTTGTGCGCCCATCATGATATTATACTTTAAATCGTGGTCGTTAGGAACACAAAGTCCGGAGTTGACTCAAGTATTCCTTCTTCATCGATTCTTGCTTCCTAAGATAGCACCCTCTTGCACTATCTTCCTCATACGCACGCATCACCCGTGTCCGTAGCTTGAGCGACTTTTAACTTTATCGATTAAAGTCGGTTCTACTCAGATATTCGCTATCATAACATGTGTCCCTCGAGTCTTTAACTCTATCTCCATCCTTTGCAAGTCACACAAATGGGCCTTCAGGTTGACAATAACACACTCGCATTTTGCATACGATCTTCTACTCAATGTGTTAGCTACCACGCTCGCTTTTCCGTGATGGTATCGATGGTACGATCATAATTTTTCAACAGTTCAAGCCAACGTCGTTGTCGCATGTTGAGTTCCTTTTGAGTGAAGAAATATTTGAGGCTTTTATGATCCGTAAATATCTCCACTTTCTCCCCATACAAGTAATGCCTCCAAATTTTAAGTGTGAAGATAACAATTTGCTAACTCCGCATCATGAGTAGGATAATTCCTCTCATATTCTTTGAGTTGTCGCGAGGCATAGGCTATAACTTTTCCATGTTGCATAAGAACACATCCCAACCCTTTGCTCAAGCATCATCAGAGATGAAAAATCCTCCGAGCCAGATGGTATTCACGTAGCAAAGTCTTTGAAATAAGTCTCCTCGAGTTCTTGAAAACTCTTCTCACATTCTTCGCTCCAACCGAACTTTGTATCTTTTCGAGTCACCGAAAGTAATGGAGTAGCGATTCGAGAAAATCCTTCCACGAATCTCCGATAATAACCAAATTAAACCGAGAAAGCTACGATTTCGATCATCGATTTAGGTTGTTCCCACTTTGAATAGCTTCAATCTTTGCTAGGTCAACAGATATTCCATGACTTGATACCACGTGCCCAAGGAATGCTACTTCTTCAAGCCGTAATTCGATTTCTTCAACTGGCATAAAGCTTATATTCACGAAGCTTTTGGAGTGTCACCTCAAGTGTTGCTTTCATGATCTTCACAAACTTTTGAATAAATAAGAATGTCATCAATAAAGACGACCACAAAGTAATCTAAATATTCCTTGAATACTCTTGCTCATCATATCCATGAAGGCGTTAGGAGCATTAGTCAATCCAAAGGACATGACTAGGAATTCATAATGCCCGCATCGAAGTTCGAAAGCCGCTTTGGAATGTCACGGTTCTAATCTTCAATTGGTGATATCCTAACGAAGATCAATCTTTGAAAAGAATTTGGCTCCTTGCAACCGGGTCAAAACAGTCATCAATACGTGGCAATGGATACCTATTTTTGATGGTGACATGATTCAACTCCGATAATCAATACAAAGTCGCATACTCCCATCTTTCTTCTTCACGAATAGTAACAGAGCACCCCAAGGAGAAGTACTAGGACGAATAAAGCCAATGTCTAACAATTCCTCGCATTGGGTCTTTAACTCTCGAAGTTTAATAGAGCCATTCGACATGGGGCTTTGGAAATAGGTTTTGTACGGGTTCAAGGTCGATACAAAATTCAATTTCACGCCTCGGGGTAGGCCAGAAGTTCTTCTGGGAATACGTCAGAAATTTATTAACAATAGAAATATCGCTCAAAACCGACGTATTTTTGTTTAAATCGTGATATGAGCTAAGAAAGCTTGACATCCGCTTTTTCAATAAACGAATAGCTTTATGGCTTGAGATGACCGTGATTGATTTTAATGGTTTGGTGGTTTGAATTCCCATAATAGGTTGATTATGAATATGAAAGCTAACAACCTTACGAAAACAATCATTTTTTGCATGATAAGTAGTTAACCAATCAATCCCTAGAATCACGCCAAATGCAAGTATTTTTAATGAAATAAGATCGATGTGTAATGTGAGGGTACCGATTTGAACCAAACAAGACTTATAAACAAAGTGGATGTAATGAAGGTATCTCCCAACGGAGTTTCCACAGATAAGTCAAAGTCTAATTTCTCCGGAGTCAAATTTAATCGATGAGCGCAAGTAGGAAAAATAAAATAATGGGTAGAACCCAGATCAAATAAAGTATGACTTCATTAGAGTTTATGATAAGCTTACACGTGATGACCTCATTCGGGTTCCTTGCTCTCTGGGAGGTCACAACAAACGCCTCCTCAGACTACCGGTTTGACTTTTCTGGGACGACCTTTTGTGCCTTCATCCTAGTTGAATTTGTCTTCGATAAATGACAAAATCGAGCTAAATGACATTCTCTTCCACAATTATAACATGCTTTGGATGGCATGGTACAGTTTGGACTGATGTGTCCCTCTTCTCCGCATTTGAAGCATATGATAGGTGGTCTTTTCCTTCCTTAACAACGGTCTTTGTGCCGACGTCTTTCCATCATTGTTGAATCTCCGCTTTTGAAATGTCCATTCTTATTGTTTTGGCCTCGATTACCACCAAGTGGTTACCATATCCGCCCGTTGATTCCTCCACGCTTGTTGTCACCGCTCGATGACTACTCTCACCGGTATTATAATTTTGCCTTACCGCTCTCTTTTAGTTCAGATTGACTCGTTATCGCGCTCCACTAATCGAGCCCTATTTATAACATCCGAATACAAACACACGGTTTATGAGAAATAAGATGTCGACGTATTCCCACTTCAAACCTCTTAAAACATTCGCGCCATTCTCTCTTATTATCCACCAAGTGGGACGAAACCGTGATAACTCCGCAAATTTTGCCTCAGACATGCGATACGCCATATTGTTTTGTTCCAACTTGATAAACTCCACCTCCTTCATGTATTAATACTTTCAGAAAGTATTTTTCGTTGAATGACTCCTCGAACTTCTCCCAAGATATCTTCAAGACAAAGAAGTCGAGTTGAGTCGCTTTTTACCGATTCCCACCAAGAATCGCCTCCGCCGCAACATAAAGGTGGCAAAGGAACATTTTGCTCCTCTGAGCATCCCAAGACATCAAATATCTTGGTAATCTGCTTTATCCATGCTTCCGCCCGAAGTGGTTTTGGCTCTCCCTTAAACTCCGGTGGTCCCAGCTCCTTGAATTATTTAGCGGTGACCACCGAGAGTTTTTTCGTGTTTCCACCCACGTTTTGGACAGAGTCGCCTCGCTTCATTGTTGCATGAATCGTATAAAGCCTCCGAACATTTGATCATTCATCATTTGGTCGGTGTTGTTGTTTTGCATGAGGATTGTCGCCTTCCTGATTCACATTATCCTGATTATTGATATGTTGTGAATCAACGATCGCCTGTGTTCCATTACTATTCTCAACATTCTCAGATGTCATTTTCAGATACTGCCACAAAACAAAAGGTTAATCGACATGTAACAAATTATCTTTATATTCTAACCACCAATAAAATAGCACATAAACTTAGGTAGGTCATACTAGCGAAGGTATTCCCCTGCTCTCCCTCCTAGTACTATTCTCACATCTTAGCCAGGATCATATCCTAAGCTCGATACCAACCGTGACGCCCCCAAAATTAGGTATACATCACCCATCTTGGGTAGTGAGATACATAGAATGTAATTTAAATACAACTTATTAATATAACTGCTGTGGTATAATACGACATAAATCGTGAGTTTGAATACAAATATTGTCTACTAGATATTATACAAACTCAAAAGGAGTCCCTCATTACAATTATTATCACACTATTTCACGCAGAATAGTGAGGACTACTAATGCTATCCTCTAGACCATTACTCCGCTCCCCGACTCGTCCCGGCCTATGTTCTCATTTCCTCAAGAGAATAAAAGTGAAAGAAAGGGTGAGCTCAACTATCCCAAAGAAGAAATATTATGACTAAGATAATGCGTAATAAATTATCAATAGTCTTCAACAAGTTGTTAAACCGATAAAATATAATAAACATCAAGTTTAATCTGCAATGAACAAACAATCCATTAAAAGAGTCAAGTAGAAAATAAAATCTACTATCTTTTATGATTTAAAAGGTTTTTCATCATCGTTATAATGAGACTCACTTTTAATAAATAATCCACATCATCGAATCACCCTCGCCTTACTACGGCCAAGGATATTCTTTTAAGTATCACGACCACAATTATTCATGCACTATGGGCCAAGAATAGTTGTGTATTCATTAATGGTCCCGATCATGCCAACAATCGTCCATCAATGCACTACTACTAATCGAGGATTTTTACCACATCATTTGTAACATTACGGCCATGATTACAATCAATAATCCTCGGTCATAATCATACCAAGTCCATCCATGCTCTACATGTGCCATGTATTTAATTAAAAAAAAAAATATAAACATGAGGATGATGACAATGATATAAGAATTCAATAAAACAAGTTCAAGAATTATTTTATCCAGAATTATTAAAGTCCAAATTGTCAACATGATATTGTTTTGTAGAGTAAAATTCAAGAATGATCGTAAGAATATTTCCATGAAAAGATACTAGATGAAACGCAAATATCAAGGATATTCTACTAATTTCATGGAGTATAGAAGTCAAAGTTTTAACCAACCTGGGTATAATAAAGAATGGAATAACAAAAGAAATCACCACGCACGTCAGATTCATTGCATAGACAAAGTTATTACAATGTAATAATAATAACGGAACCGTGTCGTGAAATTCACACCCATGTGGATGTTCCAATGTAATAATAAAGATGGAACCAGATCCGGTGTAAAACACACGATAGATATTCCAATGTAATGATAAAGATGAAACCAGTCCGGTAAAACACATGCATGTGATGATTCCAATGTAATAATAAAGACGGAACTGTGTCCTGTAAAAACACATGCATGTGATGTTCCAATGTAATAATAGAAGAATGTCACCAAGTATAGGTAAATCACAGATACAAAAGTTATTCCAATGTAATAATAAGCAATGGAATAACATAAGGATTTCACCAAGTATAGGTACGCCAGCGATACAAAAGTTATGTATAGGGTATGCCACTTTTACAAAGTTATTCCAATGTAATAATAATGAATGGAAATAATGAAGTTCTCTTCATGAATAAGAAAGAATAACACCCCTTACTTAGGTACAACAAATAATATTCCCTACCTTAGAAGAACTGAATATTGGCAAAGAAGAAGTAGCGTAATACTTTTCTTCTTTCTCTCTATAGTTTCTCTCTAGTAGTTTCGTTGAATTCGTAAGAAAATAATGAAGGAATGATCTTCTATTTATAGGAAAATAGAATGCATAGTAATTAATCAATGAACGTTCCTGATTGATTTACTTTAATCTGACGATCCATATTTAAAGCAAAATCTTTTAAATAAAATATAATATATTCTATTTATATAAAAACATTTTACTATGCAAACACTATGCAACACTATGCAAAACACTATGTAAAACACTATGCAACACTATGCATAATAAAATATAATATATTTTATTTATAAAATAACTTTAATAAAGTATTCTGCTTTATATAAAAGATGTTTCGCTTTTATTACGTTAATAATACTTAATAAAACAAAAACGTCATTATCGATATAATAATTAATATTATTAATCGACAATAATGGAATCAAACTGAGTGACTTCTCACATAAGCATCAATAATCAATACCGTGTGCTACTATGCAACCACACGTATTAATGTACTTTTACTACCGAGTAGTTCAACAGTATCAACGGTAAAACTTCCGCCGTTATTTCAATAAAATATTTTGTCGTTTTCTCAATCCGACGATAATTACATTGTGGGGTCCACCAATGATTGAGTCAGTTATTTAATATTTCCTCGCTAAACCTAATATTCCCACCAATCGAATATAATATAACCACTTGCATATTTTGCAAAATTTATAAATATTACCCACAACTATAACATTATATCAAATTATTCCATAATATTCAAAAATAATATTTATAGAAAATTCATCTTTATTTATAAAAGTCGGGTCTTACAACCTCCCTTCTTATGAAATTTCGCCTCGAAATTAGGGTACGACTGGTATGTCAAGAGGTAAGGATACCTTGATTTCATTTTAGATTCTAACTCCCAAGTCATCTCCTCAACATCGTGGTTCCTCCACAAAACTTTGACTTGAGGTATAACCTCGAGCGTAGAATATGTTCCTTCTTATCCAAAATTTGAACAGAACCTCTTCATACGCCAAATCTTCCGCTATTTCGTCCGGTTCTAACTCAATAATATGGTTCGGTCTTTCACATATTTACGTAACATGGATATGTGAAAAACGTTATGAACACGAGACATATTTGGCAGTAAAGCGAGTCTATAGCCACGCTCCTACTCGATCGAGGATTAAAAATGGACCGATGAATCGAGGATTAAGTTTTCTCTCTTTCCAAATCTTGTAACTCCTTTCCATGGAGCAACTCTTAACAACACATGATCTCCTATATCAAATTTCACGTCCTTTCGATGAAGATCAGCATAACTCTTTTGTCGATTTTGTGAGGTTTTTATACGTTGTCGGATCGTTTGAATCTTTTTCGTAGTCACACGCATCAACTCCGGTCCCAACAACGTTGCTTCACCCACCTCATCCCAAAGATACCGGAGAACGACACTTTCTTCCATACAACGCTTCGAATGGAGCCATGCCAATACTTGCTTGATAACTGTTGTTGTAGGAAAACTCCACCAATGGTAAGAACTTGTACCAACTCCCCATGAAATCAAGGACACAGAGTCTTAATAGATCTTCAAGAGTTTGAATAGTCCTCTCCGACTGTCCGTCCGTCTGAGGATGATATGCCGAGCTAAATCGTAAGTCTGTGCCCATAGCTTTTTGCAAACTAACCCAAAATCGTGAAGTGAATCTTGGGTCTCGATCGAAACTATGGTTACCGCAGATACCATGCGCCTTACAATCTCGTTTATGTACATAACAGCAAAGACGTTCAAGTGTATAAGTTTCTCAGATCGGTAAGAAATGAGAGCAGACTTGGTCAATCTATCAACAATGACCCAAATCGCATTAATGCCTTGAGAAACCTTAGGAAGACCCAGATCTAAATCCATGGTAATGTGCTCCCACTTCCATTCGGAATTTCAAGTGGTTGCAATGGTCCCTTTGGTACTTGATGCTCCGCTTTAACTCGTTGACAAGTTAGACACCTTGAGATAAACAATATATTATCTCTCTCTTCATATTGCTCCACCAAAATGTATGATTTAATATCATGATACATTTTGGTACTCCTGTGATGGATTGCAAATGGTGTGTTGTGCGCCTCCATCATGATATTATACTTTAAATCATGGTCGTTAGGAACACAAAGTCCGGAGTTGACTCAAGTATTCCTTCTTCATCAATTCTTGCTTCCGCAGATAGCACCCTCTCAGACTTTCTTCCTCATACGCATCGCCTCCAGTCTCAGTAGCTTCGAGCAACTTTTTAACTTTATCGATTAAAGTCTGCTCTACTCAGATATTCGCTATCATCACATGCATCCTCGAGTCTTTAACTCTATCTCCATCCTTTGCAAGTCACACAAAATGGGCCTTTGGTTGACAATAACGCACTCAGATTTGTATATACGATCTTCTACTCAACGCGCCGCCTACCACGCTCGCTTTTCCAGGATGGTATCGATGGTATGATCATAATCTTTCATCAGTTCAAGCCAACGTTGTTGTCGCATGTTGAGTTCCTTTTGAGTGAAGAAATATTTGAGGCTTTTATGATCCGTAAAGATCTCCACTTTCTCCCCATACAAGTAATGCCTCCAAATTTTAAGTGAAGACACAACCGCTAACTCCGCATCATGAGTAGGATAATTCCTCTCATATTCTTTGAGTTGTCATGCGAGGCATAGGCTATAACTTTTCCATGTTGCATAAGAACACATCCCAACCCTTTGCTCAAGCATCATTTGAGATGACAAATCCCCTCCGAGCCGATGGTATTGTCGTAACAGTCTTTGAAATAAGTCTCCTCTTGAGTTCTTGAAAACTCTTCTCACATTCTTCGCTCCAACCAAACTTTGTATCTTTTCGAGTCACCGAAATAATGGAGTAGCGATTCGAGAAAATCTTTCCACTAATCTCCGATAATAACCAAATTAAACCTAGAAAGCTACGACTTCGATCATCGATTTAGGTTGTTCCTGACTTTGAATAGCTTCAATCTTTGCTAGGTCAACAGATATTCCATGACTTGATACCATGTGCCCAAGGAATGCTACTTCTTCAAGCCGTAATTCGTGATTTCTTCAACTTGGCATAAAGCTTATATTCACGAAGCTTTTGGAGTGTCACTCAAGTGTTGCTCATGATCTTCACGGCTTTTGGAATAAATAAGAATGTCATCAATAAAGACGACCACAAAGTAATCTAAATATTCCTTGAATACTCTGCTCATCATATCCATGAAGGCAAAGAGGAGCATTAGTCAATCCAAAGGACATGACTAGGAATTCATAATGCCCGCATCGAGTTCAAAGCCGCTTTGGAATGTGTCACGGTTCTAATCTTCAATTGGTGATATCCGAAACTAAGATCAATCTTTGAAAAGAATTTGGCTCCTTGCAACCGGGTCAAACAGTCATCAATACGTGGCAATGGATACCTATTTTGATGGTGACATGATTCAACTCCCGATAATCAATACAAAGTCGATACTCCCATCTTTCTTCTTCACGAATAGAACAGAGCACCCCAAGGAGAAGTACTAGGACTAATAAAGCCAATGTCTAACAATTCTCGCATTGGGTCTTTAACTCCTCGAAGTTCATATAGAGCCATTCGATATGGGGCTTTGGAAATAGGTTTTGTACCGGTTCAAGGTCGATACAAAATTCAATTTCACGCCTGGGGTAGGCCAGAAGTTCTTCTGGGAATACGTCAGAAATTTATTAACAATAGAAATATCGCTCAAAATTGACGTATTTTTGTTTAAATCGCGTGTGATACGAGCTAAGAAAGCTTGACATCCATTTTTCAATAAACGAATAGCTTTATGGCTTGAGATGACCGTGATTGATTTTAATGGTTTGGTCATTTGAATTCTATAATAGGTTGATTAGGAATATGAAAGCTAACAACCTTTTAAAACAATCAATTTTTGCATGATAAGTAGTTAACCAATCAATCCCTAGAATCACGCCAAATGCAAGTATTTTTAATGAAATAAGATCGATGTGTAATGTGAGGGTACCGATTTGAACCAAACAAGACTTTATAAAAAAGTGGATGTAATGAAGGTTTCTCCCAACGGAGTTTCCACAGATAAGTCAAAGTCTAATTTCTCCTGAGTCAAATTTAATCGATGAGCGCAAGTAGAGAAATAAAATAATGGGTAGAACCAGATCAAATAAAGTATAGACTTCATTAGAGTTTATGATAAGCTTACCCGTGATGACCTCATTCGGGTTCCTTGCTCTCCGGGAGGTCACAACAAACGCCTCCTTGCACTACCACGGTTTTGACTTTTACGGGACTACCAGTGCCTCCATCCTAGTTGAATTTGTCTTGGTGAAATGACAAAATCGAGCTAAATTAACTTCTCTTCCACAATTATAACATGCTTTGGACGGCATGGCACAGCTTTGACCGATGTGTCCCTCTTCTCCGCATTTGAAGCATATGATAGGTGGTCTTTCTCCTTCCTTAACAACGGGTCTTTGGTGTCGACGTCTTTCCATCATTGTTGAATCTCCGTTTCTTGAAATGTCCATTCTTATTGTTTTGCCCCCGATTACCACCAAGTGGTTACCATATCCCGCCCGTTGATTCCCTCCACGCTTGTTGTCACCGCTCGATGACTACTCTCACCGGTATTATAATTTTGCTTACCGCTTCTCTTTTTAGTTCGTTGACTCGTTATCACGCTCCACTAATCGAGCCCTATTTACAACATCCGAATACAAACACACGGTTTATGAGAAATAAGATGTTGACGATCTCGACTTCAAACCTCTTAAAACATTCGCGCCATTCTCTCTTCATTATCCACCAAGTGGGGACGAACCGTGATAACTCCGCAAATTTTGCCTCGTATTGCGACACTGGCCATATTGTTTTGTTCCAACTTGATAAACTCCACCTCCTTCATGTGGCGTAATACTTTCAGAAAGTATTTGTCGTTGAATGCCTCCTGGAACTTCTCCCAAGATATCTTCAAGACAAAGAAGTTGAGTACGCTTTTACCGATTCCCACCAAGAATCGCTCTCCATGCAAACATAAAGGTGGAAAGGGAACATTTTGCTCCTGAGCATCCCAAGACATCAAATATCTTGGTAACTGCTTTATTCATGCTTCCGCTGTAAGTGGTTTTGGCTCTCCTTAAACTCCGATGGTCCCAGCTCCTTGAATTATTTGGCGGTGATGACACCGAGAGTTTTCCGTGTTTCCACCCACGTTTTTGGACAGAGTCGCTCTCGCTTCATTGTTGCATGAATCGTGATAAAGCCTCCGAACATTTGATCATTCATCATTTGGTCGGTGTTGTTGTTTGCATGAGGATTGTCGCCTTCGATGCACATTATCCTCGATTATTGATATGTGGTGAATCAACGATCGCTTTGTGCTCCATTGCTATTCTCAACATTCTCGGATGTCATTTTCAGACATCGCCACAAAACAAAAGGTTAATTGACATGTAACAAATTATCTTTATATATTCAATCGACCAATAAAATAGCACATAAACTTAGGTAGGTCATACTAATGGCAAGGTATTCTGCCTCTCCCTCCTAGTACTATTCTCACATCTTAGCCAGGATCATATCCCTAAGCTCGATACCAACCGTGACGCCCCAAAATTAGGTATACATCACCCATCTTGGGTAGTGAGATACATGGAATGTAATTTAAATACAACTTACTAATATAACCGTGCGTGGTACAATATTTATATAAATCGTGAGTTTGAATACAAATATTGTCTACTAGATATTATACAAACTCAAAAGGAGTCCTCATTACAATTATTATCACACTATTTCACGTAATAGTGAGGACTACTAATGCTATCCTCTCGGACCATTACTCCGCTCCCTCGACTCGTCTCCGGCTATGTTCTCATTTCCTCAAGAGAAAAGTGAAAGAAAGGGTGAGCTCAACTATCCCAAGAAGAAATATTATGACTAAGATAATGCGTAATAAATTATCAATAGTCTTCAACAAATGTTAAACCGATAAAATATAATAAACATCAAGTTTAATCTGCAATGAACAAACAATCCATTAAAAGAGTCAAGTAGAAAATAAAATCTACTATCTTTTATGATTTAAAAGGTTTTTCATCACTTTCATATAATCGAGACTCACTTTAATAAATAATCCACATCATCGAATCACCCTCGCACTACTACCAAGGATATTCTTTATTATCACGACCACAATTATTCATGCATTCACGGCCAAGAATAGTTGTGTATTCATTAATGGTCCCGATCATGCCAACAATCGTCCATCAATGCACTACTACTAATCGAGGATTTTTACCACATCATTTGTAACATTACGGCCATGATTACAACCGAATAATCCCTCGGTCATAATCATACCAAGTCCATCCATGCTCTATAAAGCCAGATGACTTTAAAAAAATATAAACATGAGGATGATGACAATGATATAAGAATTCAATAAAACAAGTTCAAGAATTATTTTATCCAGGAATTATTAAAGTCCAAATTGTCAACATGATACTGCTTTGTAGAGTAAAATTCAAGAATGATCAGAAGAATATTTCCATGAAAAGATATGGATGAAACGCAAATATCAAGGATATTCTACTAATTTCATGGAGTATAGAAGTCAAAGTTTTAACCAACCGGGTATAATAAAGAATGGAATAACAAAAGAAATCACCATGCATGCGCAGATTAGCATAGACAAAGTTATTACAATGTAATAATAATAACGGAACCGAAGTCGTGAAATTCACAATCGACAAGATGTTCCAATGTAATAATAAAGATGGAACCAGATCCTGTAAAACACACAGATAGGATATTCCAATGTAATGATAAAGATGGAACCAGTCCGTGTAAAACACATGCATGTGATGTTCAACAGAATAATAAAGATTTTAACCAGTGGGTGTAAAACACATGCATGTGATGTTCCAATGAATAATAGAAGAATGTCACCAAGTATAGGGTAAACCGCGTGATACAAAAGTTATTTCAATGTAATAATAAGCAATGGAATAACATAAGGATTTCACCCAAAGATAGGTACTGTGGCGTACACTGAAGTTATGTATAGGGTATGCCACTTTTACAAAAGTTATTCCAATGTAATAATAATGAATGGAATAATGAAGTTCTCTTCATGAATAAGAAAGAATAACACCCCTTACGAAGTACAACAAATAATATTCCCTACCTTAGAAGAACTGAATATTGGCAAAGTGAAGTAGCAGAATACTTTTCTTCTTTCTCTCTATAGTTTCTCTCTCTAGAGTTTCAGAGTGAATTCGTAAAAAATAATGAGGGATTGAGCTTCTATTTTAAGGAAAATAGAATGCTTAGTAATTAATTCATGAACGGTCAGATTGATTTACTTTTAATCTGACGATCCATATTTAAAGCAAAATCTTATAAATAAATTATAATATATTCTATTTATATAAAAACATTTTACTATGCAAACACTATGCAACACTATGCAAAACACTATACAAAAACACTATGCATAATAAAATATAATATATTTTATTAATAAAATAACTTTAATAAAGTATTACATTTTTATATAAAAGATGTTTCGCTTTTATTACGTTAATAATACTGAATAAAACAAAACGTCATTATCGATATAATAATTCATATTATTAATCAACAATAATGGAATCAAACTGAGTGACTTCTCACATAAGCATCAATAATCAATACCGTGTGCTACTATGCAACCACATGTATTAATGTACTTTTACTACCGAGTAGTTCAACAGTATCAACGGTAAAACTTACGCCGTTATTTCAATAAAATATTTTTGTCGTTTTCTCAATCCGACAATAATTGCTGGGGTCCACCAATGATTGGTGTTATATCTGAATATTCCTTGCTAAACCGAATATTCCCCGACCAATCGAATATAATATAACCACTTGCATACTTTGCAAAATTTATAAATATTACCCACAACTATAACATTATATCAAATTATTCCATAATATTCAAAAATAATATTTATAGAAAATTCATCTTTATTTATAAAAGCTGGGGTCTTACATCTATACTCCATGAAATTAGTAGAATATTCTTGATATTTGCGTTTCATTCAGTATCTTTTCATGGAAATATTCTTCTTATCATTCTTGAATTTTACTCTACAAAGCAGTATCATGTTGACAATTTGGACGTTATTAGTTCCTGAATAAATTAATTCGTGAACTTGTTTTATTGAATTATTATGTCATTGTCATCATCCTCATGTTATATTATGTTATCTTTGGCTTACGTGCATAGATGAATTTAGTATGATTATGACTAGGGATCATTCTAAGATAATCATGGCTTGTTATAAATGATGTGATAAAAGTCCTCGGTCTGTAATGCGTTGATGGATATTTTTGGTATGATTATGACCGGGGTGATTCGGTAGTCATGACCATTGATAATTTGATGAAAATCCTTGAGTGGGTACGGGGATGATTAGATATTGTGGTTTATTCATTAAACCGAGTCTTAGTGATAAAAATTTATGAAAAACCTTTTAAAACCTAAAAGATAGTAGACTTTATTTTCT
Source organism: Panax quinquefolius (assembly GCA_020205615.1). NCBI lineage: Eukaryota > Viridiplantae > Streptophyta > Magnoliopsida > Apiales > Araliaceae > Panax > Panax quinquefolius. The sequence continues at coordinate 39,422,908 of CM035167.1, read as the reverse complement.
ACTTGACTCTTTTTAATGGATTGCATATTCCTACCGCAGATTAAACTAGTTGTCTATTGTATTTTATCGGTTTAACATTGTTGAAGACTATTGATAATTTATTCGCATTATCTTAGTTATAATATTATTTCATTGGGCTAGTTGAGCTCACCCTTTCTTTCACTGTTCTCTTTAGGAAATAAGAATATAGCTGGGACGAGTCGGGGAACGGAGTAATGGTTCAGAGGATAGCATTAGCAGTCCTCACTATTCTGTGAAATAGTGTGATAATAATTGTAATGAAGACTCCTTTTGAGTTTGTATAATATCTAGTAGACAATATTTGTATTCAAACTCACAGTTTATGTCGTATTGTACACGACAGTTATATTAATAAGTTGTATTTAAATTCTGTACCATGTAAGTGGCGACCCAAGATGGGTGACGTATTCCTTATTTTGGGGGCGTCACAACGATTATTAGATCTTTTATCATCCAGGAAAATCGAATGTGGTTGCAGATGCTTTAAGTAGGAAAGGTCCAGAAAAGTTAATGCTGATAACCACTCAGGAAGAGCTTATTTCAGCAATGATAAAGCTAGATTGGAAAAAAAAATTCCAAAAGAATCCGATGAATGACTATTCCAGATAGAAGCCAGTCTAACTTTGGTGGACAAAGTTAAGAATGCTCAACTATAAGATAAAGAATGTGGGAAAATCAAAGAGAATGTGGTTGAGGGAAGTGATGTGAAATACAAGATCGATACTGAAAGACTACTATGGTTCGAGGGAAGAATTTGGGTTCCAGCAATACTAGAGATTAAAGACAAAATCTTGACTGAAGCTCATAATTCAAGATATTCGATTCATCCGGGAAGTACGAAGATGTATCATGATTTACGACGTCATTTTTGGTTGCCAAAAATGAAAAGAGATGTTGCAGAATGTGTCGCTAAATGCTTGACATATCAAAGAGTTAAGGCCGAGCATCAAAGACCAAGCGAATTACTTCAACCGTTGGAAATACCGGAATGGAAGTGAGAACACATCATAATGGATTTTGTGGTGGGTCTTCCAACTACTCAGAGAGGATGCGATGCAATTTGGGTGATAGTGGATAGACTGACAAAATCTGCACACTTTTTGCCAATAAAGATTAGATTCAATCTAGATCAGTTGACAAGGTTGTACGTTAAAGAGATCATTTCGAGACATGGAGTGCCACTATAAATTGTGTCAGATAGAGATCCGCAGTTCACGTCAAACTTCTGGAAGAGACTACAAGAATGTATGGGAATATAGTTGCGAATGAGTACAACATACCATCAACAAACAGATGGCCAAAGCGAACGAACAATCCATACATTAGAAGATATGCTGAGAGCATGCATCATGGATTTCAAAGGGAGTTGAGATGAACATTTACCATTGGTGGAATTTGACTACAACAATAGTTACCACGCCAGCATTGGCATGCCGCCTTACGAAGCATTATACGTCAGGAAATGCAGAACTCCACTGTGCTGGGATGAAGTCGGTGAACGTTAACTGTTAGGACCGGAACTGGTACAACAAACTGTCGAGGTTGTCAAACTCACCAGCACAAGATTTGTAGCTGCTCAAGATAGACAGAAGAAGTATACTGATCAACACAGACAAGATCGTGCATTCGACGTAGGAAATTATGTATTCTTAAAAGTTTCTCCTTGGAAGGGGAAAATTCATTTCGGTAAAAAAGGAAAGCTAAGCCCGAGGTTTATTGGACCCTTCGAAGTGTTGCAAAGAGTAAGGGAAATGGCTTACGAGGTAGCTCTACCTCCAGAGTTGGGAAACGTTCACAATGTTTTTCATGTTTCGATGTTACGACCGTATAAATCTGATTACAAGCATGCGATTGAGTACGAACCATTGTAGTTTGATAAGGACTTGTCCTATGAAGAGATTCCTATCCAGATAGTTGAGAGGAAAGAATATGTGCTCAGGAATAAAGTAATACCTCCCGTGAAGGTGATATGGAGGAACCACAATGCTGAATAAGCTATGTGGGAACTCTAAGATAAAATGATAAAAGATTACCCTGAGTTATTTGTTTAATCTGTGTCTTCGATTCTAGGGACTGAATCTTCGTAAGTAGGGAAGAATGTGACGAATGATTTGGGGAAAAGAAAGCTTGATAATCAAATGATAGCCATCATCTTCAAAAACTAAGGTATCATCTTATTCTTTTTCTTTAAAAAGTTGTAGTTTTATTCTCTTCCAAAATTCTCTGTAAAAACTTTGTGGGAGATGAATTATTTGTTATATATAATTTTATATGATAAATTGGTTGTTATAAAGTTGTTTTCATAAGTTTATAGATGAGTTAATTCATGTTATGTATTTATTTGGAAGGAAACCATATTACAGTGAATTGGTATGAATATATATTTGAATATGGCTTAGTTCAAAGTAAAATTGAGGATTAATTATTTGTTTAATATATATGTTGACTATTAATTTTGAAAGAGGATGAATAAACATAAACAATGTATTTTGAATTAATTGTTTTCGTTGAAAAATAAAATCACAGTGATGGTTTTCACTGAAAATGTCAAAAAGTGAAGTTTATCAAAAATAATGAAATTAGATATTTTATATTCGATGTTTATATTGTTATATGGGTAGAATCATGTAGACAGTCCTTAAATTATGTTTGTGTGAAGTCTGTATATGTTTTATGTGTTAATTAAGTTGTTAGAAAGTAGCTTGTAGGCCAAAATTGGCTTTGTTTTTGCTATTTGCCGAAGTTGGTCGTGGGTACTATAATTTAAGATCACAGTCATAAGGCCTCCTCAAGAAAGACAATTCTCACGCCATAAAGACACAAATACGTACGCCATGAAGACAAGTATTGGCTTTGTCATCATGCTCAAATACTGCGTACACAAAGATAAATTGTGGTAATCGCAACGCTGAAGTTAATGTAATGATCGAGAAAGTTGTATTTTAATTGGACAAAGTCTGAAAAAGTTGTTAAATGAAATAGTATGACTGTTAAGATGTTATTTTTGTATTACTATACTAGGAATGAGCATATTATTAATAATTATCAAGTTTGATTATCGTTTTATTTATGTAACTTGATTATGTGATTAGAAATCAAGCCATACATGAAATATAAATTTAATTGTATACAGAATAATTGTAGTGACTAATTGTATCCTAATGACATATGATTAAGATATTGAGACTCAAATTGTTACGGTTTAGCTTATATGCAAGGCAAGTCTCTTACTCTACCTTGTTATTATTGTCCAAGTTTACTTACCCTATCTCAATTACAATTATGCAAATTTCTAAACTTTATTCTTATGTTGAGTAAGTTTCTTGTATCTAGTTTGTTTATGATGATGCAAGTTTTCTAAACCTTATTCTGATATTGAGCAAGTTATTCTTGTCTTTAACTTGTTATTTAGCATTTAAGTTATATATTCTGATATACTAATGTTGAACAAGTTTTATCGTTCAATTTACTATTTGTTATGCATACTTAGTACTCAATTCTAAATAACATTGGCTTAATATTGTTCAAGCAAGGTATGTTATAATTATTCAATGTTTATGCTCTTAGATTATTCCTAAAGCATGACCTTAGTATACAATGTTGATTCAGTTATGATTTATTCCATAGCATAACGTTATGAACTTTTATTCAACTAATCTTTAGTTCATGTTCATTAAACCTAAATTACCTTGAAACGTATCCAAACCAAACTTACTTTGGTGCGGACTTGTATTCTAAATGCTGAGATGAACAACCATATTAATAGGGGATAATTTACGCATAGCGTTGAAATGTTTGTTCACAATACATTGTACGAAGGGCTTATCCCCCTAAGTACGAGGAGTCCCTATAGTCTTATGACTGTTAAATTTTAGGTTGAAAGATTACTTATAACTATGGACATAGTTCGTGGTCTTATGGCCCTCAGATATATGATTCAGATTTTGATTATCATTGATAGAACCTATTGTTCAGTTCTATTGAGCTTATTATTTGGCAATTGTTGTAAAGTTTTATTCATTATTATTTCAAGTGCGCATTGTTTGCTCACTCTTGCTTATGTAAACATTACAGCTAAAGTTGAGAAGGTCGATGTACCTAGCACCAATAAAGGGAAAGGAAAGATGAATAAGTATTGAAGACTTGTAATCATGTTGACATTTTGTTGTCATACTTTATTTTTATTAATGTAATGAAGTTATTTAATTTTCCACAAATGAATGTTTGTATTTAAAAGTTAGATAACCTGGGAGATTTTTTATTAATGTAATCCTTTAATGGGAAGGTTTATTATCTAATTTTATTATGATTGGGTAAGTAGATATGAATGTTTTTATTAAGTGAACACCAAATCTTGAGGGAATGAAGTGCCCGGATTTGGGGGTGTCACACCATGTCACGGACTTGAACAAAAACATGTCAGATTTGACTAATATTTCCGTTATTAGTGAATTTCCTAACGTATTTTCTGAAGAACTTCCCGGTCTACCCCCAGAACGTGAAGTTGAATTCTTTATTGACCTTGAACTTAGTACAAAGCCCATTTCTAAAACTCCATATCGAATGGCTCCTATTGAACTTCAGGAGTTAAAGGTCCAACTACAGGAGTTGTTGGATATCGATTTCATTTGTCCTAGTACATCTCCTTGGGGTGCTCCTGTTTTATTCGTAAAGAAGAAAGATGGGAGTATGCCACTTTATATTGACTACCGGGAATTAAATCATGTCACCATCAAGAATAGGTATCCGCTACCTCGCATTGATGACCTGTTCGACCAGTTACAAGGAGCATAATTCTTTTCAAAGATCGATCTTCGTTCTGGATATCATCAGCTGAAGATTAAAACTGAGGATTATGAATTCTTAGTCATGTACTTTGGATTGACTAATGCTCCTGCTACTTTTATGGATATGATGAACCGTGTGTTCAAGGAATATTTGGATCAGTTCGTTGTTGTCTTTATTGATGACATCCTCATCTATTCCAAAAGCCGTAAAGATCATGAGCACCATTTGAAGCTGCTACTTCAAAGGCTTCGTGACAACAATCTATATGATAAGCAGAAGAAATGCGAGTTATGGCTTGAGGAAGTAGCATTCCTTGGGTACGTGGTGTCAAAACATAGAATATCTGTTGACCCGACGAAGATTGAAGAAGTACAAAGTTGGGAGCAACCGAATTCGGTGACTGAAGTACGTAGCTTTTTGGGCTTAGCTGGTTATTATCGGAGATTCGTGGAAGGGTTTTCTAGAATCGCTACTCCGTTAACTCAGCTGACTCAGAAAGATACAAAATTTGTATGGAGCGTGGAATACGAGAAGAGTTTCCAAGAGCTCAGGAGGAGACTCATTTCGGCACCTGTTCTGACAATACTATCTACGTCGGGATTTTTGGATGTCCCTTTCCGTTACTTGTTCTTTGGTGTTCTCATTTTAGGTGAGATTTGTTTGAAAAAACAAGTGAAAAAGGTCTGACATGTATAATGTCGACGATGGACTGTTAAGAGTCGCTAGTTGGTTTTTTAAATGGTTGTACCAACACAACCGAGAAAAGGTTTGCACATTGACCCAGTGATGTGACACTGCTAAACGGGTCGGTGAAACTAAAATTCATTAGGGTCCGGGGACTTGATTATGCGGGGGGGGGGGGGGAGGTGTTAGGCACCCCCCGACATCTGTGTTACCACGGTGACCGCCTCTTTTCAAGAAACTATTATCTGATTATGTGTGTGTGTGGGTCAATGTGCTGTTATATGGAAGTAGTGTGAGGCCTCGTTCGAACCTATATACACAGGGTTTGAATTTATATAAAAATTCAATTTTTAGCAAGATATGGCAGTGATGTTTTATAAAAGAGGTTTTTCAAACCCTAATGCTCAATAGGAATTGAGACCTTTTACACTCCCACTTTATTAAGTGATCGACTTGATTGATTTTATTTGACGGATGCGAGGCATCCGTACGAAAATAATATACAAAAATAATGCCGACTTCCTCATGGGTATGGAAACCATCTGATTAAATTCGCATAATCGCATAATATTTACAAGTACTATAAATTGAAAAATGTCCATCACGGGAACCGAATCTAGATCCAATGGGATGAATCTGTGATCACATGATTCCTAGGCATACAGAATGCTACAATTTATATGAAAGCAGTAATCAGGTATATATATATATAAAAGCTGTAAATATATATATACAGACATGATCACCAACCACGAAGCACCTCCATGGGGGATCGGAAATGTAAATAAAGCCATAAGAGCGATCAACTGCCACGAAGGAAACTCCAGGCAGGACGAAAATAAATAAATAAATAAATATATATATATATATATATATATATATATATATATATACATATATAAAAGCAATAAATGCACCGGATGTAAAATCCAGGCTCGTCGAATAGAGTTCGACCACAAGTCATTTATATAAGTATAAATATATATATAAAAGCGAGCAAATGCACCGGATATAAAACCCAGGCTCATCGAACAGAGTACGACCACAGTTCATATATATATATAAATATATATATATATATATAAAAGCTAGTAAACGCACCAGACCGAAGTCTAGGCTCATCGAACAAAGTGTGACCACAGTTCATATATATAAATATATATATATATATATATATATATATATAAGCGAGTAAACGCACTAGACCGAACTCTAGGCTCAATCGAGGCATAACTCGATGATGTTAGCCAGAAATGAAACCACGGACCGAAGTCCGGGCAAAAGCCAGCAACACGACTCTCAACATGTAGAAGGGTGTGTGCAAAGATGAAGAGAAAGACTCTAAAGTGTGTGAGAAGGCTTACAGCTGACTGGTAAAGAAGGCTTCCATATCTTTCGAGTGGGTAAACACTGGCTTTTATGGGTACAAAAGAGGCTATATATGAGCTCACAGGTGTTTAAAAGTGGGAAAATACAATCTTGTATGGGCGAAAGTAATGAATTTAATTGTACTGGTTTCCGTCTTTTTCTCTTTTAAAATCAGCACCCCAAGCCCTCTATTTATAGGCATATTAGTCAGTAGGTGTACTGCTAATTGAGCCGTAGTGTATTGTCAGAGGCAACCCGGGTTGGCCCGGGTTTTTTGAGTTGGGTTGTCTCGAAGTACGTGTACTCAGGCATTATAATGTCCACTCGAACGTTCAGAAGTGCAATCTGGGCATCCGTTTTGAGGTATACAGGACCTATTTCGGACCGCCGTTGTCGAGAGTTGTACGATGGCATGGGATTAGAGTTTGTTCGAAGTCATTGAAGATTGGACAATGCCCTCTGGTCTTCAAGCTTCAACTTTCATCCGTTTCCTCACACAATAGTCACTCGAGATTGGTTAGTCTTGTGGGACATTGTTGCGTAGAGACGTGACATGGCATCTTGTTGACGAGATGACGATGTTGCCCCTCACCGGTGTTATCGCCGGATTGGGCTGATAAAGCAGACGTTGCTCAGACTTCGCTGAGATTGGACTGCTTCAATTGTTGAAGGTCCTCATTGTCACATTTGAAGTGTGCCTGTCCTCCCGATGTTATCGCCGAGTTGGTACAGTGCATCTCGTTGTTAGCGCCGAGATTGAAGTTGGTCGCATTTGAAACAAGCATTTCCGGGGTTATCTCCGAAATTTCATTCCTTGGGGTCATCACCATGGTTGGTGGCTATTCCCATGGTTGGGACTGAGACTGGATACCTCGGGGTCATCTCCGAGATTAATCGATCTTCTCCGGTGTATATTCTGGTATTGTATCGGTAGGCCTCGGGGTTATCTCCGAGGTTGGATTTTGTTACTCCTGCATCGCGATCCCGGTTTGATCTTTGAACTTTCGGTAGTATCCCAGACGGATTTGGATTGTCTTTCGTGGTTCCTCTTAAAAGACTTAATCTGTCCTCCTGCAATGTTAGTAACAGTAGTATAGAAAATTTTGAGTGTCTACAGATGCCCCTCTTTATCATACTCATGCATGGCGATGCATGGGTAGGATAAAGAATCCTAAACACTTGAAATGCAACAAGATGAACATGGTACCATGGATAGCAACATGATGCCAATGTATGATGCATGTGTATGGGTTGTATCCCAACACGCTGAGGATGATTGTTGATTCCCTGTTACTTCAACTGGGGATTGGCAATGCTGACCAGATTCGATGTGTAAGCCTAATCTGTTAGGATGTTGATGTTGTAGTTATCACCAAATCCCTGTGTTTTTTATTATGACTTGATCCTGAAGATGTACCTCTTATGTGTAAGTGATCTGTGGGGATAAAGCTTGATCTGTTTGAGGATGTGTATAACATATTCCATCATCTATCCTCTTTGATAATGTTGAACTTTCCTGTTTAGTGTCGCCAGCGTATGTCAAGATCCTGCTGGATTTACTGCCAACAACAAATGTTGTCAAGGGTGCCTGACCTTCGTTAACGTGTACTTCATCGACATGTGAATCAACGGTTGAAAAATCCTATGGGATATAATGTCAAGGCAACTTGACCTTCATTGACATGTGAATCAACAGAGCATTACGTTGTGACCCCTGCCGGGGATATGCTGGTTACGAGCAGTCGGGTGTGAAAACCTCGGATAGCTCTAGAGTTTTGATAGGTTTAATCACTATCGCCTAAAATAACGTCAATGTTGCTTGACCTTAATTGACATGTGTGTCAATGGCTTGAATGTACGTTGTAATCCGCTGCAGTGATTTCACGTGGTAACCCTCGTCGGGGATCTACTGGGGACTTATGAGTGAGTACGCAATAATCGCACAGCCCTCAATGCTTTGATGGGTTTACTTTCCATTGGCTGAGATAACGTCAAGGCTGCTTGAACTTCGTTGATAGGTGTGTTAACGGCTGAGCACGCGTTATTACTCCCGCCTGAGATATACGTTGTAACCCCCGTCAGGGATATACGGAGGGTAACGACCGAGTCGGCCATCAGATCGGACCAGTATAAGGTATCATTGTATGTGTAACTTGTGACAACTGGGATCATTGGTAGGGTATACCTTGTATTTAGGTAACTACCAATGAGTGTTGTACACATTCAAAGTCTCATCTAAAAAGACCAAGATTGTATGCAGTTTTGCTCAATCGCGTGGTGTTTTTATTCTCGATTTGACCTTTCTAGTCCATAAGAACTCCGTTTCAACTTGAACTGGACAGAGCCAAAGGGGTGGGACCCCCATAGGGGAGCCGCAGGTGCACCTGCTGCAGCCATAGGTGGGACTACGGCCAGGCGCAGATCATAAATCCTGCAGGCTGGTCTACACAAGTCAATTTTAACTCGCTTCACATAGAGAAAACCGCGAGCCATCTTCAGATCTGCTGAGTTCGGGCTGCTTTTTGCAAATTATGTCACCGTACAAGTGTTCTACACTATCTTGGTAATGTATGCATGTATTTTTTCCAGTTTCTGTCCATTAGATTGTGAGTTATCGCACGAAATGCATCTGAACACATAGTAGTGATTATGTATGCACAAATGACTTGATAAAAAATATTCAACATAGTAAATGTTAGTATTAAACCATGCTGAACATAATGATGTAAAAAAAATTAACTTCTGAGATAGTCAAATTGGCACCTTTTTCTGCTATTTTTTGTCCTATTTGACGTCCAATGAGCAAAAGGTAAAAAGCAAAAATACTCCTAGCATTGAGATTGGCCTTGTGCATGATGATTTTAATTTTTAATGCATATATTATGTATATGACTTTGGGGCAGGTGTGCTACTGAATGGCCTCCTAGACATGCTTATGTGCATGTGGATAGTCCTATTTTCAAAGGGGACTATGGCAAAAATTTTCCAAATGTAGGCATTGGGTAGTCATGCATTTTAACTCTATTATATATTAAAGTAAATGCATGCATGCATATAGTCATAAATGCATTTTAAAAAGCTCAAGGTAAGGAAATACCACACCCTTTCTAGGCTGATTTGGAGAATTATTGTCCAGATATTATGGATCCGGATCAGTCGAGCAGTTCTTACAGGATCACTTCTGGCATACGGCGGAGGGCTTCTGAAGTGCCTCGTCCTCGTTCTGTCAGACAGCCTCGCCGGTTGGTGGAGGCCGTGATACGTCCTGTCCAGGTAGATGTTCTAGACATTGAGGACGAGGAGGCGGATATTCGGATTGAGGATCCCGCTCCTGCTGCACATGTCCCTCGCAGGGTGCTTTCGAGCATTCAGGTGGTGAACTCAGAGTTGCTGGGTGATTTGGGTAGACATACATCGATGTATTTGCATGCTAACGTATGGCGTTAGACTTTGATCTTCCTTCTTTCCTATTGATGAGGATTAAAGGGTTCTGATGTTGATCAGCATTTCATGCAAGTTCCAGGATTTACACAGCCTCGAGGGAACTGGTTTAGCATTCACTCCATGTACCAGGCACTTCATCCTGACTATAGAGTGGTAGTGCATGAGTGGGGATTTGGGGCATTCTTCTCCATCCTTCCCCGTCGATGTCCCTGGGGATACCTCAGGGCTTTGTTTGAGCGATGGTTTAATCAAACTCAGTCACTCCATCTACTGGATTGCAAGGTGATGATGACACGTATGGATTAGCGATTTATCACAGGTATGGAGTTTGGAGGGGAGCCAGTGCCTTGCATGGCGAATATTACCCCTACTACCGTCAGATCCTTATTAGGAGTTTCGTACATGAGGCGCCAAAGGCGGGACTATCCGCTCGGGTCCTTTGAGCATAGATGCTATGAGCGGGCTATTGAGTGAGCCCATGCCTGATGATGTCGAGGATCGAGGGGATCGCGTTTCACTGCGGCGATTGTTCTCGATGATCATTCGAGGTCGCCATAGCAGATAACTCTTCCATTGCTTTTCGCTTTCGGTCACGCCACACACAATGTGGACCGTATAGGAGAGCATGACGGGGGCTCTTACACCTTTGCCTATTTCTTCCGGGGCATATGCATGCGCTCACAGGGTTTGACCGAGGCTTGTCTAGGATTTTACCCATTTCTGCAGGTGAGTACTTCTCTTGTCTTTTCCCATTCATAGGTTAAGAGTGTTTGCTGATAGCAGATATTTTGCCATTGTGTTGGCAGTTTTGGGCCTATGAGAGGCTCCCATGTTTGCGTCCTATGAGTGTGTTAGGTTTAGATACCTATCCACGAGGACGACGATGGCACCATTCTATTTTGTTGGAGGTCCTTGTAGCTGAGGGATTCACTCACCGCCACATGCAACTGGAGTTGCTGACGGCGGGTACCATTACATGGATTCCTTATTCAGGGGAGCATTTAACCATCGGATTTGAGGATGGACATCCGACCGGAGTCGAGTATTTGATCTCTACCAGGAGAGTTCCTCTTTTCACTGATGGAGGCTGGGAGCTCTATTTAGGAGAGCGTGCTATTAGGAGCACCACAGGGGAGATCCAGATACCGATCTTGCCTCTGCCAGCATCATTGGTCAGATATCACGATCACCGTCAACGATATCCCATTGTTGGGGTTGACGATTTTGCATTATAAGAGGGTCCATGTACTCGGGGAGACGCGTTCGGTGGTGGTGGTCTCCTCGCACTATTGGAGCCCAGTCCCGCGCCACCTAGTTCATGGGGGATATGGTTCCAGGATCTTTGATGATGACGGATTGGGTAGCTTGTGTCTGAGCTGCGACTCATATGACCCAGATTGATAGCTTGATCCGACAGTTGGATCAGGCACACATATTTATCCGGTATTTGGGCATAGATCCAGCAGAGGCGGAGTCATTTGTTCCTTCCAGCTCAGGCACTTGCCCCTCAGACGACCTATTTGGTTTTTCCGGCGCAGATCCTCTTCTTTTTAGGCCTGACATCCCTGTTGATAGAGATCCAGTTACTCAGGAGGAGTTACATCAGGTGGACAGGATTGAGGATGTAGATATCGAGACCCTGGCTTTCTTCTGATGCATATTCTCGTTATATCTTTTGGTAGGCATCTGTTAGATATTGGTTGGTTTGATAGGCCTCTGTTAGTAGTAGGGCGGCTGTGCCCCATTTCCCTGTATTTGTAGCTGTGCAGAGCTGATTTATTAGATGATGATATACTTAGGAATGTATGCACTATTTTTCATTACCTATATCATATTTCCATCCATTATCGGTTATGCATGTATCATGTTATTCATATGTATGTATGTCCAGAGATATTCGGCATTGACCCCTGGATGGTCTTATGACAAGGCCCGCACAAATGTCTTCTTCGACAGTTAGCCGTATAGATCATACACCACCGTCAGTGGTGGCATTAGGTATGCGATCGTGGTACGATAGCATGTCACCCCCAGATAGGGTGACCGTAGATCAGTTGCTGCAGCATACTATGACTTTATTGCCTTTTCAGGTTCCTGCAGGATTTGTAGACGGGATGCTAGAGCATTGGCTACCTGATAGGCAGGTATTCCATTTTGGCACCAATGAGTTGACTCCTACTCTGGGGAGTATGCACGTTTGACGATGTTGCCTTTAAACAGACCTTGCGTGCATCTAGCTTTGGGAGACATGAGTAGACGATTCATGACTCTCACAGGATTGAGGCGCAGAGTAGTGCAGGACGAGCTGACATCTAGCCATGTGATATCCCAGCGTTTTCTGTACAACAGATTTGGCTCAGAGGATAGCTACTCATGATATTTTGGGGATTTCACCGCACCAGAGGACCATTGGCGTTTGGCCAGGGTTGATGTACTGATGCTATGCGTACTGTCGTATGTCTATATGCCACGAGATATGGCGAGATAGACATTTGTGTTATTATGGCTATGAGAGCTCTTGAAGAGGGTCGCACCATTGTACCTATGATCATAGCAGTTACCCTGCGGTCGGCATCCTATTATTGCACATATCCTACAGGAGTGTTCACAGGGAGTTCGGTTATGTTGTACGTGTGGTTTATGTCACACTTGAGACCGGTTGGTACCCTTAGAAGACATGGGTATTGCTTCTCCCATGATGTGGCCATGTCATACTCCTTTTAGCCATCGGAGTGTCTGATGATGCTCGATCTGGTCCGCATTTTTAGGCGGATATCGAGATCCATTCAAAGATATTGTCGTGTTTCGGGCTTTGCTCACCATACAGCTTCATAACTCACGCCCCGGGCATGGATTTCCTCCCTCTGGCTGGCTTGAGGGGTGTGACTACTTATCACCCACTGGCCGTGATGTCACAGTTCGACCAGTTCCAGGATTTTCATCCTTTCGAGGGGGCGATAGGTCAACGTTCAGCTTCTTGATATCTCTCAGCAGAGGACCGATCCCGTGTATATGCTTGTTGAGATCAGCATGAGATAGCTGCTTTTTCTGTCAGTCATCCCGGTTATTCTATAGAGTATTCCGCATGGATGGAGACAGAGATTTTATCGGCTGCAGTAGTATTTACTGTACCGGAGAGCGAGTTAGAAGATGTAGAGCCTATGGAGGACATTGATACCTACATCGAGGAGTACCCATTCTTTGGGTTGCCAAAGATTTCTTCCGGATTCTCCTAGTACCGAAGATGTTGTGATTCAAAGACTCGACACAGTACTTAGAGGAGAGTCTTCATCTGATGACCTTTGAGAGAGATCAGATTCGATCAATGATGTCGACTGCTCTTGATGTGAGGGACGCCGCTCTATTGGAGAGAGACGAGGCATTAGATCGTAGAGATGCATTGTTGTTGAAGCGGGATGAGGCTATATCACCCGAGATGTAGTGATAGTTGAGCGGGATAGTGCTTATATCTCGCCGGGAAGTAGCCGCCACGTATAAATCTTGCAGGTGAGGTCCCTTACCGGCATGATTGCAGAGATGAGCACATATATTGATGATCATATGGTCACCATGCAAATGGCTACAGATTTTTTGGGTCGTGTGGATATTCTCATACAGGAGACCACAGCTTCGCCTCCGTCTTCTGAGAGGGACGCTATGTTGGGCTTGTTAGCTCGCATATATCCTGACTTGTAGATGAGCTTGTATTTACCTGCACAGCCTAACTTAGCCATTTTGTCATGTACAGTTTACATTGTATATATATCAAACAACATTATATATGACAGGGAAATATATTTTTGGATCACTTCCCTTTTAGATATGCCCTGCTATTTGCTTGATATTTTGCCTATTGCTTCAGGGCTTGTGATCTTGATGTATTTTGAATTCGTCCTGGGTGGATGGACATTGAGTTGTATCCGGATAGTTCAGAATGGATCATTGATTTATGTGTATCCCTACCATCTTTGGTGTCTTGGGACTTGTTTCTGGATGGAAATATGGAGAGGAGTGTGGCTTTCCTCTCTGAGATTAACCGCACCCCAGATAGTCGCCAGTACTTCTATGTATGAGAAGCCTAGTTAATTCCATCTCTTATGGATTGGTGTTGCTCTTCAAGGTATGACCGCAGCTTAGATGGTCGCCGAATCTCCTATTTGGGAGAAGTTCAGGTAATTCCATCCCTTTGGTCTGAAGCCAAATGAAATGTAGTGGATTAAAGTTTGATCCCAATACCAACTGACAAGGGTTTGTGTTTTGGTAGGGGGTGAGACCGCACCATGAATGGCTGCCTACGTACTCCTATTGAAGAGGAGATCAGGTCTGCGTAGTTCGAACCTGGTGTAAGAGGTTCAACGATGTATATGGCAGAAATGGTGTAGGAATGTTTTTGTTATTTTTGTGAGGAGAAAAGGGTAGAAATGTTTTTGTGGTTTTTGTTTTTTTGTGACCGGGCCATGTTGAAGGGTAGAAATGGTGTAGGTCTGCAATTGTTGAAGGTCCTCATTATCACCTTTGAAGTATGCATGTCTTCCCGATGTTATCGCCGGGTTGGTACAATGCATCTCGTTTTGAGCGCCGAGATTGAAGCTGGTCGCATTTGAAACAAGCATTTCTGGGGTTATCTCCGAAATTGCATTCCTTGGGGTCATCACCAAGGTTGGTGGCTATTCCCATGGTTGGGACTGAGACTGGATACCTCGGGGTCATCTCCGAGATATCGACAGGCCTTGGGGTTTATCTCCGAGGTTGGATTTGGTTACTCCTAGACTGCGATCCGGGGTTTGATGCTGAACTTTCGATAGTATCCGGTGCGGATTTGGATTGTCTTTCAGGGTTCCCTCTTAAAAGACGAATCTGTCCTCCTTCAATGTTAGTAACAGTAGTACAGAAAATTTTGAGTGTCTACAAATACCATCTGGTTCGGATGGATTTGTTATCTACAGCGATGCTTCAAGAAAAGGGTTAGGATGTGTTCTCATGCAACATGTGTGACGCCCCCAAAATAGGTATACATCACCTATTCTGAGTCGCCAAATACATGATACAAAATACAACCTTAAATATACAACATGAGCTGTGAGTTTTAATACAAATATTGTCTTCTAGACAGTATTCAAACTCAAAATAAGTCCTCAATACATTTATTATCACATTATTTCATAGAATAGTGTGGACTACTAATGCTATCATCTGGATCGTCACTCCATTCCCCGACTAGTCCCTGCTACGTTCTCATTTCCTGAAGAGAACAATGAAACCAAAAAGGTGAGCTCAACCAGCCCAGAAAGAAATATTATGACTAAGATAATGCAGAATAAATTATCATTAGCCTTCAACAGTGTTAAACTGATAAAATATAACAACATCAAGTTTAACTGCAGCGGAACAAGCAATCCATTGGAAGAGTCAAGTAGAGAATAAAATCTACTATCTTCTATGATTTAAAAGGTTTTTCATTACTTTTATCGCTGAGACTCAACTTAATAAATAAACCACATCATCCCTGTACTACAACCAAGGATATTCATTAGTATCACGAACACAAATTATCCATGCACTACAGGCCAAGGATATTCGTGTATTCATCAATGGTCATGATCATGCCAACAACTGTCCATCAATGCACTACGGCCAATGAGGATTTTTACCACATCATTTGTAACATTACGATCATGATTATACCGAATAATCCCTAGTCATAATCATACCAAGTCCATCTATGCACTACAGGCCACAGATGACTTTCAACATATTATAAACATGAGGATGATGACAATGATATAAGAATTCAATAAAACAAGTTCAAGGATAAATTTTTAAAGATTTCTAATTTAATTTATCCAAAAATCAATAACGTCCAAATTGTCAACATGATACTATTTTGTGGAGTAAAATTCAAGAACGCTTAGAAAAATATTTCCATGTTAAAATACTGAATGAAGTGCAAATATCAATGATATTTCACTAATTTCATGGAGTATAGAAGCCAAAACTTTAATCAACTGAGTATAATAGAATATATGAAACATGCAAATGGATTTTTTTGCCGCCATGCAGTAATCACGAGACATGATTATTCCAATAGAATAATAAAGAATGTAATAACAGAAGAATTCACCAGGCGTGCGTAATCCACATAGACAGGTTATTCCAATAGAATAATTAAGAATGGAACTAGGTCATGCGTAACCCATACAGACAGGATTTTCCAACAAAATAATAAAGAATGGAACCAGATCATGCATGACTCGCACAGACAAGATATTCCAACAGAATAATAAAGAATGGAATAACAACAGAATTCACGGGCATGCGATAGATCAAGCATGACAAAAGTTATTCCAATGAATAATAAAGAATGGAATAACAACCCTTACGAGTATTAAAAAAAATAACTTTCTTCATGAATACGAAAGAATAATACCCCTTACCTTAAAAAGAAGAGTATTCCGACGGGTAGAGCGGGGATATACTTGAAGAAAACTTACACTATTTTCTACGCTCAAAGCTTTCTTAAACTCTAAAGAAATACGCTAAAGATTATAGAAGAAGAATTCTCTGAATTTCTGGTGTGATTTTTAATTCTAACTAAGCATCCTATTTATAGGAGATTGGAAAGGATACTATGTTGCACTATACAATAAAATATAATATATTCTATTTATAATCAAATAAAACAAAACTTTATAAAAAGTATTCATTTTATATAAAAGTTTTTACTATGCAAACACTATGCATAATAAAATAAAATATATTCTATTTATAATCAAATAAAACAAAACTTTATAAAAGTATTACATTTTATATAAAAAGTTTTTACTAAGCAAACACTATGCATAATAAAATATAATATATTCTATTTATAATCAAATAAAACAAAACTTTATAAAAAATATTCATTTTTATATAAAGTTTTTTGTTTTATTACATTTATAATAATAATAAAACAACATTTATCACCATTATTATAATTCACAATATTAATCGATCAGGTCGTTCCCAGGAAAGAGGGGGTTTTCTAATAAGGATTTCTCCCTATTGGCGCGTAATTAGGTGACCAAATCTCTCCTCGACAGAACTTCTAGACATCGTCAATATTGCAAATAATAATATTAATAACTTTGTCATCTCAATTATTAATTTAATAATATATAACATATCGACAATAATTGAGTCAAATAACGTGAGATACTATGCAATAATTATTGTAGCAATAATTGAACAAAACTGAGTGACTTCTCACGTAAGCATCAATAATCAATACCGTGTGCTACTATATGCAACGATGCGTATTACTGTACTTTTAACACCGGGTATTTCAACAGTTAACGGTAAAACTTCTGCCGTTATTTTCATAAAAATATTTTTGTCGTTTTCTCAATCCGACAATAATTCCGTTATGGGATCCACCAATGATTGTGCCGTTGTACGAATATTCCCTATTAAAATGAATATTCCCCGACCAATCGAATATTATATAAAAATGTGCGTACTTTGCAAAATTTATAAATATTACCCATGACTATAACATTATAACAAATTCACACCTTAATATTCAAAAATGATATTTATAGAAAATTCATCTTTATTCATAAAAGTTGGGGTCTTACAACCTCCACTTCTTATGAAATTTCACCCTCGAAATTAGGGTACGTACCTGGTATGTCGAAGAGGTAAGGTTACCTTGATTTAATTTAAGATTCTAACTCCCTGGTCATTTCCTCAACATCGTTGTTTCTCCACAAAACTTTGACTTGAGGTATAACCTTGGAGCGTAAAATATGCTCTTTTTTATCCAAGATTTTAACAGGAACCTCTTCATACGTTAAATCTTCCGCTATTTTGTCCGGTTCTAACTCAATAATTTGGTGCTGGTCTTTCATATATTTATGTAACATAGATATGTGAAAAACGTTATGAACCAGGGACATACTTGGCGGTAAAGCGAGTCTATAGGCCACAGTTCCTACTCGATCGAGGATTAAAAATGGGCCAATGAATCGAGGATTGAGCTTTCCTCTCTTTCCAAATCTCGTAACTCCTTTCCATGGAGCAACACGTAACAACACATGATCTCCAATATCGAATTCTACGTCCTTTCGATGAAGATCAACATTACTCTTTTGTCGATCTTGTGAGGTTTTTATACGTTGTCTGATCATTTGAATCTTTTCCGTAGTCATACGTACCAACTCTGGTCCCAATAATGTTCGTTCACCCACCTCATCCCAGCATACTGGAGAACGACACTTTCTTCCATACAACGCCTCGAATGGAGCCATGCTAATACTTGCTTGATAACTATTGTTGTAGGAAAACTCCACCAATGGTAAGAACTTGTCCCAACTTCCGTTGAAGTCAAGGACATAGAGTCTTAATAGATCTTCAAGAGTTTGAATAGTCGAGCTAAATCAGAACTGCGCCCATAGCTTTCTGTAAACTAACCCAAAATCGTGAAGTGAATCTTGGGTCTCGGTCAGAAACTATGGATACTGGCATACCATGCAGTCTTACAATCTCATTTATGTATCTCTTCATATTGCTCCACCAAAATGTATGTCGAAGATCGTGATACATTTTGGTACTCCTAGGATAGATTGCAAACGATGTGTTGTGCGCCTCCATCATGATTTTATACTTTAAATCAGGTTCGTTAGGAACACAAAGTTTGGAGTTGACTCGAAGTATTCCTTCCTCATCGATTCTTGCTTCTGGCATAACACCTTCTCGCACTTTCTTCCTCATACGCATCAGTTCCAGGTCTGTAGCTTGAGTAGCTTTAACTTTATCAATTAAAGTCGGTTCTACTCATATATTCGTCATCATCACGTTGGTCCATGGATTCTTTAACTCTATCTCCATCCTTTGCAAGTCATATAAAATGGGCCTTTGCATTGATAATATCGCACTCGTACCCGCATATGATCTTCTACTTAATGCATCAGCTACTACGTTTGCTTTACCAGGATGGTATTGAATGGTATGATCATAATCTTTTAACAGCTCAAGCCAACGTCGTTGCCGCATGTTGAGTTCCTTTTGGGTGAAGAAATATTTGAGGCTTTTATGATCCATAAAGATCTCCACTTTCTCCCCATACAAGTAATGCCTCCAAATTTTAAGTGCGAAGACAACAGCTGCCAACTCTAGATCATGAGTAGGATAATTCCTCTCATATTCTTTGAGTTTTCGAGAGGCATAGGCTATTACTTTCCCATTTGCATGAGAACACATCCTAACCCTTTGCCCGATGCATCACTATAGATGACAAATCCCTCCGAGCCAAATGGTATTGTCAGAACAGGTGCTGAAATGAGTCTCCTCTTGAGTTCTTGAAAACTCTTCTCACATTCCATGCTCCAACTGAATTTTATATCATTTTGAGTCAGCTGAGTTAATGGAGTAGCAATTCGAGAAAACCCTTCCACAAATCTCCGATAATAACCAGCTAATCCGAGAAAGCTACGTACTTCGATCACTAATTTAGGTTGCTCCCAGCTTTGAATAGCTTCAATCTTTGCAGGGTCAACAGATATTCCATGACTTGATACTATGTGCCCAAGGAATGCTACTTCCTTAATGTAGAACTCGCATTTCTTCAACTTGGCATAATGCTTGTTTTCACGAAGCTTTTGGAGTATCAGCCTCAAGTGTTGCTCATGATCTTCATGGCTTTTGGAATATATGAGGATGTCATCAATAAAGATAACCACAAAGTGATCCAAATATTCCTTGAATACTCGATTCATCATATCCATGAAGGCATCAGGAGCATTAGTCAATCCAAAAGACATGACTAAGAATTCATAATGCCCGTACCGAGTTCTAAAGGCAGTCTTTGGAATATCCTCAGTTCTAACCTTCAGCTGATGATATCCAGAATGAAGTTCGATCTTTGAAAAGAATTATGTTCCTTGCAACTGGTCAAACAAGTCATCTATGCGAGGCAATGGGTACCTATTTTTTAAGGTGACATGATTCAACTTTCGATAATCAATACAAGGTCGCATACTTCCATCTTTCTTCTTCACGAATATAACAGGAGCTCCCCAAGGAGACGTACTAGGTCGAATAAAACCAATGTCTAACAATTCCTGCAATTGAGTCTTTAACTCCTGAAGTTCAATAGGAGCCATTCGATATGGGGCTTTGGAAATGGGTTTTGTACAGGGTTTAAGGTCTATACAAAATTCAATTTCACGCTCTGGGGGTAGGCCAGGAAGTTCTTCGGGGAAACGTCAGGAAAATTATTAATAATAAAAATATCATTCAAATCTGACGTATTTTTGTTTAAATCTGTGACATGACCTAAGAAAGCTTGACATCAGTTTTTCAATAAATGAATAGCTGGATGGCTTGAGATGACCGTGACTTATTTTAATGGTTTGGTCGCTTGAATTCGCATAATAGGTTGATTAGGAATATGAAAGCTAACAACCTTACGAAAATAATCAATTTTAGCATGATGAATAGTTAACCAATCAATCCCTAGAATCACATCAAATGCAAGTATTTTCAATGAAATAAGATCGATAGGTAATGTGAGGGTACCGATTTGAACCAAACAAGACTTATAAACAGTGGATGTAATGAAGGTTTCTCCCAACGGAGTTTCCACAGATAAGTCAAAGTCTAATTTCTCCGGAGTCAAATTTAATCGTTGAGCGCAAGTAGAAGAAATAAAAGAATGGGTAGAACCGTTATCAAATAAGGTATAGACTTCGCTACAGTTTATGATAAGCTTACACGTGATGACCTCGTTCGGGTTCTTTGCTTTCTGGGAGGTCACAACAAACGCTCTCCCTTGTACTACTGGTTTTGACTTGTCTGGGACGGTATTTTGTGTCATCGTTCCAACTGGACTTGTCTTCGATGCACGACAAAATCAGGCTAGGTGACCTTCTTTTCTATAATTATAACATGCTTTGGATGGCATCGCGCAGTTTGGACTGATATGGCCCTCCCCTTCGTATTTGAAGCGTATATATGATAGGTGGTCGTTCTCCTTCCTTCACAACGGGTGTTGGTGCTGACATCTTTCCATCATTGTTGAATCTCCTCTTCTTGAAATGTCCATTCTTATTGTCTTGGCCATGATTACCACCAAAGTGGTTACCATTTTTGGCATTTTGATTCCCTCCACGTTTGTTGTCAGCGCTTCGATGACTGCTACTACTGGTATTATCATTTTACCGGTTAATTTCTCTTGGTTGATTTGACTCATTATCGTGTTCTAATAACTGGGCCCTATTAACAATATCTGAATACAAACATAGTTTGTGAGAAATGAAGTATTGACGTATCTTGGGTTTCAAACCTCTTAGAAACATCCGCATCATTCTCTCTTTATTATCAACCAAGTGAGACGCAAACCAGGACAACTTAGTAAACTTAGCTTTGTACTGCGACACGGTCATATTGTTCTGCTCCAACTTGATGAACTCTACCTCTTTCATGTGACGAATACTTTCGGGAAAGTACTTGTCGTTGAATAGTTCTTGGAACTTCTCCCAAGACATCTTCAGTGTGGCAGGTTGAGTACGCTTTACCGATTCCCATTAGTAATCTGCCTCTCCTCGCAGCATAAAGGTGGCAAAGGAACTTTTTGCTCCTCGGAGCATCCCAATACATCAAATATCTTGGTGATCTGCTTTATCCACGCTTCCGCCTTAAGTGGTTTTGGCTCTCCAATAAACTCCGGTGGTCCCAACTCCTTGAACGGTTTAGCGGTGACCGTCCGAGAGTTTCCAGTGTTTCCATCTACATTTTGGACAGGAGCCACTCTCGTCTGATGTTGCATGAATTGCATAAAGCCTCTGAACATTCCATCATTCATCATTTGGTCAGTGTTGTTGTTTGCATGAGGATTGTTGCCTTCCTGATGCACATTATCCTGATTATTGATATTTGGAGACTCAGCGGTCTCCTGTGCTCCATTGTTATTCTCAACATTCTCGGATGTCATTTTTAGATACTGCCACAAAACAAAGGTTATTTGACATGTAGCATATTATCCCTATACTTTGACTGACCAATTAAATACCAAATAAACTTAGGTAGGTCATACTAGTGAAGGAATTCCCCGTCTCTCCCCTCCTATTTCTAGTCTCACATCTTAGCCAGGGATCATATCCCTAAGCTTTGATACCAACTGTGACGCCCCCAAAATTGGTATACATCACCTATTCTGAGTCGCCAAATACATGGTACAAAATACAAATACAACCTTAAATATACAACATGAGCTGTGAGTTTTAATATAAAT
The DNA here is from genome assembly GCA_020205615.1 of Panax quinquefolius. Lineage (NCBI taxonomy): Eukaryota > Viridiplantae > Streptophyta > Magnoliopsida > Apiales > Araliaceae > Panax > Panax quinquefolius. The sequence goes on along the minus strand of CM035167.1, from coordinate 39,400,335 downwards.
ATTGTCTTCTAGATAGTATTCAAACTCAAAATAAGTCCTCAATACATTTATTATCAAATTATTTCATAGAATAGTGAGGACTACTAATGATATCATCTGGACCGTCACTCCGTTCCCCGACTAGTCCCTGCTACATTCTCATTCCCCGAAGAGAACAATGAAAGCAAAAGGGTGAGCTTAACTAACCTAGTAAGAAATATTATGACTAAGATAATGCAGAATAAATTATCATTAGCCTTCAACAGTGTTAAACTGATAAAATATAACAACATCAAGTTTAACTGCAGCGGAACAAGCAATCCATTAGAAGAGTAAAGTAGAGAATAAAATCTAATGATGACAATGATATAATAATTCAATAAAACAAGTTCAAGGATAAATTTTTTAAGATTTATAATTTAATTTATCCAAAAATCAATAACGTCCAAATTGTCAACATGATACTTTTTTGTGGAGTAAAATTCAAGAATGCTCAGAATAATATTTTCATGAAAAGATACTGGATGAAGCACAAATATCAAGGATATTCCACTAATTTCATGGAGTATAGAAGCCAAAACTTTAATCAACTGAGTATAATAGAATATATGAAACCGCAAATGGATTTTTGTCGCCATGTGGTAATCCACGTAGACAGATTATTCCAACAGAATAATAAAGAGGGGAATAATAGAAGAATTCACCAGGCGTGCGTAATCCGCACAGACAGGTTATTCCAATAGAATAATAAAGAATGGAACTAGGTCATGCGTAACCCGCACATACAGGATATTTCAACAGAATAATAAAGAATGGAACCGTGTCGTGCGCCAGAATCTACTGCAGACATGGATATTCAACGAATAATAATAAAAATGGAATAACAACATAATTCACCAATCATGCGATAGACCGCACAGAAAGGTTATTCCAATAGAATAATAAAGAATGGAATAACAACCCTTACGAATATTGAAAGAAAATAACTTTCTTCATGCATATGAAAGAATAATACCCTTTACCTTAAAAAGAAGAGTATTCCAACGGGTAGGGCGGGGATATACTTGAAGAAAACTTGCACTATTTTCTACGCTCAAGATTATAGAAGAAAAATTCTTTGAATTTCTGGTGTAATTTTCAATTCTAACTAAGCATCCTATTTATAGGAGAATGGAAAGGATACTATGCTGCACTATGCAATAAAATATAATATATTCTATTTATAATCAAATAAAACAAAACTTTATAAAAAGTATTATGTTTTATATAAAAAGTTTTTACTATGCAAACACTATGCATAATAAAATATAATATATTCTATTTATAATCAAATAAAACAAAACTTTATAAAAAGTATTCGCATTTTATATAAAAAGTTTTACTATGCAAACACTATGCATAATAAAATATAATATATTCTATTTATAATCAAATAAAACAAAACTTTATAAAAAGTATTCTATTTTATATAAAAAGTTTTCTATTTTATTACATTTATAATAATAATAAAACAACATTTATCACCATTATTATAATTCACAATATTAATCGATCAGGTCGTTCCCAGGAAAGAGAGGGCTTTCCAATAAGGATATCTCCCTATTGGCACGCAATTAGGTGACCAAACCTCTCCTTGACAAAACTTCTAGACATCGTCAATATTACAAATAATAATATTAATAACATTATTATCTCAATTATTGATTTAATAATATATAAAATATCGACAATAATTGAATCAAATAACGTGAGATACTATGCAGCAATTACTGTAGCAATAATTGAACAAAATTGAGTGACTTCTCAAGTAAGAATCAATAATCAATATCGTGTGCTACTATGTAACCACGCGTATTAATGTACTTTTAACACCGGGTGTTTCAACAGTTAATGGTAAAACTTCCGTCGTTATTTTCATAAAAATATTTTTGTCATTTTCTCAATCCGACAATAATTCCGTTGTGGGGTCCACCAATGATTGTGCCGTTGTACAAATATTTCCTGTTAAAATGAATATTCCCCGACCAATCGAATATTATATAACAACTTGCGTACTTTGCAAAGTTTATAAATATTACCCACAACTATAACATTATAACAAATTCACACCTTAATATTCAAAAATGATATTTATAGAAAATTCATCTTTATTCATAAAAGTTGGGGTCTTACAACATGGGAAAGTCATAACCTATGCCTTACGACAACTCAAAGAATATGAAAGGAATTATCGTACTCATGATCTGGAGTTGGCAGCAGTCGTTTTCGCGTTGAAGATCTGGAGACACTACCTGTATGGGGAGAAAGTGGAGATTTATACAGATCATAAAAGCCTCAAATATTTCTCCTGTCAAAAGGAACTTAACATGCGGCAATGACGTTGGCTCGAGCTGTTGAAAAATTACGATCATATTATCCAATACCATCCTAGAAAAGCAAACGTGGTAGCTGACGCATTGAGTAGAAGATTATATGCGGGTACGAGTGCAATGTTGTTAACACAAAGGCCAATTTTGTATGACTTGCAAAGGATGGAGATAGAGGTAAATGCTCAAAGTACCCACGTGATGATATCAAGTATACGAGTAGAATCGACTTGAATCAATAAAGTTAAAGCTTCTCAATCTACGGACCTGGAGCTGATGCGTATGAAGAAGAAAGTGCAAGAAGGTGTTATTCCAGAAGCAAGAATCGACGAAAAAGGAATACTTCGAGTCAACTCCAGACTTTGCGCTCCTAACGATTCTGACTTGAAGCATAGAATCATTGTGACGCCCCCAAATTCTGACCTCCACTTGGTCACCCGAATTCGGTTCGTCAAATTCACAAAATATTACCATAATAACTAAAATAATATATTTACAACAAAAGATCTATTCTAGGATAATATACAATGTTTTATAACAATTATTCCCCCAAGTCTCGCAACCTACAGTGCTTAATAGATTACATAATAATATGAAATAAATACTTATTACATAATCCTACATAAGCTTAAACATTCTCTGGAAATAGTCTTAATACAACATAATCAATTTAAACATAAAAGGGGCAAGTGTGAGACTCCAAATTTTATGAATAAAGATTTAAAATTTTCTAAATATTTTTTTAATATTATGGTGTGGATTTGATATAATGTTATAGTTGTGGGTAATATTTATAATTTTTTGCAAAGTATGCAAGTTGTTATAAAATATTCTTTTGGTCGGGGAATATTATTTTTGTCGGGGAATATCCGTACGACTACATAATCATTGGTGGACCCCACAACGGAAGTATTATCGTAGTTAGAAAATGACAGAGTTATCTTTTTATAAAAATAACGGCGAATGTGTTACCGTTAAAACTGTTGAACTACCCGGTAGTAAAAGTATAGTAATACGCGTGGTTGCATAGTAGCACACAGTATTGATTTATGATGCTTACGTAAGAAGTCACTCAGGTATACTCAATTATTGCTACAGTAATTGCTGCATCATATCTCTCATATTATTGATTCAATTATTGTCACAGTACCATCTAAATAATATGTTATATTATTAAATCAATAATTGAGATGACAAAGTTATTCATATTATTATTTATAATATTGACAATGTCTAGAAGTTCTGTCAATGAGAGGTTTGGTCACCTAATTGCGCGCTAATAAGGAAAAATCCTTATCGGAAAGCCCCTTCTTTCCTAAGAACGACCTGGTTGTTAAATATTGTGAGTTATAATATTAATGATGAATAAGTTCGTGTTGATTAAAGATGAAATTGATAGTTCTATTATGTTGGAATCATTAGTGTTAGTGAAAATCGATATTTATTTCGATAATAATTGATATCTGGAGGTTATATTGACCAATCGGGTAATTAACCAGATAAATGAGTAATTAATTGCTATTGATTCACATGATTATAATTATTTGTTCACATGTATGTACTATTGATTCACATTCATTTACTATTAGGGGAGTTGGTGCAAGATTGATAATACTTGCATGACTAAGTTAAAAATGGAGGTATAGATGAAGGTACTCTGCTGTAATTATTTTTTTCACATGTTTAGAACTAATGAGTCACATGATTTACTATTAATTCACATGATTTACTATTAGGGGAGGTGGTGCAAGTTTGATAATACTTGTAGGACTAAATTAAAAATGAAGGAAAAGAGGAAGGTATTATACTGTAATATTTCGAGCCCCAAAACGTGCTATTATCGAAACTATATTTTCCTATAAATAGAAGCACATTCTTCCTTCATTTCTCACCAATTCACTAAAGCTATAGAGAAATTATTATAGAGAGAAAGAAGAAGAGAAGTCTGCTACCTCACTATTCCAGTATCCAGATTCTTCTAAGGTAAGGGGTATTATTCTTTCGTATTCATGAAGAGAATTATTTTCTTTCAATACTCGTAAGGGTTGTTATTCCATTCTTTATTATTATGTTTGAATAACCTGTCTATGCGAAGTACCGCATACATGGTGAAATTCTTCTGTTATTCCATTCTTTATTATTTTATTGGAGTAACTTGTCTATGCGGTCTATCGCATGCCTGGTGAATTCTGTTGTTATTCCATTCTTTATTATTCTGTTGGAATATCATGTCTGTGCGGATTACGCATGATCTAGTTCCGTTCTTTATTATTATGTTGGAATATCATGTCTGTGCGGATTACGCATGACCTGGTTCCATTCTTTATTATTCTGTTGGAATAACCTGTCAATGTGGATTACCGCATGCATGGTGAATGATCATTCGTATTCATTCTTTATTAAATTGTAGAAATGATCTGTCTACGTGGATTACCGCATGGCGGTTGAAAATCCATTTGCAGTTTTGTATATTCTATTATACATGTATGAGATACCATTTCTTTTGTACTCATCATGAAATATCATTTTCTTTGGTATTTTTTTTCTTTTACGAGTTATTATTCACGGGTTACTATTCACCCAGTTACTATTCACTCTGTTATTATTCACTCGGTTATTTAGGGCACTTTTAGTGCCGGAGTACTATTCACGAGTTACTATTTACCCGATTACTATTCATTATAGTATCATTAACTCGGGTATTCGGGATACTTTTCGTGTTTGGGTACTATTCAAGGGGTACTATTCCCGAAGTACTATTCACGGGGTACTATTCACCCAAAAAATATATTTCTTTTCTGTCCAAATTATTTTTGGTACATGAATATTATTCTTGAATTTTACTCTACAAAGTAGTATCATGTTGACAATTTGGACGTTATTGATTTCTGGATAAATTAAATTATAAATCTTTAAAATTTATCCTTCAACTTATTTTATTGAATTATTATGTCATTGTTATCATCTTTATGCTTATATTGTGATGAAAGTCATCTTTGGCTTACGTGCATAGATGGACTTGGTATGAGTATGACCAGGGATTATTCAGTATAATCATGACCGTAATGTAACGAATGATGTGATAAAAGTCCTCATTGGCCCGTAGTGCATTGATGGACAGTTATTGATATGATTATAACCAGGGATTATTCGGTATAATCATGACCGTTGATGATTACATGAATATCCTTGACCGTAGTGCAGGGATGATTCGATGATGTGGTTTATTTATTAAGCTAAGTCTCAGCGATAAAGTTGATGAAAAACTTTTTAAATCATAGAAGATAGTATATTTTATGTTGTACTTGACTCTTTTAATGGATTGCTAATTTCCGTTGCAGTTGTTGATCTAAAACTTGTTGTCTACTGTATTCTATCAGTTGTTATACTGTTGAAGGCTAAGAATAATTTATTTTTCATTATCTTAGTCACAATATTTCTTATTGGGCTAGTTGAGCTCACCCTTTCTTTCATTGTTCTCTTCAGGAAATAAGAATATAGCTTTGACGAGTCGGGGAATGGAGTGATGGTCCAGGATAAATGGCTTTAGTAGTCTTCACTATTCAACAAAATAATGTGATAATAATTGTAATGAGGACACCATTGAGTGTGGATATTGTCTAGATGACAATATTCTTGTTTAAACTCTCGTACTATGTTTTGTCGTATTTTTACTTAATTGTTGTATAATTAAGTTGTATTTGAATTTATGTACCATGTATCTGACGACTCAAGATGGGTGATGTATACCTGTTTTGGGGGCGTCACAAAAAGCTAGTCGGTAGCCTTGCCCTTGCCCTTGTATTTCCCAGATACACCTCCCTATTCCGCCTTAACATAAAGGTTTTAAATAAGCAAGAATGAGCACAAATTGCCCAGCAAGTAATATACAACAAGGGTAAAGAGTTTTATAACACGTGTTTGAAGTATCGAAGTATCACTGCTAAGATAGTTCAGGGTTTCATGATAACATCATGAAAAATGACTATCAACAATTCTTGGAATAAGAACGATAATTCAATATAAAGCAGCAGAGATATATGAATTTAAAGGCTATCAAGGTATCCGACTGGATAACAATTTATACTGAGCAGTCATTAAGGACTATTAAACATCTACTAGAATTACCAATATTAAACTAATAACCCAAAAGAATCAAGTACTATAGATGATCAGTTTATAATACTCTAAGTTATGCATAACACCACAATAATAATATACTCATGTGTTGGGGTTTCCAACAACATACAATCCCCTTACCTTAAGGGTTTTTCAACTCAGTTTTCAAGATTTCCGCACCAATCAATTGGTTTGGACAATTTTATAAACATTCATATAATCTAGCCGAATCAAGTGGCATAGATACTGTCACAATATTCAAGAACAATACTAAGTTCACATGAATAATAGTTTTTCTCAAGAGTTTAATGAACTAGCGCAATTGAACGAATAAGTAGGACAACTTACATTCAAAGAGATAAGTTTACGATATTCGCTTAAATAAAGTCATGCAAGAGTTTAGAATACTCGCACAATGTAAAGTAGTGTTTGGATATTTGCCTTAAGCGTAGTTTATCCACATTAAGAAATCAACACTTTTGAATCCTATTTATAGCGAATTATATGTTTAAGATGTTCATTAGCTAACAGAGTCTTTAATCAAGCGTGACATGATTCAAGTATGCACATATGGTACAAAATCAGTTTATACGTCATCACAAGTTCAACTCACGTAACTTTGTTATGATATTATGATAACACCCTCTTGGATTTATCATTCAAAAATCAAAATTAACCTCTATCTACATCACATAACATGCTTCTTAACATATTACATAGCATTTTGATCATATATTACAAGTTAAAGACATCACATAGGCATGTGTCAAACATCAGTTCAAAAATATGACTCAGTTGTGATCGATGATGCAGTATAAGAATTAGCACTCGTCTAAGCCTAGGGGACAGTAGCAGATTGCGTTGTCCCCTAGCCGCACTCAGATCGAGAGTCATTCTTGCATGCGCTTTATGTCTCACATTAACATACCATTTATACCTATTGCCTAACATACATGCATGCTAGAAGCTTCCATACCACTTTACTATTCGTGTGTCTATTATTATAAGTGAAACATACACTACTCGTGGCATTTAAGCAAAACATTATCAAGTGCTTTTAAACCACCTCTAGCATCTTAGGTACCATACAAGTTAACTGCTAAAGATCGATTCATGTAATCTCAGATTCAGGGTGGCTTAGTCACATTTATGGCTAAGCACAGGACCAGTAAGAATCAAGGCATAGTCCTCTCGCCAAGCCAAGACTTAGTCATTGCCTTGTGGTTTCGTTTTAAACTTAATCAAAACAATCATACATGATATATTTGCCATGTTAAGGGTCTTTTCATGCTTCTCAAGTAAATCTAGATTCCCTTTTATAACATATTCTTAAATTGATCATTTCAACCATTTGGGGCCATTCAAGGTCATGAAAGTACAAAGTCTATCATGCTTGCTCTTCAAACACACAAGTTAGTTACAAAACTCATATTGGACATGCCTGGGAGTATTCATAATGCATATGTGAAACTAACACCACTTTAGTTAAAAATAGGCTTCGTTCATGCTTTATTTGAATTGTGATATACAAGCATGGTATATCTATGGTTATACTACATGAGTGAGCCTAAGAGTATCACCAACATGCTTATAAAGGTCAGATTCTATCTTTCAAGATAGTTTGTCAATATTCATGTTCCAAATGTCACTAGTAGGTTCAACATGTTCATTCTTGCTTACTAATCATATAAACATAATCTAAAGGTTTATTCATGCATTTCTAAGCCATACTAACATGCTTGCAAAGTTAGAATATACATCATGTAGTGGTCATGCATTTTAGCTCACTAGGCTAATCTTTTTCTTGAAAATATTTTCTAACACAAGGCTTAATAAGGTAGTTATGAACAAAGGGACTACGTACATTCTAGCATGCTCATCTAAGTGTAAAATCAGTCATGTATAGCTTACTAGGTTCAAAATTTGTAGAACATGATCTCTAATATAGTTTGTTCTCAAAATTTAACGTCCAAATCTCCATCTAAAGCATATGCTTTCGTTAATCATGCAAATCTATTAAAATATGCTCCACTTAGCATAATATACTTACACATACACATTACATATGCTTGTATGCTATTATAAGTCATAGTACTATAACAGATTGCAAAATAGAAGTTCAAAACTGAATTCAGTAACCGGCGCAGCAGTGCTGCGTCTTAATACAATAATGGCGCAGCTACGCTGTACCTGGTTCGAGCCAGGAATAGTAAACCTCGACAACTGTTTAGCCCAAACACAGAAATTACTCACGAAATCGTTTCTAAACATTCTTATAACAGTTTAAACATGTTCATATGGTCATATAACAACTATATGAACATTACCCAACCTCATTAACATCTAATTCTACAACATCAAAAATTTGAATTTGAAGAACTTAAAACTCTATTTACAAAAAAAGAAATGGAAAGCAAGGAATGGAATTATACCTTCGTAATGTGCAATGAACTTGCTCTAACTGAACTCTCAAGCTCTTAGAATGCTCTCACTCTACTACTTAGCAATTTATCAGACAATTCTCAGCAACAAGAAATGAAGAAGTATAACTGCTATTTATAGAAGAACACAAGACCAAACATTGGATTTTCCATTGAATCAAACACATGGATTGTAGGATTGCATGACGGTTATGGAGGAGTTTGTAATTAGTGGTCGGTTTGCATCATGAACACCACTCCCCCCCCCCCATACTCATTAGCTAGAAGCTTGGAAGAAATAGGCTTTGCCTTTTTGGTCTATACGTAACTGAGGAATGAGACAATTGGACACTCATTTTGAAATTAACTCAGCACTCTTGCCCACTTCTACACATCCACACTCTTATGTTACACCTATCAACCATACATTATAACTAAATGTCACAATATGATTTAATATTTCAAGGTAGTAGATGTTATGCAACATACATGTAATCCATGTACATTTTATCACACTGGTACACTTTATTAAAATAATAATTTACAATATACTCATGGTATTTTATTTTAATATATACCCACATACATATTGTCACATAGATATTTCATAACGTATTTATAACATATAGTTCTAATATTTTTAATCACATTGCCTCATACAATAAAATTTTATAAGACTTAATATATAGTCACACAATGTCACACTACACTATATAGTATAGTTGAATTATTTCTCACATGCACATAACTATCAATATAATATTATTATATTAATAACTTATTTATTTATGTTAATTAAATAAATCATGCACTTCCTTAATTAATTATCACCAATATTAATTAATCCATTTATCATTGATGAAATTATGAATTTTCATAACCATTAACTATCGATATAATTCTTATTATATTTATAGATATATAGCAAATAATAATAATTGCATATTACGAATTAATTACCAAGTAATCCATATTCCACCACAATTAATTAATATTAATGAATGGATTAACAATTCCGTTATAGGACATAACATACTTTAATTCATGGTTTATCAACGTTACACATCACATAATTGTTCCATTTAATTTTCCAAGATAGAAGAATTAATTTTCTCCAATCGACCTTTGGCGCATTTGTCTTTAGTTTAGTATCTTTGGGACGACACATAAATTTACTGCGTTCTCGAGATAGTGCAAGACTGGTTTAGCTTCAGCCCGTTCCAATTTTCATCGCTAACTCGTTATATATGTCATGAATTGATGTCCACAAAATGTTACTACAAGTCTACAAGCGTATTTGATTACTTATACGATATCACCCGTTCAACATGATTATACTTCCTAATTCCCATTTTAATTTGCTTAATGAATTTTCTCGTTTCGCATTATGCCACACAAGGCATTTCACACTTCTCATTGTCAATTCACATTTCTTAATACGCATTGATCTAATACAAATTAATTGTATTACCCAACTCATAAAACAATAACACTTATATTCACATAATCGATTAATATATTCATTTTATAATACGTAGAAATTCTCGGATATTACATCATCCCCCCCTTAAAAAAATTCCATCCCAAAATTGCTACAAGGTTACACAAATAGATGGGGATAATCCCTCATCATCTTATCTTCTAACTCCCACGTAGCCTCCTCGACATCGTGGTTACACCAAAGTAATTTTACAAAAGAAATGACTTTATTTCTCATGGTTTGCTCTTTCCTATCAAGAATTTGGATTGGAATTTCTTCGTACGCTAAATTCTTCTCCACTTGAATGGGTTCATAAGAAATCACGTGTTTGTAGTTAGGCTTATATGGACGCAACACGAATATGTGAAACACATTATGGATGTGCTCCAACTTAGGTGGTAGTACAACTTTGTATGCTACTTCGCCCACTATCTTGAGTATCTCGAACGGTCCTATGAATCTTGGACTCAGTTTCCCTTTCTTGCCGAAATAGATCTTTCCTTTCCATGGAGATACCTTCAAGAATACAAAACTGCCGATTTCAAAATCTCGGTCTTGCCGATGCAAATCTGCATACTTCTTCTGGCGATCTAGAGCAACAACAAGTCTAGCCCTTATTACCGTCACCACATCCGCAGTTTGTTGTACTAACTCTTGTCCGAGTATTCATCGTTCCCCAACTTTTTCCCAACAAAATGGCATTCCGCACTTCCTCCCGTAAAGAGCTTCGTACGGTGGCATGCCGATACTCGCATGGTTACTATTATTATACGCAAATTTGACTAAGGGTAGGTGGTCGTCCCAATTCCCCTTGAAGTCCATCACGCAAGTTCTAAGCGTATCCTCTAGCATTTGTATTGTTCACTCAATCTGTCCGTCTGTCTGAGGATGATAAGCAGTACTTAACCTTAACTGTGTTCCCATCCTCTCTTGCAAGCTTTTCTAAAATTTTGATGTGAAACGCGGGTCTCAGTCAGAAACAATCGATACCGACACTCCATGTCGTGAAATAATCTCTTTTACGTACAGACTCGCTAACGGATTCAAACTGTAGCGGATCTTGATCGATAAAAAATGTGCGGTCTTTGTAAGTCGATCCACGATAACCCAAATGGCATCCAACCCTTTCTCCGTAAACATGTTTCTGATTTTCTCGCATTCTTCATCTTTCTCCTGTGCTTCCTTTACTCTATCCAACAATGTCGGATAAGCTTCCATTACAAATAATTTCTCCTTGGACCCCTTGGGTCCATTCATTTCTATTTCCAACTTCTCCATATCTCTTATATATTAACTCCTCTTGAGTTGTTAATTGAAACAATTTCTCCCTTTCTTTCATGCTCAAAGCGTCGGCAACTACGTTTGCCTTCCCTGGGTGATAAAGAATCTCACAGTCATAATCCTTGATTAATTCTAACCACCTTTTATGACGTATATTCAACTCCTTCTGTGTGAAGATATATTACAGACTTTTGTGGTCCGTGTATATCTAACATTTCTCTCCGTATAAATAATGTCTCCATATCTTTAACGTAAAAACTAATGCCGCTAACTCTAAGTCATTAGTAGGGTATCATTTTTTGTAATCCTTCAATTATCATGACGCATAAGCAATGACCTTGCCATACTACATCAGCACACAGCCCAGTCCTCTATGCGATGCGTCACTATACACTACAAATCCTCCCGCATCATCTAGTAAGGATAATACAGGCGCCTAGCTTAACCTCTTCTTCAACTCTTGAAAACTTTCTTCTTCTTATCTCCGTCGGTGTTCTCAGTTGTTCCCAACTATGTGACACCCCCAAAATAGGTTCAATCCATCTAACCTATTCCGAGTCGCCAAATACATGATACAAAAAACAACTACAACTTTATTACTACAATTGTCGTGCAAAATACAACAACACATATGTTGTGAGTTTTGATACAAATATATACCAACTGTGACTCTCATCCCAACCTTGGATATCACATCACAAAGGCACCTTACATAAAGGTACAGTCAAAAACTATTTTAGAAATTAGAATCTTTGGGAAGTGCTAAAGGAAACCTTCGTACATGGGAGGCCATGCGTCTAGGTTATGATTGATATCAGTAGTCCACAGAATTATCCTTGGTTGACCTAATAGACCTCAAAGAAAAACGAGAAGATTACTATAATGTTCTTTCCAATGGTGAGTCTTCTCTTGACATATAACTATCTCCATTGTCTGCAATTGAAAATTATATTTCAATCAAACTTCAAGATTATATAGGTAGTACTCGTAGATATACTCGGCAAGTGGATGTGCACAACCCTGTCTTATGATGACACAAGGTTGTATGTCATTAGACATCTTGTATGATAGTGGCAAAACACCCTTCCAAAGTTGGGTTCGCCTCACCCTATTTCATTCACAAAATATAACTATTAAATGATTTATAAAATATAACACACTTTTCTATACTGTTTAGGGAGAACCTTCACAGCAAGAGACCACCGTTCTATTCCCCTATTATCCCCGCTCGACCCAGCTACACTTTTATTACCTGAAAGGAATTGTGAAGTAAAAGGGTGAGCACAACTAGCTCAGTAAAGAATATCATGACTAAAGATAATTAAATTATCCATAACCTTCATTAGTAATGAATCAGATATTTAGAACATATGGTAGATGATAACACTTTTCAACCATAGTTGCGGCGGAACGAGCAATCCATTAGAAGAGTCAAGTGAACATAATGTTAATATCTCCTCTAAATTAAAAGTCCATCATTAATATTTCATTCCTGTAATACTCATCAACAGTTCTTCGCTATACACCAGACAAAGAGAACTCTCATCACCTGTCTTCACCTGAACTGTGACTCCCCCAAAGTAGTTATACATCACCTATTCTGAGTTGCCAAATACATGGTATATAATACAAATACAAACATAAATATACAACATGAGCTCTGAGTTTTAATACAAATATTGTCTTCTAGACAGTATTCAAACTCAAAATAAGTCCTCAATACATTTATTATCACACTATTTCATAAAATAGTGATGACTACTAATGCAACCATCTGGACCGTCACTCCGTTCCCCGATTAGTCTCAGCTATATTCTCATTTCCTGAAGAGAACAGTGAAAGCAAAAGGGTGAGTTCAACTAGCCCAGTAAGAAATATTATGACTAAGATAATGTAGAATAAATTATCATTAGCCTTGAATAGTGTTAAACTGATACAATAACTGCAGCGGAACAAGCAATCCATTAGAAGAGTCAAGTAGAGCATAAAATCTACTATCTTCTATGATTTAAAAGGTTTTTCATCACTTTTATCACTGAGACTCAGCTTAATAAATAATCCACATCATTAAATCATCCTGCACTACAGGCCAAGGATATTCTTTAGTGTCACGATCACGAATTATCCATGCACTACGGGCCAAAGATAATCTTGTTTTCATCAACGGTCCTGATCATGCCATAAAATAATTCATCTTTGCACCCTTGGTTGAAGAGAATCCATCGTCATAATCATACCAAAAACTATTCATCAATGCACTATGGGCCAATGATGACTTTTTCCACATCATTTGTAACATTACGGTCATGATTATATCAAATAATCCCTGGTCATAATCATACCAAGTCCATCTATTCACTACAGGCCACAGATGACTTTCAACATGATATAAACATGAGGATGATGACAATTCAATAAAACAAGTTCAAGAATAAATTAAATTATCCATAGCCTTCGTCAGTAATGAATCAGAGATTTAGAACATATGGTAGATGATAAAACTTTTCAACCATAGTTGCAGCGGAACGAGCAATCCATTAGAAGAGTCAAGTAGAACATAATGTCTACTATCTCCTCTAGATTAAAAGTCAATCATTAATATTTCATTCCTGTAATACTCATCAATAGTTCTTTGTTATACACCAGACAAAGAGAACTCTCATCACATGTCTCACCTGAACCACCACAGATTATAATTAAATTACAGTTCATATTTATAATCAAGTAAATAAACAGTCCAAATTTGCTCTACAGGCCAAAGATATACAATTGAAAAACCAATAACCAACAGTCCATCTTTGCACTACAGGCCAAAGATATATAATTGTAAAACCAATAATCAATATTTCATCTTTCCACTACAGGCCAAAGATATACAACTGTAAAACCAATAATGCTGAGACTCAGCTTAATAGTATCACGACCACAAATTATCCATGCACTACGGGCCAAGGATATTCGTGTTTTCAATTACGGTCATGATTATACCGAATAATCTCTTGTCATAATCATACCAAGTCCATCTATGCACTACGGGCCAAAGATAACTTTTACCACATCATTGTAACATTACGATCATGATTATACCGAATAATTCCTGGTCATAATCATACCAAGTCCATTTATACACTACTGGCCATAGATGACTTTCAACACAATATAAGCATGAGAATGATGACAATGATATAAAGAATCAATCACATAAGATAAATGATAAATATTAAACATTTATAATACAATTTATCCAGAGTTCAAGAATATCCAAATTGTTAACATGATCATGCTTTGTGGAGTAAAATTCAAGAATAATATTATATCAAAAATGATTTGAGCAGAAAATAATATTTCAATCGAATATTTAACTAATATAATAACATTATTCATTATATTATAAACTCCATTTAATATTATTCATTATATAATAACATTAAATTCATTTACTAATATTATTAATATTACCACAATAATTTAATCATTTCTTAAACTTATAAACAATTTATTTTAATTGTTTACATTTTACTAATTAATGCATTTAATCATCCTAAAATGCCAAACTCATAAGATTTCATCACCAATAACCAAAACCCTCATCATCAAAATCAAGATATACCTTATATAGGATTCTCAAGCCATAAAATCCTATTTTCTAATTTTCTTACTTCACATAACATATTTAATTCATTTACTCATAACTACTCAATTTTCATGAAAATACAAATCGGTCATGAGAAAATTTTTCTTTCTCGGGATTTAGCATAATATAGTCCCATATTGAACATATATTTTTTTTAGAATTTTTAAAATTCATTTACTATTTTCATATGGCCAAAACTGTCGAATATTTAGACATTTATCATAAACTGTACTTTTGCCCATAAATTCCAAAATTTACAGAGTATACTATTGTTATATACATGTACTCCTAATACAAATTTCACAAATTTTTGAGTTAACCACAAGGAGTTATAAGGGTTTACTTTTAAAATAGTCTTTTTCCATAAATTTCATAACTCCTAATCTATACATCCAAAAATCGCCATTTTTGGACACAATCTAGAAAACTCATCAAATTATCATTTCAAAAGAACACCAGAATTTTTGAGGGTCGGAAAAATTACGAAACTGAAAAACATAATAACCCTTACCTCAAAAGAGCAGTATTTCTGATTGGAAGCCGAAGTAAACTTGCACTGAATAACAACTCTCAAAGTATCTAAATACTCACAAAAATTTGCTCGATAATATAGAGAGAGAAAACTTATGTTTCTGGTGTAATTTTTAATTGTAACTTAAGCGCCTATTTATAGGAAAATGCTAGAACACCAAAGCTGTGAGACCCCAGATTTTATGAATAAAGATTTAATTTTCTCGAAATAAGTTTTTGTTTATATTATGGTGTTGATTTGATGTAATGTTATAGTTGTGGATAATATTTACAAATTTTGCAAAGTAAGCAAGTGGTTGTATAATATTTGATTGGTCGGGGGATATTCTTTTTGTTGGGGAATATCCAAATGCGAATGCATACAATCATTAGTGGACCCCACAATGTAATTATTATCGGATAGAAAAGCGAAAAAATATACTTTATGAAAATAACGGCGGAAGTTTTACCGTTAACTATTGAAACACCATTGTTAAAAAATACGATAATGTGCGTGGTTACTTGCGATATTACGGTATTGATTATTGATGCTTACGTGAGAAGTCACTCGATTATACTCATTATTATCTCTCATATTATGCATGATTCAATTATTATTATTCAATTATATATATCATCGCATAATATGATATATTGTTCAATCGGGTATTCGGGACACTTTTCGTATTGAGAGTACTATTCACAAGTTCTTATTCATGAGTTACTATTCACGAGTTACTATTATTCATTGAGTTACTATTCATGAGTTACTATTCACGAGTTACTATTCACGTTAGCATTACTATTCACTCTAGTATTGTGCATTCGGGTATTTGGGTACAATATTATTCCATGAGGAGATGTCTAATTTTTTGAATAGTTGGTTAAAGATATAATAAGTAAGTCAATATGGACCATTTGGTGGAGTTATAATAGTAAATCAATATGGATCATTTGGTTTAAAGTTTTAATTGTAAATCGGTATGAATAGTTGGTTTAAGTTTTAATAGTAAACCGATATGGACCGTCCATTTAATAGTAAATCAATCTGGACCGTTCATGAATTAGTTACTATTCATTCCATTTTCCTATAAATAGAAGCTCATTCCTTCATTATTTCTTACGAATTCATTGAAACTCTAGAGAGAGAAATTATAAGAGAACCTATAGAAAAGTATTCTGCTACTTCTCTACTCTTATATTTAAGGGATTTATTTTTTACGGTAAGGGGTATTATTTCTTTTTGTATTCATGAAGAGAACTTCATTATTCCATTATTTATTATTACATTGGAATAACTTTTGTATCTGTGAGCTACCCTATACATGGTGACATTTCTTCTAATATTCCGTTCTTTATTATTACGTGCCGGAATATATCACATGCATGCGTTTATGCTTGGAACTGGTTCCATTATTTATTATTACGTCGAAATATATCTTATACATGCGTTTCTTTTGGGACTGAGTTCCATTATTTATTATTCTATCGGAATATCTTCATGCATGCGTTCTGTGGGACTGGTTCCATTATTTATTATTTTGTCGAGAATATCACGTCATGCGTTCTGTGGGACTAGTTCCATCCTTTATTATTATTCGTTGGAATAACTTTTGCTGCATCTGGTCTATTGCATGCAAGGTGATTTCTATTGTTATTCCACTCTTTATTATACTCAGTTGGTTAAAACTTTGACTTCTATACTCCATGAAATTAGTGGAATATCCTTGATATTTGCGCTTCATCCAATATCTTTTCATGGAAATATTCTTCTAAGCATTCTTGAATTTTACTCTACAAAGCAATATCATGTTGACAATTTGAACGTTATCAGTTCCTGGATAAATTAATTCTTGAACTTGTTTTATTGAATTCTTATATCATTGACATCATCCTCATGTTTATATTTTGTTGAAAGTCATCTGTGGCTTGTAGTGCATAGATGGACTTGGTATGATTATGACCAGAGATTATTTGGTGTAATCATAACCGTAATGTTACAAATGATGTGGAAAAAGTCCTCATTGGCCCGTAGTGCATTGATGGACAGTTTTTGGTATTATTATGGCTACGGATTCTCTTTGGCCGTAGTGCAAAGATGAATTGTTTTATGGCATGATTAAGACCGTTGATGAAAACATGATTATCTTAAGTCGTAGTGCATGGATAATTCGTGGTCGTGATACTAAAGAATATCCTTGGCCGTAGTGCAGGGGTGATTCGATGATGTGGATTATTTATTAAGCTGAGTCACAGCAGTAAAAGTGATGAAAAACCTTTTAAATCATAGAAGATAATTGATTTTATTCCCTACTTGACTCTTCTAATGGATTGCTTGTTCTGATGCAGTTAAACTTGATAGTTGTTATATTTTATCAGTTTAACACTGTTGAAGGCTAACGATAAATTATTCTGCATTATCTTAGTCATAATATTTCTTCTTTGGGCTAGTTGAGCTCACCCTTTCTTTCTTTGTTCTCTTGAAATGAGAGAGCGTGAATTTGGGACTAGTCGGGGAGCAGTGATGGTCCTAGATGGTGCATTA
The DNA here is from genome assembly GCA_020205615.1 of Panax quinquefolius. Taxonomy (NCBI): domain Eukaryota; kingdom Viridiplantae; phylum Streptophyta; class Magnoliopsida; order Apiales; family Araliaceae; genus Panax; species Panax quinquefolius. The sequence goes on along the minus strand of CM035167.1, from coordinate 39,382,001 downwards.
GTAGTCCTCACTATTCTGTGAAATAGTATGATAATAATTGTAATGAGGACTCCTTTTGAGTTTGTATAGTCTCTAGTAGACAATATTTGTATTCAAACTCAAAGTTTATGTTTTGTCGTATTGTACACGACAGTTGTATTATTAAGTTATATTTAAATTATGTACCATGTATCTGGCGACTCAAGATAGGTGATGTATACCTAATTTTGGGGGCGTCACAGTTGGTATCAAAGCTTAGGGATATGATCCCTGGCTAGGATATGAGAATAGAACTAGGAGGGGAGAGACGGGGAATTCTCTCGCTAGTATGACCTACCTAAGTTTATTTGGTATTTAATTGGTCGGTCATAATATAGGGATAATATGTTAAATGTCAATTAACCTTTGTTTTGTGGCAGTATCTGAAAATGACATCCGAGAATGTTGAGAATAGCAATGGAGCACAAGAGACCGTTGATTCTCCACAGATCAATAATCAGGACAATGTGCAGCAGGATGACGATAATCCTCCTATAAACAATAACACTAACTGATTGACGAATGATGGTACATTTAGGAGCTTTTTAGAATTCTTGCAACATCAGGTGAAGGCGGCTCCTGTTCATAATGCAGGAGGAAACAATGGCAACCCACGGTTGGTCACCGCTAAGAAATTCAAGGAGCTGGGACCGCCGGAGTTTTTGGGAAAACCAGAACCACTTAAGGCGGAGACGTGGTTAAAGCAGATCACCAAGATATTTGATCTCTTGGGATGCTCCGAGGAGGAAAAGGTTCCCTTTGCCACCTTTATGTTACGTGAAGCGGCAGATCACTGGTGGGAATCTGTAAAACATACCCAACTTGACACACTCAAGATGTCTTGGGAGAAGTTCTAAGAGTTGTTCAATGACAAGTACTTTCCCGAAAGCATTCATCACATGAAGGAGGTGGAATTTATCAAGTTAGAGCAAAAAACAACATGGCCAGTGTCGCGATGTGAAGCCAAGTTTGCGAGTTGTCCCGATTTGCGTCCCCACTTAGTTGATAATGAAGAGAGAATGACGCGGATGTTTTAAGAGGTTTGAAGCGGAGATACGTCAATATCTTATTTATCATAAAGCGTGTTTGTATTCGGATGTTGTAAATAGGGCTCGATTAGTGGGAGCGCGATAGTCAGTCAACGCAAAAAAGAGAGCGGTAAAAAAAATGATAATCTAGGGTGATACTTGAGTCATCAAAGCGGTGACAATAAGCATGGAGGAAATCAACATGCGAAATGGTAACCGCCGGTGGTAATCATGGTCAAAACAATAAAATGGACATTTCAAGAAGAGGAGATTCAACAATGATGGAAAGACGTTAGCACCAGCACCCGTTGTTAAGGAAGGAGAAGGACCACCTATCATATGCTTCAAATGCGGAGGGGAGGGACACATTAGTCCAAACAGTGCGATGCCATCCAAAGCATGCTATAACTGTGGAAGAGAAGGTCACTTAGCCCAATTTTGTCGTTCACCGAAGACAAGTTCAGCTAGGATGGAGGCACCAAAGGATGTCCCAGGCAAGCCAAAGCCGATGGTTTAAGAGAGAGCGTTTTTTTTTTAGTGATGAGGAACACGAATAAAATTATCACGGGTATGTTAGTCATAAACTTTTGAAGTCTATACCGTGTTGAGATGGGATTCTACTCACTCTTTTATTGCACCTAGTTGTGTTCAATGTTTGAAGTTAACTCCGGAGAAGTTAGACTTTGATATATCTGTTTAAACTCAGTTGGGAGAAACCTTCGTTACCTCCACTATTTATAAATCTTGTTCAAATCAACACTTTCACGTTACCTGTCGATCTTATCTCTTTGAGAATACTTGCCTTTGATGTGATTTTTAGAAATGATTGGTTAACTACTCATCATGCTTTTCGTAAGGTTGTTAGCTTTCATACTCCTAACCAACCTGTTATGCAAATTCAAAGTAACCAAACCACTAAAGTCAATCATTGTCATATCAAGCCATAAATAAAGAGCCCCGATCCTTTTGTTGTTGACTTTCTTGTGTGGAATGCATGCGAAGCGGACTTTTCGTAAGCAACGTCGTGAATGACGATGACAAGTTGATAGGTATCAATGTGACGTGTTATCCAAGTCTTAGATGAGAGTCACAGTTTTGAATGGTATTTCTATTGTTAATAAATTTCCTGACATAATCTTGAAGACTTCTTAGCCTACACCTATAGCGTGAAATCAAATTTTGTATTAACCCTAGTACAAAACCCATTTCTAAAACCCTCAAATATTTTCTTCACCTAAAATGAACGTGTAATGTGTGCAAAAGCGTTGGCTCGAGTACATTGAAGATTACGATCGTACCATTTGATATCATCGTGGGAAAAATGAGCGTGGTAGTTGGCGCGTTGAGTAGAAGATCGTATATCGTTTCTGAGTGTGATGTTGTTAACACAAAGACTCATTTCAGTATAACTTACAAATGATGGAGATAGAGTTAAATACTCTAGGGACCCACGTTAAGATAACTAATATACCATTAGAATAGACTTGAATCGATAAAAGTTAAAAGTCGCTCAAGCTACATACTCGAGGTGATGAATGTGAAGAAGAAGGTTCAAGAGGCATTATTCTAGAAGCAAGAATCGATGAAGAGAGGAAATCTCAACCCTCGATTTTATTGGCCCATTTGAAATCCTTGATCGAATAGGAACTGTGGCTTATAGACTCGTTTTTACCGCCAAGTATGTCGGCGTGTTCATAACGTTTTTTAACGTATCGATGTTACGTAAATATGTGGACGACCGAACCACATTATTAATTTAGAAACCGGACGAGATAGCGAGAAGATTTAGCGTATGAGGAGATACGTGTTAAAATCTTGGATAAGAAGGATCATATTCAACACTCAAAGGTTATACCTCAAAATTAGAATTGAAATGAAGTCAAGGTATCCTCACCTCTTCTGTACATACCAGTATGTACGTAAATTTTGAGGTGAAATTTCATAAGGAGGGGAGATTGTGAGACCCAGATTTTATGAATAAAGATTTAATTTTCTCGAAATAATTTTTTTTATATTATGGTGTTGATTTGATGTAATGTTATAGTTGTGGGTAATATTTACAAATTTTGCAAAAGTAAGCAAGTGGTTGTATAATATTCGATTGGTGGGGAATATTCTTTTTTGTCGGGGAATATCAAATGCGATGGTTCAATCATTGGTGGACCCCACAACAGAATTATTGTCGGATAGAGAAAACGAAAAAAAAATACTTTATGAAAATAACTGCGGAAGTTTTACAGTTAACTATTGAAACACCAAGTGTTAAAAGTAATGCGATGTCTGGCGTGGTTGCTTAGTAGCACACGATATTGATTATTGATGCTTACGTGAGAAGTCACTCGGTTATACTCAATTATTGCTACGATTTAATTGCATCATCATCTCTCATATTATTGATTCAATTATTATTCTGATGTATCATCGCATAATATGATATATTGTTCAATCGGGAATTCGGGACACTTTTCGTGTCGGAGTACTATTCACAAGTTACTATTCATGAGTTACTATTCACAAGTTACTATTCACGAGTTACTATTCACAAGTTACTATTCATGAGTTATTATTCACGAGTTAGTATTCATGAGTTACTATTCACGAGTTACTATTCATGAGTTACTATTCACCCGGTTACTATTTACTCTAGTATTGTGAATTCGGGTATTTGGGTACAATATTATTCCATGAGGAGATGTGCTAATTTTTAGAATAGTTGGTTGAAGATATAATAGTAAGTCAATATGGACCATTTGGTGGAGTTATAATAGTAAATCAATATGGATCATTTGGTTTAAAGTTTTAATAGTAAATCGGTATGGACCGTTGTTTTAAGTTTTAATAGTAAACCAATATGGACCGTCAGTTTAATAGTAAATCAATCTGGACCGTTCATGAATTAGTTCTTATTCATTCCATTTTACTATAAATAGAAGCTCATTCCTTCATTATTTCTTATGAATTCTTTGAAACTCTAGAGAGAAATTATAAGAGAAACTATAGAAAAGTATTCGCTACTTCCCTACTCTTATATTGATTTCTTTTACGGTAGGGTAAGGGTGTTATTTATTTTTTGTATTCATGAAGAGAAATTCTTTTATTCCATTATTTATTATTACATTGGAAATAACTTTGTATCTGTGCTGGATACCCTATACATGGTGACATTCTTCTAATATTCGTTCTTTATTATTCTATCGTAATATCTCATATGCATGCATTTCTGTGGGACTAGTTCCATTATTTATTATTACGTCGGAAATATCCTATCGTGCGGCGTTGGGACTGACTGGTTCCATTATTTATGATTCGCCGAAATATCCTATCTCATGCGTTCTTGGGACACGGTTCCATTTCCATTATTTATTATTCGTCGGAATATCACATCATGCGTTCTGCTCGGGACACGGTTCCATCCTTTATTATTCTATTGGAATAACTTTTGCATGCGATCTATCGCATGCATGGTGATTTCTTTTGTTATTCCATTCTTTATTATACTCAGTTGGTTAAAACTTTGACTTCTATACTACATGAAATTAGTGGAATATCCTTGATATTTGCGCTTCATCTAGTATCTTTTCATGGAAATATTACTCTGAGCATTCTTGAATTTTACTCTACAAAGCAGTATCATGTTGACAATTTAAACGTTATCGGTTCCTGGATAAATTAATTCTTGAACTTGTTTTATTGAATTCTTATATCATTGTCATCATCCTCATCTTTATATTTCGTTGAAAGTCATCTGTGGCCTGTAGTGCATAGATGGACTTGGTATGATTATGACCGAGAGATTATTGGTGTAATCATGTAGTAATGTTACAAATGATGTGGAAAAAGTCCTCATTGGCCCGTAGTGCATTGATGGGCGGATTTTTGGTATGATTATGGCTATGGATTCTCTTTGGTAGTAGTGCAAAGATGAATTGTTTTATGGCATGATCGGGGACAGTTGATGAAAACATGATTATCTTAAGTAGTAGTGCATGGATAATTCGTAGTCGTGATACTAAAGAATATCCTTGGCCGTAGTGCAAGGGTGATTCGATGATGTGGATTATTTATTAAGTTGAGTCCCAGCAATAAAAGTGATGAAAAATCTTTTAAATCATAGAAGATAGTAAATTTTATTCCCTACTTGACTCTTCTAATTGATTGCTTGTTCCGATGCAGTTAAACTTGATAGTTGTTATATTTTATCAGTTTAACACTGTTGAAGGCTAACGATAAATTATTCTGCATTATCTTAGTCATAATATTTCTTACTGGGCTAGTTGAGCTCACCCTTTCTTTCACTGTTCTCTTCAGGAAATTAGAACGTAGCTGGGACTAGTCGGGAAATAGAGTGATGGTCCTAGATGGTGCATTAGTAGTCCTCACTATTCTGTGAAATAGTGTGATAATAATTGTAATGAGGACTCCTTTTTAGTTTGTTTAATCTCTAGTAGACAATATTTGTATTCAAACTCACAGTTTATGTTTTGTCGTATTGTACACGACAGTTGTATTATTAAGTTATCTTTAAATTTTGTACCATGTATCTAGCGACTCAAGATAGGTGATGTATGCCTAATTTTGGGGGCGTCACAAAAGCAGACTAAAATAATAAAATAATATTATAATTTTTCTACACATGCATGCTTTGAACAAAACTCAGCCACCACAAGTGGGGCCCACCAAAAATCAGCCATCTTCCCTAACAACCAAAAGTGGGGCCCACCCATTTTTTTAATAAAAATATTTTAATTTCTGAAACTTCAATAATTCATAATAAATAGCCCTTTTATCAGAAAAATACGAATTTTATGTCGATTTCATACGAAATCAAATTCTCTACAACTTTGTAGCTTTAAGTTTTTCCAAATTCCAAGCAGAAAATGTCCGAAATCCATATACGAACGATTTTCAACACCTCTTAAAATTCATAACAAATCATACGTTCGTTTTAACGGTTCAAAATTTATGGACATATACTCAACTTATATATGTATAACATATCCAAAAATCACAACGTTCCAACGGTCGGATCAAAATTATAACTAACGCAATAGAGCGGGCAAAGGTGCAAAAATAGCCTTGACGTTTACCCCGATGTCCCACTTACACCCTGAACTTTTTTTTTTCCAAAAGTACACTTACGATTGTAAAACGAAGCTCAACAATGCCCCTCCCGTTAAAAAAATTCCAGCTGGATAAACGGACGTCAGGGACAACCGACACATGGCAAAAATAAAATGTAATAATCTTTTTTTTATTATTTTCTCTTTCTTCTCTAACGTTTCTCTCTCTCTTTCTTTCTCCCCCCTCCCTTTTTATTTTCTCTCTATTTTCTTCTTCCTCTGTTACAAAAATAACAAAACTAAAATGCATTAATCATAACAATCAGCACATACCCATTACGAAACAACTCAAAGAACAACTCGAAGAAAGTAGAAAATCCCAAAAATTGGATTTGTAAAGAAAAACAAAATGTGATTTACAATCAAATGAACCCACGAGCAAATCTTTTGCAAACGGGATTATCATAATTATCAATAAAATGCTTGATGGAATAAAAGAAACAGCTAAATAACTCCACCTGCTTCAAGAAGAAATCTATTCCAATAATCTGAGCCTGAATTTCAATAATCCATAAATGGCAAATTACAACATAAAGCTATGCATATGCATCCACTAGGTAGGATAATAGAAAATTCAATACTTCTTTGTGGTGAGAGAGAAATAAGCATAACATCATCCCTCTTCGAATCAGAAATTACTACTAAATTTTCACAAACTTCAAATAATATTCCTTGTACGAGAGAAGTAGCAACACATTGCAAATTCAGTGATTGATTGTGGCGTAAATTAATGTCAACAAATTACAAGTCTCACTAAGCATTTCAAAATAGACTTGTAATTTTTGGCCCTACATTGACTTTAGTAAGTAAAGAGAAAATCAAGGAAGAATAATCTTTAAGCTAAATCAATGTGAAAATTAAAATTATCGATAAGAAGAAAAACTCGTGCTCACCTTCTGTACAGTGACAATCATTGTGTAAACATGGCGTTTCCAGAAAGATATCACCACAGTAAGTAACATCAGCACTCTCCATCTGGAAGTCTTTTGGACCACAGCACTCGTTCCATTCAAACCACAGTTTTGCAATAGATTCATTCTTGAAGCAGAAACCAAATCGACACAAAAAAAAGAAAATTAATCCATTTTGATTACCTGATTAGAGAATGCAGACGAGGAAGCAATCTTTCATGACTATTCATAAGAACCGAAAGATGGAATTTCAGCCCCAATACCCATTTGAAGAAAGTGAAAGTAATTTTGGTTTAAGCATTACTTTTTTTCTCTCTGTTTTTTTTGGGTCTTTTCCAGATCCAATCAAAAAAAGATGGAGTTTTGAGATTTAAGTTATAATTCCTCTTGATTGATTTGTCTGTGTGGAATTCGTTGTTTAATGGGTGTAAGAAGAGGAACAGAGGAAAGAAGAAAGGAAAGAGAAAAAAAAGGTAGAAGAAAGAGAGAGAAAAGTTAGAGAAGAAAGAGAAAATAATAAAAAAAAGTTTATTACATTTTATTTTGCCACGTGTCAGTTGTTACTAATGCCCATTTGTCCAGCTGTAATTTTTTTAACGGGAGGGGCATTATTGTGCTACGTTTTACAACGTTAAGTGTACGTTTGGAAAAAAAAATCAAGGTGTAAGTGGGACATCAGGGTAAACATCAAGGGTATTTTTAGACCTTTGCCCCGCAATAGAGCTTTAAGAACACTGATTTGATTTTCGGACTATAAGTCCCTCGTACCAGTTTCACTCAAATAGTCACCACAAAAAATCCACAAATAATTTTTGGGTGATTCAAATTTCTACGTTTAGCTTACATCCAGGGATTTCGATTTGATATATGGCTCATCTCCTAACTCATTATACACAAAGAGTTATGGATTTTACAAAATCAAGTAATAAACTAATTTTTCTGAAAATCTCATATTTTGTTCTTCTTTTCGACAAAATACTAATAAAATACCTCAACATTAATGTGACGCCCCCAAAATAGGTATACAACACCCATTCTGAGTTGTCAAAATACATGGTACAGAAACAACTACAACTTTATTAATACAACATAAAAACTGTGAGTTTAAATACAAATATTGTCATCTAGACAATATCCACACTCAAATAAGTCCTCAATATAATTATTAATACACTATTCTACAGAATAGTGAGGTTTACTAGAACCACTTCTAGAACCATCATCCCACACCCCGACTAGTACTCGCTACATTCTCGCCTCCTGAGAAGAAAAATGGAACAACAAGGAAAAGGGTGAGCTCAACTAGCCCAGTAAAGAACATTATTACTAAGATAATATAGAACAAATTATCATTAGTCCTCAACAGGGAAAAATCTAATAGAATACAATAGACAACCAGTTTTAAATCAATCTTCACAGCGGAAATAATAATTCATTAGAAGGGTTAAGTAGAGAATGCAAACTACTATCATCTATATATGAATTTCATTGCCGATATTTTATCCCTGTAACATCAATCAATATATATCTGGAATCAAATATTCATCTTTGCACTACAGGCCAAAGATATTCATCATTGGTCATGTTCATCTAAACACTGCTCATCTTTGCAGACACGGGCCAAAGATATTAATTAATCGGTCATGTTCATCTCAACACCTGTTCATGTTTGCACTACGAGCTAAAGATATTCATCAAGAAATCATTCATCTTTGCACTACAGGCCAAAGATATTCAGTAATATCATCATTTAGGATTGAGGATGATGAAAAATATTTTCAAGAAAACGAATCCAGTGAAACAAAAGAACAATTATTAAGGATTCGTACTTTAAATAATCACAGTTCAAAAATACTTCATAAATAACTAGATTGGAGTAAAATTCAAGAATGAAGGTCAAAACATAGATCTAATCAAAGATAGGAATCATAACAGACAATCTTGGACACAGAAAAGAAAATTTAATTTTTTTGTGAATAGTGTCGTATTCGTGAATAGTGCCGTATACGTGAATAGTGCCGTATACGTGAATAGTAACTCCGACCTCAAATGATAGAAATTTCACAAAAAAATATCATCACGCTTCGTGAATAGTACTCGTGAATAGTAACTCATGAATAGTAACTCGTGAATAGTAACTCATAAATAGTAACCCCGACATGAAAAAGTTCCAAATTTGATAAAAATTTCCAACCAATATTTTGGCATAATGATATTGAAGAAATAATATCATTTTCGAATAAAATAACATCCCTTACCTCAGAAAGAATAGTATTTCATTTCGAATATTGGATATAGTCTTTGAAAGAACTTGCACCGTATAGCAATACTCAAAGTACTAAAATATTCATAAATACGCTCGATATTATAGAGAGAGAAAGAGAGAGAAATCTTTAGTTTCTAGTGTGATTTTCAATTCTAACCTAAGCACTCTATTTATAGGAAAATGCTTAGAACACCAAAGCAGAAAATTTAATAAAATATTAATATTTAAAAAAAAATTCCTACGCCTACTTTGAAAATCTGATTTCAGCCATTTGCAACACATGGGGGGCCAACCAAAACAATAAAAACATTTTTCTAACTATAAATATTTTAAACTTCCAAAAATTAATTATTTTGGAACCTCAAAATTTCAATAATTCATAATAAATAGCCCTTTTATCAGAAAATTCAAATCTCACGAATTTTTATAGGAAATTCAATTCTCTACAACTTTGCAGAAGAAAGTTTTTCCAAATTCCAAACAGAAATTAACCGCAATCCACATACGGACAATTTTACAGGCTATAATCAAATTTTAGTCAAGAAATGGGGTCCACCGACACACAAAACATATGTTAATCATTTAATGCAATAAAAATGCTCTTCCTCCTCATATACTCATATATCCCACATTCATTGTAAAAATATCATAATTATTCTATTATAATAATATAATAAAATATTATTTTATCAAAAAAGATAAAATATCGATTTTCAACAATTGTCACTTTAAAAATTTTCTCCATCTATATCCACATAAAATCAATATTTTCCTCATCATATAAATCAATAATTAATTATTCACAAATAATATTATGAAGAATCACAAGATCTTGTGCAACCGTGTAGTTCCCAAAGAAAGAGGGCTTTCAATAAAGATTTCTCCTTCTTGGCGCATAATTAAGTGACCAAACCTCTCCTTGACAGAACTTTCTAGACATTGCCAATAATGTTATCTAATAATATTATTAAGATAATATGAATTATTGCTCTCGATAATGAAAAATACCGTGTAGTGACAATTATTGAAATAATAGTAATATAAAAAATCAACGCAACAATTATTGAATCAATAAAATAAAATAATTGAATAAATAATTCTTGTAACAATTATTGAGTAGTGCCTTCTTACGTAAGAATCAATAATTGGTGCAATACCGTGTGCTACTGTTCAACAACGCATACTACTGTATTTTAACCACCGGGTATTGCAACAATATTAACGGTAATAACTGCGTCGTTATTTATAACAACTTATACTTGTGGTTTTCTTCATCCAATTGCTTTCCGTTATGGGGACCACACAAGGCTGCGCCGTCGAACGAATATTCCCCGACAGCAAGAATATTCCACGACCAAACGAATATTCTCCGACAACAATGAGTATTTTATAACCACTTGCTTATTTGAAATATTTGTGCATTTTACCCATAACTAACCACATTAATCAAATCAACCATTACTATTTCAAAATGATAAATAGAGGAAATTAAATTTCATTTATTAATAATTTGGGGTCTTCTGAGCACAACAATGAGTATTTTATAACCACTTGCTTATTTGAAATATTTGCGCATTTTACCCATAACTAACCACATTAATCAAATCAACCCTTACTATTTCAAAATGATAAATAGAGAAAATTAAATTTCATTTATTAATAATTTGGGGTCTTACAGACAACAATGAGTATTTTATAACCACTTGCTTATTTGAAATATTTGCGCATTTTACCCATAACTAACCACATTAATCAAATCAACCCTTACTATTTCAAAATGATAAATAGAGGAAATTAAATTTCAATTATTAATAATCTGGGGTCTTACAACCTCCCCTCCTTATGAAATTTCGTCCTCGAAATTGACGTATGTATCTAGTGTTTCAAAAAGATGAGGATACCTCGCTTTCATTTTCGTTTCCAACTCCCAGGTCATTTCCTCAATAGCATGGTTTCTCCAAAAAACTTTAACTTATGGTATGACCTTCATGCGTAGGACATGTTCCTTCCTATCCAAAATCTTGACAGGTACCTCTTCATACGTTAAGTCTTCGGCTATCTCATCCGGTTCTAACTCAATAACATGGTTCGGGTCGTCCACATATTTACGTAACATCGATACATGAAAAATGTTATGAACACGCGTCATACTTGGCGGTAAAACGAGTCTATAGGCCACAGTTCCTATTCGATCTAGGATTTCAAATGGACTAATAAATCGAAGGTTTGAGCTTTCCTCACATCGCCAATTCTCGCTTTTGGAATAACAACTTCTTGTACCTCCTTCTTCATATTCATCAGCTCCGGTGTGTAGCTTGAACGTTTTTAACTTTATCGATTAAAGTCGGTTCTACTTGTATATCATCACGTGAGTCCCTAGAGTCTTTAACTCTATATCTATCATTTGTAAGTTATATGAAATGGGTCTTTGACAATATCGCATTCGTACTCGTATACGATCTTTTACTCAACACGTCAGCTACCACGTTCGCTTTTCCAAGATGGTATGGTCAGAACATGTGCCGAAATGAGTCTCCTATTGAGTTCTTCGAAGCTCTTCCCACATTCCTTGCTCCATTCGAATTTTGTATCTCTACGAGTCAGCTGCGTTAATGAAGTAGCGATTCGAGAAAATCTTTCGACAAAATCTTCGATAATAACCAGCTAAGCATAGAAAGCTACGTATTTCGATTACTGACTTAGGTTGCTCTCAACTGTGACTCATATCCCAATCTTTGATAGCACGTCACTGCGACACCTATCGCTTTACTACCAAGCATAAATATGGCATCCCCTACGAGAATTCCGGCGGTGCATTCCACAAAGGAAGTCACCGGATAAAGGCTCGGGTACCAAATTCTATAGTTGAATTTTTAACTCCTGAAGTTCAATAGGAGCCATGAGATTTTAGAAATGGGTTTTGTACCGGGTTCAAAGTCGATACAAAATTCAATATCACACCTTGGGAGTAAGCCAAGAAATTCTTCAGGAAATTTACTAACAATAGAAATATCATTCAAATCTGACGTATTTTTGTTTAAGTCAATAACATGGGCTAAGAAAACTTGACATCCATTTTTCAATAAACGAATGACTTTATGGCTTGATATGAAAGTGTTTGACTTTAATGGTTTGGTTGCTTGAATTCGAATAACAGGTTGCTTAGGAATATGAAAACTAATAACCTTACGAAAGAAATCAATTTTGGCATGATGAGTAGTTAATCAATCAATCCCCAAAATCACATCAGAAGCAAGTATCTTTAAAGAAATAAGGTCAATAGGTAATGCGATGGTGCCAACTTGGATCAAACAAGATTTATAAATAGTGGATGTGATGAAAGTTTCTCCTAACGGAGTTTCCACAGGTAGGTCAAAGTCTAATTTCTCCGCAGTCAAGTTTAAACGTTGAGCACAAGCAGGAGAGATAAATGAATGGGTAGCACCGGTATCTAGTAATGTATAAAATCGCATGAATTTATGATTAGCTTACCCGTGATCACCTCGTTTGGGTTACTCGCATGTTGACTAGTCATGACAAACGCTCTTCCACGAACCATTGACTTTGACTTTTCTGGGAAAGCCTTTTGAGTCACCATCTCCACTGGGCTTGGTTTCGCTACCGTACAATCTCGAGCGATATGTCCTTCCTTTCCACAATTATAGCATACCTTGAACTGTTGTGGACAATTTGGGCTGATGTGTCCCTCTTTTCCACATTTATAGCATACGACCGGTGGTCGTTCTCCTCCCTTAAAACCGATTCTTTCTTTGGTGCCGACGTCTTCACAGTGTCATTGTTGAATCTCCTCTTTTTAAAATCTCCCCCCGACTCGCTTCTTCTATTTTCATGGCCACGATTACCACCAGAGTGGTTGTCGCTCTTATCCGTATTTTTCTTTCTCCGCTAGTTATCGTTGTTCTGATGACTGCTATCACCGGTATGATCCTGGTTGCGGTCTCTTGGTTGAACGTACTCGCTATCTCGCTCTAATAATTGAGCCATGTTGACCACATCTGAATATAAAGAAAATTTATGAGAGATAAGATATTGCCGAATCTCGGGTTTTAAACCTCTCAAAAACATCCTCGTCATTCGTTCCTCATTCTCTACCAAATGAGGTGCAAACCTGGATAACTCTGCGAACTTCGCCTCGTATTGGGACACCGTCATGTTGTTTTGTTCTAGTCTAATAAACTCTACCTCTTTCATATGGCGAATACTTTCAGGAAAGTATTTTTCGTTGAAAAGTTTCTGAAATGTTTCCTAAGACATGCGGAGTGCGGCAGGCTGGGTACGTTTTACAGACTGCCACCAGTAATCTACCTCGCCACGGAACATAAAGGTGGCGAATGGAACCTTCTGTTCCTCCGTGCATACCAAGACATCGAATATCTTGGTAATTTGCTTGACCCATGTTTCCGCAATGATCGGATCCGGCTTTCCCTTAAATTCTGGTGGTCCCAACTCTTTGAACTGCTTGGTCGTGACAAGCCGCGCGTTGTTATCATTTCCACCCGTATTCTATACACGAGTCTCCCTCGTCTGGTTTTGCATGAACTGCAAAAAGCTCCTAAACATCCGTCGTTCATAAATACGCTTTCGGTGGTGTTGTTTACGGGAGGAATATTGCCTTCCTGTTGCACGTTCCCCTAGGTGGTGATTAAAGGTGTTTCCACGGTCTCATTAACTCCACCGTTAATATTCTCTGCTGCCATTCTTAAATACTTCCATAAAACAAGGGTTAATTAAACAAATTAACATATCACATATTAACCATATAGTTCGACTGACCAACAAATAAGCTTAGGTATGACAAACTAGCGAAGGATTACTCGTCTCTCCCCTCCTAGTACTATTCCCCGATCTCCGCCAGAGACCATATCCCTAAGCTCTAATACCAACTGTGACGCCCCCAAAATAGGTATACAACACCCATTCCGAGTCACAAAATACATGGTACATAAACAACTACAACTTTATTAATACAACATAAAAACTATGAGTTTAAATACAATTATTGTCATCTAGACAATATCCACACTCAAATAAGTCCTCATTACAATTAATAATAAACTATTTTACAGAATAGTGAGGACTACTAGAACAACTTCTAGAACCATCATTCCACACCCCGACTAGTACTCGCTACATTCTCGCCTCCTGAGAAGAAAAATGGAACAACAAGGAAAAGGGTGAGCTCAACTAGCCCAGTAAAGAACATTATGACTATGATAATATAGAACAAATTATCGTTAGTCCTCAACAGGAAAAAATCTAATAGAATACAATAGACAACCAGTTTTAAATCAATCTTCGCAGCGAAAATAATAATTCATTAGAAGAGTTAAGTAGAGAATGCAAACTACTATCTTCTATATATGAATTTAAAAGTTCATCATCGATATTTTATCCCTGTAACATCAATCAATATATATCTGGAATCAAATATTCATCTTTGCACTACAGGCCAAAGATATTCATCAGTTGGTCATGTTCATCTAAACACCTGTTCATCTTCGCACTACGGGCCAAAGATATTAATCAGTCGGTCATGTTCATCTCAACACCTGTTCATCTTTGCACTACGGGCCAAAGATATTCATCAAGAAATCATTCATCTTTGCACTACGGGCCAAAAACTATTCAGTTATATCATCATTTAGGATTGAGGATGATGAATAATCTTTTAAAGAAAACGAATCCAATGAAACAAAAGAACAAGTATTAAGGATTCGTACTTTAAATAATCCAAGTTCAAAAATACTTCATAAATAACCAGATTGGAGTAAAATTCAAGAATGAAGTTCAAAACATAGATCCAATCAAAGATAGGAATCATAACAGACAATCTTGGACACAGAAAAGAAAATTTAATTTTTCTGTGAATAGTGTCGTATTCGTGAATAGTGCCGTATACGTGAATAGTAACTCCGACACCAAAAAATAAAAATTTCACAAAAAAATATCATCATGCTTCGTGAATAGTACTCATGAATAGTGACTCGTGAATAGTAACTCATGAATAGTAACTCGTGAATAGTAACTCATGAATAGTAACTAGTGAATAGTAACCCCGAGATGAAAAAGTTCCAAATTTGATAAAAAGTTCCAAACTATATTTCGGCATAATGATATTGAAGAAATAATATCACTTACTAAGAAAATAACATCCCTTACCTCAGAAAGAATAGTACTTCTGACTGGAATACTGGATATAGTGCTGAAAGAACTTGCACCGTATAGCAATACTCAAAGTACTAAAATACTCACAAATACGCTCGATATTATAGAGAGAGAAAGAGAGAGAAATCTTTAGTTTCTGGTGTGATTTTCAATTCTAACCTAAGCACCCTATTTATAGGAAAATGCTTAGAACACCAAAGCAGAAAATTTAATATAATATTAATATTTATATTATAAATTCTCTACGCACACTTAGCATCTGAAATCAGCCACCTAATCACATGTTAAATGAGTCCCAACAATGTAAAAAACGTTTTTGTTAATATAATTATTTAAAACTTCCAAAAATCAATTATTCTGGAACCTCGGAATTTTAATAATTCATAATAAATAGCCCTTTTATCAGAAAATTCGAATCTCGCAATTTTTTATAGGAAATTCCATTCTCTACAACTTTACAGAAGAAAGTTTTTCCAAATTCCAAACAGACACACAAAACATGTGTTAAACAACTTTTGCAACAAAAATACTCTTCCTCCTCATATACTCATATATCCCACATTCATTGTAAAAATATTATCATTATTATATTATAATAATATAATAAAATATTATTTTATCAGAAAAGATAAAATATCAATTTTAAACAATTGTCACTTTAAAAATTTTCTCCATCTATATCTACATAAAATTAATATTTTCCTCATCATATAAATCAATAATTAATTATTCACAAATAATATTACAGAATCACAGTACTGGCAATCAGGCCGTTCCTAGGAAAGAGGGGGCTTTCCAATAAAGATTTCTCCTTACTGGCGTGCAATTAAGTAAAAGAATAATATCCCTTACCGTAAAAGAACTAGATGTAAGAGTAGGAAAGTAGCAGTATAATTTTCTATTGCTTTTCTATAATTTCTCTCTCTGGAGTTTCAGTGAATTCGTAAGAAAATAATGAAGGAATGAGCTTCTATTTATAGAAAAATGGAATGCATAGTAACTAACTTATGAACGGTTCAGATCGATTTACTTTAATCTGACGGTCCATATTTAAAGCAAAATCTTTTAAATAAAATATAATATATCCATAATAATACTCCTTCCATCCATTTTTTCAACTTATATATATATATATATATATATATATATATAATAATCATAATAATACACCTTCCATCCATTTTTTTCAACTTATATATATATATATATATAATAATCATAATAATACACCTTCCATCCACCCACAATTATAATAATAGTCCCACTCAAAACCTTATTCCCCCGCCAAAACCCACTACCTTACACACACTCCTACACATACGTAAATACACACACACACAAGTCATTATTCTTCCAACATGTGGGCCTCCACCATTATAAAATAATTTTCTACCGATTATTTGGAAAAATGGGTAAAATCAGGATCCATAAAATAAGCAGACATCATAAAAATCACCTTAATAATTTTAACAACATTTATCACCTTTATTACAATTCACAATATTAATCGACCAGGTCGTTCCCAGGAAAGAGGGGGCTTTCCAATAAGGATTTCTCCCTATTGGCGCGCAATTAGGTGAACAAACCTCTCCTTGACAGAACTTCTAGACATCGTTAATATTGAAAATAATAATATTAATGACTTTGTCGTCTCAATTATTGATTTTAACAATATATAAAATATCGACAATAATTGAATCAAATAACGTGAGATATTATGCAACAATTACTATAGCAATAATTGAACAAAACTGAATGACTTCTCACGTAAGCATCAATAATTAATACCGTGTGCTACTATGCAACCACGCGTATTACTGTACTTTTACTACCGAGTAGTTCAACAGTATCAACGGTAAAACTTCCGCCGTTATTTCAATAAAATATTTTTGTCGTTTTCTCAATCCGACAATAATCCTGTTGTGGGGTCCACCAATGATTGCTCCGTTGTACGAATATTCCTTGCTAAAACGAATATTCCCCGACCAATCGAATATATTATAACAACTTGCATACTTTGCAAAATTTATAAATACTACCCACAACTATAACATTACATCAAATTTATTCCATAATATTCAAAAATGATAATTATAGAAAATTCATTTTTATTCAAAAAGTTGGGGTCTTACAACCTCCCCTTCTTAAGAAATTTTTCCCTCGAAATTAGGGTACGTACCTGGTATATCGAAGAGGTAAGGATACCTTGACTTCATTTTAGATTCTAACTCCCAGGTCATTTCCTCAACATCGTGGTTTCTACATAAAACTTTGACTTGAGGTATAACCATGGAGCGTAGAATATGTTCCTTCTTATCCAAGATTTGAACAGGAACCTCTTCATACGTTAAATCTTCTGCTATTTCGTCCGGTTCCAACTCAATAATGTGGTTCGGGTGTTCCACATATTTACGTAACATGGATATGTGAAAAACGTTATTAACACGAGACATACTTGGCGGTAAAGCAAGTCTATAGGCTACAGTCCCTACTCGATCGAGGATTAAAAATGGGCCAATGAATCAAGGATTGAGCTTTCCTCTCTTTCCAAACCTCGTAACTCCTTTCCATGGAGCAACACGTAACAACACATGATCTCCTATATCGAATTCCACGTCCTTTCCTTTCGATGAAGATCAGCATAACTTTTTTGTCGATCTTGTGAGGTTTTTATACGTTGTTGAATCGTTTCAATCTTTTTCGTAGTCATACGTACCAACTCCGGTCCCAACAACGTTGCTTCACCCACCTCATCCCAGCATATTGGAGAACGACACTTTCTTCCGTACAACGCCTCGAATGGAGCCATGCCAATACTTGCTTGATAACTGTTGTTGTAGGAAAACTCCACCAATGGTAAGAACTTGTCCCAACTTCCCTTGAAATCAAGAACACAGAGTCTTAATAGATCTTGAAGAGTTTGAATAGTCCTCTCCGACTGTCCGTCCATCTGAGGATGATATGCCGAGCTAAATCGTAAATCTGTGCCCATAGCTTTTTACAAACTAACCCAAAATCGCGAAGTGAATCTTGGGTCTCGATCAGAAACTATGGATATTAGCATACCATGCAATCTTACAACCTCTTTTATGTACATACGAGCAAGACGTTCAAGTGTATAAGTTTCTCGTATCGGTAAGAAATGAGCAGACTTGGTCAATCTATCAACAATGACCCAAATCGCATCTATGCCTTGAGAAACTTTGGGAAGACCGATGAATGAAATCCATGGTAATGTGCTCCACTTCCATTCTAGAACTCGAATGGACCTTTTGGTACTTGATGCTCTGCCTTGACTTCGTTGACACGTTAGACACCTTGAGATAAACGGCGCTATCTCTCTCTTAATATTGCCCCACCAAAATGTATGTCGAAGATCATGATACATTTTGGTACTCCCAAGATGAATTACAAAGCGGTGTGTATGCGCCTCCATCATGATTTTATACTTTAAATCGTGGTCGTTAGGAACACAAAGTGCGGAGTTGACTCAAAGTATTCCTTCTTCATCGATTCTTGCTTAAACATCGCACCTTCTTGCACTTTCTTCCTCATACGCATCAGCTCCGGATTTGTAATTTGAGCAGCTTTAATTTTATAAATTAAAGTCGGTTTTACTCGTATATTTGCCATCATCACGTGGCTCCCTGGAGTCTTTATCTCTATCTCCATCCTTTGTAAGTCATACAAAATGGGCCTTTGCGTTGACAATATTGCTTTTCGTGCCGCATATGATCTTCTACTCGATGCGTCACTACCACGTTTCACTTTTCGGGATGGTATTGGATGGTATGATCATAATCTTTCAACAGATTCAAAGCAAGCGTCGTTTATCGCATGTTGAGTTCCTTTTGAGTGAAGAAATATTTGAGGCTTTTATGATCCGTAAAGATCTCCACTTTCTCCCCATACAAGTAATGCCTCCAAATTTTAAGTGCGAAGACAACAATTTGCTAACTCTAGGTCATGAGTAGGATAATTCCTCTCATATTCTTTGAGTTGTCGTGAGGCATAGGCTATGACTTTCCCATGTTGCATGAGAACACATCCTAACCCTTTGCCCGAAGCATCACTGTAGATAAAAAATCCTCCGAACGGATGGTATTGTCGAGCAGTCTTTGAAATGAGTCTCCTCTTGAGTTCTTGAAAACTCTTCTCACATTCCTCGCTCCAACCGAACTTTTTATCTTTCTGAGTCAGCTGAGTTAGTGGACTAGAGATTCGAGAAAACCCTTCTACGAATCTCCGATAATAACCAACTAAGCCGAGAAAGCTACGACTTGATCATCGATTTAGGTTGCTCCGACTTTGAATAGCTTCAATCTTTCTTTGGGTCAAGCAGATATTCCATGACTTGATACCACGTGCCCAAGGAATGCTACTTCCTCAAGCCAGAACTCGCATTTCTTCAACTTGGCATAAAGCTTGTATTCATGAAGCTTTTGGAGTATCAGCCTCAAGTGTTCCTCATGATCTTCACGGCTTTTGGAATATATGAGGATGTCATCAATAAAGACGACCAAAAAATGATCCAAATATTCCTTGAATACTCGGTTCATCATATCCATGAAGGCAGCAGGAGCATTAGTCAATCCAAAGGACATGACTAGGAATTCATAATGCCCGTATCGAGTTCTGAAAGCCGTGTTTGGAATATCATCGGTTCTAATCTTCAATTGGTGATATCCGAAAAGAAGATCAATCATTGAAAAGAATTTGGCTCCTTGCAACTGGTCAAACAGGTCATCAATACGTGGCAATGGGTACCTATTTTTGATGGTGACATGATTCAACTCCCGATAATCAATACAAAGTCGCATACTCCCATCTTTCTTCTTCACGAATAGAACATGAGCACCCCAAGGAGAAGTACTAGGATGAATAAAGCCAATGTCTAACAATTCCTGCGGTTGAGTCTTTAACTCCACGAAGTTCAATAGAGCCATTCGATATGGGGCTTTGGAAATGGGTTTTGTATCGGGTTCAAGGTCGATACAAAATTCAATTTCACGCCTGGGGTAGGCCAGGGAAGTTCTTAGGGAATACGTCAGGAAATTCATTAACAATAGAAATATTATTCAAAACTGACGTATTTTTGTTTAGATCTGTGACATGAACTAAGAAAGCTTGACATCCGTTTTTCAATAAACGAATAGATTTATGGCTTGAGATGATAGTGATTGATTTTAATGGTTTGGTTGCTTGAATTCACATAATAGGTCGATTAGGAATATGAAAGCTAACAACCTTACGAAAACAATCAATTTTTGCATGATGAGTTGTTAACCAATCAATCCCTAGAATTATATCAAATGAAAGTATTTTTAATGCAATAAGATCGACAGGTAATGTGTGGGTACCAAATTGAACCAAACAAGACTTATAAACCGTGGATGTAATGAAGGTTTCTCCCAACAGAGTTTCCACAGATAAGTCAAAGTCTAATTTCTCTGGAGTCAAATTTAATCGTTGAGCGCAAGTAGGAGAAATAAAAGAATGGGTAGAACCGGTATCAAATAAAGTGTAGACTTCGCTAGAGTTTATGATAAGCTTACCCGTGATGACCTCATTCGGGTTCCTTGCTCTCTGGGAGGTCACAACAAACGCTCTCCCCCTTGCACTACTGGGCTTTGACTTTTACGGGGATGACCTTTGGTGCCTCCATCCTAATTTGAATTTGTGTTGGTGAATGACAAAATCGGGCTAAGTGACCTTCTCTTCCATAATTATAACATGCTTTGGACGACATCGCGCAATTTGGACTGATGTGACCCTCCCCTCCATATTTGAAGCATATGATAGGTGGTCACAGACCCGTTGTCCTTCATTAACAACATGTGCTGGTGTTGACGTCTTTCCATCATTGTTGAATCTCCTCTTCTTGAAATGTCTATTCTTATTTTTTTTGTACGATTACCCATGAAGTGGTTACCATTTCTGGGCTGTTGATTCCCTCCACGCTTGTTGTCACCACTTCGATGACTGCTCTCACTAGTATTATCATTTTGCCGGCTGCTCTCTTTTTGTTGCGTTGACTCGTTATCGCGCTCCACCAACTGAGCCCTATTTACAACATCTGAATACAAACACAGTTTATGAGAAATAAGATGTTGACGTATTTCTGGATTCAAACCTCTTAAAAATATTCACGCCATTCTCTCTTCATTATCCACCAAGTGGGACTCAAACCGGAATAACTCCGCAAATTTTGCCTCGTATTGCGACACGGTCATATTGTTTTACTCTAATTTGATAAACTCCACCTCCTTCATATGACGAATACTTTCAGGAAAGTATTTGTCGTTGAACAGCTCTTGGAACTTCTCCCAAGACATCTTTAGCACGGCAGGTTGAGTACGTTTTCTGGATTCCCACCGAGAATCGCCTCTCATGCAACATAAAGGCGGCAAAGGGAAACTTTTGCTCCTCGGAGCATCCCAAGACATCAAATATCTTGGTGATCTGCTTTATCCATGCTTCTACTATAAGTGGTTTTGGCTCTCCCTTAAACTCTGGTGGTCCCAGCTCCTTGAAGCTATTTAGCGGACCGCCGAGAGTTTCGAGTGTTTCCACCTACATTTTGGCGAGAGCCGCTCTACTTTCTTTGTTGCATGAATTGCATAAAGCCTCTAAACAATCCATCATTCAACATTTTGGTCGGTGTTGTTGTTTGAATGAGGATTATCGCCTTCACGATGCACATTCTCACGATTATTGATATGTGGAGACTCAAGCGGTCTCTTGTGCTCCATTGCTATTCTCAACATTTTCGGATGTCATTTTAGATCTTCGCCACAAAACAAAGGTTAATTGACATGTAACATAATATCTCTAAACTCTGACTAACCAATTTAAATACAAAATAAATTTAAGTAAGTCATACTAGCGAAGGAATTCCCCATCTCTCCCCTCCTAGTTCTAGTCTCACATCTTAGCCAGGGATCATATCCCTAAGCTTTGATACCAACTGTGACGCCCCCAAAATAAGGTATACATCACCCGTCTTGGGTTGCCAGATAAATGGTACAGAATTCAAATACAACTTACTAATACAACTATCGTGTACAATACGACAAAACATAAACTGTGAGTTTGAATACAAATATTATCTACTAGAGATTATACAAACTCAAAAGGAGTCCTCATTACAATTACTATCACACTATTTCACAGAATTGTGAGGACTACTAATGCTATCCTCTGGACCATCACTCCGTTCCCCGACTCGTCCCCGCTATATTCTCATTTCCTGAAGAGAATAGTGAAAGAAAGGGTGAGCTCAACTAGCCCAGTAAGAAATATTATGACTAAGATAATGCAGAATAAATTATCATTAGTCTCCAACAATGTTAAACTGATAAAATATAATAGACATCAAGTTTAACTGCAGCGGATCAAGCAATCCATTAAAAGAGTTAAGTGGAGAATAGAATCTACTATCTTTTATGATTTAAAAAGTTTTTCATCACTTTTATCGCTGAGACTCAGCTTAATAAATAATCCACATCATTCCTGCACTACGGCCAAAGATATTCATTAGGGTCACGACCACAAATTCCATGCACTACGGGGCAAGGATATTTATGTATTCATCAATGGTCGTGATCATTCCAACAACTGTCCATCAATGCACTACGGGCCAATGAGGACTTTTACCACATCATTTGTAACATTACGGTCATGATTACACCGAATAATCCCTGGTCATAATCATACCAGGTCCATCCATGCTTTACAGGCCACAGATAACTTTCAACAAAATATAAACATGAGGATGATAACAATGATATAAAAATTCAATAAAACAAGTTCAAAAATGAAGTTATTCAGGAACTAATAACGTCCAAATTGTCAACATGATACTGCTTTGTAGAGTAAAATTCAAGATTTCTCGGGAAGAATATTTCCATGAAAAATCTTTGGATGAAGCGCAAATATCAAGGATATTCCACTAATTTCATGGAGTATAGAAGTCAAAATTTTAACCAATTGAGAATAATAAGGAATGGAATAACAACGAAATCACCATGCATGTGCAGTACTTGCATAGGCGAGGTTATTCCAAGAATAATAATAATGGAACCGGTCGGTGAAAATCTGCAAGCGGGATGTTCCAACCGAGAATAATAAATAATAATAATAAAAACGGAACCCGGTCGTGAAAATCACACCTGCAGCATGGATGTTCCAACGGAATAATAAAGGCGAGAATAATAGAAAGCGGAACCAAGGTCCAAGTATATAGCACAGATAGGATGTTCCAACGGAATAATAAAGACAAAATAATAGAAGAATATCACCACGTATAGGGTATTCCGCGTATACAGGTTATTCCAACAAAATAATAAAGAAATAGAATAACTAAAGTTCTCTTCTCAAATACAAAAGAATAATATCTCTTACCGTAAAAGAACTAGATGTAAGAGTAGGAAAGTAGCAGTATAATTTTCTATAGCTTTTCTATAATTTCTCTCTCTGGAGTTTTAGTGAATTCGTAAGAAAATAATGAAGGAATGAGCTTCTATTTATAGAAAAATAGAATGCATAGTAACTAACTTATGAGCGGTTCGGATCGATTTACTTTAATCTAACGATTAAAAGTATTTAAAGTAAAATCTTTTAAATAAAATATAATATATCCATAATAAATATCCCTTAATCCATTTTTCAACTTATATATATATATATATATATATATAATAATCATAATAATACACCTTCCATCCATTTTTTCAACTTATATATATATATATATATATATATATATATAATAATAATCATAATAATACACCTTCTATCCACCCACAATTATAATAATAGTCCCACTCAAAACCTTATTCCCCCGCCAAAACCCATTACTTTACACACACTCCTACACTTACGTAAATACACACACACAAGTCATTATTCTTCCAACATTTGGGCCTCCACCATTATAAAATAATTTTCTACCAATTATTTTGAAAAATTGGTAAAATCGGGATCCATAAAATAAGCAGACATCATAAAAATCACCTAAATAATTTTAACAACATTTATCACCTTTATTACAATTCACAATATTAATCGACCAGGTCGTTTCCAGGAAAGAGGGGGCTTTCCAATAAGGATTTCTCCCTATTGGCGCGTAATTAGGTGAACAAACCTCTCCTTGACAGAACTTCTAGACATCGTTAATATTGAAAATAATAATATTAATAACTTTGTCGTCTAAATTATTGATTTTAACAATATATAAAATATCGACAATAATTGAATCAAATAACGTGAGATATTATGCAACAATTACTATAGCAATAATTGAACAAAACTGAATGAATTCTCACGTAAGCATCAATAATCAATACCGTGTGCTACTATGCAACCACGCGTATTACTATACTTTTACTACCGAGTAGTTCAACAGTATCAACGGTAAAACTCCGCTTAGTTATTTCAATAAAATATTTTTGTCGTTTTCTCAATCCGGCAATATTTCTGTTATGGGGTCCACCAATGATTGCTCCGTTGTATGAATATTCCCTGCTAAGACGAATATTCCCCGACCAATCGAATATAATATAACAACTTGCATACTTTGCAAAATTTATAAATACTACCCACAACTATAACATTATATCAAATTTATTCCATAATATTAAAAAATGATAATTATAGAAAATTCATTTTTATTCAAAAAGTTGGGGTCTTACAAAACTGAAGTTTTCTCTCTCTATATTATCGAGCGTATTTTTGTGAGTATTTAGATACTTTAAGTGTTGCTATACGGTGCAAATTCCTTCAACACTATATCCAGCATTCTAGTCAGAAGTACTGTCTTTTTGAGGTAAGAGATGGTAATGGATGTTATTTCTTCGTAAATGATATTATTTTTCTTCAATATCATTATGCCGAAATATTGATATGAATTTTACTGTGGAATTTCTACCTTTTTGTGTCAGGGTTACTATTCACGTATACGGCATTATTCACGTATATGACACTATTCACGTATACAACACTATTCATGTATATGACATTTTTATGTATACGGTACTATGTACTAATACGGAGTACTATTCACGAGTTACTATTCATTAGTTACTATTCATGAGTTACTATTCATGGCTACTATTCACGACAAAATTGGATTCCTTTTCTGACCAAATTATCGTTAATTTATGAATATTACTCTTGAGATTAAATCTATATGTTGATTATATTGTTTTTATTATCATATATAATATTTTTATAACCCTAATGATGATATTTCTCTTTGACTTGAGTGTAAGGATGCGTAGATTATTGGTATGATCATGACTATGGGTTCTCTTTGGCCTGTAGTGCAAAGATGAATTGTTGATTGGTATGATCATTACCATTGAATTTATAAGTGAATATCTTTAGCTTAAGTGCAAAGGTGAATTGATCATCATGGTTATAATTATTGTTTATATAATTTTGAAATGATTATATATTTCTTTGGGATATTAATATCGTTGGCATGTAGTGCAAAAATGACATGTTGTTGAATATCTTTGGCATGTAGTGCAAAGGTGAACTGTTGATGAATATCTTTTGCCCGTAGTGCAAAGATGAATTTATTAGTATGATTATGAACAGGAACTGTGATTTGGTATAACCATGATCTTTGATGTTTCAGGTAAAGACAGGTGATGAAAATTATCTTCGTCCTGGGTGCGAAGAGGAATTTAAAACCACAATTATGATTATGAGTTATTCACATAATTGTGGACAGGAACTGTTGATGGACTTTTAACATGGAGAAGATAATAGATTTTATGGTTTATTTGAATCTTCTAATGGATTGCTCGTTCCGCTGCAACTATGGTTGAAAAGTTTTATCATCTACCATATGTTCTAAATCTCTGATTTATTACTGACGAAGACTATTGATAATTTATTTATCTTTAGTCATTATATTCTTTACTGAGCTAGTTGTGCTCACCCTTTTGCTTCACAATTCCTTTCAGGTAATAAGAGTATAAATTTGGTCGAAAGTGAGAGTATGAGGGAATAGAGCAAAGTGGTCTCTAGCTGTGGAGGTTCTCCCTAAACAGTATAGAAAAGTGTGTTGTATTATATACATCATATAGTAGTTATATTTGGTGAATCAAATAAGGTGAGGCGAACCCAACGTTGGAAGGGTGTTTTTGCCACTATCATACAAGATGTCTAATGACATACAACCTCGTGTTATCATAAGACATGGTTGTGCACATCCACTTGCTAAGTATGTCTACGAGCACTACCTATATGATCTTGAAGTATATTTGAAATATAATTTTCACTTGGAGACAACAGAGATAATTATATGTCATGAGAAGACTCACCATTGGAAAGAAGATGATAGTAATCTTCTTGTTTTTCTTTGGGGACTTTTGGGTCAACCAAGGATAATTCTGTGGACATATGATATCTATCATAACCTAGACGCATTGTGACGCCCCCAAAATAGGTATACAACACCCATTCTGAGTCGCCAAATACATGGTACAGAAACAACTACAACTTTATTAATACAACATAAAAACTGTGAGTTTAAATACAAATATTGTCATCTAGACAATATCCACACTCAAATAAGTCCTCATTACAATTATTAATACACAATTTTACAGAATAGTGAGGACTACTAGAACAACTTCTAGAACCATCATTCCACACCCCGACTAGTACTCGCTACATTCTCGCCTCCTGAGAAGAAAAATGGAACAACAAGGAAAAGGGTGAGCTCAACAAGCCCGATAAAGAGCATTATGACTAAGATAATATAGAATAAATTATCGTTAGTCCTCAACAGGAAAAATCTAATAGAATACAATAGACAATGAGGTTTTAAATCAATCTTCGCAATGAAATAATAATTCATTAGAAGAGTTAAGTAGAGAATGCAAACTACTATCTTCTATATATGAATTTAAAAGTTCATCATCGATATTTTATCCTGTAACATCAATCAATATATATCGGAATCAAATATTCATCTTTGCACTACTGTGCCAAAGATATTCATCGATTAGTCATGTTCATCTAAACACACATTCATCTTTGCACTACGGCCAAAGATATTAATCGATCGATCATGTTCATCTCAACACTGTTCATCTTTGCACTCTGGGCCAAAGATATTCATCAAGAAATCATTCATCTTTTCACTACGGCCAAAGATATTGGTTATATCATCATTTAGGACCGAGGATGATGAAAAATATTTTAAAAGCGAATCCAAATGAAACAAAAGAATAAATATTAAGGATTCGTACTTTACACAATCCAAGTTCAAAAATACTTCATAAGTAATCAGAGTGGAATAAAATTCAAGAATGATCAAAATATGGATACAATCAAAGCCAGTATCCAGAATAGATATTTTGGACAAAAAGAAGAAAACATAGATTGGAGTAAAATTGAAGAATGAAGTTCAAAACATAGATTCAATCAAAGATAGGAATCATAACAGACAATCTTCGACAGAAAAGAAAATTTAATTTTTCTGTGAATAGTGTCGTATTCGTGAAAATGTGAATAGTGCCGTATACGTGAATAGTAACTCCGACACCAAAAGATAGAAATTTCACAAAAAAATATTATCATGCTTCGTGAATAGTACTCGTGAATAGTAACTCGTGAATAGTAACTCATAAATAGTAACCCGTGAATAGTAACTCGTGAATAGTAACTCGTGAATAGTAACCCCGACATGAAAAAATTCCAAATTTGATAAAAAGTTCCAAACAATATTTCGGCATAATGATATTGAAGAAATAATATCACTTACGAAGAAAATAACATCCCTTACCTCAGAAAGAATAGTACTTCTGACTGGAATACTGGATATAGTGCTGAAAGAACTTGCACCGTATAGCAATACTCAAAGTACTAAAATACTCACAAATACGCTCGATATTATAGAGAGAAAGAGAGAGAAATCTTTAGTTTCTAGTGTGATTTTCAATTCTAACCTAAGCACCCTATTTATAGGAAAATGCTTAGAACACCAAAGCAGAAAATTTAATATAATATTAATATTTATATTATAAATTCTCTACGCACACTTAGCATCTGAAATAAGCCACCTAATCACATGTTAAATGAGTCCCAACAATGTAAAAAACGTTTTTGTTAATATAATTATTTAAAACTTCCAAAAATCAATTATTCTGGAACCTCGGAACTTCAATAATTCATAATAAATAGCCCTTTTATCAGAAAATTTGAATCTCGCGACTTTTTATAGGAAATTCAATTCTCTACAACTTTGCAGAAGAAAGTGTTTCCAAATTCCAAACAAAAATTGACCGAAATCCACATACGGATGATTTTATATGCTATAATCAAATTTCAGTCAAGAAATGGGGTCCACCGGCACACAAAACATGTGTTAAACAAATTTTGCAACAAAAATACTCTTCCTCCTCATATACTCATATATCCCACATTCATTATAAAAATATTATCATTATTATATTATAATAATATAATAAAATATTATTTTATCAGAAAAGATAAAATATCAATTTTTAACAATTGTCACTTTAAAAATTTTCTCCATCTATATCCACATAAAATCAATATTTTCCTCATCATATAAATCAATAATTAATTATTCACAAATAATATTACAGAGAATCACGATCTTGGCAACTGTGTAGTTCCAGAAAGAGGGGCTTTCAATAAAGATTTCTCCTCATCTTGCGCGCAATTAGGTGACTAAACCTCTCCTTAGAGCGAGAACTTTCTAGACATTGCCAATAATGTTTTCTAATAATATTATTCAGATAATATGAATTATTGCTCAATAATGAAAAAATTGTGTAGTGACAATTATTGAAATAACACTAATATAAAAAAATCAACGCAGTAATTATTGAATCAATAAAATAAAAATCGAACGAAGAATTCTCGTAACAATTATTGAGTAGTGCCTTCTTACGTAAGAATCAATAATTGGTGCAATACTGCAGTATACTCTTGTTCAACAACGCGTACATCGTGTTTTAACCACCAGGTATTCCAACAGTATTAACGGTATTAACTGTGTCGTTATTTATAACAACTTACTTGTTGTTTTTTTCATCCAATTGCTTTCCGTTATGGGGCCCACACAAGGCTGCGCCGTCGTACGAATATTCCCCGACAGCAAGAATATTCCACGACCAAACGAATATTCTCCGACAATGTGACGCCCCCAAAATAGGTCCAATCCAACCAACCCATTCTGAGTCGCCAAATATGTGGTATAGAAACAACTACAACTTCATTAATACAATTGTTGTGCAAAATACGACAACACATAAACTGTGAGTTTAAATACAAATATTGTCTTCTAGACAATATCCACACTCAAATAAGTCCTCATTACAATTATTGATACACTATTTCACAAAATAGTGAGGACTACTAAAACAACTGTCTTGAACCATTACTCCACACCCCGACTAGTTCCCGCTATATTCTCGTCTCTTGAGAAGAAAAATAGAACAAAAAGGAAAAAGGTGAGCTCAACTAGCCCAGTAAAGAATATTATGACTAAGATAATGTACAACAAATTATCATTAGTCTTCAACAGAGAAAAATCTGATAGAATACAATAGACAACAAGTTTTAGATCAACAACTGCAGCGGAAACAACAATCATTAGAAGAGTTAAGTA
This sequence comes from Panax quinquefolius, assembly GCA_020205615.1. NCBI lineage: Eukaryota > Viridiplantae > Streptophyta > Magnoliopsida > Apiales > Araliaceae > Panax > Panax quinquefolius. Next base: position 39,351,816 of record CM035167.1, on the reverse strand, counting down.
GAGAATGAAATCTACTATCATCTATGAATTTAAAAGTCCATCATCGATATTTTATCCCTTTAACATCAATCAATATACATTATAAATCAAATATTCATCTTTGCACTACAGGCCAAAGATATTAACCAGTTAGTCATGTTCATCTAAACACCTGTTCATCTTTGCACTACGGGCCAAAGATATTCATCATAAAATCATTCATCTTTGCACTACGGGCCAAAGATATTCAGTTATATCATCATTTAGGATTGAGGATGATGAAAAATATTTTTTAAAAAAACGAATCAAGTGAAACAAAAGAATAAATATTAAGGATTCGTACTTTACAAAATCCAAGTTCAAAAATACTTCATAAGTATTTAGAGTGGAGTAAAATTCAAGAATGATCAAAATATGGATACAATCAAAGCTAGTATATAGAATAGATATTTTGGACAAAAAGAAGAAAATTTCATTTTTCGGTGAATAGTGTCGTATTTGTGAATAGTGTCGTATACGTGAATAGTGTCGTATACATGAATAGTAACTCCGACACTAAAAGATAGAAATTTCACAAAAAAGATCATCATGCTTTGTGAATAGTACTCGTGAATATTAACTCATGAATAGTAACCCCGACATGAAAAAGTTCCAAATTTGATAAAAAGTTCCCACCAATATTTCAGCATAATGATATTGATTAAATAATATCATTTTCGAATAAAATAACACCCCTTACCTCAGAAAGAATAGTACTTCTAACTAGAATACTAGATATTGTGCTGAAAGAACTTGCATCGTATAGAAATACTCAAAGTACTAAAATACTCACAAATACGCTCGATATTATAGATAGAGAAAGAGAGAGAAATCTTTAGTTTCTGGTGTGATTTTCAATTCTAACCTAAGCACCCTATTTATAGGAAAATGCTTAGAACACCAAGGCAGAAAATTTAATAAAATATTAATATTTAAAAAAAAATTCCTACGCCTACTTTGAAAATCTGATTTCAGCCATTTACATTGCATGGGGGGTCAACCAAAACAATAAAAACGTTTTTCTAACTATAAATATTTTAAACTTCCAAAAATCAATTATTCTGGAACCTCGAAATTTCAATAATTCATAATAAATAGCCCTTTTATCAGAAAATTCGAATCTCGCGTATTTTTATAGGAAATTCAATTCTCTACAACTTTACAAAGGAAAGTTTTTCCAAATTCCAAACAGAAATTGACCGAAATCCACATACGGACGATTTTACAGGCTTTAATCAAATTTCAGTCAAGAAATGGGGTCCACCGACACACAAAACATGTGTTATTCATTTAATGCAACAAAAATACTCTTCCTCCTCATATACTCATATATCCCACATTCATTGTAAAAATATCATCATTATTCTATTATAATAATATAATAAAATATTATTTTATCAAAAAATATAAAATATCGATTTTCAACAATTGTCACTTTAAAAATTTTCTCCATCTATATCCACATAAAATTAATATTTTCCTCATCATATAAATCATTAATTAATTATTCACAAACAATATTACAGAATCACAAGATCTTGCAACGGTAGTTCCCAAGAAAGAGGGGCTTTCAATAAAAGATTTCTCTTCTTGGCGCACAATTAGGTGACCAAACCTCTCCTTAGACAGAACTTTCTAGACATTGCCAATAATGTTATCTAATAATATTATTAAGATAATATGAATTATTGCTCAGATAATGAAAAATCTTGCGTGTAGTGACAATTATTGAAATAATAAAGATAATATAAAAAATCAACGCATGACAATTATTGAATTAATAAAATAAAATATCGAATAAAGAATTATCGTAACAATTATTGAGTAGTGCCTTCTTACGTAAGAATCAATAATTGGTGCAATACTGCAAAGCTCTTCGCTCAACAACGCGTAGACATTGTGTTTTAACCACGGGTATTCCAACAATATTAACTGTAATAACTGCGCCGTTATTTATAACAACTTATACTTGTCGTTTTCTTCATCCAATTGCTTTCCATTATGGGGCCCACACAAGGCTGTGTCGTCGTACGAATATTCCCCGACAGCAAGAATATTCCACGACCAAAGGAATATTCACCGACAACAATGAGTATTTTATAACCACTTGCTTATTTGAAGTATTTGCGCATTTTACCCATAACTAACCACATTAATCAAATCAACCCTTACTATTTCAAAATGATAAATAGAGGAAATTAAATTTCAATTATTAATAATTTGGGGTCTTACAACCTCCCCTCCTTATGAAATTTCATCCTCGAAATTGACGTACGTACTTGGTGTTTCAAAAAGGTGAGGATACCTCGCTTTCATTTCCGTTTCTAACTCCTAGGTCAGTTCCTCAATAGCATGGTTTCTCCACAAAACTTTAACTTATGGTATGACCTTCGTGCGTAGGACATGCTCCTTCCTATCCAAAATCTTGACTGGTACCTCTTCATATGTTAAGTCTTCGGCTATCTCGTCCGGTTCTAACTCAATAACATGGTTCGGGTCGTCCATATATTTACGTAACATCGATACGTGAAAAATGTTATGAACACGCGTCATACTTGGCGGTAAAACGAGTCTATAGGCCACAGTTCCTATTCGATTTAGGATTTCAAATGGACTAATAAATTGAAGGTTTGAGCATTCCTCACATCGCCAATTTTCGCTTTTGGAATAACAACTTCTTGTACCTCCTTCTTCATATTCATCAGCTCCGGTGTGTAGCTTGAACGTTTTTAACTTTATCGATTAAAGTCGGTCCTACTTGTATATCATCACGTGAGTCCTTAGAGACTTTAACTCTATATCTATCATTTGTAATTTATATGAAATGGTTCTTTGACAATATCACATTCGTACTCGTATACGATCTTTTACTCAACACGTCAGCTACCACGTTCGCTTTTCCAGGATGGTATGGTCAGAACATGTGCCGAAATGAGTCTCCTATTGAGTTCTTCGAAGCTCTTCCCACATTCCTTGCTCCATTCGAATTTTGTATCTCTACGAGTCAGCTGCGTTAATAAAGTAGTGATTCGAGAAAATCTTTCCACAAAATCTTCGATAATAACCAGCTAAGCATAGAAAGCTACGTATTTCGATTACTGACTTAGGTTGCTCTCAATTGTGACTCATATCCCAATCTTGGATAGCACGTCACAATGACACCTATCAGTTTACTACAGCACAAATATGGCGTCCCCTACGGAGAGTCTGGCTTCGGTGCATTCCACAAAGGAAGTCACCAGATAAAGGCACGGGTACCAAATTCTATAGTTGAATTTTTAACTCCTGAAGTTCAATAGGAGCCATGAGATTTTAGAAATGGGTTTTGTACCGAGTTCAAAGTCAATACAAAATTCAATATCACACCTTGGGAGTAAGCCAAGAAATTCTTCAGGAAATTTACTAACAATAGAAATATCATTCAAATATGACGTATTTTTGTTTAAGTCCATAACATGGGCTAAGAAATCTTGACATCCATTTTTCAATAAATGAATGACTTTATGGCTTGATATGAAAGTGTTTGACTTTAATGGTTTGGTTGCTAGAATTTGAATAACAGGTTGCTTAGGAATATGAAAACTAACAACCTTACGAAAGCAATCAATTTTGGCATGATGAGTAGTTAATCAATCAATCCCCAAAATCACATCAGAATCAAGTATCTTTAAAGAAATAAGGTCAACAGGTAATGCGATGGTGCCAACTTGGATCAAATAAGATTTATAAATAGTGGATATGATGAAAGTTTCTCCTAATGAAGTTTCCACATATAGGTCAAAGTCTAATTTCTCCGGAGTCAAGTTTAAATGTTTAGCACAAGCAGGAGAGATAAATGAATGGGTAGCACCGGTATCTAGTAATGTATAAACTTCGCATGAATTTATGATTAGCTTACCCGTGATCACCTCGTTTAGGTTCCTCGCATGTTGACCAGTCAAGACAAACGCTCTTCCAGGAACCATTGACTTTGACTTTCCTGGGATAGCCTTTTGAGTCACCATCCCCACTGGGCTTGGTTTCGCTACCGTACAATCTCGAGCGATATATCCTTCCTTTCCACAATTATAGCATACCTTGAGTGTTGTGGGACGGTTTGGGGTGATGTGTCCCTCTTTTCAACATTTATAGCATCGACCCAGGTGGTCGTTCTCCTCCTTAAAACCGATTCTTCTTTGGTCTTTGACGTCTTCAGTGATGTCATTGTTGAATCTCCTCATTTTAACCCCCGACTCGTTTCTTCTATTTTCACGCCCACTATTACCACTAGAGTGGTTATCGCTCTTGTAAAGTATTTTTCTTTCTCCTTTGGTTATCGTTGTTCACGATGGCCGTCCACCGGTATGATCTCAGTTGCGGTCTCTTGGTTGAGCGTACACGCTATCTCATTTGTAATAATTGAGCCACATTGACAACATCCGAATATAAAGAAAATTTATGAGAGATAAGATATTTAGAATCTCGGGTTTTAAACCTCTCGAAACATCCTCAAATATGTGTAGTACAATGACAAATAAGCTTCGAGTATAGTTCGATCGACCAACAAAAAGCTTAGGTATGACATACTAGCGAAGGATTTACTCTCTCTCCCTCCTAGTACTATTCCCGATCTCCACGGAGACCATATCCTAAGCTCGACGATACCAACTGTGACGCCCCCAAAATAGGTATACAACACCCATTCTGAGTCGCCAAATACATGGTACAGAAACAACTACAACTTTATTAATACAACATAAAAACTGTGAGTTTAAATACAAATATTGTCATCTAGACAATACCCACACTCAAATAAGTCCTCATTACAATTATTAATACACTATTTTACAGAGTAGTGAAGACTACTAGAACAACTTCTAGAACCATCATTCCACACCCCGACTAGTACTCGCTACATTCTCGCCTCCTGAGAAGAAAAATGGAACAACAAGGAAAAGGGTGAGCTCAACTAGCCCAGTAAAGAATATTATGACTAAGATAATATAGAACAAATTATCGTTAGTCCTCAACAAGGAAAAATCTAATAGAATACAATAGACAACCAGTTTTCAATCAATCTTCACAGCGGAAATAATAATTCATTAGAAGAGTTAAGTAGAGAATGCAAACTACTATCTTCTATATATGAATTTAAAAGCTCATCGTCGATATTTTATCCCTGTAACATCAATCAATATATATCTAGAATCAAATATTCATCTTTGCACTAAAGGCCAAAGATATTCATCAGTTGGTCATGTTCATCTAAACACCTGTCCATCTTTGCACTACGGGCCAAAGATATTAATCAGTCGGTCATGTTTATCTCAACATTTGTTCATCTTTGCACTACGGGCCAAAGATATTCATCAAGAAATCATTCATCTTTGCACTACGGGCCAAAAACTATTCAGTTATATCATCATTTAGGACTGAGGATGATGAAAAATATTTTAAAGAAAACGAATCCAGTGAAAGAAAAGAACAAGTATTAAGGATTCGTACTTTAAATAATCCAAGATCAAAAATACTTCATAAATAACCAGATTGGAGTAAAATTCAAGAATGAAGTTCAAAACATAGATCCAATCAAAAATAGGAATCATAACAGACAATCTTGGACACAGAAAAGAAAATTTAATATTTATGTGAATAGTGTCGTATTCGTGAATAGTGCCGTATACGTGAATAGTAACTTCGACACCAAAAGATAGAAATTTCACAAAAAAAATATCATCATGCTTCATGAATAGTACTCGTGAATAGTAACTCATGAATAGTAACTCATAAATAGTAACTCGTGAATAGTAACCCCGACATGAAAAAGCCAAATTTGATAAAAAGTTCCAAATAATATTTCGGCATAATGATATTGAAGAAATAATATCACTTACGAAGAAAATAACATCCCTTACCTCAGAAAGAATAGTACTTCTGACTGGAATACTGGATATAGTGCTGAAAGAACTTGCACCGTATAGCAATACTCAAAGTACTAAAATACTCACAAATACGCTCGATATTATAGAGAGAGAAAGAGAGAGAAATCTTTAGTTTCTGGTGTGATTTTCAATTCTAACCTCAGCACCCTATTTATAGGAAAATGCTTAGAACACCAAAGCAGAAAATTTAATATAATATTAATATTTATATTATAAATTCTCTACGCACACTTAGCATCTGAAATCAGCCACCTAATCACTTGTTAAATGAGTCCCAACAATGTAAAAAACGTTTTTGTTAATATAATTATTTAAAACTTCCAAAAATCAATATTTCTAGAACCTCGGAACTTCAATAATTGATAATAAATAGCCCTTTTATCAAAAAATTGGAATCTCGCGACTTTTTATAGGAAATTCAATGCTCTACAACTTTGCAGAAGAAAGTTTTTCCAAATTCCTAACAGAAATTGACCGAAATCCACATACGGATGATTTTACATGATATAATCAAATTTCAGTCAAGAAATGGGGTCCACCGACACACAAAACATGTGTTAAACAACTTTTGCAATAAAAATATTCTTCCTCCTCATATACTCATATATCCCATATTCATTGTAAAAATATTATCATTATTATATTATAATAATATAATAAAATATTATTTTATCAAAAAGATAAAATATCAATTTTTAACAATTGTCACTTTAAAAATTTTCTCCATCTATATCCACATAAAATCAATATTTTCCTCATCATATAAATCAATAATTAATTATTCACAAATAATATTACAGAATCACGATCTTGGCAACTGTGCCGGTAGTTCTGAAGAAAGAGAGGGGCTTTCAATAAAGATTTCTCTCTTCTTGCAAGTGCAATTAGGTGACCAAACCTCTCCTTGTAGACAGAACTTTCTAGACATTGCCAATAATGTTTTCTAATAATATTATTAGGATAATATGAATTATTGCTCAGATAATGAAAAATTGTGTAGTGACAATTATTGAAATAACAAATAATATAAAAATCAACGCAAGCAATTATTGAATCAATAAAATAAAATCTTGAGCAAGAATTATCGTAACAATTATTGAGTAGTGCCTTCTAACGTAAGAATCAATAATTGGTGAAATACGAGGTGTCTTCTTTGTTCAACAACGCAGACATCTTGTGTTTTAACCACGGGTATTCCATCAAGATAATTGTAACAACTGCGCCGTTATTTATAACAACTTATACTTGTCGTTTTCTTCATCCAATTGCTTTCCATTATGGGGCCCACACAAGGCTGTGCCGTCGTACGAATATTCCCCGACAGCAAGAATATTCCACGACCAAATGAATATTCTCCGACAACAATGAGTATTTTATAACCACTTGCTTATTTGAAATATTTGCGCATTTTACCCATAACTAACCACATTAATCAAATCAACCCTTACTATTTCAAAATGATAAATAGAGGAAATTAAATTTCAATTATTAATAATTTGGGGTCTTACACGCATGGCCTCCCATGTACGAAGGTTTCCTTCAGCACTTCCCAAAGATTTTAATTTCTAAAATAGTTATTGATTATACCTTTATGTAAGGTGCCATGGTGACGTTGTGACGCCCCCAAAATTAGGTATACATCACCCATCTTAGGTCGCCAGATACATGGTACATAATTCAAATACAACTTACTAATACAACTGTCGTGTACAATATGACAAAACATAAACTGTGAGTTTGAATACAAATATTATCTACTAGAGATTATACAAACTCAAAAGGAGTCCTCATTACAATTATTATCACACTATTTCACAGAATAGTGAGGACTACAAATGCTATCCTCTGGACCATCACTCCGTTCCCCGACTCGTTCCCGCTATATTCTCATTTCCTGAAGAGAACAGTGAAAGAAAGGGTGAGCGCAACTAGCCCAGTAAGAAATATTATGACTAAGATAATGCAGATTAAATTATCATTAGTCTCCAACAATGTTAAACTGATAAAATATAATAGACATCAAGTTTAACTGCAGCGGATCAAGCAATCCATTAAAAGAGTCAAGTAGAGAATAGAATCTACTATCTTTTATGATTTAAAAAGTTTTTCATAACTTTTATCGCTGAGACTCAGCTTAATAAATAATCCACATCATCCCTGCACTATGGCCAAGGATATTCATTAGGGTCACGACCACAAATTCCATGCACTACGGGCCAAGGATATTTATGTATTCATCAATGGTCATGATCATGCCAACCACTGTCCATCAATGCACTACGGGCCAATGAGGACTTTTACCACATCATTTGTAACATTACGGTCATGATTACACCGAATAATCCCTGGTCATAATCATACCAAGTCCATCCATGCTTTACAGGCCACAGATGACTTTCAAAAAAAATATATACATGAGGATGATGACAATGATATAAAAATTAAATAAAATAAGTTCAAGAATGAAGTTATTCAGGAACTAATAACGTCCAAATTGTCAACATGATACTGCTTTGTAGAGTAAAATTCAAGATTTCTCAGAAGAATATTTCCATGAAAAATACTGAATGAATCGCAAATATCAAGGATATTTCACTAATTTCATGGAGTATAGAAGTCAAAATTTTAACCAACTGAGAATAATAAAGAATGGAACAAAAACAGAAATCACCATGCATGCGGTACTTCACATAGGCAGGTTATTCCAACAGAATAATAATAATGGAACCAGGTCAGGTGAAAATCACACCGACAGGATGTTCCAACAGAATAATAAAGACAGAATAATAAAAATGGAACCAGGTCCGGCGTATAGCACAGACAGGATGTTCCAACGGAATAATAAAGACAGAATAATAGAAACGGAACCAGGTCCGGCGTATAGCACAGACAGGATGTTCCAACGGAATAATAAAGACAGAATAATAGAAGAATGTCACCACGTATAGGGTATTCCGCGTATACAGGTTATTCCAACAGAATAATAAAGAAATGGAATAACAGAAGTTCTATTCTCAAATATAAAAGAATAATATCCCTTACCGTAAAAGAACTGGATGTAAGAGTAGGAAAGTAGTATAATTTTCTATAGCTTTTCTATAATTTCTCTCTCTGGAGTTTCAGTGAATTCGTAAGAAAATAATGAAGGAATGAGCTTCTATTTATAGAAAAATGGAATGCATAGTAACTAACTTATGAACGGTTTAGATCGATTTACTTTAATCTGACGGTCCATATTTAAAGCAAAATATTTTAAATAAAATATAATATATCCATAATAATACTCCTTCTGTCCATTTTTTTAACTTATATATATATATATAATAATCATAATAATAAACCTTATTCCCCCACCAAAACCCACTACCTTACACACACTCCTACACATACGTAAATACACACACAAGTCATTATTCTTCCAACATGTGGGCCTCCACCATTATAAAATAATTTTCTACCGATTATTTTGAAAAATGGGTAAAATCGGGATCCATAAAATAAGCAGACTTCATAAAAATCACCTTAATAATTTTAACAACATTTATCACCTTTATTACAATTCACAATATTAATCGACCAGGTCGTTCCCAAGGAAAGAGGGGCTTTCCAATAAGGATTTCTCCCTATTGGCGCGCAATTAGGTGAACAAACCTCTCCTTGACAGAACTTCTAGACATCGTTAATATTGAAAATAATAATATTAATAACTTTGTCGTCTCAATTATTGATTTTAACAATATATAAAATATCGACAATAATTGAATCAAATAATGTGAGATATTATGCAACAATTACTATAGCAATAATTGAACAAAATTGAATGACTTCTCACGTAAGCATCAATAATCAATACCGTGTGCTACTATGCAACCACACGTATTACTGTACTTTTACTACCGATTAGTTCAACAATATCAACGGTAAAACTTCCGCCATTATTTCAATAAAATATTCCCCGACCAATCGAATCTAATATAACAACTTGCATACTTTGCAAAATTTATAAATACTACCCACAACTATAACATTATATCAAATTTATTCCATAATATTCAAAAATGATAATTATAGAAAATTCATTTCTATTCAAAAAGTTGGGGTCTTACAACCTCCCCTTCTTAAGAAATTTCGCCCTCGAAATTAGGGTACGTACTTGGTATATCGAAGAGGTAAGGATACCTTGACTGCATTTCAGATTCTAACTCCCAGGTCATTTCCTCAACATCGTGGTTTCTCCATAAAACTTTGACTTGAGGTATAACCTTGGAGCGTAGAATATGTTCCTTCTTATCCAAGATTTGAACAGGAACCTCTTCATACATTAAATCTTCTGCTATTTCGTCCGGTTCCAACTCAATAATGTGGTTCGGGTCTTTCACATATTTACGTAACATGGATATGTGAAAAACGTTATGAACACGAGACATACTTGGCGGTAAAGCAAGTCTATAGGCTACAGTCCCTACTAGATCGAGGATTAAAAATGGGCCAATGAATCGAGGATTGAGCTTTCCTCTCTTTCCAAAGCTCGTAACTCCTTTCCATGGAGCAAAACGTAACAACACATGATCTCCTATATCGAATTCCACATTCTTTTAATGAAGATCAGCATAACTCTTTTGTCGATCTTGTGAGGTTTTTATACGTTCTCTGATCGTTTGAATCGTTTCTGTAGTCATACGTACCAACTCTGGTCCCAACAACGTTGCTTCACCCACCTCATCCCAGCATATTGGAGAACGACACTTTCTTCCATACAATGCCTCGAATGGAGCCATGCCAAGACTTGCTTGATAACTGTTGTTATAGGAAAACTCCACCAATGGTAAGAACTTGTCCCAACTTCCCTTGAAATCAAGAAAACAGAGTCTTAATAGATCTTCAAGAGTTTGAATAGTCCTCTCCGACTATCCGTCCGTCTGAGGATGATATGCTGAGCTAAATTGTAAATCTGTGCCCATAGCTTTTTGCAAACTAACCCAAAATTGCGAAATAAATCTTGGGTCTCGATCAGAAACTATAGATACTGGCATACCATGCAATCTTATAACCTCGTTTATGTACATACGAGCAAGACGTTCAAGTGTATAAGTTTCTCGTATCGGTAAGAAATGAGCAAACTTGGTCAATCTATCAACAATGACCCAAATCGCATCTATGCCTTGAGAAAATTTGGGAAGACCAGTAACGAAATCCATGGTAATGTGCTCCCACTTCCATTCTGAAATTTTAAGTGGTTGCAATGGACCTTTTGGTACTTGATGCTCTGCCTTGACTCGTTGACACGTTAGACACCTTGAGATAAACAGCGCTATCTCTCTCTTCATATTGCCCCACCAAAATGTATGTCGAAGATCATGATACATTTTGGTACTCCCAGGATGAATAGCAAACGGTGTGTTGTGCACCTCCATCATGATTTTATACTTTAAATCAGGGTCGTTAGGAACACAAAGTCCGGAGTTGACTCAAGTATTCTTCTTCATCGATTCTTGCTTAAGCATCGCACCTTCTTGCACTTTCTTCCTCATACGCATCAGCTCCGGATCTGTAATTTGAGCAGCTTTAATTTTATCAATTAAAGTCGGTTCTACTCGTATATTTTCCATCATCACGTGGCTCCCTGGAGTCTTTATCTCTATTTCCATCCTTTGCAAGTCATACAAAATGGGCCTTTACATTGATAATATTACACTCGAACCCGCATATGATCTTCTACTCAATGCGTCAGCTACCACGTTCGCTTTTCCAGGATGGTATTGGATGGTATGATCATAATCTTTCAACAGTTCAAGCCAACGTCGTTGTCGCATGTTGAGTTCCTTTTGAGTGAAAAAATATTTGAGGCTTTTATGATCCGTAAAGATCTCCACTTTCTCCCCATACAAGTAATGCCTCCAAATTTTAAGTGCGAAGACAACAGCTGCTAACTCTAGGTCATGAGTAGGATAATTTCTCTCATATTCTTTGAGTTTTCGTTAGGCATAGGCTATGACTTTCCCATGTTGCATGAGAACACATCCTAACCCTTTGCGAAGAAGCATCATCAGATGACAAATCCCTCTCGAACCGGATGGTATTGTAGCCGAACATGTCTTTGAAATGAGTCTCCTCTTGAGTTCTTGAAAACTCTTCTCACATTCCTCGCTCCAACCGAACTTTGTATCTTTCCGAGTCAGCTGAGTTAGTGGAGTAGCGATTCGAGAAAACCCTTCTACGAATCTCCGATAATAATCAGCTAAGCCGAGAAAGCTACGTACTTTGGTCACTGTTTTAGGTTGCTCCCACTTTGAATAGCTTTAATCTTTCTTTGGGTCAGCAGATATTCCATGACTTGATACCACGTGCCCAAGGAATGCTACTTCCTCGCCGAACTCGCATTTCTTCAACTTGGCATAAAGCTTGTATTCACGAAGCTTTTGGAGTATCAGCCTCAAGTGTTCCTCATGATCTTCACGGCTTTTGGAATATATGAGGATGTCATCAATAAAGACGACCACAAAATGATCCAAATATTCCTTGAATACTCGGTTCATCATATCCATGAAGGCAGCAGGAGCATTAGCCAATCCAAAGGACATGACTAGGAATTCATAATGCCCGTACCGAGTTCTGAAAGCCGTCTTTGGAATATCATCGGTTCTAATCTTCAATTGGTGATATTCGAAACGAAGATTAATCTTTGAAAAGAATTTGGCTCCTTGCAACTGGTCAAACAGGTCATCAATACGTGGCAATGGGTACCTATTTTTGATGGTGACATGATTCAACTCCCGATAATCAATACAAAGTCGCATACTCCCATCTTTCTTCTTCACGAATAGAACAGGAGCACCCTAAGGAGAAGTACTAGGACGAATAAAGCCAATGTCTAACAATTCCTGCAGTTGAGTCTTTAACTCCTTGAAGTTAAATAGAGCCATTCGATATGGGGCTTTGGAAATGGGTTTTGTTAGGGTTCAAGGTCGATACAAAATTCAATTTCATGCTCTGGGGGTAGGCCAGGAAGTTCTTCAGGGAATACGTCAGGAAATTCATTAACAATAGAAATATTATTCAAAACTGACGTATTTTTGTTTAGATCTGTGATATGAGCTAAGAAAGCTTGCCGGTTGCTCTCTTTTGGTTGCGTTGACTCGTTATCGCGCTCCACCAACTGAGCCCTATTTACAACATCTGAATACAAACACAGCTTATGAGAAATAAGATGTTGACGTATTTCCGGCTTCAAAACTCTTAAAAACATTCGCGCCATTCTCTCTTCATTATCCACCAAGTGGGACACAAACCGGGATAACACCACCAATTTTTCCTCGTATTGCGGCACGGTCATATTGTTTTGCTCCAATTTGATAAACTCCACCTCCTTCATGTGACGAATACTTTCGGGAAAGTATTTGTCATTGAACAGCTCTTGGAACTTCTCCCAAGACATCTTTAACACGGTAGGTTGAGTACGTTTTACCGATTCCCATCAGTAATCTGCCTCTCCGCGCAACATAAAGGCGGCAGAGGGAACCTTTTGCTCCTCGGAGCATCCCAAGACATCAAATATCTTGGTGATCTGCTTTATCCATGCTTCTGCCATAAGTGGTTTTGGCTCTCCCTTAAACTCCAGTGGTCCTAGCTCCTTGAACTGTTTAGCGGTGACCGCCCGAGAGTTTCTAGTGTTTCCACCTACATTTTGGACAGAGCCGGCTCTACTTTCTTTGTTGCATGAATTGCATAAAGCCTACGAACAATCCATCATTCAAACATTTGGTCGGTGTTGTTGTTTGCATGAGGATTATCGCCTTCTCGATGCACATTCTCCTGATTATTGATATGTGGAGACTCAACGGTCTCTTGTGCTCCATTGCTATTCTCAACATTTTCGGATGTCATTTTCATATACTGCCACAAAACAAAGGTTAATTGACATGTAACATAATATCTCTAAACTCTGACCAACCAATTTAATTACAATATAAATCTAAGTAAGTCATACTAGCGAAGGAATTCCCCGTCTCTTCCCTCCTAGTTCTAGCCTCACATCTTAGCCAGGGATCATATCCCTAAGATTTGATACCAATTGTGACGCCCCCAAAATTAGGTATACATCACCCATCTTGGGTCGCCAGATACATGGTACAGAATTCAAATACAACTTACTAATACAACTCTGTATGGTACAATAATACGACAAAACATAAATTTTGAGTTTGAATACAAATATTATCTACTAGAGATTATACAAACTCAAAAGGAGTCCTCATTACAATTATTATCACACTATTTCACGGAATAGTGAGGACTACTAATGCTATCCTCTGGACCATCACTCTGTTCCCCGACTCACCCCGGCTATATTCTCATTTCCTGAAGAGAACAGTGAAAGAAAGGGTGAGATCAACTAGCCCAGTAAGAAATATTATGACTAAGATAATGTAGAATAAATTATCATTAGTCTCCAACAATGTTAAACTGATAAAATATAATAGACATCAAGTTTAACTGCAGCGGATCTAGCAATCCATTAAAAGAGTCAAGTAAAGAATAGAATCTACTATCTTTTATGATTTAAAAAGCTTTTCATCACTTTTATCGCTGAGACTCAGCTTAATAAATAATCCACATCATCCCTGTACTACGGCCAAGGATTTTCATTAGGGTCACGACCACAAATTCCATGCACTACGGGCCAAGGATATTTATGTATTCATCAATGGTCATGATCATGATCATGCCAACAACTGTCCATCAATGCACTACGGGCCAATGAGGACTTTTACCACATCATTTGTAACATTACGGTCATGATTACATCGAATAATCCTCGGTCATAATCATACCAAGTCCATCCATGCTTTACAAAGAATACAGATGACTTTCAAAAAATATAAACATGAGGATGATGACAATGATATAAAATTCAATAAAACAAGTTCAAGAATGAAGTTATTCAGAACTAATAACGCCCAAATTGTCAACATGATCTTTGCTTTGTAGAGAGTAAAATTCAAGATTTCTCGTAAGAATATTTCCATGAAAAATCTTTGGATGAAGCGCTTAAATATCAAGGATATTCCACTAATTTCGTGGAGTATAGAAGTCAAAATTTTAACCAACCGAGAATAATAAGGAATAGAATAACAACGAAATCACCATGCATGCGGTACTTAGATAGGCGAGTTATTCAACGAGAATAATAATAATGGAACCGGTCGGTGAAAATCACACCGACAGGATGTTCCAACGGAATAATAAAGACAGAATAATAGAAACGGAACTAGGTCCGGCGTATAGCATAGACAGGATATTCCAACGGAATAATAAAGACAGAATAATAGAAGAATGTCACCACGTATAGGGTATTCCGCGTATACAGGTTATTCCAACAAAATAATAAAGAAATAGAATAACAAAAGTTCTCTTCTCAAATACAAAAGAATAATATCCCTTAACGTAAAAGAACTGGATGTAAGAGTAGAAAAGAAGCAGTATAATTTTCTATAGCTTTTCTATAATTTCTGTCTCTGCAGTTTCAGTGAATTCGTAAGAAAATAATGAAGGAATGAGCTTCTATTTATAGAAAAATGGAATGCATAGTAACTAACTTTTGAACGGTTTAGATCGATTTACTTTAATCTGACGGTCCATATTTAAAGCAAAATCTTTTAAATAAAATATAATATATTATATATAATATATCCATAATAATACTCCTTAGTCCATTTTTCAACTTATATATATATATATAATAATCATAATAATACACCTTCCATCCATTTTTTCAACTTATATATATATATATATATATATATATATAATAATCATAATAATACACCTTCCATCCACTCACAATTATAATAATACTCCCACTCAAAACCTTATTCCCCCACCAAAACCCACTACCTTACACACACTCCTACACATACGTAAATACACACACAAGTCATTATTCTTCCAACATGTGGGCCTCCACCATTATAAAATAATTTTCTACCGATTATTTTGAAAAATGGGTAAAATCGGGATCCATAAAATAAGCAGACTTCATAAAAATCACCTTAATAATTTTAACAACATTTATCACCTTTATTACAATTCACAATATTAATCGACCAGGTCGTTCCCGGAAAGAGGGCTTTCAATAAGGATTTCTCCCTATCATGGCGCGCAATTAGGTGAACAAACCTCTCCTCGATGAGAACTTCTAGACATCGTTAATATTGAAAATAATAATATTAATAACTTTGTCATCTCAATTATTGATTTTAACAATATATAAAATATCGACAATAATTGAATCAAATAACGTGAGATATTATGCAACAATTACTATTGCAATATTTGAACAAAATTGAATGACTTCTCACGTAAGCATCAATAATCAATACCGTATGCTACTATGCAACCACGCATATTACTGTACTTTTACTACCGAGTAGTTCAACAGTATCAACAGTAAAACTTCCGCCGTTATTTCAATAAAATATAACAACTTGCATACTTTGTAAAATTTATAAATACTACCCACAACTATAACATTATATCAAATTTATTCCAAAATATTCAAAAATGATAATTATAGAAAATTCATTTTTATTCAAAAAGTTGGGGTCTTACAGATGTGTTATCTAAGGTTGGGACATGAGTAACAGTTGCACGACAATTGTAGTAATAAAGTTATAGTTGTTTTCTGTACCATGTTTTTGGCGACTCAGAATAGGTTGGTTGGATTGGACCTATTTTGGGGGCATCACAGTTGGTATCAGAGCTTAGGGATACGATCTCTGGCAAAGATCCGGGAACAAAACTAGGAGGGGAGAGACGAGTAATATCCTTCGCTAGTGTGTGTCCTACCTAAGCTAAATTTTCTTACTTAAGTTGGCAAATTGTGATATGACAATTAACCTTTGTTTTGAAGCTGTTTTTTAGAATGATATCTAAAATACAGGAGATGAACAATGGAGAAATCATGATGACCGGGGAGATAGAATCTAAAATGAAAGCAAGGTATTCTCAACTCTTTGAAATACCAGGTACGTAAATTTCGGGGTCGAAATTTCATAAGGAGGGGAGATTGTAAGACCCCGAATTTTATGAAATAAAAGTATTCAATTTTTCTATTTAGCAAATAGTCAAATTGATAAAAGTTTAAAGTTAAGGGTGATATATGAAATTTTTTCAAAATAAGCAAGTGGCTATAAAATAATTATTGTTGTCGAGGAATATTCGTTTGGTCGTAGAATATTCTTGTTGTCGGGGAATGTTAAATGCTGACAGTAGCGACCATTTGTGGGCCCCATAATGAGAATAAGCTGTCGGATGAAGAAAATGACAAATTTGAGTTTTTATAAATAACTTGGCGTAGTTATTCTTATTGTTTTGTTGGAATACACGGTGGTTAAAGTAAAATGTAATACGCGGTGACAATAGTTAGACACAAGATTGCACAATTATTGATTATTACGTAAAGAAGGCACTACTCAATAAATTATACCGTAATTATTATTCAATATTTTATTTTATTGATTCAATAATTGCTACATTGATATTTTATATTATTGTTGTTTCAATAATTGTCACTTTGCAAGATTTCCCATTATCGGATCAATAATTCATATTATTTGAATAATATTATTAGATAGCATTATTGACAATGTCTAGAAGTTACGTCTAAGGAGAGGTTTGGTCACCTAATTGCTTGGCGTCGATGAGGAGAAATCCTTCTTTGGAAAAGCCCCTCTTTCTGGGACCTAGGCTAGTTATCGAAGATTGTGATTACGTAATATTATTTATGAATAAATAATTATTGATTATTATGATAAGAAAAATATTCATTTATGTGAATATAGATGGAGAAATTTTTAAGGTGACAATTGTTGAAAATTGATATTTTATCTTTTCGATATAATAATTCATTTAAATATATTATTATATTATAATAATATAATAATAGTGATATTTTTACAATGAATGTGGGATATATGAGTAAATAAAGAGGAAGAGTATTTTTGTTACTAAAAATATTTAAAACATGTTTTTCATGTTTGTGGACCCCATTTCTTGACTGAAATTTGATTATAGATTGTAAAATCGCCTGTATATGGATTTCGGTCAATTTATGTGTTGAATTTGGAAAAACTTTCTTCTACAAAGTTGTAGAGAATTGAATTTCCTATGACAGAGCATGAGATTTGAATTTTTCTGATAAAAGGGCTATTTATTATGAATTATTGAAATTCCGGAATAATTGATTTTAGAAGTTTTAAATATTTTTAAAGAAAAACATTTTTTTCATTTTGGTGGGGGTGGTAAATGTGCTGGAATCAGATTTCTAATGGTGCGTATGATTTTTATATAAATATATTATTTTATTAAATTTTCGACTTTGGTGTTCTAAGCATTTTCCTATAAATAGGGTGCTTAGGTAAGAATTGAAAATCACACCAGAAACTGAAGTTTTCTCTCTCTATATTATCGAGTGTATTTTTGTGAGTATTTAGATAATTTCAGTGTTGCTATACGGTGCAAATTCTTTCAACACTATATCCAACATTCCAGTCAGAAGTACTGTCTTTTTGAGGTAAGGGATGGTAATGGATGTTATTTCTTCGTAAATGATATTATTTTTCTTCAATACCATTATGCCGAAATATTGATATGAATTTTACTGTGGAATTTCTACCTTTTTGTGTCCGGGTTACTACTCGCATATACGGAACTATTCACGTATACGGCACTATTCATGTATACGGCACTATTCATGTATATGACATTTTTACGCATACGGTACTATGTACTAATACGGAGTACAATTCACGAGTTACTATTCATTAGTTATTATTCACGAGTTACTATTCACGGCTACTATTCACGACAAAATTAGTTTCTTTTTCTGACCAAATTATCGTTGATTTATGAATATTACTCTTGAGATTAAATCTATATGTTGATTATATTATTTTTATTATCTTATATAACATTTTTATAACTCTAATGATGATATTTCTCTTTGACTTGAGTGTAAAGATGGGTAGATTATTGGTATGATCGTGACTATGGGTTCTTTTTGGCCAGTAGTGCAAAGATGAATTGTTGATTGGTGTTGGGTAAAATCTATATACGCACAACACGAAAGTATACGTGGTCAACAAGTAATAAAGTGATAAGTAGAGTATCGTTCCCACATAGACAATTTAATAAGAAACTTAACTTCACAATTATCAATTTCCTATTAATCCTAATTTTATTAAACTATCCAATTCAATGATTAAAAATAATTATTCTAAATTAAAAAGTAATTAAACTATCACAAACCAATCACAAATATCAAAATTTGGAATTTCAAACATTTAATGGAAAATTAGACTTATGACTTCACCCTAAGCTTCACTCTGATTTTAACACTTCTATTCCAATTCAATGCACTATCCCAGTTTATTAATCAAGAACATGAACGTAGTATTAACCACTTCTCAATGCACTATTACCGTATTAACGTCAATCCATAACTAAGATAGAAATCCATTAAACACCTTAAGCAACTAACTCACTATATCTCTATGTGAATTACAATTGAAGAAGTTTGACGAATAAGTTCTCTACCCGATTACATGCGGTGTCAAGCATATCTCTACCTTAACACTCATCAAGTTTAAGCTACTAACAAAATCCTGAACACATGCTATATCAACTAAGTCTAGATTCAAATATATTCTCTCGATTCCATCTAACTCCACAAAGAATTGTTGATCAGGCAATTCATAGATACAAGCTCAAATCAATATAGATAAACTAGAAATAGCTTATTAAATTGGAAATCAAAGTTTACAAAATCATAGATTCACTCAAAGATCCACATAAGCCTAAAAAGTGAATTAGTTCATTATAAACGATATAAACACTGAATAAATCATGGAAATCATTCTTTCAATTACAAATAATAGTCTACGACGAAGAATATTGAAATACACCCTTCACGTAGCCTAGAATCGCAATCGTCTCGAAAATCTCCTTGAAATATTTTCCAATGCTTTCTTAGAAAAACTGAGATTAATCTTTGTAATTTGTCGTGTGTCTTTTTAATATCAGTGTTTTTTTGCTAATTATACACTTCAACATGTATTCAGATTAAAATTCCATGCCAAAACGAGTCCCAAGTCATCACCATCACTAAAACTCCACACTTGTAGCACTAGAAACCAACTAGGAGACTTCAAAATTGAGTATGCCATTTGACTTGCTCCCCTACATTATTGCTTCCCGGACCCCGATATTTCTTTGGATCCTAAAGCACAAAAGGTCCAACCCCGGCTGGGGGTATTCTGCCAATCATTTTTCCTGCTAGAATCTCCTCTGCTAAAACTACCATAACTTTTAAACCGGGAGGAGTTACGGGGCCCGTGACCTATCAAATCGAAGATATCGACGAGATCTACAACTTATATTCTTTGCGTTTTCAGAAATAATAAATGAATGACTGTCGAAACCGCATTGGAAGAAGCTGCTGCTGTGTAATGACAACCGGCACAACTCTTAACTTTGTCTTTGTTGCTAGAAAGCCATACTATCTCATCTGAACTTCCAAATAGAATGATGCAAGACATTCCGGAATGCCAAGAAAGAGTTCCTTAACATAATCCAAGTTCCATGCCACGAACATGAAATGCACATAAAATGAACATGAAAACCCAAACTATATCCGGAATTGTTTTTCCTTGCAAATTTTATACCAATAGTTACTCACTCCGCTTCCAAGCATATAATCTACAAAATGGAAACAAAATGCATGAAAAGTAACTAAGAAACACGAGATTAAGCAAATAATTCAAGTAATAGATGTCGGATAAGTAGGTATAAAACCGACTTATCAAATACCCCCAAACTTAAACCTTTGCCTGTCCTCAAGCAAAAACAAAACAAAGATGCAACACAATGCAATGGAATGGAATTAATCTATATGCCTACGAATCCAGTAGTATTGATAAACACAAGACTTTACGCCCAGCCTCAAAGAAATCAAGTAAACATGATAATACAATATATCAAAACTCATCAGTAATTTACCGATCAATCATCAAATCTTAGACTGTTATTACTGATATAGTACGTGTGTGCTCAACAACAATGCTAACTGATATAAAATCAAATTTAACACATAACAAGTCTCTTTGAAGGCATCATATAGTGTAAACTCAAGAAATCCAAAAATAAGCTAGATCCAACTAAAACCAAACAATTACCAATATCGAGGGTCAACATGGGATACTTATGCTTTATTTTCACCTACGGGGGCTTTTTTTTTTGCTCTTATATCCTATTTTATTCTCTTTTTTTTTATATACACATAGCTATAAAATGTCTTATTCCCTTAGGCTTTTCAATGCTACCTTAACGAGCTTTCGACCAACGACTCCTAGACCATTAAGACCTTAGGGCGCTAGGTGTAAAGATAATCCCCTCGGGCTTACTTACTCAAGTAACAAAGGCCACAAAACTAGACAAGCACGCCACAGTGTTTTTTCTATATATATATATATATATATATATTTCTATATAGCTTATATACCCCAAATATTCCCCCAAACTTAGGTTCTTGTCTAACTTTAACCATCACTACTTATTCTTGTCATTCTTTCATTCAAACTAGCATTATCCTTTAGAATCCTGTTATGTATCAATTTAAACTCAATCAATCAACAAGTTGTTTCTAACGTGTAAACCTTATTATACCAGTTTCAAATAGAAAAAGATTCAATTCATAACAAGAAATCACATCAAAGCTCTAATAATCAGTATTATACTTGTCTATCCAATCCCATTCTCATCATTGGCCAAAATAGACTGTAACTATCAAACAGCTGGACTCATACAAGATGAACATATTAATTAACTATTATTTTTGATTTTTTTTTAGATGTGGTAAACATAACATAATTGCAAAGATAAATAAAAACTATTTACATTCCTAAGCTACTATGCAACTACATGATTACCTGAATGAAACATTAAATAATCCTAAACATAAACCATGAACTAACATATGCAACCTAGCTAATGAATTTAAATATGCAACATGTAACATGTAACTCAATCCCCCAAACTTGAAAATTACAATGTTCTCATTATATAAATAAAGCAATAAATAAGAGAGCACTTCCCTGTAATCGCCTAAGTTTGGGTTGGTGGTGGTAGTTGTTCTTCATCGGAATCACTGGGTGGGAACCTTGGCATTGGTGCTAGTTGCTGGTATGGGAATTGAGCAGTAGGATTGAAACTCTGGAGCGTAGTGTTCAATGAGGCGAAAGATACATTCATGGCCTCAAACATGTGGTCCTGCCTTGCTGCTAGTCTCTGCAATTCTCTTTGTGCCTCCTTGTTGTGCTCATCCACTTGTCTTTGAAGGTTGAGGAATTGAGGGCTAGATATTACTCCGGGCTGTTGTAATGTCTCTCCCATTGCTGTATTCCCCTGAAACTCATCGTCATCCGAGGTGTCCTCAGCGTCAGCCTCAGCCTCATCCTCCGAGGCTGAGGGAAATACAAATCCTACTCCTCTCGGGTGAGACTCGCCTTCGGGCCATACAACATATCTTGCAATCATTCTCAAGTCGAGTGTCTGCAGCGGCATCTGGGTTATCTCATCATCTGACCAACGCACTCCCGCCTATATACACAACCCATAAATGAGTGATGGGTGTGGTAATCCGCCAGAGTATGGTCCTCGAAGGCATCTTCGGATTGAAAAGTTAATTATAGCCCCTATGTCGATGATGAAATCTTGTACCATAGCATATAATAACACTGCCTTATCCTTAGACACATCTAACGTGTGTGTAGATGGAAGTAACTTAGTGCACAGAAAGGCGTACCATATCTTCCCATACCGACTGAGATCCTTACTGCGAAAGGCAGTGCCTCCATGATTTTATTTTTTCCATGAGGTACCCGGCTTTGTCATTTCCTACATAATAGCCTCATAATCTGGATCATTATCACGTAAGTGTCTGTACTGGCAATGTCTCGGTGCTCGTAACTGATAGTACGTGTTGATGGCGTCGACACTGAAAGACACTAACCTACCCCGTACAAAAGCATTAAAGGGGGCCTTATCCTCGGCGTTAGCGTAGAATTCTTGGACCACACTTACAACTGCGGCCTCGGGCTCCGCTGTGAATTTATTCGAACCTTTTTGATATATTTGTTGCATCATTTCGCCATCCACAAGCTCAGGTTCCAACCCCCGCTCAGGTGTTAGTGATTTTGTCACCATATAGTCGTAACGGTCGGCGGCGGCGGCACTTACGAATTTTCACCTATCAAAGGTTTGTGTTGGTCGTGTGGTCCCCGAACGCTCTCCTCGTTGCCTCTTTGATGCCGGTTTTGACGCCATTGATTTGGAATTGAAGAGTTTTTCCCCAAAACTTTACTTAAGCAATTTGTTGAACACTTGGTGTGTGAGACTTGAAATTCCCACAAACTTGGTTATTTAGCTTGAACTATAGTGATAGAAGATGAGGAATTAGAAAACCAACTTCTTACTTCCAATTATAGAGAGGAGTTTATGGAAGTGGGTAGTGGGTGACTAGGTGGGAGGAGTGGGGTTGTGTTTAATTGTTGTGAGGAGATGGGAAGTTATGTGAAGGTTGTGGGTGTATGTTGTGTAGGGGTTGGTTTGTAAGAAGTTGAAGTACAATGGAAGTGGGAGACAATACATGACCAACTGCCGAACTGCTCTATAAAATTCGGACACCCAGCCCCGGCTAGATGTGTTGGTGTGAACTGTGATGGGCCAGCCCTGGCTTGGGGGGTATTCTGCTAAGGCAAAAAAGGGGTCCAACCCCGGCTGGATGTTTTGTTCTGCAAGGGGCCAGCCTAGGCTTGCTAGTGGGTATTAAAGCGTAAAGAAAATTTGCTAATACACACGCTTTCTTACGCCTTTAACTTCATGTGCATCCCATAGCTTCTTCTTTGAATACCTGAACACATGAAAAACATACTTATGAGTGAATGTTGAGCAAATTAAAGCATGGAGGGTAAGCTTATTTAGCTTTCAAATATACTTTAATTACTACATGGCTAAATTCTAAACCACATAATATTCTAAACTACCATTTCACTAGCATGGATAAAATTACTGGAAAAAAATGAAGAAAAAAGCATAAAAATAAATAAAAAAAATTGGGTTGCCTCCCAGTGAGCGCTTGATTTTAAGTCGTTCAGCCTGACTACTCCCTGTTTATGGTGTGTCTGCAAGTGTGATAGCTATGATGTCCGTGTTGGACTCGCCACCCCAATAGTGCTTTAATCTGTGACCGTTGACCTTAAAAGTTTCTAAAGGATTCCGACTGTAGATTTCAACGGCGCCATGTGAGAACACTCTTTTTATTTTAAATGGTCCTGACCATCTTGACTTAAGCTTGCCTGGGAACAATCTCAACCGTGAGTTGAACAAAAGGAATGATTGCCCTGGCTCGAAAGTTTTTTGCATAATGTTTTGGTCGTGCCATCTTTTCACCTTTTCCTTGTATAACTTGGAGTTCTCGTAGGCTTGAAGATGAAATTCGTCGAGTTCATTTAATTGCAGTAATCGCTTTTCCCCTACAGCTGCTTGATCGAAATTGAGTTTCTGAATCGCCCAATAAGCCTTATATTGTAATTCGACCGGTAAGTGACAAGCCTTTCCGTACAGTAGTTGATATGGTGACATCCCGATCGGTGTTTTATATGCAGTCCGATAAGTCCACAATGCATCATCTAACCTGAGCAACCAATCCATTCGATTTGGGTTCAGCACTTTTTCCAAGATTCTTTTTACTTCCCTATTCGAGACCTCAACTTGTCCACTGGTTTGGGGATGATATGTTGTAGCGATCTTATGGTTGACCCCATACTTTGCCAATAGAGTTGTGAATGACTTGTTGCAAAAGTGACTACCTTTGTCACTGATAATTGCCCTTGGCGTGCCAAACCTTGTGAAAATTTTCTTTTGTAGGAATTTGAGGACCACCTTGGCATCGTTTGTTGGTAATACTGCAGCTTCAACCCATTTTGATACGTAGTCCACTGCAAGTAGAATATATTGATTGGTCAGAGATGAAGGGAATGGCCCCATGAAATCAATGCCCCATACATCAAAAATTTCAACTTCAAGAATCGTTTGTAGAGGCATCTCATTCTGTTTTGAAATGTTGCCCACCCTTTGACATCTATCACATGTTTTAACAAAATGGTGGGCATTCTTGAATAGTGTAGGCCAATAAAACCCAGATTACAACACCTTTGCTGCTGTCCTCTCACTCCTATAATGTCCGCCATATGTAGATGAGTGACACTCATGCAGAATGTTCTTTACTTCACTGTAAGGCACACATCTTCTAATCATCTTGTTTGCGCACTGTTTGAACAAGTAAGGGTCATTCCACATGTACCATTTCACATCATGCAGAAACTTCTTTTTCTGTTGACTTGTAAGATCAGGTGGAAGTACGTTGCTCACAAGATAATTCGCGTAATCCGCATACCAAGAAAATTCTGCATTTAGTGCAAACAGTTGTTCATCCGGGAATGATTCATTAATTTCACATTTTTCCTCTTTCAATTTCCCTTGATTTTCCAGCCTAGACAAGTGATTGGCTACCTGATTCTCCGTCCCTTTTCTATCTTTTATTTCTAGATCAAACTCTTGAAGTAGGAGAATCCATCGGATAAGGCGTGGCTTAGCATCCTTTTTCGCTATCAAATACCGAATGGCCGCATGATCCGTGTAGACTATCACCTTTGTTCTGATCAAGAAGGCCCGAAATTTATCAAATGCGTACACTATTGCAAGTAATTCTTTTTCTGTAGTTGTGTAGTTCAATTGAGTCTCTGTGAGTGTTTTACTTGCATAGTAGATAGCATGAAATATCTTGTCTCGGCGTTGACCCAAAACAGCCCCAACTGCATAATCACTTGCATCACACATTAGCTCAAATGACATATTCCAATCCGTAGCGACGATCACGGGAGCTGTAGTCAACTTTTTCTTCAACAACTCGAAGGCCAACTTACACTCCTCCTCAAAGTTGAATACCGAATCCTTCTCTAAAAGACTGCACAAGGGTTTTGTCATTTTAGAAAAATCCTTTATAAATCTCCTATAGAACCCAGCATGTCCTAGAAAGCTTCTAATTCCTTTGACTGAACTTGGCGGAGGCAACTTCTCAATTATTTCCAGCTTTGCTTTATCGACCTCCAATCCTTGCGCCGAGACTTTGTGTCCAAAGATTATACCTTCTT
Organism: Panax quinquefolius; assembly: GCA_020205615.1. Lineage (NCBI taxonomy): Eukaryota > Viridiplantae > Streptophyta > Magnoliopsida > Apiales > Araliaceae > Panax > Panax quinquefolius. The sequence goes on along the minus strand of CM035167.1, from coordinate 39,325,610 downwards.
CCACCATAAAGTGACATTTTTCCCAATTAAGGACCAAATTTGTGTCGGTGCATCTTTGTAAGACCATTACCAAATTTTCCAAACATGCGTCAAAATTATCTCCATAGACAGAGAAATCATCCATGAAGACTTCCACATTCTTTTCCACCATATCTGAGAAGATGGCCATCATGCACCGCAGGAAATTAGCAGGTGCATTACACAATCTGAATGACATCCTCCTGAATGCGAACGTACCATATGGGCATGTAAATGTAGTCTTCTTTTAATCCTCAGGAGCGATGACGATTTGATTATAGCCGAAGTATCCATCCAGTAAGCAATAATACGCATGTCCCGCCAATCTGTCCAACATTTGATCGATAAAAGGTAGAGGGAAGTGATCTTTGCGGGTTTCTTTATTCAATTTTCTGTAGTCCGTACAAACCCTCCAGCCAGTCACTGTCCTTGTTGGAATCAGCTCATTGTTATCATTTTACACCATTGTCATTCCTCCTTTTTTCGACACACATTGCACTGGACTCACCCATTTGCTGTCGGAAATCGGGTAGATGATGCCGGCATCTAACCACTTCAAGATTTCTTTCTTCACAACTTCCTTCATAATCGGGTTAAGTCGCCGCTGTTTTTCCACTGTCGGTTTTGCCTCATCTTCCATTAAGATCTTATGCATGCAAAATGAAGGGTTGATTCCCTTTATATCTGCAATTATCCACCCGATCGCTTATTTGTGTTCCCTAAGCACCCTCAGCAGCTTTTCTTCCTGCAATTCGTTAAGTGCAGTAGAAATAATAACAAGTAAAGAATTTGAATTGCCTAAATAAGCATACCTGAGATGTTCAGGGAGTGGCATAAGTTCCAGCTTTGGTGGCTCTTCCAATGATGGTTTCAGTTTTTCTGCGGCTACTTCCTCCATGTGCAATGGTTCAAACGGTGTTCTAAATCTGGAAACTCGTGGCAATGAGTCTAGTATTTGTAAGTACTCCACCAATTCTGGATCATCGACCTCTTCATCCCCCAATAACATTATTTCTAATGGATCGTGAACCAAACCCTTGCTCATATCTTCACCAATGATTTGCTTAATTAAATCCATTCGAAAACATTCTTCCTCATCCGTGGGAAATTTCATAGCCTTAAACACATTGAATTTTACTTCTTGATCTTGGACCCTCATAGTGAGTTCTCCCTTTTGTATGTCTATGAGTGTCCTGCCCGTGGCCAAAAATGGTCTCCCTAGGATAATTGGGATGTTCTTGTCCTCCTCAAAATCCAGAATGATAAAGTCCGCGGGGAATATAAACTTATCCACTTTCACTAGAATGTCCTCCACTATACCTCTCGGATATGTGACCTATCCGCTTGTTGTAATGTGATGTTAAGTAGTGAGTCTTAGTGCGAGCAAACCCAATTCTAAGTATACCGACAATGGCATAAGGTTTACACTCGCCCCCAAATCACATAAACACTTGTTGAAATGCATATCTCCAATTGTGCATGGAATAGTAAAGTTCCCCGGATCCTTGAGTTTTGGTGGTAATTTATGCTGTAATACCGCACTACACTCCTCTGTTAGTGCCACGGTCTCAAAATCTTCCCATTTCTTTTTCCTTGACAGAATCCCTTTCATAAATTTCGCGTAGCTCGGCATTTTCTCTAGGGCCTCTGTAAACGGTATGTTGATTTGAAGTTTCTTGAAAATTTCCAAAAATTTTGAAAATTGCTTGTCTAATTTTTGTTTTTGGACCCTTTGTTGAAATGGTGGTGGTGGATAAACAATTGGCTTATTGTTCATACTTGTTTCCTCACTCTGTTTATCCTCACCATTGCTTACTTCAATTTGTCTGCTATCATCAACTTTTTCATCCGGAGTCACTGAATTTTCTGCGTTAGTACCCTCAAGCTGTTTCCCATTCCGCAAAGTGATTGCTTGACACTGTTCATGATTACCCTTAGGATTTCTCTCGGTGTCACTTGGTAATGTCCCTTGTGGTCTATTATTCAATGCCAACGCCATTTGACCAATCTGATTCTCTAGATTCTTAATCGCCCTATCTTGTGATTTCATAGTCATGGCGTGATCTTTTATAGCCAACTCGGTGGTAGTCATGAATTTTGCCAACATTTCCTCCAGATCTGGTTTCCTTTCTTGATATTGAGCTGGTTGTTGTTGGTTCTAAAATCCTGGTGGATATGATTGTCGTGAAGCTTGATTTTGCTGGTTGTTGCTCCATGAGAAATTTGGATGATTCCTATTTCCTTGATTGTATGTGTTCTGATATGTATTTTACAGAATTCTATTTTAATTGCCGATGAACTGCACAGCTGCTGGATTAATCGTGCATTGCTCCGTTGGGTGCTCTCCCGCGTACAACTCGTATATTATTGCCATTTGATGTACTTGTTGTGTTTGTTGTGCTTGTTGTGTTTGTGTTGCTTTCACCGACTCCAACATCTTTGAAAGTGCAGATATTTGAGCTTGCATCGCTGTTATGCTATCTACTTCTAACACCCCAACTGCCTTCGCCTGTGTCATTCTTGCTGTGGGCCACTGGTAGTTATTAGCCGCCATGGTTTCAATTAACTCGCATGCTTCCTCGTAACTCTTAGCCATGAATGCTCCGCCCGACGCTGCATCAATACTTGTCCTGAGATTCCCATGTAGTCCATTGTAAATGGTGTTCAGTTGTAGCCACTGGGGCAATCCATGATGTAGGCATTTTCTGAGCAGTTCTTTCTATCTCTCCCAAGCCTCATATAATGACTCCCCATGTTGCTGTTCAAACATTGTAATCTCGTTCCTCATCTTCGCAGTTTTCGCCGGTGGAAAGAATTTTGCGAGGAATTTCTGAGCTAAATCCTCCCATGTTGTTATCGAACCGGACGGTAGAGAATGCAACCAACTCTTCGCCTTGTCCCGTAAAGAGAATGGGAACAATCGAAGGCTCACCGCCTCATCCGAAACCCCATTGAACCTAAAAGTGTCGCACATTTCCAAAAAACTGACCAGATGCTCATTTGGATCGTCATTTGCAAATCCCCCAAATTGAACTGAATTCTGAATCATTTGTATCATCCCAAGCTTAATTTTGAACGTATTTTTGCTTGCTATTCTTTGGCCTAGTGATGCTTGGATCATGATTCGATCACCTTGGGTGTTCTTGAAATCCCTTAATGCTTTTCGATTTTCGGCTACCATTACTGTTACCTCTTCCTTTTCAGATGTTTCGAATTCTTGCCTCGTTTCCTTGATTCACTTACTCAACCTCTGAAACCTTTTCTCAATGTCATCCTCAAAAGGCAACAAGTCTGGATTTTTGGACCGAGTTTGCATAAACTGCTTTCACACCTAAAATAGAAGAAACAATACAAAAATAAAAATGTCTAAGTAAAACTGGATTAATTAAACTGATATTGTAAAACGATTAAGAATTATACTAAATAGTCCCCAGCAACGGTGCCAAAAACTTGTTGGGTAAAATCTATATACGCACAACACGCAAGTATACGTGGTCAATAAGTAATAAAGTGATACGTAGAGTATCGTTCCCACAAAGACAATTTAATAAGAAACTTAACTTCACAATTATCAATTTCCTATTAATCCTAATTTTATTAAACTATCCAATTCAATGATTAAAAATAATTTTTCTAAATTAAAAAGTAATTAAACTATCACAAACCAATCGCAAATATCAAAATCTGTAATTTCAAACAATTAATGGAAAATTAGACTTATGACTTCACCCTAAACTTCACTCTAATTTTAACACTTATATTCCAATTCAATGCACTATCCCAGTTTATTAATCAAGAACACGAACGTAGTATTAACCACCTCTCGATGCACTAATACCGTATTAACGTCAATCCACAACTAAGATAGAAATCCGTTAAACACCTTAAGCAACTAACTCACTATACCTCTATGTTAATTACAATTGAAGAAGGTTGACGAATAAGTTCTCTATCCGATTACATGCGGTGTCAAGCATATCTCTACCTTAACACTCATCAAGTTTAAGCTACTAACAAAATCCTGAACACATGCTATATCAACTAAGTCTAGATTCAAATATATTCTCTCGATTCCATCCAACTCCACAAAGAATTGTTGATCAGGAAATTCATAGATTCAAGCTCAAATCAACATAGATAAACTGGAAATAGCTTATTAAATTGGAAATCAAAGTTTACAAATTCATAGATTCACTCAAAGATCCATCATAAGCCAAAAAAGTGAATTAGTTCATTAGAAACGATATAAACACTGAATAAATCATGGAAATCATTCTTTCAATTACAAATAATAGTCTACGGCGAAAAATATTGAAATACACCCTTCACGTAGCCTAGAATCGCAATCGTCTCAAAAATCTCCTTGAAATATTTTCTAACGCTTTCTTAGAAAAACTGAGATTAATCTTTGTAATTTGCCGTGTGTCTTTTTAATATCAGTGTTTTTTTGCTAATTATACACTTCAACATGTATTCAGATTAAAATTCCATGCCAAACGAGTCCCAAGTCATCACCATCACTAAAACTCACACATCTTGTAGCACTAGAAACCAACTAGGAGACTTCAAAATCGAGTATGCAAGCCCCAAATTTGGATGTTTTGCTTTGTACAAGCCATTGACTTGCTCCCCTTCGCTATTGCTTTGCCCGGACAAAATTTCACTGGATCCTAAAGCACAAAAGGTCCGATTTTACCGGGGTATTCTTCCAATCACTTATCCTGCTAGAACCTCCTCTGCTAAAACTGCCATAACATTTAAACCGGGAGGAGTTATAGGGCCCGTGGCCTATCAAATCGAAGCTATCGACGAGATCTACAACTTTCGTTCTTTGAGTTTTCAGAAATAACAAACAGATAACTATCGAAATTGCATTGGAAGCAGCTGCTGCTGTGTAATGACAACCGGCACAACTCTTAACTTTGTCTTTGTTGCTAGAAAGCCATACTATCGCATCCAAACTTCCAAATAGAATGATGCAAGACATTCCAAAATGCCAAGAAAGAGTTCTTTAACATAATCCAAGTTCCATGCCACGAACATGAAATGCACATAAAATGAACATGAAAACCCAAACTATATCCGGAATTGTTTTTCCTTGCAAATTTTATACCAATAGTTACTCACTCCGCTTCCAAGCATATAATCTACAAAATGGAAACAAAATGCATGAAAAGTAACTAAGAAACAGGAGATTAAGCAAATAATTCAAGTAATAGATGCCGGATAATTAGGTATAAAACCGAATTATCAATTGGTATGATCATGACCATTGAATTTATAAGTGAATATCTTTAACTTAAGTGCAAAGGTGAATTGATCATCATGGTTATAATTATTGTTTATATAAATTTTGAAATGATTATATATTTCTTTGTGAAAAACCCCAAATTTTATAAATAAAGATGAATTTTCTATAAATATCATTTTTGAATATTATGAAATGAATTTGATATAATGTTATAGTTGTGGGTAATATTTATAAATTTTGCAAAGTACGCAAGTTGTTTTATAATATTCGATTGGTCGGGGAATATTCGTTTTAACAAGAAATATTCGTACAACAGCACAATCATTGGTGGACCCCACAACGAAATTATTGTCGGATTAAGAAAACGACAAAATTACTTTATGAAAATAACGGCGGAAGTTTTACCGTTCACTGTTGAAACACCCGGTGTTAAAAGTACAGTAATACGTGTAGTTGCACAGTAGCATAATGTATTGATTATTGATGCTTACGTGAGAAGTCACTCAGTTTTGTCCAATTATTGCTACAGTAATTGTTGCATAATATCTCACGTTATTTGATTCAATTATTGTCAATATTTTATAATTATTAAATCAATAATTGAGACCACAAAGTTATTAATGTTATGATTTGTAATAGTAACGATGTCTAGAAGTTCTGTCAAGGAGAGGTTTGGTCACCTAATTCGCGCGCATGATAGGAGAAATCCTTATTGGAAAGCCCCTACTTTCTTGGGAACGACCTGGTCGATTAATATTGTGAATTATAATAAAGGTGATAAATGTTGTTAAAATTATTAAGGTGATTTTATGAAGTTTTGCTTATTTTATGGACACCCATTTATCCATTTTTCAAAATAATTGGTAGAAAATTATTTAAAGGTGGGCGCCACATGTGGGGCCCATATATGTTGAAAAACTAATTTTTGAAATGGGGGTGAGAGGAGTTACGTATAGGGGAGGGAATTGATATATATGTATATGATGTGTGTATATATATAATGTGTGTATGAGTGGAAAATGGTGGAAAAGTGATTATATGAAAGTGATGGGTGTAAGATGTGTGTGTGTGTGATAGTGAAAGGTGTGAGGTGTGTGTGTGTGTGTGATAGTGAAATGTGTAAGAGTGTAGTGAAAGTGATTTGGGGGGTGGGGGATTGATGTTGGTTATGGGGGGATAAAAAATCAAGTGGTATATATATAATATTGTTTTATATAAATTTGAAAGCATGTGTTTATATATATATAAATATATATATTATATTTTAAATTGTTAGTTGATTGAAAAATAATTCTGCAAAATAATTTCGTTCATGAATAGTGCACTTCAATTCTCCTATAAATAGAAGCTCAATACTTCATTATTTCTTACGAATTCACTGAAACTCTAGAGAGAGAAATTATAAAGAAACTATAGAAAAGTATTATGCTACTTCCCTACTCTTATATCCAATTTCATTTACGGTAAGGGGTATTATTTCTTTTGTATTCATGAAGAGAACTTCTGTTATTCTATTATTTATTATTCGGTTGGAATAACTTTGATATCTCATACTACCCTATACTTGGTGAAATTCTTCTTTGATTACATTCGTTATTATTACATTGGAATATCACATTTTATGCGCTTTTATAGCGGACTGATTAAAATCTTTATTATTACATTGGAATATTACATGCATGCGTGGAATTTTTACGGACTGGATTAAAATCTTTCTTATTACATTGGAATATCTCGTTTGTACGTTTTTACGCATGGACCTAGTTCCGTTAATTATTATTCTGTTGGAATAACCTGCATGTGCGGTCTATCACATGCTTGGTGATTTCTTTTGTTATTCCATTCCTTATTATACTCAGTTGGTTAAAGTTTTGACTTCTATACTCTATGAAATTAGTGTAATATCCTTGATATTTGCGCTTCATCCTGTATCTTTTCATGGAAATATTCTTCTGAGCATTCTTGAATTTTACTCTACAAAGCAGTATCATGTTGACAATTTGGACGTTATTGGTTTATGGATAAATTAATTCTTGAACTTGTTTTATTGAATTCTTATATCATTGTCATCATCCTCATGTTTATATGTTGTTGAAAGTTATATGTGGCCTATAGAGCATATATGGACTTGGTATGATTATGACCAGGGATTATTCGGTATAATCATGACCATAATGTTACAAATGATGTGGTAAAAGTCTTCATTGGCCGTAGTGCATTGATGGACAATTGTTGGCATGATCATGACCATTGATGAATACACGAATATCCTTGGCCCGTAGTGCATGGATAATTTGTGGTCGTGATACTAATGAATATCCTTGGCCGTAGTACACGGATGATGTGGATTATTTATTAAGCTGAGTCCCAGCCATAATAGTGATGAAAAACCTTTTAAATCATAAAAGATAGTAGATTTTATTCTCTACTTGACTCTTTTAATGGATTGCTTGATCCGCTGCAGTTAAATTTGATGTCTATTGTATTTTATCAGTTTAACATTGTTGAAGACTAATGATAATTTATTCTGCATTATCTTAGTCATAATATTTCTTACTGGGCCAGTTGAGCTCACCCTTTCTTTCACTTTTCTCTTCAGGAAATAAGAATATAGCTGGGACGAGTCGGGGAACGGAGTGACGGATCAGATGATAGTATTAGTAGTCTTCACTATTCTGTTAAATAGTGTGACAATAAATGTAATTAGGATTTATTCTGAGAGTGGATATTGTCTAGAAGACAGTATTTGTATTAAAACTCACAACTCTGTTGTTGTATATTAAAGATTATATTTGTATTATGTACCATGTATTTGGCGACTCAGAATAGGTGATGTATACCTATTTTGGGGGCGTCACAGTTGGTATCAAAGCTTAGGGATATGATCCCTGGCTGAGATGTGAGATAAGAACTAGGAGGGGAGAGACGGGGAATTCTTTCGCTAGTATGACCTACCTAAGTTTATTTGGTATTTAATTGGTTGGTCAGAGCATAGGGATAATATGTGATATGTTATTTAACTCTTGTTTTGTGGCAGTATTTGAAAATGGCATCCGAGAATGTTGAGAACATCAATGGAGCACAGGAGACCATTGAGTCTCCACAGATCAATAGTCAAGATAATGTGCATCAGGAAGGCGACAATCCTCAGGCAAACAACAACACTGACCAAATGATGAACGATGGAATGTTCAGAAGCTTTATTCAATTCATGCAACATCAGGCAAGAGTGGCTCCTGTCCAAAATGCAGGTGGAAATAATGGCAACTCTCAGACGGTCACCGCTAAACAGTTCAAGGAGCTGGAACCACCGGAGTTTATTGGAGAGCCAAAACCACTTAAGGCGGAAGAATGGATAAAGCAGATCACCAAGATATTTGATGTCTTGGGATGCTCCGAAGAGCAAAAGGTTCCCTTTGCCACCTTTATGTTGCGAGGAGAGGCAGATTACTGGTGGGAATCGGTAAAGCGTACTCAACCTGCCGCACTGAAGATGACTTGGGAGAAGTTCCTAGAATTTTTCAATGACAAGTACTTTCCCGAAAGTATTCGTCACAAGAAAGAAGTAGAATTCATCAAGCTGGAGCAAAACAACATGGCCGTATATCGCGATCTGAAGCCAAGTTTTCCGAGTTGTCGGTTTGCATGCCATTTGGTTGATAATGAGGAGAGAATGGCGCGAATGTTTTAAGAGGTTTGAAAGCAGGAGATACATCGATATCTTATTTCTCATAAAGCGTGTTTGTATTGAGATGTTGTAAATAGGGCTCGATTATTGGAGTGCGATAACGAGTCAGTATAATTAAAAAGAAGCGGCGCAGCAAAATGATAATACTAGTGAGAGTAGTCATCGAAGCGGTGACAACAAGTGTGGAGGGAATCAACAGGCCAGAAATGGTAATCACTTAGGTGGTAATCAGGGTCAAAACAATAAGAATAGACATTTTAAGAAGAGGAGATTCAACAATGATGGAAAGACGTCAGCACCAGCACCCATTTTTAAGGAAGGAGAACGACCACCTATTATATGCTTCAAATGGGGAGGGGAGGGACACATCAGTTCAAACTACGCGATGCCGTCCAAAACATGTTATAATTGTTGAAGAGAAGGTCACCTAGCCCGATTTTGTTGTTCACTAAAGACAAGTTCAACTAGAATGGAGGCACCAAAGGCTGTCCCAAAAAAGTCAAAGCTGGTAGTGTAAGGGAGAGCGTTTGTAGTGACCTCCCAGAAAGCCCATTCTTTTATTTCTTCTACTTGCGCTCAACGATTGAATTTGACTTCGGAGAAATTAGACTTTGACTTATCTGTGGAAACTTCGTTGGGAGAAACCTTCATTACATCCACTGTTTATAAGTCTTGTTTGGTTCAAATTGGTACCCTTACATTACCTGTCGATCTTATTTCATTAAAAATACTTGCATTTGATGTGATTCTAGGGATTGATTGGTTAACTACTCATCATGCAAAAATTGATTATTTTCGTAAGGTTGTTAGCTTTCATATTCCTAACCAACCTATTATGTGAATTCAAGCAACCAACCCATTAAAATCAATAAATGTCATCTCAAGCCATAAAGCTATTCGTTTATTAAAAAAATGGATGTCAAGCTTTCTTAGCTCATGTCACGGATCTAAACAAAAATACGTCAGTTTTGAATGATATTTCTATTGTTAATGAATTTTTACGATATATTCAAGAAGAGCTTCACTGGCTGCCCCAGAACGTGAAATTGAATTTTGTATCGACCTTGAACCTGGTACAAAACCCATTTCCAAAGCACCATATAGAATGGCTCATATTAAACTTCAGGAGTTAAAGACCCAACTGCAGGAATTGTTAGACATTGGCTTTATTCGTCCTAGTACTTCTCCTTGGGGTGCTCCTATTCTATTCGTGAAGAAGAAAGATGGGAGTATGGGACTTTGTATTGATTATCGGGTGTTGAATCATGTCACCATCAAAAATAGGTACCCATTGCCACGTATTGATGACCGGTTTGACCAGTTGCCAGGCGCCAAATTCTTTTCAAAGATTGATCTTCGTTCCGGATATCACCAATTGAAGATTAGAACCGATGACATTCCAAAAAAGGCTTTCGGAACTCGGTACGGGCATTATGAATTCCTAGTCAAGTCTTTTGGATTGACTAATGATCCTGCTGCCTTCATGGATATGATGAACCGAGTATTCAAGGAATATTTGGATCACTTTGTGGTCGTCTTTATTGATGACATCCTTATTTATTCCAAAAGCCGTGAAGATCATGAGCAACACTAGAGGCTGATACTCCAAAAGCTTCGTGAATATAAGCTTTATGCCAAGTTGAAGAAATGCGAGTTCTGGCTTTAGGAAGTAGCATTTCTTGGGCACGTGGTATCAAGTTATGGAATATCTATTGACCCAACAAAGATTGAAGCTATTCAAAGCTGGGAGCAACCTAAATCAGTGACCGAAGTTCGTAGCTTTCTCGGTTTAGCTGGTTATTATCAGAGATTCATGGAAGGATTTTCTCGAATCGCTACTCCACTAACTCAGCTGACTAAGAAAAAGATACAAAGTTCGGTTGGAGTGAGGACTGTGAGAAGAGTTTTCAAAAACTCAAGAGGAGACTCATTTTAGCACCTGTACAGACAATACCATCTGGTTCGGAGGGATTTGTCATCTACAGTGATGCTTTGGGCAATGGGTTAGGATGTGTTCTCATGCAACATGGGAAAGTCATAGCCTATGCCTCACGACAACTCAAAGAATATGAGAGGAATTATCCTATTCATGATCTAGAGTTGGCAGCTGTTGTCTTCGCACTAAAGATTTGGAGGCATTACTTGTATGGGGAGAAAGTGGAGATCTTTACGGATCATAAAAGCCTCAAATATTTCTTCACTAAAAAGGAACTCAACATATGACAACGACGTTGGCTTGAACTGTTGAAAGATTATGATCATACCATCCAATACCATCCTGGAAAAGCGAGCGTGGTAGCGGACGCATTGAGTAGAAAGATCATATCTTGCGAATCTGAGTGCGATATTGTCAACGCAAAGGCCCATTTTGTGTGACTTGCAAAGGATGGAAATAGTGTTAAAGGCTCCAGGGACCCATGTGATGATGGCGAACATACGAGTGGAACCGACTTTAATTGATAAAGTTAAAGCTGCTCAAACTACAGACCTGGAGCTGATGCATATCAGGAAGAAAGTGTAAGAAGGTGCTATGTCAGAAGCAAGAATAGATGAAGAAGGAATACTTCAAGTCAACTCCAGACTTTGTGTTCCTAAAGACCTTGATTTAAAGTATAAAATCATGATGGAGGCACACAACACACCGTTTGCAATCCATTCTTGGGAGTACCAAAATGTATCGTGATCTTCGTCATACATTTTGGTGGAGCAATATGAAGAGAGAGATAGCGTTGTTTATCTCAAGGTGTCTAACTTGTCAACGAGTCAAGGCAGAGCATCAAGTACCAAAAGGTCCATTGGAACCACTTGAAATTCCAGAATGGAAGTGGGAGCACATTACCACGGATTTCGTTACTGGTCTTCCCAAGGTTTCTCAAGGCATTGATGCAATTTGGGTCATTGTTGATAGATTGACCAAGTCTGCTCACTTCTTACCAATACGAGAAACTTATACACTTGAACGTCTAGCTCGTATGTACATAAACGAGATTGTAAGACTGCATGGTATGCCAGTATCCATAGTTTCTGATCGAGACCCAAGATTCACTTCAAGATTTTGGGTTAGTTTGCAAAAAGCTATGGGCACGGATTTATGATTTAGATCGGCATATCATCCTCAGATGGACGAGCATTCGGAGAGGATGATTCAAACTCTTGAAGATCTATTAAGACTCTGTGTCCTTGACTTCAAGGGAGTTGGGACAAGTTCTTATCATTGGTGGAGTTTCCTACAACAACAGTTATCAAGCAAGTATTGGCGTGGCTCCATTTGAGGCGTTGTATGGAAGAAAGTATTGTTCTCCATTATGCTGGGATGAGGTGGGTGAAGCAACTTTGTTGGGACCGGAGTTGGTACGTATGACTACGGAAAAGATTCAAACGATCCGACAACGTATAAAAAACCTCACAAGATCGACAAAAGAGTTATGCTGATCTTCATCGAAATGACATGGAATTTGATATAGGAGATCATGTGTTGTTACGTGTTGCTCTATGGAAAGGAGTTACGAGATTTGGAAAGAGAGGAAAGCTCAATCCTCGATTCATCGGCCCATTTTTAATCCTCGATCGAGTAGGAACTGTGGCCTATAGACTTGCTTTACCGCCAAGTATGTCTCATGTTCATAACGTTTTTCACATATCTATGTTACGTAAATATGTGAAAGACCCGCACCACATTATTGAGTTAGAACCAGACGAAATAGCGGAAGATTTAACGTATGAAGAGGTTCTTGTTCAAATCTTGAATAAGAAGGAACATATTCTACGCTCCAAGGTTATACCTCAAGTCAAAGTTTTATGGAGAAACCACGATGTTGAGGAAATGACCTGGGAGTTAGAATCTGAAATGAAATCAAGGTATCCTTACCTCTTCGATATACCACGTACGTACCCTAATTTCGAGGGCGAAATTTCATAAGAATGGGAGGTTGTAAAACCCCAACTTTTATAAATAAAGATGAATTTTCTATAAATATCATTTTTGAATATTATGGAATGAATTTGATATAATGTTATAGTTGTGGGTAATATTTATAAATTTTGCAAAGTACGTGAAGTTGTTTTATAATATTAGATTGGTGGGGAATATTCGTTTTAACGAGAGAATATTAAATATAACGACACAATCATTGGTGGACCCACAATGGAATTATTGTCGGATTAAGAAAAGCGACAAAAATACTTTATGAAAATAACGGCGGAAGTTTTACAGATTAAGCTGTTGAAACACCGATGTTAAAAAAATGCGATGTCTGGCGTAGTTGCACAATAGCACACTGTATTGATTATTGATGCTTACGTGAGAAGTCACTCAGTTTTGTTCAATTATTGCTACAGTAATTGCTGCATAATATCTCACGTTATTTGATTCAATTATTGTCAATATTTTATATATTATTAAATCAATAATTGAGACAACAAAGTTATTAATGTTATTATTTGCAATATTAATGATGTCTAGAAGTTCTATCAAGGAGAGGGTTGGTCACCTAATTGCGGGCCAATAGGGAGAAATCCTTATTGGAAAGCCCCCTTTTTCCTGGGAACGACCTGGTCTATTAATATTGTGAATTATAATAAAAGTGATAAATGTTGTTAAAATTATTAAGGTGATTTTTATGAAGTTTCGCTTATTTTATGGACCCCCATTTATCCATTTTTCAAAATAATCGGTAGAAAATTATTTAAAGGTGGGACCCACATGTGGGGCACATATATGTTGAAAAACTGATTTTTGAAATGGGGGTGAGAGGGAGTTACGTATAAGGGAGGGAATTGATATATATGTATATGATGTGTGTATATATATAATGTGTGTGTGAATGGAAAATGGTGGAAAAGTGATTATATGAAAGTGATGGATGTAAGATGTGTGTGTGTGTGTGTGTGTGTGTGTGTGTGATAGTGAAAGGTGTGAGGTGTGAGGTGTGAGGTGTGTGTGTGTGTGATAGTGAAATGTGTAAGAGTGTAGTGAAAGTGATTTTTGGGGGGGATTGATTGATGTTGGTTATGGGGGATAAAAAATCAAGTGGTATATATATAATATTATTTTATATAAATTTGAAAGCATGTGTTTATATATATATATATATATATATATATATATTATATTTTAAATTCTTAGTTGATTGAAAAATAATTGAATAAAATAATTTCGATTCGAACAAATTGACTTGCATTTCATAAATAGAAGCTCATTCCTTCATTATTTCTTACGAATTCGGTGAAACTACAGAGAGAGAAATTATAGAGAAACTATAGAAAAGTATTACGCTACTTCCCCTACTCTTATATCCGGTTTCTTTTACGGTAAGGGGTATTATTTCTTTTGTATTCATGAAGAGAACTTCTGTTATTCCATTATTTATTATTTGGTGGAATAACCTGTGTGACGCCCCCAAAATAGGTATACAACACCCATTCTGAGTCGCCAAATACATGGTACATAAAGAAAACTACAACTTCAATAATACAATTGTCGTGCAAAATACGTGACAACACATCTGCGTGAGTTTAAATACAAATATTGTCTTCTAGACAATATCCACACTCAAATAAGTCCTCATTATAATTATTCAAACACTATTTTACAGAAATAGTGAAGACTGCTAAAACATCTTTCTAGAACCATCACTCCATACCCCGACTAGATCCTACTATGTTCTCACCTCCTGAGAAGAAAAATGGAACAAAAAGGAAAAGGGTAAGCTCAACTAGCCCAGTAAAGAATATTATGACTAGGATAATACACAACAAATTATCATTAGTCTTCAACCGGAAAAAATCTGATAAAATATAATAGACAACAAGTTTTTGATCAACAACTGCAGCGAAAATAGCAATCCATTAGAAGAGTCAAGTAGAGAAGGAATTCCAATATCTTCTAAGATTTAAAAGTCCATCATCAATATTTTATCCCTGTAACATCAATCAATATACATCTTGAATCAAATATTCATCTTTGCAATACAGGCCAAAGATATTCATTTGTATCACCAGTTGGTCATATTCATATCAACACCTGTTCATCTTTGCACTACGGGCCAAAGATATTCATCAGTTAATCATTTATCTTTGCACTACAGGCCAAAGATATTTAGTAATATCAACACTTAGGATTGAGGATGATGAAAAATATTTTAAAGAAAACGAATCCAGTGAGACAGAAGGACAAATAGTAGGGATTCGTATAACAGTTTATCCAAGATCAATAATACTCCATAATAACCAATTTTGAAGCAAAATTCAAGAATAAAGATCAAAACATGGATACAATCAAAGATAGTAACCATAATAGACATCTTGGACAAAAAGAAGAAAATTTCATTTTTTGGTGAATAGTGTCGTATTCGTGAATAGTGTCGTATACGTGAATAGTGCCGTATACGTGAATAGTAACCCCAACACAAAAAGTTCCAAATTTGATAAAAAGTTCAGATCAATACTTCGGCATAATTATATTGAAGAAATAATATCATATATGAAGAAAATAACATCCCTTACCTCAAAATAACCTAACTTTTGACTGAATTTCGGATATAGTGCTGATAGAAACTTGTACTAAAAAATATAAACTCACAAAGTATCTAAATACTTACAAAATACGCTCGATAATATAGAGAGAGAAAGAGAGAAAGCTTATGTTTCTGGTGTGATTTTCAATTCTAACTTAGCCCTCTATTTATAGGAAAGTGTTAGCACGCCGAATCAGACTTGACCTGCAACCTGATGGCTTTACCTGCTACTATTGCCACCTACCACATTTGAAATAAAATTCAGCACATTTCTTCACCAACCACAAGTGTGGCCCACTCAATTCTAGAATTTTCCACTAAAATCATTTATAAACCTAATTTTCGAATTAGTCACCTCTTAAAATTCATAACAAATCATACGTTCATTTTTAACGATTCAAAAATTTTTGGATATATACTCAACTTATATATGTATAACATATCCAAAAATCACTAACGATCAACAGTCGGATTAAAAATTATAACTCACATGATATATCTCAAAAACTTTGGTTTAATTTTTAATACCTCCATTCGACAAAAAATCTTGATAAAACACCTCAACATTAACTCCTTCATTTTAACCACAATAAATATATCCAACATTTATATCCACGTAAAATAAATATTTCTTATCATCATATGAATCAATAATTAATTATTCACAAATAATATTACTGAGAATCACATTTATGACAACTAAGTAGTTTCGGAAAGAGGGGCTTTCAATAAGAATTTCTCCTTCTTGGTAGCGCAATTAGGTGACCAAACCTCTCCTTGTGAATTTTCTAGACATTGCCAATAATGCTATCTAATAATATTATTCAAATAATATGAATTATTGATCCGATAATGGGAAATCTTTGTGCAGTGACAATTATTGAAACAACAATAATATAAAATATCAACGCAACAATTATTGAATCAATAAAATAAAATATTAAACAATAACTACTGTAACAATTATTGAGTAGTGCCTTCTTACGTAAGGATCAATAATTCATCAATACTGTGCATCCACGCGTATTCATCGTATTTTAACCACCGGGTATTCAACGATAATAGCTTGTAACAACTACTGTAGTTATTTATAAAAACTCAAACTTGTCATTTTCTTCATCCGACAGTTATTCTGTTATAGGGCCCACAAATGACTGCGTCGTCGTACGAATATTCCCCGACAACAAGAATATTCCACAACCAAACGAATATTCCTCGACAACAATGATTATTGTATAACCACTTGCATATTTTGTAAAATTTGCACATTTCACCCATAACCAGAGAATTATATCAAATTAATACCTTATTATTCACAATAATAATTAGAGGAAATTCGATTTTATTTATAATAAGTTGGGGTCTTACAACCTCCCCTCCTTATGAAATTTTGTCCTCGAAATTGACATACGTACCTGGTGTTTCAAAAATGTGAGGATACATCGCTTTCATTTTTGATTCCAACTCCCAGGTCATTTCTTCGATAGCATGGTTTCTCCACAAAACCTTAACTTGTGGTATAACCTTGCAAGTGCGTAGGACATGCTTCTTTCTATCCAAGATCTTAATGGTATTTCTTCAGACGTTAAATCTTGGCTATCTAAATGCAGTTCTAATGCAATAATATGGTTCGGGTCTTTAACATATTTACGAAGCATGGATATATGAAAAACATTTGAACAAGAGACATACTTGGAGGTAATGCGAGTCTATAGGCCACATTTCCTATTCGGTCAAGAATCTCAAATGGACCACCAAATCGTGGATTGAGCTTTCCACTCTTTCCAAATCTTATAACTCCCTTCCATGGAGCAACACGTAACAATACATGATCTCTAATATTAAACTCCACATCCTTTCTATGAAGATCAGCATAACTCTTTTGTCGATCTTGTGAGGTTTGAATACATTGTCGAATCATTTGGATCTTTTCTGTAGTCATGCGTACTAATTCTGGTCCCAACAACGTTGCTTCTCCCACCTCGTCCCAGCATACTGGAGAACGACACTTTCGCCCATACAACGCCTCAAATGGAGCCAACGCCTCAAATGTGACAAGTACTTATCCCAACTTCCTTTAAAATCTAGGACACAAAGTCTTAATAGATCTTCAAGGGTTTGAATAGTCCTCTCTGATTGTCCATCCGTTTGAGGATGGTATGCCGAACTGAATCATAAATCCGTGCCCATAGCTTTCTGCAAGCTAACCCAAAATCGTGAAGTGAATCTTGGGTCACGATCCGAAACTAGGGATACTGGCATGCCATGCAATCTCACAATCTCATTCACGTAATGTGATCAAGACGTTCAAGGGAATAAGTCTCACGTATCGGTAAAAAATGGGCAGACTTGGTTAATCTATCAACAATAACTCAAATCGCATCTATGCCTTGAGAAACTTTGGGAAGACCTGTAACGTAATCCATAGTAATATGTTCCCACTTCCATTTCGGAATCTCAAGTGGTTGTAATGGACCCTTTGGCACTTGATGCTCTGCCTTTACACGTTGACAAGTTAAACACCTCGAGATAAACTCCACGATCTCTCTCTTCATATTGTTCCACCAAAATGTATGTCGAATATCATGATACATTTGATACTCCTATGATGGATTGCAAACGGGGTGTTGTGTGCCTCCATCATAATTCTATGCTTCAAGTCTGAATCGTTAGGAACACAATGTCTGGAGTTGAATCTAAGTATTCCTTCTTCATCGATTCTAGCTTCTGGAATAGCTCCTTCTTGCACTTTCTTCTTTATACGTATCAGCTCCAGGTCCGTAGCTTGAGCATCTTTAACTTTATCAATTAAAGTCGGTTCTACTTGTATATTCGCCATCATCATGTGGGTCCCTGGAGTCTTTAATTCTACCTCCATCCTTTGAAAGTCATACAGAATGGGCCTTTGCATTGACAATATCGCACTCATACTCGTATATGATCTTCTACTCAATGCGTCAGCTACTACGTTCGTTTTTCCAAGATGATATTGAATAGTGTGATCGTAATCTTTTAATAGTTCAAGCCAACATCGTGCCGTATTCATGAATAGTGTCGTATACGTGAATAGTACCGTATACGTAAATAGTAACCCCGACATCAAAAGTTCCAAATTTGATAAAAAGTTTAGATCAATACTTCGGCATAATGATATTGAAGAAATAATATCATATATGAAGAAAATAACATCCCTAACCTCAAAATAACCGTACTTCTGACTGAATTTCGGATATAGTACTGACAGAAACTTGTACTGAAAAATATAAACTCACAAAGTATCTAAATACTCATAAAATACGCTCGATAATATAGAGAGGGAAAGAGAGAAAGCTTATGTTTCTGGTGTGATTTTCAAGTCTAACTTAGCCCTCTATTTATAAGAAAGTGTTAGTACGCCGAAGCAGACTTGACATGCAATCTGATGGCTTTACCTGCTACTATTGCCACCCACCACATTTGAAATAAATTTCAGCACATTTCTTCACCAACCACAAGTGGGGCCCACTCAATTCTAGAATTTTCCACCAAAATCATTTATAAACCTAATTTCTGAATCAGTCACCTCTTAAAATTCATAACAAATCATACGTTCATTTTTAACGGTTCAAAATTTGTGGACATATACTCAACTTATATATGTATAACATATCCAAAAATTACAACGATCCAAGCGGTCGGATTAAAATTATAACTCACATAATATATCTCAAAAACTTTGGTTTAATTTTAATACCTCCATTAGAAAAATCTTGATAAAACACCTCAACATTAACTCCTTCATTTTTAACCACAATAAATATATCCAACATTTATATCTACATAAAATAAATATTTCCTTATCATATAAATCAATAATTAATTATTCACAAATAATATTACGAGAATCACATTTATAATGACCAGTCGTTCCTAAGAAAGAGGGGCTTTCAATAAGAATTTCTCCTTCATTGGAGCGCAATTAGGTGACCAAACCTCTCCTTGATGTAACTTTCTAGACATTTCCAATAATGCTATCTAATAATATTATTCAAATAATATGAATTATTGATCCGATAATGGGAAATCTTGTGCGATGACAATTCTTGAAACAACAACAATATAAAATATCAACGCAGCAGAATTATTGAATCAATAAAATAAAATATTGAACAAGTAACTCATCGTAACAATTATTGAGTAGTGCCTTTTACGTAAGGATCAATAATTCATCAATACTATGCATCCACGGCAGTATAAGCGTATTTTAACCAACGGGTATTCCAACGGTGTTAATTCAGAATAACTTCTGTTGTTATTTATAAAAACTCAAACTTGTCATTTTCTTCATCAGACAGTTATTCTGTTATGGGGCCCATAAATGACTGCGCCGTCGTATGAATATTCCCCGACAACAAGAATATTCCACGACCAAATGAATATTCCCCGACAACAATGATTATTTTCTAACCACTTGCATATTTTGCAAAATTTGCACATTTCACCCATAACCAGAGAATTGTATCAAATTAATACCTTATTATTCACAATAATAATTAGATAAAATTCGATTTTATTTATAATAAGTTGGGGTATTAAAACCTGTATACGCGGGCTACCCTATACTTGATAAAATTCTTTTGTGATTACATTCGTTATTATTCTGTTGGAATATCCTGTCTGTACGTTTTATGCCGGACCTGATTCTGTCTTTATTATTCTTTTGGAATATCCTATACATGCATTTTCTGGGGGACTGATTTAAAAGTCTTTATTATTACTGTTGGAATATCACATGCATGCGTTTTCTTGGGACTGGTTCATTAATTATTATTACGTTGGAATAACTTTCGCACTGTGTGGTCTATCACATGCCTGGTGATTTCTTTTGTTATTCCATTCCTTATTATACTCAGTTGGTTAAAGTTTTGACTTCTATACTCCATGAAATTAGTGTAATATCCTTGATATTTGCGCTTCATCCAGTATCTTTTCATGGATATATTCTTCTGAGCATTCTTGAATTTTACTCTACAAAGCAGTATCATGTTGACAATTTGGACGTTATTGGTTCCTGGATAAATTACTTCTTGAACTTGTTTTATTGAATTCTTATATCATTGTCATCATCCTCATGTTTATATGGTGTTGAAAGTCATTTGTGGCCTATAGTGCATAGATGGACTTGGTATGATTATGACCAGGGATTATTCAGTATAATCATGACCGTAATGTTACAAATGATGTGGTAAAAGTCTTCATTGGCCCGTAGTGCATTGATGGACAGTTGTTGGCATGATCATGACCATTAATGAATACAAGAATATCCTTGGCCCGTAGTGCATGGATAATTTGTAGTCGTGATACTAATGAATATCCTTGGTCGTAGTGCAGGGATGATGTGGATTATTTATTAAGCTGAGTCCCAGCGATAATAGTGATAAAAAACTTTTTAAATCATAAAAGATAGTTGATTTTATTCTCTACTTGACTCTTTTAATGGATTGCTTGATCCGCTGCAGCTAAACTTGATATCTATTGTATTTTATCAGTTTAACATTGTTGAAGAGTAATGATAATTTATTCTGCATTATCTTAGTCATAATATTTCTTATTGGGCTAGTTGAGCTCACCCTTTCTTTCACCGTTCTCTTCAGGAAATGAGAATATAGCTGGGACGAGTCGGGGAACGGAGTGATGGATCAGATGATAGTGTTAGTAGTCCTCACTATTCTATTAAATAGTGTGACAATAAATGTAATGAGGACTTATTCTGAGAGTGGATATTGTCTAGAAGACAGTATTTGTATTGAAACTCACAGCTCTCTTGTTGTATATTAAAGATTGTATTTGTATTCTGTACCATGTATTTGGCGACTCAGAATAGGTGATGTATACCTATTTTGGGGGCGTCACACTTTGGGATATTAATATCGTTGGCCTGTAGTACAAAAATGACATTTTGTTGAATATCTTTGGCCTGTAGTGCAAAGATGACCTGTTGTTGAATATCTTTGGCATGTAGTGCAAAGGTGAACCGTTGATGAATATCTTTGGCTCGTAGTGCAAAGATGAATTTATTAGTATGATTATGAACAGGAACTATGATTGGTATAACCATGATCTTTGATGTTTCAGGTAAAGACGGGTGATGAAAATTATCTTCGTCCTGGGTGCGAAGAGAAATTTAGAACCACAATTATGATTGTGAGTTATTCACATAATTGTGGATAGGAACTGTTGATTGATGTTACAGGGATAAAACATTGCTGATGGACTTTTAACATGGAGAAGATAATAAACTTTATGGTCTATTTGACTCTTCTAATCGATTACTCGTTCCGCTGCAACTATGGTTGAAAAGTTTTATCATCTACCATATGTTCTAAATCTTCGATTTATTACTGACAAAGACTATTGATAATTTATTTATCTTTAGTCATGATATTCTTTACTGAGCTAGTTATGCTCACCCTTTTGCTTCACAATTCCTTTCAGGTAATAAGAGTGTAGCTGGGTCGAGCGGGAGTAACATGGGAATAGAACGGTGGTCTCTAGTTGTGGAGGTTCTCCCTAAACTGTATAGAAAAGTGTGTTGTATTCTATACATCATTTAGTAGTTATATTTGGTGAATTAAATCGGGTGAGGCGAACCCAACGTTGGAAGGGTGTTTTTGCCACTATCATACAAGATGTCTAATGACATACAACCTCATGTTATCATAAGACATGGTTGTGCACATTCACTTGCTGAGTATATCTACGAGCACTACCTATATGATCTGTGAGTATATTTGAAATATAATTTTCACTTGAAGACAACGGAGATAATTATATGTCAAGAGAAGACTCACCATTGGAAAGAAGATGATAGTAATCTTCTTGTTTTTCTTTGGGGACTTTTGGGTCAACCAAGGATAATTCTGTGAACATATGATATCTATCATAACCTAGACGCATGGCCTCCCATGTACGAAGGTTTCCTTGAGCACTTCCCAAAGAATTTAATTTCTAAAATAGTTATTGACTGTACCTTTATGTAAGGTACCATGGTGACGTGCTATCCAAGGTTGGGACATGAGTCACAGTTGGTATATATTTGTATCAAAACTCACAACATATGTGTTGTTGTATTTTGCACAATAATTGTAGTAATAAAGTTATAGTTGTTTTATGTACCATGTTTTTGGCGACTCAGAATAGGTTGGTTGGATTAGACCTATTTTGGGGGCGTCACAATTATTGTGACACCCCCAAATCCCGGTACTTCATTACCTCAAGATTTGGTGTTCACTTAATAAAAACATTCATATCTAACTACCCAATCATAATAAAATTGAATAATAAACCTTCCCATAAAGGATTACATTAAATAAAAATCTCCCAGGTTATCTAACCTTTAAATACAATCATTCAAATGCGAAAAATAAATAAACTCCATTACAATCATTTAAACTAAAGTATGACAATAAAATATCAAAATGATTACAAGTCTTCAGTACTTGTTCATATTTCCCTTTCCCTTACTGGTGCTAGGTACGTCGACCTTTTCAACTTTAGATGTAATGGATATATAAGCAAGAGTGAGCAAACAAGGCTCACTTGAAATGATAAAGAATACAACTTTACATCAACTGCCAAATAATAGGCTCAATAGAACTAAACAGTATGTTCTATTAACATTTTGAAATATACAACTGAGGGTCTAATGACCACGAACCATGTCCACAGTTATAAGTACTCTTTCAACATAAAATTTAACAGTCACAAGATTATAAGGACTCCACGTACTTAGGGGGATCAGCCCTTCGTAGAATGTATTGTGCACAAACATTTCAACACTAAGCGTAAACCCATAAAAAAAGGGTTGTTCATCTCAGTATTTAGAATACAAGTCCGCACCAAAGTAAGTTTGGTTTAGATACGTTTCAAGGGAAATTTAGAATTCAACGGTCATCAACTAAGGATTAGTTGAATAAAAAGGTAATAACTCTATGTTACAGAATAAACCATAATTGAATCAACATTTTATACTAAGTTCATGCTTTAGGAATAATCTAATAGCATAAAGATTGAATAATATATTATACCTTGCTTTGAACAACATTAAGCTAAGGTTACATCTTAGAATTGAATATTAAGCATGCATACTAAGTTATAACTTGAACGATAAACTTGTTCATCAGAATAAATATACTTGTATGCTAAAAATAACAAGTTTAGGTTTAGCAAAACTTGCACAACATAATAATAGAACTAGCTCAATGAAAGTGTTGAGTTAGAAAAACTTGCATAATTGAAATTGAACTAGAAACAATAACTTGTTCAACGAAACAAGTTAACAACAAGAATAACTTGATCAATATAATCGAGACAAGGTAATTAAACTTGCACAGTGAAAATAAACTTGCACAACTAAGGTTTAGGTTTAGAAGACTTGCAAAAATCGTAAATAAACTAGCTCAACGAAAGTGTGGAGATAGAAAACTTGCCTTGCTTGTAGGCTAAACTGTTATAATCCAAATCACAATTATCCTATATATATATGTTATCATGACATCATTAGTCACTACCCATACTACACATATTACATCATGTATGGTTTGATTTTCAATCACATAACTAAATTATATCAATTAGAATAATAACAACACTCGTTAATTGTTAATTCTATGCTCATTCATAGCATTATAATACCATAATAATAATAATATTACATGTTTAACAATCATCATATCACATTACATTAATATTACAAACTTTTGTGCACAACAAAAGTCGTTCTTAAACCTACTACAAATCGGTGCCATGCGGTGCCGATTTATTAATGGGTCGCGTTTGGCTCGATTTCAGTGACTGGCCTTGAGGACCATGTGAGACAGTGGTGCTACAACGCGAGATAGGCGTTGCAGCGCTATTCTTGTTGCTGCGGCGTGGGAGTTGGGACTGAGGCGCTGAATTTGGCGCCGAGGCTCCAAGCTCACAAAATACAACACCAAGAACAGAACTCTTAATTTCTAACACTAATTAACATGTTTAATTCGTGTAAACTACACATAAATATTTCCAAACATGCATATACTAATTTAGCACAACTTAAACAACACTTTAAGAAAAATTAAATCCTTGAAACACTATTTTAGAACAAAACTCCATGGTTGACGTTGTTTGACAAGGTTTAACACTGTAACCAACAATTACCCATCAAATTCATTATTTTGACTAAGTTCTCATTAAATCCTTACCCAATTAACATATACAATTCAATTTCTCAATTAGCATACACTAATTTTGTTATCTTACAAAATTAACAATCACAGTTCATGCATATATATTTATTGTAAAACAATTTCCATTCTTTTTGAACGTAATCTAGCATAAAACACATATATACATATATACATGCTAGTTATAATAATTACAATTATAATTACACATGATTTCATAATCAATTATAGAAACATGGTTTACAAACAATTTTTGTAAAAACTTTATATACACTGACATTCAAGAACATAGAGAACACAGAGATGTAAAACATATATATTAAGGTTTTAGAACATACCTTTTGTTGCTTTAGACAATCTTTGTTAGACACCACAGCTAATTGTTTGCAAACTCTGGAACTCTATTTGATTCTCTCTCAAAACTCTCTGTAACTTTCTTTCTCTGAAAACCTTTGTTAGGCTTAAGCCTAAAATAGATTAGACGTAAACTAAAATAAACTAACGTACGTCTTTTCAAATGTTTTAAAAACTAACGTCCACTAATTACCCTTATTAAATTATCTGTTACCAAATTTAATATATATATATATATATATTATTTATTTTATTAATAATTTAAAATTCAAAAATCCAAAAGCCATAAGGCTCCGTTTGGCAAAACTCTTTAAAATTTAAAGACTTAATATATTTAAGTCTTGTTTGGCAAACTAGATTAAATTCTTTTAATTTATTTTAATAACTCCTTTATATTATAGTTATTTGTCATAATTTATTTAATTAAGTTTTCATACTTAATTAATTAATACTAATAATAATTTATTAAATAAATCATTTAATCACATAAACTCTCTAACTTAATCATTAAATTAAATTAGAATATTATCTCATAATAATTAATTTCCTTAACACATTAATTATTTATTTAACAAATAATTAACCAAATCAAATCAAATCAATTAAACAAATATTTATTCAACGATAAACACATCCATTAAATATTTATATAATTCAATAAATATTTAAACATTATAATTAAAATCTGGATTGTTACATCCTTCCCTCCTTACAAGGATTCTGTCCCCAAAATCAGAACTCAAACAAATCATTCGTTACGTTCTTCCCTACTTACAAAGATTATGTCCACAGAATCGAAGACACAGACTAAACAAATAACTCAGGGTAATCTTTCATCATTTTATCTTTGAGTTCCCACGTAGCTTCTTCAGCATTGTGGTTCCTCCATATCACCTTCACGGAAGGTATCACCTTATTCCTAAGCACTTGTTCTTTCTTGTCGACTATCTGGATAGGAATCTCTTCATAGGACAAGTCTTTATCGAACTGCAACGGTTTGTACTCGATCACGTGCTTATAATTGGGTTTATATGGTCATAACACCGAAATGTGAAAAACATTGTGAACGTTTTCCAACGCTGGAGGTAGAGCTACCTCATAAGCTACTTCTCCAACTCTTCGCAACACTTTGAAGAGTCCAATAAATCTCGGACTTAGCTTTCCCTTCCTACCAAAATGAATTTCCCCTTCTAAGGAGAAGCTCTTAGGAATACGTAATTTCTTACGTCGAATGCATGATCTTGTCTATGTTGATCATCATACTTTTTCTGTCTGTCTTGGGCTGCTACCAATCTTGTCCTGATGAGTTTGACAACCTCAGCAGTTTGTTGTACCAATTCTGGTCCTAACAGTTGGTGTTCAATGACTTCATCCCAGCATGGTGGAGTTCTGCACTTTCTGCCGTATAATGCTGCATAAGGTGGCATGTCGATGCTCGCGTGGTAACTATTGTTGTAGGCAAATTCCACCAATGATAAATGTTCATCCCAGCTCCCTTTGAAATCCACGATGCATGCTCTCAGCATATCTTCCAATTTCTGGATTGCTCGTTCGCTTTGACCATCTATTTGCGGATGGTATGCCGTACTCATTCGCAATTATGTTCCCATACTTTCTTGTAGTCTCTTCCAGAAGTTTGACGTGAAAAGCGGATCTCTATCTGACACAATTAACACTGGAACTCCATGTCTTGAAACGATCTGTTTAACGTACAACCTTGCCAACTGATCAAGATTGAACCTAATCTTTAGTGGCAAAAAGTGTACTGATTTCATCAGTCTGTCCACTATTACCCAAATCGCATCACATCTTCTCTGAATAGTTGGAAGACCCACCACAAAATACATTGTGATATGTTCCTACTTCCATTCCGGTATTTCCAACGGTTGAAGTAATCCGCTTGGTCTTTGATGCTCGGCCTTGACTCTTTGACATGTCAAGCATTTTGCGACACATTCTGCAACATTTCTTTTCATGTTCAGCCACCAAAAATGTCATCGTAAATCTTGATACATCTTCGTACTTCCTAGATGAATCGAATATCTTGTATTATGTGCTTCAGTCAAGATTTTGTCTTTAATCTCTGGTACTGCCGAAACCCAGATTCTTCCCTCGAACCGTAGTAGTCCTTCACTATCGATCTTATATTTCGTATCGCTACCCTCGACCACTTTCTCTTTAATTTTCCCACATTCTTCATCTTGTAGTTGAGCGTTCTTCACCTTGTCCACTAAAGTTGGACCAGCTTATATCTGGAATAGTCGATGGTTCTGGCTGTGGGTTTTTTTGATGTCGTTGGTCCAGCAATAGCGCATGTACCTCTGTTGCTACCTCCCTTGCTTCCTGATGTCTCTCCAGCCTTCTTTTTAGGGCATTCATGAGCAAAGTGATCCTTGGACCCGCACGTGAAGCAAATATTCTTCTTAGGTTGAGTGCAATTTGGGGCGATGTGACCCTCCTGGCCACAGTTGAAGCATACTCGTTTCCCCATCAAGCACACACCCTTGTGAAACTTTCCGCATGTAGTACATGCTTTGAACTTCTTATTTTGCTGGTTACCCTGCTGACTTCAAGCACTCACTTTTCAGTCCATTTCCTCTTCAGATTGTTATTGTCATTTTCACTATTACCACCTCCATTCTTAATCTCCACTTCATTCTTCTTCTTTTTCTGTTCTTGATTGAACTTAGTTATAGCCTCGCCCCCACCTTCAGTGAGAATTGCCTTCTCTATTACCGCTGTAAATGTCTTAAGTTGGAACATGGAGACCCTACTGTACAACCAGGGCTTCAGTCCCTATTCAAACCTCTTCGCCTTGCGTTCATCTGTATTGACTTGATATGGCGCAAACCTCGCCAACTCGTTGAATTTCGCGGCATACTAAGACACCGTCATCGTTCCCTGCTTCAGTTCTAAAAACTGCACTTCTAGCTGATTCTTCAAACTCTCGGGGAAATAGGTCTCGAAGAATATCTCCTTAAACCTATCCCAGGCCATCACCCCTGGCCCTTCTCGAGTTTTGTTGGTCTGCCACCAATAACTAGCCTCTGCTTTCAACATGAATGTTGCAAAAGCAGTCTTCTGATCCTCCCCTACTCTCGCAACATTGAATACTTTCTCTATTTCCATAATCCAGGTTTGTGCCTCCACAGGATTCATGGACCCACGGAATTTAGGTGGTCTAACCGCCTTGAAATCCTTAAACGTTTCACTTTGGTTATGTAGTTGATTTTACAATGCACCCGTCAGTAAAGTTACTAGCTGTTGGACGAGGTTAGCTTCGACATTATCGTTATTGGTTCCTTCAGTGGTTCTCTGTCGGGGTGGTTGACGTCTTGGAGGCATTTTCTGTTAAAAATACACTCATTAGAATACTACTCAACTCTTTTAAGTAATTTCAACTTAACTTGTCCCCATAAAAGAAATAATCACATATCACATAACACTATGGAATAAAATAATAACTCTTATTCATTCATAATCTTTTTGAAAACATAAGAACAATAGCATCACTGCTACTTACATTACTTTCCTGAACTACAATGTTTCAAGATAACATCATCATTATATCCCATAGGTTACATATCACTTGGGATTTACATATTATTTAAAATTTTATTAATCACATAATAGCTACGATGTTCTACTAAGATACTGCTTAGCCTTACTATGTTCTTCCTCCATAATCCGGAACATTATTCTCCGATCTAATATGAATGATGGCAGCGTCTCGAACTGAATCGGATAACCCATGACCCGATCTTGAGCTCGATTAAACACGGTGTTAAATACATTATTCATCTCCTCCAACTTCATCCTCTTTGTTTGTGCATCTTTCACTGCTATCCCGGCTCGTTGAAAAGCTTCCTCATATGCGTCTTCGGCTCTTGCCCTCTTAGTAGACTCTTCCCTCAGCTTGTTCTTCAGTTATGCGATCTCCGCTGTCATTTTTTCCTTCTCTTCTTCAGTGTGGACTAACTTTCCTTCGACATTAGTCAGACTTTCATCTCGATCTTGGATCTCGTCGTCCTTCTGTGCCATCAAGGTCTGTTGTTTAGCTACTATCTCTTGCAACTCCTCGACAGTATCCTGAAGTTAGACATTGCGGTCGTAGACTTCATCGTACATACGAGCGGCTATCAAGTTCAGTTGAATCTCTTCCTCCTCGTCCTCGTCATCTTATTTCTCCTGTGGCAGCTCAACGGGATCCTCTTCATCCGTTTCCACATCATCATCCTCATCTTCAACCACTGTGACAAACGAGGCTGGCTCTCGTGGCAGTAGTTGTTCCCAAACCACCTGAAAGTCATGAGACTCCTCTTCTCTAGGCATCTGAGGTCCTTCCTCCGTAGCCTGACTGGATTCTCCGACATAAGGCATCCTGACAACAAAATTTTAAGTTTTAATTACTTATCATTATTACTCGACACTCACGAGCACATAAGTTGTAAACACATTAGCACATAAGTGTTTTATTACATCTCCCTTAAAACTCGATGAGAGTTTATTGTGACTGCCCCAAAATATGTATACATCACCCATTCTGAGTCGCCAAAAACATGGTACAGAATTCAAATACAAACTTAATTATACAATACGACCAAAAGCGTAGCTGAGAGTTTTTACACAAATACTGTCTTCTAGACAATATCCAAACTCAGATTCAATATTATTACATTTATTTTCACAGTATTTCACAAAATAGTGAGGACTACTAATGCAAACATCTGGACCGTCACTCCGTTCCCCGACTAGTCTCAGCTACGTTCTCACTTCCTGAAGAGAACAATGAAAGCAAAAAGGGTGAGCTCAACTAGCCCAGTAAAAAATATTATGACTAAGATAATGCAGAATAATTTATCATTAGCCTTTAAAAGTGTTAAACTAATAAAATATAACAAACATCAAGTTTAACTGCAGCGGAACAAGCAATCCATTAGAAGAGTCAAGTAGAGCATGATATCTACTATTTTCTATTATTTAAAGGTTTTTCATCACTTTTATTGCTGAGACTCAGCTTAATAAATAATCTACATCATCGAATCACCCCTGCACTACGGCCAATGATATTCATTAGTATCACGACCACGAATTATCCATGCACTACGGGCCAAGAATATTCGTGTATTCATCAATGGTCATGATCATGCCAACAACTGTCCATCAATACACTACGTGCCAATGAGGACTTTTACCATATCATTTGTAATATTATGGTCATGATTATACCGAATAATCCCTGGTCATAATCATACCAAGTCCATCTATGCACTAAATGCCATAGATGACTTTCAACATAATAGAAACAGGAGGATGATGACAATGAAATAAGAATTCAATAAAACAAGTTCAAGGATAAATTTTTAAAGATTTATAATTTAATTTATCCAGAATTAAATAATGTCCAAATTATCAACATGATACTGCTTTGTGAAGTAAAATTCAAGAATAATATTGTACCAAAAATACTTTGGACCGAAAAAGAATAAATTTTTATCATGAATAGTACGCCGGGTGAATATTAACCGAGTTATTAGTACCCCATGAATAGTAACTTCAGGATTACTAACCCCGTGAATAGTACCCCGGCATGAAAAAGTTAAAACTTATCAAGAATGCTTACAATAATATTTCCATGAAAAGATACTAGATGAAGCGCAAATATCAAGGATATTCTACTAATTTCATGGAGAATAGAATTTGAAATCTGAAACGAAATAATATTACTTACATACTACAGAGTATGGAAGAAAATATTATTTCATACGAATACTGAACAAAAATAATATCCCTTACCTTAAAAAGAAGAGTATTTCATCTGGTATAGCGGGAATATTCTCGAAGAAAACTTTCACTGTTTTCTACGCTCAAAGCTTTTTAAAACTCGAAAGAAATACACTCAATATTATAGAAGAAGAATTCTCTGATTCTGGTGTGATTTTCAATTCTAACTATGCATCATATTTATAGGAGAATGGAAAGGATACTATTTGAAAAAAATGATTTACGGACCAACAGTACAATCACGGGCATTGTGCGAATTCGGTTGATTTCTGAAAATTTTGATTTACTATGCAGCACTATGCAATAAAATATTCTAATAAAACAAAACATATATAATATATGTGATAACCTAAGATTTTAAATAATCAAAATTTACAAATAAATTTTTTTTTAATTAATATTAATATTAATTATCAATTTTGTGACAAGTAACTATGATACGAGTCTCGAGAAAGTCAATTTGTGTATTGACTAATAAATTTAGAGTAGAGCTGTGCTTAACAAGCTTTAGAAACCCTAATCCTAATTTCTGGATAGGAATTCAGTAGAAAATATAATTTAAAATAATTATATTGATGAGAATGTATATGTACTGTATAGAAATTTTGATCAATAATTGATCGGATAAGGTTTAAAATTAATAAACCCTAGTAAAGGATTAGAAACCCTAATCTCAGATTTAGAAAATTAATTGTACAGTTGAAAATCCTAATTATACGCCAGGAAACCCTAATTTCATATTCGGGAATCCTAAACCCTAAATTCGGAAACCCTAATCCTAATTGACAAGCCCAAGGTGTTTATTAAACTTTAATATGATTAGAAAACCCTAATTATATTTTAGTTATCTTAATTTCTATTTTACAAACCCTAATTATAATTTAGAAAATTTATTTTTCTAATTAAAACCCTAATTCGTGGGTTATAAACCCTAATGACCATTTTGACCCTAATTGCTAAATTAAGCAATTTTAATTAGGAATATTAATCCTAATTAGAAAGATTGAGTTTTATGATTAGGAAATATTAATATAATTATTGAATCCTAATTATAATTTTGGAATATTAATTTTTAATTTTGAAAACCAAAATTCGAAAATCTTGGAAATTAAATTGCAAACCTAAAGGGTTTAAACCCTAAAGGGTTCAAACCCTAAACCCAAATCCTAAACCCAAACCCTAAACCCTAAGGGTTTGTGAATTGGACAAGTATGCATTAAAATTAATTTACAAATGACCAAAATACCCTTTTTATTTATTTTAATTGGATAACTTGCATTATTGTTAGCAACTTTAGTTGTTGAACCACTTTGTTAACTTGGTGAGTGTATTATATCAGCCCCAGTTGAAATTGATCAGATCTAGCAACAAGTCATGGCCTATATAAGAGAATTAGAGAGAGAAAGTGCATAAATTTTAGACATTTTCTATTTTGCTCTCACCAACTCTCATTCTCTCTCAAAGCTCCGAAAATCTAAGGTAGATCAGCCCTAAAAACATCTCTTGATCAACGAATATCAGATTGGAGAGTTAAGATCAAGAATTTAAAGCTAGAAGGTATAAACCTATTTTTGATTTTTGGTCCAAGTGGCTAAGAAAAATTTCGTGTTTATGCGTTTAGATATTTTCTAGATAATGTTTAATGATGATCTATGTTGATATAACATAGATCCATAGCATCAAAATGCTTTAAAAGTGAGGATTTTCAAAACTGCCAAGAACAGAAAATGT
The DNA here is from genome assembly GCA_020205615.1 of Panax quinquefolius. Classification (NCBI taxonomy): domain Eukaryota; kingdom Viridiplantae; phylum Streptophyta; class Magnoliopsida; order Apiales; family Araliaceae; genus Panax; species Panax quinquefolius. The sequence goes on along the minus strand of CM035167.1, from coordinate 39,293,066 downwards.
GGTCTGACAAGATAATGTCAGGCGCCACAATTTCTTCTTTGTTTAAGCTTTTTCTTGTTTTATGTTTTTTATTGGTAGCCTGGTATGTTGTCTTTCATTTGAAAGTGGTTGTATAGCCATTAGATGTCTGGATTCGAAGTTATTTAAGGTCAAAACAGGTTGATAAGCGTTATTGATAGGCTAAAAGCAGGTGACCCAGAACCTTTGAAATGGAGTCTGACAAGATTTCTAAGCCGTTTGATCTGTCAGTATTTTCGTGTTATAATGTTGTTGTTGTAACCAGCATGGAGTTTGTTAGTTGGACTCTAGATCCACGGTTTTAGATCTTACAAACAGACAATATGTTAAGTGTAGTAAGTGGTTAAACTAGGCCTGACGTTCACGTTTTAAGTTTCTGGAAAACCCAGAAATGGTATGAACGAACTTTCTGACAAGCTTTGACTGAGCCATAAAGTATGAATCTGTTGTTTTTGGATTTATGTATTGTTATCTAGTTGTTCTTTGACATGTATAATACCTGTATGAATCATAAAAACACAAAAACAAGTACCAGAACCTTGATTATTTTGGGCTAGAAAGTACCAAGCCGTACTGCCTGGGTTTCTGGAAAACCCAGAAAATGTCTGACAACAACTTTGGAGGCTCTGATCTCCTTGTTGTAATGTTTTATGATAAATTTAGTGATTGATAGTTGTAGTACTACATTCGTGCTACAACATCAATGTTCATGTTGTTAGAAGATCACGTACGAGATGAGAATCGTGCATTGGGTCAAACGAAAGCAACGATGAACACGAAGTCGATTTCTTGAGCTCAGGAACACCAACAGCAACACTTTTTGTCGCTAAAGCCCTTTAGCAACGGTTTATTTAATTTTTGAATTTCTGAATATTCCGAAAATTATTTAAAAATAGAAATAAATTCTAAAAATTACCAAAAATGGTTTTAAAAATTATTTTAAATTATGAAAAATAATTTCTGACCAATTGGAATATTTTTCTTCAATATTTATAATTATTTAAATATTAAAAGTATTTAATTTATTTAATTAGTGTATTAAATAAATTAGAGAAAAAGATTTAATATTATGAAAAATCATTTTAAATAAGAATAATGTATTTAAAAATATTTTGAGTTATAAAATGTAACTTTTAATATTTTTGGAGAATTTTCATTAATAAATTAAAATTAATGATATTAGATTTATTTAATTATTAAATTAAATAAATAAGTTAAAAATGATTTTTTTATTTAAAATCATTTTAAATAAGAATAAAGTGTTAAAAAATATTTTAAATTATAAAATATAATTTTCAATATTTTTGAGAATTCTCATTAATAAATTAATATTAATGATATTAAATTTATTTAATTATGATATTAAATAAATGAATTAAAAATGATTTTATTGATTTAAAAATCATTTAAAATGAGAAAAATGTTTTAAAAGTATTTTAAGTTATAATTAATGACTTTTAATATTTTGATAATAATTTCATTAATATTTAAATATTAATGGGATGATTTAAAAATGATTTTAATTATTTTAAAAATTATTTAAGTAGAATATTAATAATTTAAAATATTTTAAGTTATTAATAATAACTTTAATATTTTGACAATTATGTTATTAATATTTTATATTATTAAATATTAATAATGATAAGATTATTTGATAATCAAATCATTTAAAATGATTTAAGTGTTTGAAAAATTATTATAAATTATAATAATTGTTTATAAATTATTAAAAGCTTAGAAAAATATTACAAGCGATATTTGACTTATCTAAAATAATATTGAAGCTTAGAGACCAAGTTTAGTTGACAATCAATATGTTAATTGTCGGATAGGGTGACCGAACACGAGAATGGATGAAGTCCAAACGAATAAGAACTAGTTAGACTTGTTAAGTGTTTATATAGGTTATAAACACTAATGTGGCTATGTGGTGATGTGCCTAGGAGAAGTTTGACTGTAAAATACAGTGTTACGTGTTATAAATGATTGTGCTAATTGTGAGACCGATATTGTTGAATATACGTCTTACGAACGCAGTTAATTATATTGTGTAGCTGTAATCAACGCGGAAGGCAAGTTTCCTAACTCAATCTTGAGTTATATTCATTCAAATATTATAATGGTTAATTATTGCTAATTATACCATGTCCAGGGAATTTATTGTTGATTATTCGCAGTTAGTGCATGATTAAAAATTCAAATTGAATTACTGATTCGGAGAATACATATATGTAGAATAACTGTTGTTGGATATTCATATTCGTAGAAGATAGAATTGACAGTACATATAATTCCTGTTTATTGTCAAATTACAATGAGAAATGTCTTAGCTAATTATTCTGGCTAGACGAACATTTGTTAGAACTTGATAAATTCAAGAAAAGAATTCAATTGTTATTGGTAGATCGATGCCAATTATTTCGGCTAGATCGATAAATAAATAGAAATTGAAATCATTGCGTTTCATTGTTAAATCAAATGTTGATTCAAAGACTGAGAAGAACAACCTTTTATATAAAGGGAACATTTTAGGTCGTATATTCGATAATTGTGCACTGTTAAGTATTATGCATAATATAGGGTACAAGGAGTTGGCCGGCTCTAAGTACTTACAGATGGGTATGATTTAATCTTTATGGTTATCTGATACTCTTGCGTATGTATCAAAGTAAATCTTTGATAGATACCCGAGAAAATAAATTCTAGATCTAGTGTGATCGCTCAGCATAAATCTGGAAAACATTCCACTTTGTTATTACGTAGAATTGACTCATGATTATTCAATAAAATATCGTAGAAACCTTGAAAGTGTTGTACTCTTTCATTATTAGATTATTGCGTTGCCTAGAATACGAGAAAGCTTGTTATTGATTAACGATTTATTCAGCTAAGTTCACCGAACTTTGGTTCCATTCTATCAAAATAGATAGTTTGTTCATGTTGATTCATATACCTTTATTGTATGTCTTAACTTGTGGGGCAAACTTGTTTCTCACCCTTGAGATAAGTGGACACATAGTGTGAGAATTTTGTACTGGTGAAGTACTAATCAAGTTGTTTAAACTGATTGTAGGATGTGTGGAGAAGATCAAACGAGTGCGGAGATGCTAGAGGCTGTTGCACCAATGCCAGAAGCCTAGGTGCCAGTGCAAAGCGAATCAGTTGAGAAGATGGGAGAAGATGAACCCATGGTTAATCTCGGGAGCGATCATGATAATTATCCTGAGATGTATTTGAGTGGAGATGAGGAGGCAGAGTCTGAACCAGCTAAGGTAGAGTTAAAGAATAAGGTCAAAGTTGGAGAACAAGATCATGAATCTGCAGAGGTTCAAGAACTCCGAAGCAAAGTGTTTCTCTTGGAGGAACTGTGGAAGACAGAGCGAGCGTTACGCGAAATGACTGAAGAAATGAACGAGCTCAAGGCGCATGTGGAAAGGATGAAGAATGAAGGTGGTGGATCGTCTGAAGGGACGATCAAGCAGCAGAAAGACACAAAAAAGAGGAAGAGGGACAACGACAACCCTAATTCTGAAAAGTCAAGCCCGAAGAAGAAGCAAGCCTGTAGCAAGTGTGGAAAGACTCACGCGGGAGAATGCATGATGTGGAAGAATGTGTGCTTCAATTATAAGCAGGAAGGACATGTTTCTCTGCATTGTCCTAAGCCAAATTTGAGGAAGTGTTTTTCATGTGGGAAAACGGGTCACGGATTTAACAAGTGCCCCAACAAGAAGAAGATTGGTGAAGGGAGTGGTCGGTAGACAACTTAGATATATGTAATAGTATCTTTTGGTAGAAGTGTATGATATTAAGTGTTGTAATATCGAGAACGAAGTTAAGCATATATAAATATATATATATATATATATATATATATATATGTTTGTATGAATGAAATCCTTATTTTCTATATGAATATAAGATTAAGATTAATTTGCATGTTCTTAAAACTCATACTTATGGTAAGTTAATGACTCATAATTATATGAAATGTTACGAACCCCTCAAATGAATGGACGCCAAAGGTCCCGACTAGGATAAGTTCATACACTCATATAATTATGGCAAGTTCCTGAACTCATAAGTGTGGTAAGTTTGACGAACTGGTAATAATTATGTGTGAATGGAGAATTGCAACTTTTTGTGTAAAGTTGTGTTAATAAACCTGATATGATTTTAAAAGGGATAGTAAAATGTGAAGTACTAAGTGTATTATGTGTTATTTGAATAAATATGCGATTATGTGAGAATTAATATAAGATTTTTATTTAAATCAGATCATGCCGCCTAGAGGACAAAATTGAAATCAAAGGGAAGAGCAATCGGTGAATAACGAAGGAGGTCAAGCTGACCCAATGCAAAACTTTGCAGATATGATAGCCGAAGCTATGGAAAATAAGGCTCCAGCAAGAGGAAGAGCGAGGAATCAGCCAGCTGAAAGATTGGCAAATATTAAAGACTTTAAAGCGGTAGGACCGCCTGAGTTCAAAGGGACCACAGATTCTATTGAAGCCCAAACTTGGGTGAAGGAGATGGAGAAAGCATTCATCATTGCACGTGTGGCAGAAGAGCAAAAGACGGCTTTTGCAACTTATCTGATGAAGGAAGAAGCTAATTACTGGTGGGAGACGAACCGAGCCGAGGCTGATACAATAGTGGTGTTGTGGACAAGATTCAAGGAGTTGTTCTTTGAGAACTACTTCTCACCGAGTATGCAATCCAGGATGGAAGTTAAATTTCTAGAACTAAAGCAGGAAAATATTGTTAGGTTTGTAATATTCATGTGCGCAATCAAATTGCAAAATAATGCGGAAGCGTGTAAAATCAGAGTTTAAAATTTTTACAAACCATATACCCGGATCACCCTTTATGCACAATTATTAATTAAACGAAAAGATAAAGAATAAAATCATACCCTTGAAGATCGAGCTTCCTCAGGTACAAGTTCACCTCCAAATCCTTTCGCGTTCAACTTGAATCCACCGGGTTTGGTTCCTTCCTTTGATCAACGTTAGCCACCCATATGTTTGGCCTCTAGAGGTGATCCACCAAGGAATAATAATGATTCAAGAAGAAGGGATATTGGCTCAAACCCTAGTTTTTCCTATCTCTATAGAAAAAGGGCGTACTCTCCAACAAATTGGAATTATTACGTAGTTGTCAAAGTCAATAACCCACAACACCCATAATAAGACTCCTCTTATTTATAGATGTGGGCAACCCATCTTAACAATTAAGGAATTGGGTTTTATTTAATTAATTAAATTCTTTTAATTAATTAAGCTCCCTAATCTTATTAGGGATAATTAATTAAACTCCTTTAACTAATTTTCCTTCCTAATCCAATTAGGAATAAATGAGAGTACTTATATTAAATTAATTCCTAAACTCTTTTAGAAATTAAAATAATAATAATTGTAATAATATTAATAAGACTCCTCTTATTAATTTATATTTAATATTTCTAAAATATTAAATAATAAATATTAAGCTATTTAATTTATTCTATCACCATAGATTAAATTAAATATACATAACTTTATATTATTACGATTATGCCATTAACTTCTTAAATAATTATTCTTCCTTTTTATGGTGTGACCCTTTAGGTTCTCTATATTAAACCCGGTTGTGAATAAATCAATTAGAACAATTCTAATCTTATTTAAATAAATAAATTAAACAATTAATTTATTTAAATAAATAATATTTATTCTACAATAGGGATAAGCCTCCAGTGATCAGCGACTTTCCGGATAATATAGATTTCAACATTAATCATTAAAGAACCTTTGAGTAAATAGTTACCATACAATTCAATCCTTCCACCATCTGATGTCCCAATTAAATATAAGACATGGAATTCTTGTCAAGTCTTATTTTATTTAATTATATGTATTTCGATCCTTAAATGCACAACTCAAATAATGCAAATTAGAAACTCCTTTCTAATTTCATTACGCCTTGCCAAGGACTCTTTGGGTTGTCATTTATCGAATCACATAGGACATTTCTCTTCTTTTATTAGAAGTGGTAGATTCTTTATTGATCATACATTATCTCCATGTATAACTTATTATACCCAAGCATACCCTTTGATATACTTTAAGGGTCTTAAGGAATAAGTCAAAGTATAACTCATCATACATAAGATACTATGATGATCTCAAGTCCAAGGATTACTTGTACTACTATCACTACTGAGAATTCCTATTGATGAGCAAATAAAACTCCATTAGGTATTCCTTAGCGAGCCAGCGTTCGAGTGAACTTATTCTCTAATAAGCACCTACATACTTGCTTTAGTGTCTCCACACAAATGATCATGAGATCAATCATCCTCATCCAATGAGCAAACAACGTATGTACCAATCTATCCGGATTCACTAATCCCCAATTTGGTAATCCAATGATTGGGAACTATTTTAGTTTTAAGTTTTTAAGAATTTAGATCTCATTAGAATGATCATCATCATTATTCTAAAAGCATTGCTTAAAACTATGGGTTTATCACATATTATAAAACAAACATCATGTAGATAATTAAAAGCCTTTAATAAATTAATACTTTTTATTAATAAATGAATAAGATTGTTACAAAGTATATGCTTTATCATCAATCATGATTGGCTGGCTTGTGCATACTACTTTCAATCTCCCACTTGCACTAAAGCCAATCGTCATGGTAACTCATACTCTTCTTCTCTAAGTGGCGATTATCCTGCTTTGTTGGATAAGATTTAGTTAATGGATATGTAATGTTGTTCATGAGAGTCCACTATCTCTATAGTGATTTCCCATCTTTCAATGATTCTAATAATCAAATGAAAGTGCCACAACACATGTTTAGATCCAAGATGAGACTTAGGAACTATTCCTAGTTACGTAATGAACTTTTAATCCAAACAATCAACTTGCGACTTCATTTATAGCTATATACTTTGTCTTTATCACTAAACCAAACAACTCTTTCTTTGTTTGGAACCTTTCAATTCAATCGCACCCTTATTCAAGATAACGCTTTACCTTAAAGTGGATTTTACGTCATCTTAGTCCGTCTGAAAAACTTGAGTCATTAAGCCCTCTAGTTTTAATTTAGACCCACCATGAATATGATCACATCCTTAGTGCTTGGGTTAAGCACTTTAAGATGTTTTTCAACGACTCATAGTGAACTTCTCCATAATATGGTGATCAACATCGGTCTCGTACATTTCATTGCATACATGATTGTCACTCATGCGACTCTCTCTTTCGAGAGTCTCGTGGGGACTATTAAAGAGATACACTCCATAGCTCATCGACATGAGACATCTCTTGGAGTTTGCCATGCTAAACGACTTTAGCATCAAATGAATATCGTTCCTTGGGTTAAGTCGAGCATCCTCTTAAATCTATCTATATAGATTTATATCCCCAATTTAGATACTCTTCCAAATCATTCATGGAGGAATGTTTAGACAACTTTATCTTCTTGATTGTAGCATTGGTATGTCATTCCTTATCCATAATATATCAACATATAATACTAGAAATTTCACGACGCTCCAATGACCCTTTTGTACACTAGAAGTCTTACCTCATCGAATGTAACTCTAGATCATCATCTTCTATGATGTGTACCTCATCATCATCATCCATGATGAATCCATACCTCCTAGGTATCTTGGTACTATCCAAAGATATTACGATTAGGTTGTGGTATAATAGGTCATCTCTGGGTTCCTCTTATTTGACTTTATAGTGTTTTGTGGTTCTTGAACTCTTAAAGATCTATTATCCTCCCACTAGCCCCTTTTAATGATAAACACCTTTATCTTAGAAGGCGTGGTGTTTCATAATAAACACCTTTTGCTATGTAGGATTATAGAACATATGCCCTAAACTTACTTTAGGATGTCCCACAAATCTATACATGTCAAATTTTGTCCCAAACTTATCCTTTGAAACCTTTTCACATAAGTTGGACAACCCCTTATCTTAACATACTTAAGATTAGGAATCTCTCCTATCCATAACTTTTATGGAGTCTTGGGGCGGATTTTGAGGTTACCATTTTCGTGAGATATCACGACCATTTCTAGGACATGACCCTAGAAGGATACTGGAATGTCGGTAAAATCATTATGGACCGCACCATGTCCAACAAGGTACGATTTTTCATTCAGATACATAAATCAATTATTGCGTATCAGGATGTGTCCATTATGAGAAAACCATTTGAGATGATCTAGAAACTTATTGCACAAGTATTTATTCCTTAATCTAATCAAAGAATCTTAATACTTTGTCAATTTGTTTCACTTTCAATTCTTTGAACCTTTCAAATAATTCACACTTGTATTCAAGCAAATACACACATTCAACTCTTTGAATGATCATCTCCTTTCTTATACTAATTTGTTCAATTTGCAAAATAATTTTACATAAGTCAGTATACAAAATCCATTAAGTGATATTCGATTCTATACAAAACATTATTATTATAAATAGAACAACAATTGTTCTTAATTATAATACCAAAGATTTCATTGTCCAACAATAAAATGGAAATAATATTTTTAACAAGAGCGGAATACAATAACAACTTATTGACTTAATAGATTTGCCCGTAGGCATTGCTAAACTATAAGTTTCTATGGCTAATGCAGCAACCTTTGCTTCATTTCCCACACATAGGATTACTTATCTTTGTTTAGCTTTCTACTTCTGCTTGGTCCCTTCATAAATCTATATTTATGATAACCAAAGTCGGTATCCAATATCCAAGTAGAACCTTGACTTAAAGAAAAATTTATTTCAATCATGAACAAAAGCGTATTATGTAGAAACTTCACTAAGCTTCTTTGGTTAGCCTCTGCAAGATACTTCTCATGATTTCTTTCCGAGGTGTCGGGCTTATTGCGGTGGAAGCAAGCTCCTTTGTTATCCGTGTCGAGTTTTGTTCTTATTATCCTTTGTTTATGCCTTTCTATATACCTTCTTTGAATCGTTCTTCTTTTCGGAAGATCCTTTGGCCCCTACCAGTAAGACTTTGTTTTTCTTGGTTGGAAAGTCACTCTCAATATTTTTTAATATGTTAAGCAAATCAGCGAAGCTGATATCTAGCTTGTTTATATGAAAAATTCACGACAATTGTGAAAGGAGTTAGGGAGTGAGTGCAAGATCAAATCTTGGCTCAACTCTCCATCCATGACAAAACCGGTTGTCCTAATTGATCAATCAAATTGATTATGTTAAGAACTTTTTATGCATACTAAAGTGCCATTGGCCATTCTAGATCGGAAGAGCTCCTTAGATATCCGATATCTATCGGTCCTACTTTCCTCACCATCAACTACTTGATGTGCGAGGAGTATAGTAGAAGCATCCATAGTTTCATCTCGACATTTGAAGCTCGTTACATTTCATAGATGCTGAGCATGATGCATTGAGCCAACTATGCATCATCTTGCCACTTTCTAAAAGTAGCAATGTCTTCCTCGGAGGCATTATGCGCAACCATTCTTAGGGATAGGCATATTAAGGACATAAGATAACTTTTCGACCATGAGAACTATTCTCAAATTCCTTAACCAATCCGTTTAATTGATTCGATTAACTTAGCATCTAATATGCTGCGATGATAGTAATTTAGACATTATAAAATTACGTAAATGAATTTGTAATTAACAACATTTTAACATACATTCTTTTATTAATTACCAAAATAAATTAGGTCTTGTTTTAAATTGGTATCTCCCACTATTTTCTTCAAACTATATTACCCTCACTTATATAGTTCGGCAAAATCTAATTAAAGATTTGCTAGTGAGAATAAGGATCCCATTTCAAATGTATATAGCCTTGTGGTGACACAACAAACTATATATAAATAAATAGGTAGACAACTTTTGTCAATTACATCAACTATGCAACTCCTTTTCTTTTGCCTCTTAGATTATTTTGATCAGTGGTGGCACATCCGAATCAAAATTATCCAAGTTAAGTCCGACCTAGCACTCCATATATTCAAAAAAAAAATATCATCCTTGTGGTGACACAACAAAACAATATTGTTCAATTTTCTTTATAAGCATCATATGTGATAAATTAACATCTTAAATACTTAATACTTGCCTTGTGGTGACACAACAAACTCATATTAAATATTTAATACTCTATTAATTTTATCATGCTGAAAGGCGACGTTCGATATTCCAAATATCTTTGAGCGCTTAGGACTTAATATAAAAAATTGAGGGGTTTGTTATTAAATTTGTCTCATCTTGTTTTTAGCGTATGCAAATATATATATAAAATACGGCGTTATATTAATGAACATGCGAAGCATGTTTGCATAATATATAATATATAGTATAAGCATGCACATATAGAATACTATATTCTACTTGGATTGGTTATGGACTTTTATTCTAGTTTGGTTCACTAGAGCCACCAAGTGAACCAAGAGGTCAAACCCTAGGGTGCAAAAATTAATATTTAAATATAACTATTACATTTAAACCCGGGTTCCATTACAAAGCAGGTCTTCACGCTCCTTGTCCTTGGTCTCCAATTTTTCAAAATTAATTCTAACTATTCCTATTACAAAACTAATTAAAATAAATAGAAACCTTGATCGTGATCGAGGGAAGTACATAGGAGAGAGATAGAATTTACATTAAGAAAATTAGAGAAGGCGAGTCTGCAGACCCCATTTAATAAAACCCATACATTCATGCATCCAACTAAATAAAATCCAATCATATTTAATTGATAGTCCATAATCAATCCCATTTATTATCATACACATCATCATATGCATCGATAAATAATATTCATCTCATGAATAATAAACATTTAATATATATATTGATATCATTTAATGGGCAACTTTAGTTAGTATAAAATCTATTTTGAATCAAAATAAACTCCTTTATTTTAATCCAAATTTAAATCAAAATAAAACTATTTTATTTTAATTTATCTAATTTTGAATAAAATAAACTCCTTTATTTTAATTAATTATGGAATCCAATTCCATATATATATAAAAAAATCTTTAATTAAAATAAACTCTTTTATTTTAATTAATTATGGAATCAATTCCATGTAAAAAAAATCTTTAATTAAAGGAAACACGGATATTCTTTCCTATTCACAAATAAACTCCTTTATTTTGAATAATATGAAATCTAATTTCATATTAAAATAAACTCCTTTATTTAAGAAAACATGGATTCTCTTTCTATTCACAAATAAACTCCTTTATTTTAGGAAAAATAAAATCCAATTTCAACTCCAATTAGTTATTATGGAATCCAATTCCAACTCTAATTAGTTAGCATGAAATTCTAATTTTAAAATTAAAATAAATATTTTTATTTTAATATTAAAATAAACCTTTATTTTAAGATTAAAATAAACTTTTATTTTAAAATTAAAATTATTAAGAATATAATATATATATATATATATATATATATATCCGTAACTTAAAAACCAAAATAGGATTCACGTGGTTGCTTCCTTTTATTCCATGTATGCTTAAATCAAATTACATGGAATCCTCGCCAAATTTGATTCTTGATTGATTTTGCAATGGTATTCATTTTTTTTTTTTTCCGTAAAGTGCATGCATGAAAACCTAGAGTAGCCTTTTTTTTTTTTTTTTTTTATGATTCACTTAATTTTAGTGATTTGATCTTTATCAAAAACCGGCTCCTTTTTTTTATTATTTTATTTTATTAAATTTTATACAATAAAATTATGCCCAATTAAATTGTTCTAAACACATATCAATATACATATCAAATTAAAACAATTAATAATTAGCATAAAGGTTTGGCTCGATGCCACTTTGTTAGGTTTGTAATATTACGTATGCCTTAATCAAATTGCAAAATAATGCTAAGCGTGTAAAATCGAGTTTAAAATTTTTACAAACCATATACTGGGATCACCCTTTATATGCACAATTATTAATTAAATGAAAAGATAAAGAATAAAATCATACCCTTGAAGATTGAGCTTCCTCGTGTACAAGTTCACCTCCAAATCCTTTCGCGTTCAACTTGAATCCACGGGTTTGGTTCCTTCCTTTGATCAGCGTTAGCCACCCATATGTTTGGCCTCTAGAGGTGATCCACCAAGGAATAATAATGATTCAAGAAGAAGGGATATTGGCTCAAACCCTAGTTTTTCCTATCTCTATAGAAAAAGGGCGTACTCTCCAACAAATTGGAATTATTACGTAGTTGTCAAAGTCAACAACCCACAACACCCATAATAAGACTCCTCTTATTTATAGATGTGGGCAACCCATCTTAACAATTAAGGAATTGGGTTTTATTTAATTAATTAAATTCTTTTAATTAATTAAGCTCCCCTAATCTTATTAGGGATAATTAATTAAACTCCTTTAACTAATTTTCCTTCCTAATCCAATTAGGAATAAATGAGAGTACTTATATTAAATTAATTCCTAAACTCTTTTAGAAATTAAAATAATAATAATTGTAATAATATTAATAAGACTCCTCTAATTAATTTATATTTAATATTTCTAAAATATTAAATAATAAATATTAAGCTATTTAATTTATTCTATCACCATAGATTAAATTAAATATACATAACTTTATATTATTACGATTATGCCATTAACTTCTTAAATAATTATTCTTCCTTTTATGGTGTGACCCTTTAGGTTCTCCATATTAAGCTAGGTTGTGAATAAATCAATTAGAACAATTCTAATCTTATTTAAATAAATAAATTAAACAATTAATTTATTTAAATAAATAATATTTATTCTACAATAGGGATAAGCCTCCTAGCGATCAGCGACTTTCCGAGATAATATAGATTTCAACATTAATCATTAAAGAACCTTTGAGTAAATAGTTACCGTACAATTCAATCCTTCCACCATACTGATGTCCCAATTAAATATAAGGCATGAAATTACATTGTCAAGTCTTATTTTATTTAATTATATGTATTTCGATCCTTAAACGCACAACTCCAAATAATGCAAATTAGAAACTCCTTTCTAATTTCATTCGCCGCCGCCAAGGACTCTTTGGGTTGTCATTTATCGAATCACATAGGACATTTCTTCTTTTTATTAGAAGTGGTAGATTCTTTATTGATCATACATTATCTCCATGTATAACTTATTATACCCAAGCATACCCTTTGATATACCCTAAGGTTCTTAAGGAATAAGTCAAAGTATAACTCATCATACATAAGATACTATGATGATCTCAAGTCCAAGGATTACTTGTACTACTATCACTACAGGAATTCCTATTGACAGGCAAATAAAACTCCATTAGGTATTCCTTAGCGAGCCACGTTCGATTGAACTTATTCTCTAATAAGCACCTACATACTTGCTTTAGTGTCTCCACACAAATGATCATGAGATCAATCATCCTCATCCAATGAGCAAAAACAACGTATGTACCAATCTATCCGGATTCACTAATCCCCAATTTAGTAATCCAATGATTGGGAACTATTTTAGTTTTAAGCTTTCTAAGAATTTAGATCTCATTAGAATGATCATCATCATTATTCTAAAAGCATTGCTTAAAACTATGGGTTTATCACATATTATAAAACAGCATCATGTAGATAATTAAAAGCCTTTAATAAATTAATACTTTTTATTAATAAATGAATAAGATTGTTACAAAGTATATGCTTTATCATCAATCATGATTGGCTTGTGTGCATACTACTTTCAAATATGTCTGTTTCTGAATACGCTGCCAAATTCAACAAGTTGGCAAGATTTGCACCTCATCAGGTGGACACAGAGGCGAGAAAGGTGAGAAGATTCGAGAACGGACTGAAGCCGGTGATATTCAACAAGGTAGCAGTATTGCAGATCAACATGTTCGTGGCTTTGATGGAGAAAGAATTTATTGCTGAGGGAGGGAGCGAAGTTGCATCCCGATTTCATCAGGAAAAGAAGAAGAAGACAAATGACGGTGGAAGCAGTGGTGGAAGTAACCCTAACAAAAGGAAATGGAATGAGAATACCTAGTCGGGTAATAAGACAGAAGATAATAGGAAAGGAAGGGAGCCATGTGCGAATTGTGGGAAGAACCATGCTGGAGTTTGCCTAAAGAAGAAGGGAGTTTGCTATAACTGCGGACAAGAGGGGCATATGTCACCCAATTGCCCCAGTCCGCAGAAAATTCAAGGTTGCTTTGGATGCGGATTGACTGATCATTTGGTTTGGAACTGTCTGAAGAAGAATGCGGAAAAAGAAAGTGGCAACAAGGGACCCAGTGGCGAAACGTTGGCAACTCGAGGACCTGCACAACTAGGAAGACCAACAAACTGTACATTCAACATGACGGCGCAGGATGCAGTGGCTACTCAAGAGGTGGCAGCAGGTAATGATTTCATTACGCGAATAATATGAGTTAGATAATTTCTATGAACTGTTTTCTTTTATAGATTCAAGTCACAGGTTAGAATTTGAAACGCAAATTAATATTTTGTTGATAAAATGAATTGATGATACAACTTTAAAAGATTTTAGAGAATAAGAAAGCGGTGATTCCGAGGACGGAATCCTTTTAAGGATGGGTGAATGTGATAACCTGAGATTTCAAATAATCAAAATTTACGAATAAATTTTTTTTAATTAATATTAATATTAAATATCAATTTTGTGACAAGTAACTGTGATACGAGTCTCGAGAAAGTCAATTTGTGTATTGACTAATAAATTTAGAGTAGAGTTGTGCTTAATGAGCTTTAGAAACCCTAACCCTAATTTCTGGATAGAAATTCAGTAGAAAATATAATTTAAAATAATTATATTGATGAGAATGTATATGTACTGTATGTATAGAAATTTTGATCAATAATTGATCGGATAAGGTTTAAAATTAATAAACCCTAATAAGGGATTAGAAACCCTAATCTTAGATTTAGAAAATAAATTGTACAGTTGAAAACCCTAATTGTACGCTGGGAAATCCTAATTTCATATTCGGGAATCCTAAACCCTAAATTAGGAAACCCTAATCCTAATTGACAAGCCTAAGGTGTTTATTAAACTTTAATATGATTAGAAAACCCTAATTATATTTTAGTTATCTTAATTTCTATTTTACAAACCCTAATTATAATTTAGAAAATTTATTTTTCTAATTAAAACCCTAATTAAGTGGGTTATAAACCCACAATGACCATTTTGACCCTAATTGCTAAATTAAGCAATTTTAATTAGGAATATTAATCCTAATTAGCAAGATTGAGTTTTATGATTAGGAAATATTAATATAATTATTGAATCCTAATTATAATTTTGGAATGTTAATTTTCTATTTTGAAAACCGAAATTCGAAAATCTTGGAAATTAAATTGCAAACCTAATGGGTTTAAACCCTAAACCCTAAAGGGTTTAAACCCTAAACCTTAAATCCTAAGGGTTTATGAATTAGACAAGTATGCCATTAAAATTAATTTATAAATAACCAAAATGCCCTTTTTATTTATTTTAATTGGATAACTTGCATTATTGTTAGCAACTTTAGTTGTTGAACCACTCTGTTGACTTGTTGAGTGTATTATATCAGCCCCAGCCGAAATTGATCAGATCTAGCAACAAGTCATGACCTATATAAGAGAATTAGAGAGAGAAAGTGCATAAATTTTAGACATTTTCTATTTTGCTCTCACCAACTCTCATTCTCTCTCATAGCTCCGAAAATCTAAGGTAGATCAGTCCTAAAAACATCTCTTGATCAACCACTATCAGATTGGAGAGTTAAGATCAATAATTTAAAACTAGAAGGTATAAACCTATTTTTGATCCAAGTGGCTAAGAAAAATTTCGTGTTTATGTGTTTAGATCTTTGCTAGATAATGTTTAATGATGATCTATGTTGATATAACATAGATCCATAGCATCAAAATGCTTTAAAAGTGAGGATTTTCAAAACTGCCAAGAACTGAAAATGTAGTCTGACAAGATAATGTCAGGCACCACAATTTCTTCTTTGTTTAAGCTTTTTCTTGTTTTATGGTTTTTATTGGTAGCCTGGTATGTTGTCTTTCATTTGAAAGTGGTTGTATAGCCATTAGATGTCTGGATTCGAAGTTATTTAAGGTCAAAACTCGTTGACCGACGTTGACTAGGCTAAAATCTGGGCAGCCCAGAACCTTTGAAACAGAGTATAACAAGATTTCTAAGCCGTTTGATCTGTCAGTATTTTCGTGTTATGATGTTGTTGTTGTAACCAGCTTGGAGCTTGTTAGTTGGACTCTAGATCCACAATTTTAGATCTTACAAACAGACAATATGTTAAGTGTAGTAAGTGGTCAAACTAGGTCTGACGTTCACGTTTTAAGTTTCTGGAAAACCCAGAAACGGTATGAACGAACTTTCTGACAAGCTTTGACTGAGCCATAAAGTATGAATCTGTTGTTGGACGTATGTATTGTTATCTAGTTGTTCTTTAACAAGTATACTACCTGTATGAATCATAAAAACACAAAAACAAGTACCAGAACCTTGATTATTTTGGGCTAGAAAGTACCAAGTCGTACTGCCTGGGTTTCTAGAAAACCCAGAAACCGTCTGACAACAACTTTGGAGGCTCTGATCTCCTTGTTGTAATGTCTTATGATAAATTTAGTGATTGATAGTTGTAGTACTACATTCGTTCTACAACATCAATGTTCATGTTAGCCCAGATCATGCCTGAGATGAGAATCATGGCTGGTCAAACGAGCAACCATGAACACGAAGCTGTCAGTGTTCTTGAGCTCAAGAACACCAACAACGACGCTTTTTGTCGCTAAAGCCCTTTAGCGATGGTTTATTTAATTTTTGAATTTCTGAATATTCTGAAAATTATTTAAAAATAGAAATAAATTCTAAAAATTACCAAAAATGGTTTTAAAAATTATTTTAAATTGCGAAAAATAATTTCTGACCAATTGAAATATTTTTCTTTAATATTTATAATTATTTAAATATTAAAAGTATTTAATTTATTTAATTATTATATTAAATAAATTAGAGAAAAATGATTTAATATTATGAAAATCATTTTAAATAAGAATAATGTATTTAAAAATATTTTGAGTTATAAAATGTAACTTTTAATATTATTGGAGAATTTTCATTAATAATTTAATATTAATGATATTAGATTTATTTAATTATTAAATTAAATAAATAAGTTAAAAATGATTTTTTTTATTTAAAAATCATTTTAAATAAGAATAAAGTGTTAAAAATATTTTAAATTATAAAATATAATTTTCAATATTTTTGGGAATTCTCATTAATAAATTAATATTAATGATATTAGATTTATTTAATTATGATATTAAATATATGAATTAAAATGATTTTATTGATTTAAAAATGAGAAAAATGTTTTAAAAGTATTTTAAGTTATAATTAATGATTTTTAATATTTTGATAACAATTTCATTAATATTTAAATATTAATGAGGGATGATTTAAAAATGATTTTAATTATTTTAAAAATCATTTAAGTAGAATATTAATGATTTAAAAATATTTTAAGTTATTAATAATAATTTTAATATTTTGACAATTATGTTATTAATATTTTATATTATTAAATATTAATAATGATAAGATTATTTGAAAATCAAATCATTTAAAAATGATTTAAGTGTTTAAAAAATTGTAATAAATGTTTATAAATTATTAAAAGCTTTGAAAAATATTATAAGCGATATTTAACTTATCTAAAATAATATTGAAGCTTAGAGACCAAGTTTAGTTGATGATCAATGTGTTAATTGCCGGATAGGGTGACGAGAACGAGAAGAATGGAAGAAGTCAACGAGGCCAAGAACTACTTAGACTTGTTAAGTGTTTATATAGGTTATAAACACTAATGTGGCTATGTGGTAATGTGCCTAAGAGAAGTTTGACTGTAAAATACAGTGTTAGTGTTATAAATGATTGTGCTAATTGTGAGACCGAGCATTGTTGAATATAGGTCTTCTGAACGCGATTAATTATATTGTGTAGTATGTAATCAACTGGAAGGCAAGTTTCTAACTCGATCTTGAGTTATATTCATTCAAATATTATAATGGTTAATTATTGCTAATTATACCATGTCCAGGGAATTTATTGTTGATTATTCGCAGTTAGTGCATGATTAATAATTCAAATTGAATTACTGATTCGGAGAATACATATATGTAGAATAACTGTTGTTGGATATTCATATTCGTAGAAGATAGAATTGACAGTACAGATAATTCCTGTTTATTATCAAAATACATTGAGAAATGTCTAAGCTAATTATTCTGGCTAGACGAACATTTGTTAGAGCTTGATAAATTCGAGAAAAGAATTCAATTGTTATTTGTAGATCGATGCCAATTATTTCGGCTAGATCGATAAGTAAATAGAAATTGAAATCATTGTGTTTCGTTGTTAAATCAAATTTTGATTCAAAGATGAGAAGAACAACCTTTTATATAAAAGGAACATTTTAGGTCGTATATTAGGACCGTTCTTGCCTTTATTAAGTATTATGCATAATATAGGGTACAAGGAGTTGGCCGGCTCTAAGTACTTGCAGAGTGATATGATTTAATCTTTATGGTTATCTGATACTCCTGCGTATGTATCAAAATAAATCTTTGATAGATACCCGAGAAAATAAGTTCTAGATCTAGTGTGATCGCTCAGCATAAATCTGGAAAACATTCCACTTTGTTATTGTGTAGAATTGATTCTTGATTATTCAATAGAATATCGTAGAAACCTTGAAAGCGTTGTACTCTTTCATTATTAGATTATTGTGTTGCCTAGAATACGAGAAAACTTGTTATTGATTAACGATTTGTTCAGCTAAGTTCACCGAACTTTGGTTTCATTCTATCAAAATAGATAGTTTGTTCATGTTGATTCATATACCTTTATTGTATGTCTTAACTTGCGGGGCAAACTTGTTGCTCACCCTTGCTATAAATAAAACATTTTAGCTAGGAACGAAGAGGTCAGCGGGTCAAAGAAGAATAAAGGCAAAGGCAAGATGCTGGAGTAGTTATAATGAACATTATTATTATAATATTGTTTTGTAAAACCTTTTTGTATATCTAAAGGGTATGCTTGTAATATTAAGGTTAGAAAACCTGGGAGTTATGTATTAACAACTTATGTTAATGACTTATGTATTCCTATTTATATATGAATGGGTAGTTAAATGGTATTATATTGTGGATCGTGAACACCAAACTCGGGGATCAGGTAACCCATATTTGGTGGTGTCAATATATATATATATATATATATATATATATATATATATATATATAATTCACCCCGCCGTCCACGACACTTCACACATCCACAAAAATCACCTAAGTCAATAAAATTTTTAAAAGGTTTCAATTTAAGATGCCATAACAGCCATTAAAGTCTTTAAACCAAATTTGTTACTAGTTAATGAATAAGACCTTATAAATCATTTGTCTTATTCCCGCATTTCCCACCCATGAATGGCTTTTCCACCCCCATGACAAATTCAATTAATCACACATGGTACCCACCCATGCATTCATCACATTGGGTTCCACTTTTTATAATGAATAAATTTCTACCGATTAATTTAAACAATGGGCAAATGGGGGTCCAAATAAATACTTCATAAAAATCCCCTCAATATTTTTAACAAACTTTATTCATATTATTATAACTTGCAATATTAAAAACCAGATTGTTTCCAGGAAAGAGGGGGTTTTCTAATAAGGATTTCTCCCTATTAGCGCGCAATTAGGTGACCAAACCTCTTTCCTCGACAGAACTTTCTAGACATTATTAATTATGCATATAATAATTAGAATAACTTTTTATCTCAAATATTGATTTAATAATATATAAAATATTGACAATAATTGAATCAAATAACGTGAGATACTATGCAGTAATTACTGTAGCAATAATTGAGTAAAACTGAGTGACTTCTCACGTAACCATCAATAATCAATACTATGTGCTACTATGTAACCACGCGTATTACTGTACTTTTAACACCGGTTATTTCAACAGTTATCGGTAAAACTTCCGCCATTATTTTCATAAAAAGATATTTCTTTAGTTTTCTCATTCCGACAATAATTACGTTGTGGGGTCCACCAATGATTGTGCCGTCGTACGAATATTCCCTATTAAAACGAATATTCCTCGACCAATCGAATATAATATAACAACGTGCGTACTTTGCAAAATTTATAAATTTTACCCATAACTATAATATTATATCAAATTAACTCCTTAATATTCAAAAATGATATTTATAGAAAATTCATCTTTATTCATAAAAGTTGGGGTCTTACATTTATCACCACTATCTTTTCAAAGGTTACTTCCTAAGGCTTCCCCCCCCCCTACCTAAGGTTCATAACCTAAGGCTTTGATACCAACTAGTGACACTCCCAAATCCCGATACTTCATTACCTCAAGATTTGGTGTTCACTTAATAAAAACATTCATATCTAACTACCCAATCATAATAAAACTGAATAATAAACCTTCCCATAAAGAATTACATTACATAAAAATCTCCCAGGTTATCTAACCTTTACATACAATCATTCAAATGCGAAAAATAAATAAACTCCATTACAATCATTCAAACTAAAGTATGATAATAAAATATTAAAATGATTACAAGTCTTCAGTACTTGTTCATCTTTCCCTTTCCCTTACTGGTGCTAGGTACATCGGCCTTTTCAACTTTAGATGTAATGGTTATATAAGCAAGAGTGAGCAAACAAGGCTCACTTGAAATGATAAAGAATAAAATTGTACATCAACTGCCAAATAATAGGCTCAATAGAACTGAACAGTATGTTCTACTAACATTTTGAAATATACAACTGAGGGTCTAATGACCACGAACTATGTCCACAGTTATAAGTACTCTTTCAACTTAAAATTTAACAGTCATAAGAGTATAAGGACTCCACGTACTTAGGGGGATCAGCCCTTCGCACAATGTATTGTGCACAAACATTTCAATGCGAAGCGTAAACCCATAAAAAAAAAGGGTTGTTCATCTCACTATTTAGAATACAAGTCCGCATCAAAGTAAGTTTCGTTTGAAAATGTTTCAAGGGAAATTCAGAATTTAACAGTCATCAACTAAGGATTAGTTGAATAAAAAGGTAATAACTCTATGTTAAGGAATAAACCATAATTGAATCAATATTTTATACTAAGTTCATGCTTTAGGAATAATCTAATAGCATAAAGATTGAATAATATATTATACTTTTCTTTGAACAACATTAAGCTAAGGTTACATCTTAGAATTGAATATTAAGCATGCATACTAAGTCATAACTTGAACGATAAACTTGTTCATCAGAATAAAGATACTTGCATGCTAAAAATAACAAGTTTAGGTTTAGCAAAACTTGCACAGCATAATAATAGAACTAGCTCAATGAAAGTGTTGAGTTAGGAAAACTTGCATAAATAAAATTGAACTAGAAACAATAACTTGTTCAACGAAACAAGTTAACAACAAGAATAACTTGATCAATATAATCGAGACAAGGTAATTAAACTTGCACAGTGAAAATAAACTTGCACAACTAAGGTTTAGGTTTAGAAGACTTACAAAAATCGTAAATAAACTAGCTCAACGAAAGTGTGGAGATAGAAAACTTGCCTTGCTTGTAGGCTAAACCGTTATAATCCAAATCACAATTATCCTATATACATATGTTATCATGACATCATTAGTCACTACCCAAACTCTACATATTACATCACGTATGGTTTGATTTTCAATCACATAACAAAATTATATCAATTAGAATAATAACAACACTCGTTAATTGTTAATTCTATGCTCATTCATAGCATTATAATACCATAATAATAATAATACATGTTTAACAATCATCATATCACATTACATTAATATTACAGACTTTTGTGCACAACAGAAGTCGTTCTTGAACCTACTGCAAACCGGCGTCGCGGCGCCACAGTTTACACAGTTTATATTTTATTTATTTTATTAATAATTTAAAATTCAAAAATCAAAAAGCCATAAGGCTCCGTTTGGCAAAACTCTTTAAAATTTAAAGACTTAATATATTTAAGTCTTGTTTGGCAAACTAGATTAAATTCCTTTAATTGATTTTAATAACTCCTTTTGTTGACGTGGGGATTTTTAGTTGTCC
Organism: Panax quinquefolius; assembly: GCA_020205615.1. NCBI lineage: Eukaryota > Viridiplantae > Streptophyta > Magnoliopsida > Apiales > Araliaceae > Panax > Panax quinquefolius. The sequence continues at coordinate 39,270,836 of CM035167.1, read as the reverse complement.
CTTTCCGTTACTTGTTCTTTGGTGTTCTCATTTTAGGTGAGATTTGTTTGAAAAAACAAGTGAAAAAGGTCTTACATGTATAATGTTGACGATGGACTGTTAAGAGTCGCCAGTTGGTTTTTTAAATGGTTGTACCAACACAACCGAGAAAAAGTTTGCACATTGACCTAGTGATGTGACACTGCTAAACGGGTCGGTGAAACCGAGATTCATTAGGGTCCGGGGACTTGATTATATAGAGGGAAGGTGTTAGGCAATGCCACTTTTCAAGTAACTATTATATGAATGTTTGTATGTATGTATGTGTGGGTTAATGTGTTGTTTATTTCGAAGTCGTGTGAGGCCTCGTTCGCACCTATATACACAAGGTTTGAATTTATGTAAAAATTTAATTTTTAGCAAGATATGGCAGTGATGTTTTATAAAAGAGGTTTTTAAAACCCTTGTACTCAATAGTAATTAGGACCTTTTACACTTCCATTTTATTAAAGGTTCGACTTGATTGCTTTTATTTTTGAGATGCGAAGCATCTATAAGAAAATAATGTACAAAATAATACCGAACTCCTCGTGGGTATGAAAACCATCTGAGGAAATCCAGACATCGCTAATAAATTTACAAGCTGCTTACAGCTGAAAATGTCCATCACGGGAACCGAATCTAGATCCAATAGACTGAATTTGTGATCACATAATTCCTAGGCTCACATGATGCCGCAATTTGTATGAAAACAGTAAGCATGTATATACATATAAGCTGTAAATATATATTTACAGACATGATCAGCCACCACAAAGCACCTCCACGGGGGATCAGAAAATGTAAATAAAGTTGTAAAAGCCATCAACCGCCACGGAGGAAACTCCAGGCGGGACAAAATGTAAAGAAAGTTGTAAAAGGGATCAACCGGCAGAGAGGAAACTCCAGGCGGGAAGAAACGTAAAGAAAGCTGTAAAAGCGATCAACCACCACGAAGTAAACTTCAGGCGGGACGAAATGTATATATATATATATATATATATATATATAAGCAAAAAATGCACCAGATGTAAAATCCAGGCTCATTGAACATAGTTCGACAACAGTTCATATATAAGTATATATATATATATAAAAGCAATTAAACGCTTCGGATGTAAAATCTGGGCTCATCGAATAGAGTTCGACACAGTTAATATATATAAATATAATATATATATATATATATATATATATATATATATATATATTAGTCCGAAGTCTAGGCTCAATCGAGGCATAACTCGATAATATTAGTCCATATATATACATACATATATATATATCTGTATATACAAATTGAAATAAAACCACGGATAGAAGTCCGGGCAAACACACGCAACACGACTCTCAACGTGAAGAAGGGTGTGTGCAAAGATGAAAAGAAATGCTTTAAAGTGTGTGAGAATGCTTACAATGGGCTGCCAAAAAAGACTTCTATATCTTTAAAGTGGATGAACACTCGGCTCCCGTTAGTACAAAAGTAGCTATATGTGAGCTCACAAGTCTTTAAAATGAGAAAGCACTACGTATAGGGTGAGTACGTAGCAAATTTGACAGGGCTTACTCGCCTTTTTTTCTCTTACAAATTGCCACCCCAAGCCCTCCATTTATAGAGGGGAGTCATGAAGTGTACTGCTTGACTAGCCATGATTGATTATAAGACCCGAATTTTTGAAATAAAAGTATTCAATTTTCTTATAATTATTATTTTATTTAATAGATAGTTATATGGATAAAGGTTAAAGTTAAGGGTGACATTTGAAAATTTTTCAAAGCAAGCAAGTGGTTATATAATATTCGATTGGTCGGGGAATATTCGTTTTAACAGGAAATATTCGTACGACGGCACAATCATTGGTGGACCCCACAAAGGAAGTATTTTCGTAGTTAGAAAATGATAGAAATATCTTTTTATAAAATAACGACGAAAGTTTTACCATTAAACTGTTGAACTACCCGGTGGTAAAAGTACAGTAATACGCGTGGTTGCATAGTAGCATACGGTATTGATTATTGATGCTTACATGAGAAGTTGCTCAGTTATACTCAATTATTGCTACAGTAATTGCTGAATCATATCTCTCATATTATTGATTCAATTATTGTCACAGTATCATCTGCATAATATTTTATATTATTAAATCAATAATTAAGACGACAAAGTTATTCATATTATTATTTACAATATTGACGATGTCTCAGAAAGTTACATCGAGGAGAGGTTTGGTCACCTAATTCTTGGCATGATAGGGAGAAATCCTTATCGAAAAAGCCCTTCTTTCACAGGAATGATCTGGTTGTTAAATATTATGAGTTATAATATTAATGATGAATAAGTTCGTGTTGATTAAGGATGAAATTGATATTTCTATTGTGTTGGGATTATTAGTGTTAGTGGAAATCGACATCTATTTCGATAATAATGGATATCTGAAGGTTATGTTGACCAATCAGGTAATTTATCGGATAAATGAGTAATTAATTGCTATTAATTCACATGCTTATAACTATTTGTTCACATGTGTGTGCTATTGATTCACATGCATGTACTATTAGGGGAGGTGGTGCAAGATTTATAATACTTGCATGACTAAATTAAAAATGGAGGTATAGATGAAGGTACTATACTGTAATTATTTTTTTTTCACATGATTGTACTATTGATTCACATGATTGTACTATTGATTCACAAGATGTACTATTAGGGGAGGTGGTGCAAGTTTGATAATACTTGCAGGACTAAATTAAAAATGAAGGAAAAGATGAAGGTATTATACGATAATATTTCGAGCCCCAAAATTTGCAATTATCGAAACTTTATTTTCCTATAAATAGAAGCTCATTCTTCTTTCATTCTCACCAATTCACTAAGACTCACAAGAGCAATTATAGAAAGAGAAGTTATAGAGAGAAAGTAGAAGAGAAGTCTGCTACCTCACTATTCCAGTATCCAGTCTTCTTCTAAGGTAAGGGGTATTATTTATTTCGTATTTGTAAGGGATATTTTTTTCCCAGTATTCATAGGAATAATATTGTCTTCCATACTCTGTAGTATGTGAGTAATATTATTTCGTTTCGTATTCCTGATTATACCCTCATTTTGTTAAAGTATTGCTTCTATACCCCGTGAAATTAATAGAATATCCTTGAAATTTGTGTTTCATCTAGTATCGTTTCACAAGGATATTTTCTGCACATTCTTGTTAAATTTTAAACTTTTCATGCCGGAGTATTGTCCATGAGTAGTATTCATTTTTATGGTACTATTCACAAAGTACTATTCACGAGTACTATTCACAAAGTACTATTCACGAGTACTATTCACAAAAGTACTATTCACAGGGTACTATTCCTGAAGTACTATTCACGAGGTACTATTCACCCGGGTACTATTCACCCGAGGAATTATTCATGACAAAAATTGATTTTTTTTTCGGTCCAAATCATTTTTGATACAATATTATTCTTGAATTTTACTCCACAAAGCAGTATTATGTTGACAATTTGGACATTATTGAATTATAGATAAATTAAGTTATAATCATTAAAAATTTATCCTTTGCTTTCTTTTAACTGAATTCTTATATCATTGTCATCATCATCATGCTTATATTGTGATAAAAGTCATATGTGGCTTATGTGCATAGATGTACTATTGATTGGTATGATTATGACCAGGGATTATTCGGTATAATCATGACCATAATGTTACAAATGATGTGGTAAAATTTCTCATTGGCCTATAGTGTATTGATGGACAGTTGTTGGTATGATTATGACCAGGGATTATTCGGTATAATCATGACCATTGATGATTATATGAATATCCTTAGCCCATAGTGCAGGGATGATTCAATGATGTTGTTTATTTATTAAGCTGAGTCTCAGCGATAAAATTGATAATAAACTTTTTAAATCATAGAAGATAGTAGATATCATGCTCTACTTGACTCTTCTAATGGATTGCTTGTTCCGCTGCAGTTAAACTTGATGTTTATTATATTTTATCAGTTTAACACTTTTGAAGGCTAATGATAATTTATTTTGCATTATCTTAGTTATAATATTTCTTACTGGGCTAGTTGAGCTCACCCTTTTGCTTTCATTGTTCTCTTCAGGAAATGTGAACGTAGCTGGAACTAGTCGGAGAACAGAGTGATGGTCCAGATGTTTACATTAGTAGTCCTCACTATTCAGTGAAATAGTGTGATAATAATTGTAATGAGGACTTTATTTGAGTTTGGATACTCTCTACGAGACATTATCCGTTTTGAAACTCTCAGCTACGTTTTGTCGTACTGTATAAAAGAAGTTTGTATTTAAATTATGTACCATGTATTTGGCGACTCAAGATGGGTGATGTATACCTATTTTGGGGGCGTCACAGCAGTTGTACCTACGGCTGCCCGGGTTGTCCAAGTTTATAGCATCAAATGTGGAGAGGAGGATTAATCAAGAACGGTCAATTCAAAATCTTCAGAATAAGATAGATCAAATGACCAAAGCCGTAAGCAACCTTCCTCCAAACACTTGGCTTTATAACATGGATGACGAAATTAACGGAGAACCCAAACCAAATCTATAAACTGGATGAGCCACAAGATATCGTAAGTGTGGAGACAATTGGGGATAATGAAATAGAGGTCGACGAAGATCTAAATGGGTCTCTACCAAAGATCAAAGAGTCAGACAGATTTGCAAAATCATGCCCACTTGGCAGTCATGTTATCGGCGAAGCTCTTGATGACATAAGAGCGAGTACAATTTTGAATCCATGGTGGGACGAGAAAGAGAAGATAGATGAAGAGCCCATTGTGTGTGACAAGATTCCATGCCCCAAAGTGATCACATACACAATGGAGAAAACACCTAGCTGTGGGACGTTCTTGATTGAGATCATACCAAATCAGAGCATGTTAGGTGACTTTAATGCAATGGCTATCACAAATGGAAACCTACCAAAAGCTACATTATTTCTGATGGATGGAGGGTTCCTCAACTATCAAAGAGGAATGGGATAGCGTTGACCAGACAAAGTTAGGCTGAAAGACTATAATTCAAGCGCTAACTGGGAGGCAACCCAAGAAATTTTATATTTTTATGCTTTACTAGTTTATTTAGTAGATAGGAATTAATTTGCTTATTAAGTTCTCTTACCAATCCAAGTGCTATTCTAATCCATATTGTTTCTCTTCATTGCAGGTATTGGAGGTTCAATAGATAGGAAAATGATCGTTGCCGCCATTGCCACCATCACCTCACGCTTAGTTGATTACATGGAAATTCTCTTCTACTTACCGCTATATTCTTACAATGAGGACATTATAATTGCTAAGTTTGGGAGAGTTTAGTTTAGTTCATTATTACATGTTTTAGTTTCATGTTTATGTTATATTATTTTGCATATGTTGTTAATTTAGTTTAGGTTCATTAGGTTTGCATTCATGTAGTACAACTGCATAAGTACTTGCATAGTAGTATAGTTTGAATAGCATTATATTCAGTTTCTTGAAAAAAGAAAAATAAAAAAAATAAAATAAAAAAAATAATAGTTAGTTACTATGTTCATCTTGCATGAGTCCAGCTGTTTGATATTTACAGTTTGTTTTGGCTAATGATGAGATTAGAATTGGGTAGACAAGTATAGTACTGACTATTAGAGTTTTGATGTGATTTCTTGTTAAGAATTGAGTCTTTTTCTGTTTGAAACTAGTATAATAAGGATAACACAGTAAAAATAACTTGTTGATTGATTGAGTTTAAATTGATACATAATGGGCTTCTAAAGGATAATGCTAGTTTGAATGAAAGAATGACAAAAATAAGTAGTGATGGCTAAAGTTAGACAAGAACCTAAGTTTAGGGGAATATTTGGGGTATATAAGTTATAAAAGAAAAAAAAGAAAAAGAAAAAAGAAAAAAAGAAAGTATGAATAAACACCGTGGCGTGCTTGTCTAGTTTTGTGGCCTTTGTTACTTGAGTAAGTAAGCCCGAGGGGATTGTCTTTACACCTAGCGCCCTAAGGTCTTAATGGTCTGGGAGTCGTTGGTCAAAAGCTCGTTAAGGTAGCATTGAAAAGCCTAAGGGAATAAGACATTGCATAGCTATGTGTATATAAACCAAAAGAGAAAAATGAATAAAATGGGAAATAAGAGCAAAAAGCCCCCGTAAGTGAATTTGACAAGCATGTTGACCCTCGATATTGGTAATTGTTTGATTTTAGTTGGATCTAGCTTATTTTTGGATTTCTTGAGTTTACAATGTATGATGCCTTCGAAGAGACTTGTTATGTGTTAAATTTAATTTTATATCAGTTAAAATTGTTGTTGAGCACACACACACACACACACTATATTAGTGAGAACAGTCTAAGATTTGATGATTGATTGAGAAGTTATTGATTAGGTTTGATATAATGTATTATCATGTTTACTTGATTTCGCTAAGGTCAGTTGAATAGACTTGTTTTTGTCATTAGTGCTGGATTCGTAGGCATGTAGATTAGTTGCATTGCATAGCATTGTTGTTTTCTGTTTTTGCTTGAGGACAAATAACAGTTTAAGTTTGGGGTATTTGATAAGTAGGTTTTATACCTACTTATCCGGTATCTGTTACTTGAATTAGTTACTTAATCTCATATTTCTTAGTTACTTTGATGCATTTTGTTGATTGTATGCTTGGGAGATGAAATCGCAAAGAATTGGTATGAAATCGCAAAGAAAAGAAAATCAGACATCGTTTGGGCTTTCATGTTCATTTCATGTTCTTGGCTTGGAACTTGAATTACATTGTAGAGCTTCTTCTTAGCTTTCTGAAACAACTTGAATCATTCCAATCGGAGTTCGGATGCAAGAGTTATGACATTTGTACCAACGGACGTCGAACGTCACTGTTTTTGGGTGGCCATTTGCATAACAGTCCCTTCCAGCCTAATTTAAACCTTCATCCGTCCATTATTTCTAAACTCTCAAAGAATGAAAACTGTAGAACACGTCGATATCTTCGATTTGATAGGTGGTAGGCCTCGTAACTCTTTCCAGATCAAAGGTTATGGTCGATTTCCCAAAAGACGTCAGGGCAGAAAATGTTCCTTCACAAAATTCCCGCCGGGGTGGGCATACATGCTACAAAACAGGCCCCTAGCCCGCTCGGGTGGGCCTTTTACAAGCTTAGACCACCTCTGGGGTGGGGGTATGCCCAGAAAATACAAATTTTGGCCAAATTTGAGTCCGGGAAGGATTGTTTCTATCCGATTGACTCAAGGAATTCCAAGAGGACATAAAGACATGTAAAGAGACTTATAAAAGGAGGAGAATCACAAGGATTAGGGGGAGATTAGATTAGAGAGAGGATTCCATTAGATTAGAGTAGAGTACATTAGATCAAAATACTAGTTCTTATTAGATTTGGATATTGAAGCAATTTGGAGACCATTGAAGATTCAAAGTAGGAGCAATGAGGGAGCTTCAAATCTACAAACAAAAGATTTTATCTTCTTATCTTCTTCTATCTTTGTCTTTTTAATGATTATTCAATTGTGGATTCTTAGTTTTAATTCAATAATCATGAACTAATTCTTTGTTTAAGATTACAATGGATCTTATTATGTAGTTTATTTTAATATGTTTCGCTATCAATTATTACGTTCAATCGTAAGGATTGTCTATTGTGATTTGGACTTAATTATTTAATTGTCTAGCTAACAATTACCGTGATAATCTATATGAACTCGAGAGATGAAGTTTAGATTTAGATCTAATCATGATAGCATGGGTTTGTGATTCTGCATAGATGGAATTCATGATTCGTGTTTAAGATAGAGATATGCCTTTACGCCATATGTAATCTTATAGAGAACTTGTGCTTTAAATCCTTTTTAATTGTAATTCACATAGAGATATAGTGTATTAGTTAATTAGGGTGTCTTGCTTAATTCTATCATCTGTGGATTTAAGTGAGTATGGGTATTATGCATCGAGAGATGGTTTTATCTGCTTTAGTGTTCTTGATTAACAATTCGGGATAGAGAATAATTGATGAGAAGTGTGTTAACTTAATTGAAGTAATAAATGAAGTTGTGATCTTAAATCTCTGTAATCTTAATTTAACTAGTGGAATTTAATAGTAGTTTAATTTATATATTTTGAAATTCATTCGTTTAAATAAGATTGAGTTGGTTACGGGTTAGTACTTGGTGATTTTTATTAAACAATTCCTCGTGGGAACGATACTCTACTTTCACTTTATTACTTGTTGACCACGTATACTTGCGTGTTGTGCGTAATTAGATTTTACCCAACATTTATCGATGCCGGCTAAGACTCTTTCATAGAAAGGAACTTCATATATGTCTATGAATGTCATGACCATTTTTGATTCTGTCATGGAAGGAATAACTTGAGCAGCAAGGCGTGTCCACCTTTGAGCATATTCTCTAAAAAACTCATTAGACTGTTTCTTGACCTTGGTAATCTGGTACCGGTAAGGAGCCATCTGAGACTGGAAGCTGTATTGTGTGAGGAAGGCATGTGCTAGCTCTTCCCAGCTATGGATCTTTGAGTTGTCTAATCTAGTATACCACAAACGGGCTTCTCCAGTCAAACTCTTCTGGAACAGCTGCATTCTGAGCCTCTCGTCCTCTGCATAAGATCCAAGTTCTCCAATAAACACCTTCAAATGTGTGTAAGGATCTCCTAACCTGTCATACTTTTCAAAGTCATGAGTCTTAAACTTTTCTGGATAATGAACACCAGGGAATATACACAGGTCAACATATGAAACACTCCCGTGTGCTCTAATTCCTTTGATAGCACGAATGGTTTCTTCCATTTGAAGGACTTTCTTTTTGATGTCACCGGTGTCTGGATCTCCTGTGAGATGGGTGGCATCATGACTTTTGTTGGTCGTATCCAACTGAAGTTCAGATATCGTAATGGCTTGAGTTCCCCCTTATGTATAGGATTCAGCATATATGGGTATCTTTTGACCCTGAGTAGACTGGTGTAGTTCTTTAGGCAGAACATCCAAATCTGTGATTTGTTTGCTTAATCCGTCAAATTCATTGCGAGAAACTGGATTAAGGTCAGTCTGGTCAGATGATGACATAATTGACTGTAAGCTCACAGTCTTTTTGGATTTTGACCGAATAGTAGTTCTGATTGTTTCCCTGCAAAAGACTTGCATAGTTTAGTCTTTAGCGAATGTGTAACTATTAATATGCTATGTGATGTGTCCATTTTAGGAATTTTATCCTGCAAAACAAATGTTAGCTGTTTGTAATACATGATAGCATGTTAATTTAAATATGTATGTACACACATTTCTTCATATTTCTCATTACATGGAGATGAATATGGAATGAAATTAAAAGTAATTGATTTTATGAGTAATTTAAAATGAGAAAGCATGAAGAGACTTTCCTCCATGTTGGGTTTATCAGAGACTGACCTATCTTAGGTTACTCTCGTGGCTTTTTGGCCTGAAGGTTCCCATATCATCGCAATTTACTCAAAGGGAAGTTAATCTGGTCTTTCAACTGGAGCGAATTTGGGTAGTGCCTTTCCTGAGCCTCGTTAGAATTAGTCTTCCTACGAGTCCATTAATCAAACACTGACAGGATAGCCTCCTGGTGGAGGGACCACACAACATACATTTACATACATCGCATCTCACCGTATGGAAATGATGACATGTGCGAAGCACTAATATCACAAGCAGATATATTGTATAACATTAAGCGCAATAAAAATATGCATTCGTACACATTCATCATAAATGTAAATGCAACATCCACACACAAGCAGATAACAGTTTTGAAAAGATTGTAATAACGTCTTAAGTCCTCTAACTAGAGATCCCCAACAGAGTCGCCACCTATCGACGTCGGGATTTTAGTTGTCCCTTTCCGTTACTTTTTTTTTTTGGTGTTCTTATTTTAGTTGAGATTTATTTGAAAAAACAAGTGAAAAAGGTCTGACATGTATAATGTCGACGATGGACTGTTAAGAGTCGCCAGTTGGTTTTTTAAATGGTTGTACCAACACAATCGAGAAAAAGTTTGCACATTGACCCAGTGATGTGACACTGCTAAACCGGTCGGTGAAACCGAGATTTATTAGGGTCCAGGGACTTGATTATGCGGAGGGAAGGTGTTAGGCACCCCCCGACATCCGTGTTACCACTGTGACCGCCACTTTTCAAGAAACTGTTATATGAATGTGTGTGTGTGTGTGTGGGTCAATGTGTTGTTTATTTAGAAGTAGTGCAAGGCCTCGTTCGCACCTATATACACAGGGTTTGAATTTATGTAAAAATTCAATTTTTAGCAAGATATAGCAGTGATTTTTTATAAAAGAGGTTTTTCAAACCCTTGTGCTCAATAGTAATTGAGACCTTTTACACTTCCATTTTATTAAATTTTTGGCTTGATTGCTTTTATTTTTGAGATGCGAAGCATCTATAAGAAAATAATGTACAAAATAATGCCGAACTCCTCATGGGTATGAAAACCATATGAGGAAATCCAGACACCGCAAATAAATTTACAAGCTGCTTACAGCTGAAAATGTCCATCACTGGAACCGAATCTAGATCCAATAGACTGAATCTGTGATCACATGATTCCTAGGCTCACATGATGCCGCAATTTGTATAAAAACAGTAAGCAGGTATATATATTAAAGCTGTAAATATATATATACAGACATGATCAGCCACCACTAAGCACCTCCATGGGGGATTAGAAAATGTAAATAAAGTTGTAAAAGCCATCAACCACCACGGAGGAAACTTCAGGCGGGACGAAACGTAAAGAAAGCTGTAAAAGCGATCAACCGCCATGGAGGAAACTCCAGGCGGGAAGAAATGTAAAGAAAGGTGTAAAAGCGATCAACCGCCACGAAGTAAACTCTAGGTGGGACGAAATGTATGTATATATATATATATATATATATATATATATATATATAAGCGATAAACGCACCAGATGTAAAATCTAGAATCATCGAACAGAGTTCGACAACAGTTCATATATAGGTGTGTATATATAAATATATATATAAAGCAATTAAATGCTCCAGATGTAAAATCCAAGCTCATCGAACAGAGTTCGACACACGATTAATATATATCGGTATATATATATATATATATATATATATATATATATATATATATATATATATATATATATTAAAGCAATAAACGCTCAGGCACGTAAGTCTAGGCTCATCGAACAGAGTTTGACACACAATTCATATATATATATATATATACAAATATATATATAAAAAAAAATAAACGCTCCAGACCAAAGTCTAGGCTCAATCGAGGCATAACTCGATAATGTTAGTCCATCTATATAAATATATATATAAATATATATATGTATATACAAACTGAAATAAACACGACTCTCAACGTGAAGAAGGGTGTGTGCAAAGATGAAGAGAAATGCTTTAAAGTGTGTGAGAAGACTTACAGTGGGCTGCCAAAGAAGACTTCTATATCTTTAAAGTGGATGAACACTCGGCTCCCGCCGGTACAAAAGTAGCTATATGTGAGCTCACAAGTGTTTAAAATGAGAAAGCACTCAGTATAGGGTGAGTACGGAGAAAATTTAACAGGGCTTCCTCGCCTTTTATCTCTTACAAATGGCCACCCCAAGCCCTCTATTTATAGAGGGGAGCCGCAATTGTACCTGTGGTTGCCCGGGTTGCCTCGGGCTTTGATGGTCACGTTGTCTCGAAGTACTTGCACGCATACACTGTAATGTCTGCTCGAACTTTCAGAATTGCAATTTGGGCATCCGATTAAGGTATGTAAGACCTATTTCGGACCGTCGTTGTCGAGAGTTACACAATGACATGGGATTAGAGGTTGTACGAAGTCAGGAATATGGGACAATGCCCTCCGGTCTTCAAGCTGGAAATTCTATCTGTTACCCTGCGTAATAGTCACTCGGGATTGGTTTTCCTTGGCTCTTGTGGGACATTGTTGTGTAGAAATGTATGTATAGAATATCAAGACGGTACGGTGTGCCATCAAGGTGGAAAGATGACAACTTTTCCCCTCACTGGGGTTATCTCCGGTTTGGGCTGATAAAGTAGACGTTGCTCAGGGTTATCGCAGAGATTGGACTGCTGCAAGTGTTGAAGGTCCTCAGTGTCATCTTTAAGGTGTGCCTGTCTTCCCGGTGTTATCTCTGGATCTGGTGCTGAGTGCCTCGGTGTGAGTGCCGAGGTTGAAGCTGATTGCATACATTTGAAATAAGCATTTCCGGGGTTATATCTGGAATTGCAACTACCTTCCTTGGAGTTATCATCAAGGTGGGTAAACGCTATTCCCAGTGTTGGGACTGAGACTGGATATCTCGGGGTTATCTCTGAGATTAATCGGTCTTCTCCGGTGGAATTTTCGGTATTGGATCTGCATGCCTTGGGGTTATCTCCGAGGTTCTAACTGTTACTCCCGGTGTGTGTTCCAGGGTTGAGACTGAACTTCTGGTAGTATCCGAACTTAACGTGAACTGTCTTCCAGGGTTATCCCTGAAAGACGAACCTGCCCTCCTAAAATGTCAGTAACAGGTGTCTACGCATTTATATTATAGTTATTTGTCACAATTTATTTAATTAAGTTTTCATACTTAATTAATTAATAATAATAACAATTTATTGAATAAATCATTTAATCACATAAACTGTCTAACTTAATCATTAAATTAAATTAGAATATTATCTCATAATAATTAATTTCCTTAACACATTAATTATTTATTTAACAAATAATTAACCAAATCAAATCAAATCAATTAAACAAATATTTATTCAACGATAAACAAATCCATTAAATATTTATATAATTCAATAAATATTTATTTAACTATAAACACATCCATTAAATATTTATATAATTCAATAAACATTTAAACATTATAATTAGAATTTGGATTATTACAATTAGAATTTCCATAATAAATTATAATTTTATTTAACAAACTAATAAATCTCTAATTTAATTATTAAATTAAATTAGAGCGACATTATAATTATTTAATGCTTCATTTAATTCAATTATCTCATTAAATTAAATCTTCAAATAATAAAATTATCATACATTAATTTAATTATTATAACACAATTTAACAAAATTATTGCACAAAAATTTCATCAATATTTATTTATCTCCATAAATAAATCAATTCAAATATATATTTAATTCAATAAATATTTAAGATCAATAAAATTAATTACAAAATTCTCGTTCGTTACAATCACATTTTGCTAATCAGTATATGTGAATTTATTATATGTAATAGTTAGTTAGGTTATTATTAATTCAAGATATTTCTGATGAAATCCGATATGTAGTATGTACAGAGATATGGAAATTGAAGTTCTGAACTAATGATTATGAAGTATTCGTTGAAATATTCAAATGAAAATGGATTATTAAGATTTTGGAAATTGAAAGGATTTAAATGAGAATCATAATAATTAATTATGTGATATGGAAAAGAAAGTTATTTGTAGTGGTCTGCTTAATGTTGTAGTATTCATGAATCATGTTGGGTTTAGTTCTGTAATGTTCTTCACATAACCGAGCTTGTCTGCGTCTGAAGCAGAAGTGCCACAATTGCGCCACTTCCCAAGCCAAGACCATCACAACTGCTCTGATCCATAGAGTTGCCAAGATGTATTCTTTGAATTATGGAGCTTTGAGCATGTTTTGTAGGCTACTATAAGCTTAAAAAGATATATAGGGTACTAGCCAAAATAACCATGCATATAGTGACTTCATAAAATTTGATTAAATAGGAAATTTCAATTGAAAGATCTATCTTGTTTCAAAGAAATGAGCTAACTGTATTCAATTAAAGCTAAGTATGAGTACTAAGGCCTATTTAGCAGATAGATGTAGACTAAAGGTTATTATGATTAGTTTTAAGTAAAAGAAACTAAATAAATCTAGATTGAAAAGAAATTTTAAAAAGAAAACTATATAGTTTAAAAAAAATTAAACTTAATGCAAGTGAGATGGAAACAAAAGATGGTATAAACCATCCTAGCATGTGTATATATTATGAGACTAAATAATGATAACATGAAGATTGTACATTGAAAAAACTCAAGTCTGAAGTGGACAGGGAGTAGCGCAGCTGCGCCACTCCCAAACCTAAGGGCAGTGCACATGTGTCGTGCTGCATGTGACGCCCCCAAAATCCCTACACTTCCTGTAGCAGATTTGGTGCTCACATAAATATTCTATAAGATAATAATCTCTATCGATCCAAGATTCATAGTATTCATAACAGATACGAGTTCTCGTCAGAACACTTATCATGATGAATACTATTAATCTTGGATTGATAGATATTATTATCTTATAGAATATTTACGTGAGCACCAAATCTGCTACAGGAAGTGTAGGGATTTTGGGGGCGTCACAATTTGGTATCAAAGCCTTAATTGTCAACAAATTAGTGAAATCTAGCAATTTGCCCCTACTTGAGTTCTCTACTTATAAGCTAAGTGTTGGTTACTCAAACCAACGAATTTATACTAAGAACACACAAGATATTTATCCACAAACAGCTCATAACCAGCTAACATTCAGATCACAAAGGCAGATTTCAAGGATTTCTTAAAAAGGTAAGAACCTTAACCCTAACCATAGATATTTGAGGCTATGTCAAAAGTTATGTTTTAGTGTTTAGATATGTTATATAACATGTTATTTAGTGATCTGGGTTGCTTAAACATCAATCCAGAACTTTTAAATGCATAAAAATGAAGATTTTAGAAAGCAGTCAAGAACCCTAAAAATCATGTCTGACAACCGAATGTCAGGCCTCTTAGATCGAATCTGTTAGTTGTTTAAACTGTTATGTGTCGCCCCCAAAACAGGTATACATCAACCATCTTGAGTCGCCAGATACAAGGTACTGAATACAAATATAACTTAATTATACAACAGTCGTGTAAAATACGACAAAACATAGGCTGTGAGTTTTAATACAAATATTATCATCTAGATAATATCCACACTCAATGGAGTCCTCATTACATTTATTATCACACTATTTCACAAAATAATGAGGACTACTAATGCACCATCTAGGATCATCACTCTGTTCCCCGACTAGACCCAGCTACGTTCTCATTTCCTGAAGAGAACAATGAAAGAAAGGGTGAGGTCAACTAGCCCAGTAAGAAATATTATGACTAAGATAATGTAGAATAAATTATCATTAGCCTTCAACGGTGTTAAACTGATAAAATATAATAAACATTAAGTTTAACTGCAGCGGAACAAGCAATCCATTAGAAGAGTCAAGTAGAGAATAAAATCTACTATCTTCTATGATTTAAAAGGTTTTTCATCACTTTTATCGCCGAAACTCAGCTTAATAAATAAAATCAAATCATCCATGCTCCACGGCCAAGGATATTCATGTAATCATCAATGGTCATGACTATACCGAATAATCCCTGGTCATAATCATACCAACAACTGTCCACCAATGAACTACATGCCAATGAGGACTTTTACCACATCATTCGTCACATTACGGTCATGATTATACCAAATAATCCCTGGTCATAATCATACCAAGTCCATCTATGCACGTAAGCCAAAGATGACTTTCATCACAATATAAGCATGAGAGTGATGACAATGACATAATAATTCAATAAAACAAGTTCAAGAATAGATTTTAAAGATTTATAAATTAATTTATCCAGGAACCAATAACGTCCAAATTGTCAACATGATACTGCTTTATAGAGTAAAATTCAAGAATGCTCAGAAGAATATTTCCATGAAAAGATACTGGATGAAGCGCAAATATCAAGGATATTCCACTAATTTCATGGAGTATAGAAGCCAAAGTTTTAACTAACTGAGTATAATAGAATATATGAAACTGCAAATGGATTTTTGCCCGCCATGCGGTAATCCACGTAGATAGATCATTTCCATAATTTAATAAGGAATGATTACGAAGGATCATTCACCATGCATGTGGTAATCCACATAGACATGTTATTCCCAACAGAATAATAAATAATGGAACCAGGTCCGACATAGATGCACAGACAGGATATTTTGACAGAATAATAAATAATGGAACCAGGTCCAGCATAAACGCACAGACAGGATATTCCAACAAAATAATAAATAATGGAACCAGGTCCGGCATAATAAACGCATGCATGTGATATTCCGGCGAGTAATAATAAAGAATAGAATATTAGAAGAATTTCACCATGTATGTATGCAAAGTTATTTTGCATATGCATTATTCCAACGAGAATAATAAGAATGGAATAACAGAAGAATTTCACCATGTATGCGGTACTTCGCATATGTAGGTTATTCCAACATAATAATAAAGAATGAAATAACAGAAGTTCTCTTCACGAATACGAAAGACAGAATACCCCTTATGAGTACAACAAATAATATCCCCTACCTTCGAAAAACTGAATACTAGAGTAGTGAATTAGCATAATACTTTTCTTCTTTCTCTCTATAGTTTCTCTCTCTAGAGTTTCAGTGAATTCGTAAAAAATAATGAAGGAAGAAGCTTCTATTTATAGGAGAATGGACTGAATAGTAACTAATTCATGAACGGTCCAGATTGATTTACTTTGAAACGGACGGTCCATATTGGTTTACTTTTAAAACTTAAAGCAACGGTCCATATTGATTTACTATTAAAACTTTAAACCAGCGATCCATATTGATTTACTATTATAACTTTCCACCAGCGGTCCATATTGATTTACTATTATATCTTCAACTAACGGTCTGAAAAATTAGCACATCTCCTCATGGAATAATATTGTACCCAAAAATGATTTGGACCGAAAAGAAATATATCTTACGGGTGAATAGTACCTCGTGAATAGTACCCCGTGAATAGTAACTCATGAATAGTAACTCGTGAATAGTAATTCGTGCATAGTACTCCGACACGAAAAGTGCCCCGAATACCCGATTGAACAACATAACCTCCAAACATCAATTATTATCGAAACAAATGTCTATTTCCACTAACACAAATAATTCCAACACAATGAAACTATAAAATTCATCTTTAATCAACACAACTTATTCATCATTAATATTATAACTCACAATATTTAACAATCAGGTCGTTCCCTGGAAAGAGGGGGCTTTCCGATAAGGATTTCTCCTTATTGGAGCGCAATTAGGTGACCAAACCTCTCCTTGACAGAACTTCAAGACATTGTCAATATTGCAAATAATAATATGAATAACTTTGCCGTCTCAATTATTGATTTAATAATATATCATATAATGTAGATGATACTGTGACAATAATCGAATCAATAATATGAGAGATATGATGCAACAATTACTGTAGAAAAAATTGAGTATAACTGAGTGACTTCTTTGTAAGCATCAATAATCAACACCGTATGCTACTATGCAACCACGCGTATTACTGTACTTTTACTACCGAGTAGTTCAACAATTTTAAAGGTAACACTTCCGTCGTTATTTTATAAAAAGATAATTCTGTCGTTTTCTTAGTACGACAATACTTCCGTTGTGGGTTCACCAATGATTGTGCCGTCGTACAGATATTCCCGACAAAAAGAATATTCCTCGACCAAACGAATATTTTATAACAACTTGCTTACTTTGCCAAATTTATAAATATTACCCATAACTATAACATTATATCAAATCCACACCATAATATTCAAAAAAATATTTTGAAAAATTTAAATCTTTATTCATAAAATTTGGGGTCTCACAATCTCCCTTCCTTATGAAATTTCGCCCTCAAAATTTACGTACGTACTTGGTATGCCGAAGAGATGAGGATACCTTGACTTCATTTCAGATTCTAACTCTTGAGCTATAACCTTTGAGTGTTGAATACGATCCTTCTTATCCAAGATTTTACAACGTATCTCTTCATACGTTAAATCTTCTGCTATCTCATCTAGTTTAAATTCAATAATGTGGTTTGGGTCATCCACATATTTACGTAACATCGATACGTGAAAAACGTTATGACCACGCAACATACTTGGCGGTAAAACAAGTCTATAGGCCACATTTCCTACCCGATCGAGGATTTTAAATGGGGCAATTAAATCGAGGGTTGAGATTTCCTCTCTTCGTCGATTCTTGCTTCTAGAATAACGCCCTCTTGAACCTTCTTCTTCTCAATCATCAGCTCTAAGTGTGTAGTTTGAGCGGCTTTAACTTTATCGATTAAAGTCGATTCTAATGGTATATTCGTTATCTTCACGTGGGTCCCTAAAGTCTTTAACTCTATCTTCATTAGTTGTAAGTTATATGAAATGGGTTTTTGTGTTAACAACATCGCACTCATAAATGCATACGATCTTCTACTCAACGCGTCAGCTACCACATTCACTTTTCCCACGATGATATTGAATGGTACTATCGTAATCTTCAACAGCTCGAGCCAACGTCTTTGGCACATTACACGTTCGTTTTGGGTGAAGAAAATATTTGAGGGTTTTAGAAATGAGTTTTGTACTGGGGTCAATAAAAAATTCGATTTCACGCTCTAGGGGTAGGCTAAGAAGTTCTTTGAGAATACGTCAGGAAATTTATTAATGATAGAAATATCATTTAAAACTGCGACTCTCATCCAAGACTTGGATAACACATGTAATGAAGGTGTCTCTTAACAAAGTTTCAACCAATAAGTCAAAGTCTAACTTCTCCGAAGTCAAATTTAAACGTTGAGCGCAAGCAAAAGAGATAAAAGAATGGGTAGAACCGGTATCTAATAAGGTATAAACTTCGCCAGAATTTATAATTAACTAACCCATGCTAACTTCGTTCGGGTTACTCGCTTTTTTGAGAAGTCACAAAAAACGTTCTTCCTGAAACCACCGACTTTGTTTTGTCCGTATCCGCCTTTGGTGCCACCGTCCCAACTGGACTTGACTTCACTACACGACAAAATCGATCTAGGTGACCTTCTTTTCAACAACTAAAACATACCTTGCTTTCTTTTCGGATTGTCCCTTCCCAGTTATTTCCTCTCTATCATGATTTTCCCATTTCTCATCTCCTGTATTTCAGATATCATTCTAGAATATAGTTTCAAAATAAGGGTTAATTAACATATCATATATTATCCCTATACTCTGGCCGACCAATTAAATACCAATAAACATAAGTACGTCATACTAGCGAAGGAATTCCCCGTCTCTTCCCTCCTAGTTCTTGTCTCACATCTCAGCTAGGGATCATATCCCTAAGCTTTGATACCAACTGTGACCCCCCCAAAACAGGTATACATCAACCATCTTGAGTCGCCAGATACAAGGTATTGAATACAAATATAACTTAATTATACAACAGTCGTGTAAAATACGAAAAAACATAGGTTGTGAGTTTCAATACAAATATTGTCATCTAGACAATATCCACACTCAATGGAGTCCTCATTACATTTATTATCACACTATTTCACAGAATAGTGAAGACTACTAATGCACCATCTAGGATCATCACTCTGTTCCCTGACTAGTCCCAGCTACGTTCTCATTTCCTGAAGAGAATAATGAAATAAAGGGTGAGGTCAACTAGCCCAGTAAGAAATATTATGACTAAGATAATGCAGAATAAATTATCATTAGCCTTCAACGGTGTTAAACTGATAAAATATAATAAACATCAAGTTTAACTGCGGCGGAACAAGGAATCCATTAGAAGAGTCATGTAGAGAATAAAATCTACTATCTTCTATGATTTAAAAGGTTTTTCATCACTTTTATCACTGAGACTCAGCTTAATAAATAAAATCGGATCATCCCTGCTCCACGGCCAAGGATATTCATGTAATCATCAATGGTCATGACTATACCGAATAATCCCTAGTCATAATCATACCAACAACTGTCCACCAATGAACTACATGCCAATGAAGACTTTTACCACATCATTCGTCACATTACGGTCATGATTATACCAAATAATCCCTGGTCATAATCATACCAAGTCCATCTATGCACGTAAGCCAAAGATGACTTTCATCACAATATAAACATGAGGGTGATGACAATGACATAATAATTCACTAAAACAAGTTCAAGAATAAATTTTAAAGATTTATAAATTAATTTATCCAGGAACCAATAACGTCCAAATTGTCAACATGATCTTTGCTTTTGTAGAGTAAAATTCAAGAATGCTCAGAAGAATATTTCCATGAAAAGATACTGGATGAAGCGCAAATATCAAGGATATTCCACTAATTTCATGGAGTATAGAAGCCAAAGCTTTAACCAACTAAGTGTAATAGAATATATGAAACTGCAAATTGATTTTTGTCCGCCATGCGATAATCCACGTAGTTAGATCATTTCCACAATTTAATAAGGAATGAATACGAAGGATCATTCACCATACATGTGGTAATCCACATACGCATGATTATTCCAAAGCGAATAATAAAGAATGGAATAATGTAAGGATTCACCATAAATGCGATAGATCGCATGCATAACGAGTTATTCCCAATGTAATAATAAATAATGGAACCAGGTCAGGCATAAACGCACAGACAGGATATTCCGATATAATAATAAATAATGGAACCAGGTCCGGCATAAATGCACAGACAGGATATTCAGACAGAATAATAAAGAACAGAATATTAGAAGAATTTCACCATGTATGCAGTATTTTTGCATAGACAGGTTATTCCAACAGAATAATAAGAATGGAATAACAGAAGAATTTCACCATGTATGCAGTACTTCGCATATACAGGTTATTCCAACATAATAATAAAGAATGGAATAACAGATGTTCTCTTCACGAATACGAAAGACAGAATACCCCTTACGAGTACAACATATATTATCCCCTACCTTAGAAAAACTGAATACTGGAGTAGTGAAGTAGCATAATACTTTTCTTCTTTCTCTCTATAGTTTCTCTCTCTAGAGTTTCAGTGAATTCTCAAGAAATAATGAAGGAAGAAGCTTTTATTTATAGGAGAATGGACTGAATAGTAACTAATTCATGAACGGTCCAGATTGATTTACTTTTAAACGGACGGTCCATATTGGTTTACTATTAAAACATAAAGCAACGGTCCATACTGATTTACTATTAAAACTTTAAACCAGCGATCCATATTGATTTACTATTATAACTTTCCACCAGCGGTCCATATTGATTTACTATTATATCTTCAACCAACAGTCTGAAAAATTAGCACATCTCCTCATGGAATAATATTGTACCCAAAAATTATTTGGATCGAAAAGAAATATATCTTACGGGTGAATAGTACCCCGTGAATAGTAACTCGTGAATAGTAACCGCAAATAGTAACTCATGAATAGTAATTCGTGAATAGTGACTCGTAAATAGTAACTCATGAATAGTAACTCGTGAATACTAATTCATGAATAGTAACTCATGAATAGTAATTCATGAATAGTACTTCGACACGAAAAGTTCCCCGAATACCCGATTGAACAACATAACCTCCAGACATCAATTATTATCGAAACAAATGTCAATTTCCACTAACACAAATAATTCCAACACAATAGAACTATAAAATTTATCTTTAATCAACACGAACTTATTCATCATTAATTTTATAACTCACAAAATTTAACAACCAGGTCGTTCCCAGGAAAAAGGGGGCTTTCCGATAAGGATTTCTCCTTATTGGCGCGCAATTAGGTGACCAAACATCTCCTTGACAGAACTTCTAGACATTGTCAATATTGCAAATAATAATATGAATAACTTTGTCGTCTCAATTATTGATTTAATAATATATCATATAATGCAGATGATACTGTGACAATAATCGAATCAATAATATGAGAGATATGATGCAACAATTACTGTAGCAATAATTGAGTATAACTGAGTGACTTCTTACGTAAACATCAATAATCAATACCATGTGCTACTATGCAACCACACGTATTACTGTACTTTTACTACCGAGTAATTCAACAGTTTTAACGGTAACACTTCCGTCGTTATTTTATAAAAAGATCATTCTGTCGTTTTCTTACTACGACAATACTTCCGTTAATGGGTTCACTAATGATGATTGTGTAAATAGATCTCAGATATTCCGACAAAAAGAATATTCCCCGACCAAACGAATATTTTATAACAACTTGCTTACTTTGAAAAATTTATAAATATTACCCATAACTATAACATTATATCAAATCCACACCATAATATTCAAAAAAATATTTCGAGAAATTTAAATCTTTATTCATAAAATTTGGGGTCTCACATGTTAAGTGTATTGTTGATATAATATTACACGAGGTTAATATTATAGAAGTGAAATCAGAGCCAAAACATGTCAGGATTGTAAGTTATTTAAGGTCAAAACCCGTTGACCAGTCATAAATTATTTCCTAGAAAACCCAGAACATTAAGAATAGTGTCTGACAAGCTTTTTGACACCTTAGATCCTTCAACGGTGGTAGATATAGGACCCCTAATTGTATCACTTTTGTAAACTAACATATGGACCACATACATATGACAATCGACTGACCATTACATCAACTGAGCGATATGTAAGACCCTAACTTTTTATGAATAAATATTTAATTTCTCTAATTATTATTTTAAATATTATGGTGTTAATTTGATATAATACTTTAGTTATGGGTGAAATGTGCAATTTTTGCAAAGTAAACAAGTGGTTATAAAATATTTGTTTAATTTGGGAATATTCTTTTTTGTTTGAGAATATCCGACGATTTTAACAATCATCAATGCCACATAATAGAATAACTGTCGGATATACAAAGCGACAAAAATAACCTTTTTATAAAAATAACGGCAAAACTTTTACCGTTAACTATTAAAATACCCGGTGATAAAAAGTACAGTAATACGCGTGGTTGCACAGTAGCACACGGTATTGCACGGTATTTTTTGATTATTGATTCTTACGTAAGAAGTCACTCAGTTTCATTCAATAATCGACACAGTAATTGTTGCACAGTTTCTTATATTATTGATTCAATTATTGTCATAGTATCATCTGAACAATATTTTGCATTATTAAATCAATAATTGACTTGACACAATTATTCATATTATTAGTTATCATTATTGGCAATGTTTAGAAAATTCTGTCGAGGAAAAGGGTTTGGTCACCTAATTGCGCGCCAATAAGCTGGGAATGATCTGGTTGTTGATATTGTGAACTTATAATATTAATTATTATGTGGTAGATATTGGTTCAATTTTTATATAAATGAAGGAATTCAACATGAGATATTTGTTGAAAGTTTGACATATTTTTATGTGGAATTACAATTATTTTCTCCGACAAATTATTCATTAAAATAAATTATTATAATATATTATAATTGTTTAAATAATAATGTTATTATATATATATATATATATATATATATATATATATAAATGCGTGTGATAAAAGTGATGGGTGGTGGAAAAAAGTTGCCTGCAAAGATGTGTTTTTCTAACTTTTGTGGGCCCTCAAAGATGGAAAATAAGAAATTTGGCAGAGAAGAAATGGAAAGAGTTAGACAAGGAAAGAAGAA
This sequence comes from Panax quinquefolius, assembly GCA_020205615.1. Lineage (NCBI taxonomy): Eukaryota > Viridiplantae > Streptophyta > Magnoliopsida > Apiales > Araliaceae > Panax > Panax quinquefolius. The sequence continues at coordinate 39,247,217 of CM035167.1, read as the reverse complement.
GAAAAGAAATAAGTTAGGCAAATGTTTCTCCTGCAATGAATTTCTTGGTTGCCAAATTAGTGGGCCCCAAACAAGGAAAAATGAAAGTTAGGCAGAAGAGGTTTGGCAGGATTGGTTAGGCAGAATGCTTTGTTTTACTCCTTCGTGTTGCACTATAAATAGGGGGTAACCACTCCTTCCTAAAACACACCAGTACAATATTAAAAATTCTTATTCTATAGTATTGTGAGTATTTTTCTAGATTATAATGATACTTTGAGTGTAGTTTTTGTGCAAGATTTACTTAGAATAATATCTGATATTCTAGTCAAATCTAGTTTCTACTAAGGTAAAGGATATACATCAGTTTATTTGGTTTTGCCTATTACTTTTCCAAAGGTTAAGAACATAGGGTTTAGAGAGAAATAAATACAGAGAAAGAGAGAGTGAACAAGAAAGAGAGTTATAGAGAAGTTGAGGATTCTTTGTGAATTGAAAATCAAGGGAAAAGCTTGTTATCATTGTTGCTAGTGAAAACAAGGAATTCAAGGTGTAATCTATTCCTAATTCCTAATTTTGATTTTCAATATTTATTCTGTAAAATTGAGTTTTGTTTGAGTGTTGTTTAATATGTTGATGATATGAGTATATAATATGATAATTATCATATATAAGTAATTTTTAGTGATCAAATTCATGGAAATTGGTTTGAAGAAGAAAATACAAGTTTACAGTGTTTTATGTGTACAAAAGTGGCTTATTTGAGGTCAAAATTGATGTTTGATTTTTAGTATAATTTTTTAAATTGAGTATGGATTATGTTAAGATGTTATGAAATGAAAAGAATGCAATTGAAATGGTTTAATTTGGTTAAGAAACAAAGATTTGGTGATTGGAATCACGAAATGTGTTGAAATATGAAGAAAATAGGAAGAACATGATTTTAATCCTCTAAATTTAATTATATATATTTTTTTAGGTGTTAGAATGATTGATTGTATATATTATGTGGTTTTTGTTAGGATTATAATGTAAGGGTTTGTCAGTGTTGCTATAGAAATTGGGAAATCGGAGTTTTAGTTTGGAGCAGTCTTTCAAGTCTAGTGCAGTTTCAGTCATCAGCGATGCGTACTAAGCTTGTTGTCTGCAGATACTAAAGGCGTAAAAGCGCGAAGCTACTTTGTTGGGTTGTTGGAATCGAGCACCAGCGCTGGTTCGAAGGCTTGGTGTGACAACCCCAAAATAGGTCCATTCCATCCAACCCATTCTGAGTCGCCAAATACATGGTACAGAAAACAACTACAACTTTATTACAACAATTGTCGTGCAAAATACAACAACTCATGTGTTGTGAGTTTTGATACAAATATATATATCAACTGTGACTCTTAACACCAACTTGGGTAGCACGTCACCATGACATCTTAGATAAAGGTATAGTTAAAAACTGTTTTAGAAATTAAAATTTTTGGGAAGTGCTCAAGGAAACCTTCGTACATGGGAGGCCATGCGTCTAGGTTATGATAGATATCATATGGCCACAGAATTATCCTTGGTTGACCCAATAGACCCCAAAGAAAAACGAGAAGATTACTATCATATTCTTTCCAATGGTGAGTCTTCTCTTGACATATCATTATCTCCATTGTCTCTAATTGAGAGTTATACTTCAACTAAATACCAAGATTATATAGGTAGTGCTCGTAGATATACTCAGCAAGTGGATGAGCACAACCCTATCTTATGATGACACGAGGTTGTATGTCATTAGACATCTTGTTTGATAGTGGCAAAACACCCTTCCAACGTTGGGTTCGCCTCACCCTATTTGATTCACCAAATATAACTACTAAATGATGTATACAACACCTTTCTATACTGCTTAGGGAGAACCTCCACAGCTAGAGACCACCGTTCTATTTCCCCGTTACCCTCGCTCGACCCAACTACACTCTTATTACCTGAAAGGAATTGTGAAGCAAAAGGGTGATCACAACTAGTTCAGTAAAGAATATCATGATTAAAGATAAATAAATTATCAATAGTCTTCGTCAGTAATAAATTGAAGATTTAGAACATATGGTAGATGATAAAACTTTTCAACCATAGTTGCAGCGGAACGAGCAATCCATTAGAAGAGTCAAATAGACCATAAAGTCTATTATCTTCTCCATGTTAAAAGTCCATCAACAATGTTTTATCCCTGTAACATCAATCAACAGTTCATGTCCACAATTATGTGAATAAGTCATAATCATAATTGTGATTCTAAATTCCTCTTCGCACCCAGGACGAAGATAATTTTCATCATATGTCTTTACCTGAAACATCAAAGATCATGGTTATACCAAATCACAGTTCCTGTTTATAATCATACTAACAATTTCATCTTTGCATTACGGGCCAAAGATATTCATCAATGCACCATCTTTGCACTACAGCCAAAGATATTCAACAACATGTCATCTTCAGACTACTGGCCAAAGATATTCATCAACAATTCATCTTTGCACTACAGCCAAAGATATTCCTCAACAGATTCATATTTGCACTACTGTGCCAAATATATTCATCAACATTCATATTTGCACTACTGAGCCAAATATATTAATATCTCAAAGAAATATATAATCATTTCAAAATTTATATAAACAATAATTATAACCATGTTGATCATTTCACCTTTGCACTTAAGCTAAAGATATTCAATTATAAATTCAATGGTCATGATCATACCGATCAACAATTCAACTTTGACTCATCGCCAAAGAGAACCCATAGTCATGATCATACCAATAATCTACCCATCTTTACACTCAAGTCAAAGAGAAATTAATATCATCATTAGGGTTATAAAATGTTATATATGATAATAAAATAATATAATCAACATATAGATTTAATCTCAAGAGTAATATTCATAACTCAACTATAATTTGGTTAGAAAAAGAAACCAATTTTGTCATGAATAGTAACTCATGAATAGTAACCTATGAATAGTAACTTCATGAATAGTAACTCATAAATAGTAACTCATGAATACTAACTCATGAATAGTAAACCCGACACAAAAAGGTAGAAATTCTACAATAAAATCCATACCAATATTTCGGTATAATGATATTGAAATAACATTTCTTAAACTTATAAACAATTTATTTAAATTATTTACACTTTACTAATTAATGCATTTAATCATTCTAAAATGTCAAACTCATAAGATTTCATCACCAATAACCAAAACCCTCATCAAAAATCTGCATATACCTTATATAGGATTCTTAAGCCATAAAATCCTATTTCCCAAATTTCTTACTTCACATAACATATTTAATTCATTTACTCATAACTAGACTATTTTCATAAAAAATACAAAATCAATCCCAAAAATATTTCTCTTCTGTGATTTAGCAGAATATAGTTCCATATTGAACATATATTTTTCCCAGAATTTTTAAAATTCATTTACTATTTTTTCATATGGCCAAAACTGCCGAATATTTAGACATTTATCATAAATTTTACTTTTGCGTAAAAAATCCAAAATTTACAGAGTATACTTCTGTTATATACATGTACTCCCAATATAAATTTCAATAATTTTGGAGTTAACCACAAGGAGTTATAAGCGATTACTTTTAAAATAGTCTTTTCTCATAAAATTCACAACTCTTAATCTATACATCCAAAAATCACCATTTTTGGACACAATCAAGAAAACTCATCAAATTATCATTTCAAATTTTTCCAGAATTTTTGAAGGTCAGAAAAATTACGAAACTGAAAAATATAACAACCCTTAAAATCCCTTACTATCCCTTACCTAAAAAGAGCAGCACTTCTGACTGGATATCGGATATGACGCTAAAGGAAACTTGCACTGATAAATAGTAACTCACCAAGTATCTAAATACTCACAAAATACACTCGATAATCTAGAGAGAAAAAGAGAGAAAACTTATGAATTCTGGTGTGATTTTCAATTCTAACTTAGCCCTCTATTTATAGGAAAATGTTAACACGCCGAAGCAAACTTGATCTGCTACCAGATGGCTTTACTTGCTACTATTCCACCCACCAAAAATCAGCCATCTTCCCCAACAACCAAAAGTGGGGCCCACCCATTTCTAGAATTTTCCACCAAAATCATTTATAAACCTAATTTCTGAATCTGTCACCTCTTAAAATTCATAACAAATCATTCGTTCATTTTTAACGGTTCAAAATTTGTGAACATATACTCAACTTATATATGTATAACATATCCAAAAATCACAACAATCCAACGGTCAGATTAAAAATTATAACTCACACAATAAAGCTGTAAGAATACTGATTTGATATTTTAATACCTCCAATCCGACAAAATACTGATAAAATACCTCAACATTAATTCCTTCATTTTTAACCACAAAAATAAATCCATCATTTATATTCGCATCAAATAAATATTTCATTATCATATAAATCAATAATTAATTATTCACAAATAATTGTACAGAATCACAAAAATGACAACCAGGCAGTTCCCAGGAAAGAGGGGGCTTTCCGATAAGGATTTCTCCTTACTGGCGCGCAATTAGGTGACCAAACCTCTCCTTGACAGAACTTTCTAGACATTGCCAATAATGCTATCTAATAATATTATTCCAAATAATATGAATTATTGATCTGATAATGGAGATGATGTGCAGTGACAATTATTGAAACAACAATAATATAAATATCAACGTAGCAATTATTGAATCAATAAAATAAAATATTGAACAGTAACTACTGTGACAATTATTGAGCAGTGCCTTCTTACGTAAGGATCAATAATTCAATAATCTTGTGTAATACCGTAGCTATCGCAAGCAATAACGCAGACATCGTATTTTAACCACCGGTATTCCAACAATTGTTAAGCTGTGAATCGTTGATCGATTTCGCAATCAATGTATACATGCAAGTATACACGGTCAACAAGTAATAAAGTGAAAGTAGAGTATCGTTCCCATGAGGAATTATTTAATAAAAATCACCAAGTACTAATTCTTAACCAAACTAATTTTATTTAAACAATCTCAAATCGTGATTTTTCTAATTAAGAAAACTAATTAAACTAATTAAACTGAATTGCTTTATAAATGAATTCAAATAAATAAATTTTAAGAATTCAATATCTCCAATTATGAACTATAAATCAATTATCCAATTATCCCAATTATTATGCCTACTGAATTGTTAACAGGAATTCTCAAATGCAAAAAGCCCTTTTCCAAGTGATCAATTGACTTCTATTTAATCCGGATTAATCTTGCTATATTCCTACGCAAAAAAAATTGAATTAAACTCCTTCAATTCCAATTCCTTATGCGTTACATGCGGTGAACAGATATTTCCATTCAATTCACAAACCTAATTATTCACCATTAAAATAACTAAGTCACATTTTATCATGCCCAGTTTTAACCCTAGAATTCCTCTTTCAATTCCTTCTAAAGTAACAAGGTAATTACTGATCAGATAATTAATCAATAAGCTCAAGACAAGATAAACAATTCACTTTGACATAAATAATTGGAATAAATCAAATAACTAATTTATAGACATAAAAGGTTCAACTGAAATCTTAATAAAAGAGTTAGTTCATAATTAATGAATGGAAACCAAGAATCCACAACTGAATAGACATTAAAAGATAAAAGTATGATAAGAGAAGAGAATAGAATCTGTTATCAGCAAATCTGATGCTCCCCTTTTGCTCCTGCTTTTGATCTTCAATGATCTCCAAGTTCCTTCAATCTCCAAAACTAATAAGAACTAGGGTTAATGTCTAATCTAATTGAGTGTATTTCTAATATAATGTATGTAATCTTCCTTTATTATATGCCTTACATCATGTATTTATATGTTACAAGTTCAATTTTTAGCTTATGAACAAACCCGATCCAATTTGGAGTCTAAAAGGTGTCAAAATTCGCCCCAAAACGCATCCAGGCCACACCAACCTCTTCCCCAAAGGCTGCCCAAAGACTGGCATGACACCCAACAACATCGCTTCCCCAAAGACTTTGGCTGGGCATAAAGCAAAATCGGGAGGAGCAAGACCGCCATATGTTCTGACATTTTCTACTCCGTAAAGAGGAGAAGTAGATCTACAACTTTCATTCTTCAAGTTTTTCGAAATAAGGTCCCGATCAATACTCGAATTGGCTCTGAAGTGACTGTTGTGTAAATGGCAAGTCGAAAACACGCATCTAGCCACCCAAAACGTTGATCCAAGTAACTTTTGTCCCAATTCCTACAAAACAATATAAAACATGCATGAATAAACATAAACACTTCAAAACATCCAAAAGATTAAGTTCAAACGCACTCAATTCATGTGTATAAAACTCACTCATCAAATACCCCCAAACTTAAACCTTTGCTTGTCCTCAAGCAAAAATACAAAAGAACTAAAAATAAACAACCGAACGCAACTACATGAATGCATATGCATGATCTACTTCCTAATATATCTACGAACCTAGTAATAAATCAGTATGATATATAGCAACAGGCCTCAAAGATACCAATGATACTCAAACAATATATCCAATCAAGTCTAAGTCCATAACTCTAACCAATTAGTCAATCCAAACCTGTCATCACCCATGTTGTGTGTGTGTGTGCTTGTTAACCATTCTAACTAACCGCAGTTCAAGATAATCACATAACAAACTTCTTAGAAGGAAAATTTTAGTTCCAATTTAATTACTTTTGTGAACATGACAACTCCAGTTAAAACAAAGCAATTACCAAGTCTAAGGGTAAATACAGGATTTATTTATACTTTTATTCAACCACGAGGGCATTTTTGCTCTTTCTCGTTTTTTTTTCGTTTTTTTTTATTTTTCTAATGGTTGTGCAATGTCTTATTCTATTAGGCTTTTCAGTGCTACCTTAATGAGTTTTCAACCAAAGACTCCCAAGCCATTAAGACCTTAGGGCGCTAGGTGTAAAGACAATCCCCTCGGGCTTACTTACTCAAGTAACAAAGGCCACAAAACTAGACAAGCATGTCACGGTGTTTATTCTCTTTTTTTTTTCTTTTTCTGGATTTTCTCTTCTATTTTTTTTCTTTTCATCATTTCTTTTTTTCTTTTTCATTTTGTATATATATATCCCATAGATTCCCCCAAACTCAAGCTTTTACGTCATTCTAACCTTTATCGCCAATTCACTAATTTCCTAAAATTTTAACCAAGATTTTCCCTCAGAAACAAATTATGAAACCCTTGAACCAAGTGGATTAAAACAGTTAAACTTTAAGTGCTAACCGATTACATAAGTTTAAAACAGGCTCAGATTATCATCATGATTAAAATTAGAACTCATCATCAATTATCAACATTGTTCAAGTTAACATGCAAAACCAATCTTATCATAGGCCGAGCAAAGACCACACTAACCGCTCACACAGATTCATGCCAAAAAATGCAATTATACTACATTAACACATATATGAATATGCAAAAAAAAAATACCATGTATTATATGCAACCTAAAAAAACAATGCTAACACATAAAAAAATGAACTACCATGAAGATAACTAACTATATGCAATACGACACTAAAATGCCCCCAAACTTAAACTAGACATTGTCCTCAATGGATGAAATATAAAAAAGTAAAGCAGAGGACTTCCCTGAAAATATAGCAATCTTCCTCTTTGTCCACTAAGTTTGGAGAATAGGCTAAGCACATGGGACAAATTGGGCACCACACTTGAATTTAACTTGAATAACTTGTAAAACCATGATAGAAGCAATTTTATTAAATCCTAAAAAAAATTCAAATTCAAAACTTCTAATATAAAACCTAATAATAACTAAAAATAAAAATTAAACTTGGGTTGCCTCCCAATAAGCGCTTGTTTTATAGTCTCAGCTTGACTTCTTCAATTCTCTATCCAATTCCCCTACAAAAATTGAGGAACCCTCCATCCATCAGTAATAATGTCTCTTTTGGGAGGTTTCCATTAGCAAAGACCCTTGAATTAAAGTCACCTAGCATGCTCTTTATAGATAGGTTCCCTATTAAGAACGTCTAATAACTAGGTGTTTTCTCCATTATGTCTATGATCAGATTGGGGCATGGAAGCTTGTCAAACACAATGGGCTCTTCCTCTATCTTCTCCTTTTCAACCCACCATGACTCCACAGTTGTATTAGCTCTTATGTCACAAAGAGCTTTGCCTACGACATGACTGGCGATTGGGCATGGTTTTGCAAAACTGCCCGGATTCTTGAACTTTTAGTGGAGGAGGCACATGGGATACTAATGAAATCGGTTCATCTTCGTTGAATCTTACAGTTAAATCTTCGCCGATCTCCTTTTCTTGGTCCCCAAGTCTTTCCTCTTTTTCAACATCTATATCATTTGGCACATCCGGTTGCAGATTTGGTTCGGGCTCATCATCAGTCTCGTCATCCATGTCACAGAGCCAAGTATATTGAGGATGGTTGTTTAACGCATGTGCTATCTGTCCCAATTGATTTTCCAGATTCTTTATCAATGCACCTTGGCTTTGCAAATTCATCTCTACTTGATTCATTTTTTTGTCTTATTCCTCGTTCCTTTTGTCAGAAGCTCTAATGAATTTTTCCAAGGCTTCTTCCCAACTTGATTTCCTCTCTGGTTGTTCTTGAGTCTAATTTTGAAATCCGGATGTGTTTTGCTGTCTAGGTGCTTGAGCTTGATTGTTACTCCATGAAAATTCCGGGTGATACCCCCAATCCTGATGATAGTTGTTGGGATAGACATAATTATTGGGGTAATCACCACTATACTGTACCGGCTCAAAACTGATGGCACATTGATGACTCATATGATTTCCAGCACAATAATCACAAGTAACCGCCACACTTTGACGACGTTGAGCTTCAAAAGATTCAAACATCCTCGAAAGTGTCTCAATCTGTGCTGACAATGCAAAAAGTTTCTCGAGTCTCATCAATCTCTGCCCCCTTGGTTGAAAGTCATGTTCGTGTATGGCCATTGATATGCAAAAGTCATCCATGGTACCAAAAAAGAGAAATATAGAAAGAGAATTAAAAAAATAAAATAAAAATGTTTAAATTAAGACTAATTTGATTGAAATTAATATTGGTAAAAAAATTATCAAATTAATTCCCCGGCAGCGTGAATACGGTGCTAAAAACTTGTTGATCGATTTCGCAATCAATGAATACGTGCAAGTATACACGATCAACAAGTAATAAAGTGAAAGTAGAGTATCGTTCCCACGAGGAATTATTTAATAAAAATCACCAAGTACTAATTCTTAACCAAACTAATTTTATTTAAATAATCTCAAATCGTTATTTTTCTAATTAAGAAAACTAAATAAACTAATTAAACTGAATTGCTTTATAAATGAATTCAAATAAATAAATTTTAAGAATTCAATATCTCCAATTATGAACTATAAATCAATTATCCAATTATCCCAATTATTATGCCTACTAAATTATTAACAGGAATTCTCAAATGCAAAAAGCCCTTTTCCAAGTGATCAATTGACTTTTATTTAATCCAGATTAATCTTGCTATATTCCTATGCAAAAAAAATTGAATTAAACTCCTTCAACTCCAATTCCTTATGCGTTACATGTGGTGAACAGATATTTCCATTCAATTTACAAACCTAATTATTCATCATGCAAATAACTAAGTCACATGTTATCGTGCCCAGTTCTAACCCTAGAATTCCTCTTTCAATTCCTTCTATAGTAACAAGGTAATTACTGATCAGATAATTAATCAATAAGCTCAAGACAAGATAAACAATTCACTTTGACATAAATAATTGGAATAAATCAAATAACTAATTTATAGACATAAAAGGTTCAATTGAAATCTTAATAAAAGAGTCAGTTCATAATTAATGAATGGAAACCAAGAATCCACAACTGAATAGATATTAAAAGATAAAAGTATGATAAGAGAAGAGAATAGAATTTGTTGTCACCAAATCTGATGTTCCCCTTTTGCTCCTGCTTTTGATCTTCAATGATCTCCAAGTTCCTTCAATCCCCAAAACTAATAAGAACAAGGGTTAATGTCTAATCTAATGGAGTGTATCTCTAATATAATCTATGTAATCTTCCTTTATTATATGCCTTACATCATGTATTTATGGGTTACAAGTCCAATTTTTAGCTTAGGAACAAACCCAATCCAATTTGGAGTCTAAAAGGTGTCAAATTACCTAAAACGCGCCTGCCAAAGTTGCACCAACCTCTTCCCCCCAAAGGTCTCAAAGATTGGGCACACACTCAAAGATCGCTCCCCAGTAGCCCGGCATTTGCCAGGCATAGCCAAAAATGGGCGCCCCAAGCCACGCCACATGTTCTGACATTTTCTGCTCCGACGTTCTTTGGTAAAATGGCCATAACTTCTTCGTCCGAACTCCGATTTCAATGATTCAAGATGATCCAAAAAGGTGAGAAGTAGATCTACAACTTTCATTCTTCAAGTGTTTCGAAATAAGGTCCGATGAATACTCAAATTGGCTCTGAAGTGACTGATGTGTAAATGGCAAGCCGAAAACGCGCATCTAGCCACCCCAAATGTCGATCCAAGTAACTTTTGTCCCAATTCCTATAAAAAAAACATAAAACGTGCATGAATAGACATAAACACTTCAAAACATCCAAAAAATTAAGTTCAAACGCACTCAATTCATGTGTATAAAACTCACTCATCAGTAACAACTACGCCGTTATTCAATTTTGTCGTTTTCTTCATCCGACAGTTATCCGTTATGGGGCCCACAAATAGTTGCGCCGTCATACGAATATTCTCCGACAGAAAGAATATTCCATGACCAAACGAATATTCCCCGACAACAATGAGCATTTTATAACCACTTGCGTATTTTGTAAACTTTGCACATATCACCCTTAACTTTAAACTTTTATCAATTTAACCATTTACTGAATAGTAATTACAATAAATTGAATACTTTTATTTCATAAAATTTGGGGTCTTACACTTGGGGCAGCGCAGCTGCATCGTCCCCTAAGCAGAGGCAGTTTTTTTTTAAAAGTTCAATCCAAGACGTGTTGGCTTAACGTAGTCTAAGATGCATTACAAGGTATTAAGTATGTAATGAAGTTCCATAACAGATTGTGATAATGTGTTTGGTGATTTTTAGATTGAAAAGATAAAGACTTCGAAAACTTTAACTTGTTAATTGATTAAGACTTGAGATGTATTTAAGGCGTGCTGATGCCTTATTAAGTTGATGATTTCATAACTGTATATGGTGTCAGAGATTGGAATGTGAGATAGGTGAATGAGATGAATTTGAATGAGAGTTTAACCTATAAGGTTAAATGTTAGTTTAACTAATCGGTATTGCAATTTCAATGGTATATGTAGGGTATTTGGCGAACGTTTATTATACTTGTGTAGCTTACGCACGAGGCAAGTTCTCTAACCCTAATTTTTCATTATGCAAGTTCTCTAACCCTAATTTTTCATTATGCAAGTTCCTAAACCTTATATTTATGTTGAGAAAGTTTCTTGGTTCTATCTTGTTTACGATTATGCAAGCTCTTATTTTCTAATTCTTTTACATTGAGAAAGTTTCACATTCCTAACTTGATATCGTCATGCAAGTTTCTTATCTTTAAACTTTTATTGAGCAAATTCCTAACTTTTGTTTCTTGTTATCCAAAGCATAAATTGTCCAAGTTCATTGTTCTAAATGAGATTTTCTAACTCTTTTGGATGTAATACTTTGTATGTACAATGTCTATTCAATTGTATATTGTTGATATTCAATCTTTGACTTAAATATCGTTGCTCAATCTTATATTATCGTGTTGAACCTTCGAATATCAAATAAACCGTTATTGATTGAACTAATCTATAATTTATGAGTGTTCTAAAATTCTAGAATCACTATTAAGCTATTTCATACTAAACAATCTTTAGTGCGGAAATCCTAAAGTCAAACTGAGATGAAATACCCTAATATAGGGGATTATATACGCGTTAGAGTTTAGATGTTTGTGCACTGTCAACGTCAGGATTTTTATTTGTCCTTTTTCTGTTCTTGTCTTTTGGTGTTCTCATGTTAGGTGAGATTTGTTTGAAAAAACAAGTTGTGAAAAGGTCCGACATGTATATGTCGACGATTGGACTGTAAGAGTTGCCAATAGGTTTTTTAAATGGTTGTACCAACACAACCGAGAAAAGATTTGCACATTGACCCAATGATGTGACACTGTTAAACGGGTCTGTGAAACCGGGATTCATTAGGGTCCGGGAACTTGATAATGCGGAGGGAAGGTGTTAGACACCCCCCGACATCTGTGTTACCACGGTGACCGCCACTTTTCAAGAAACTGTTATATGAATGTGTGTGTGTGAGGATCAATGTGATGTTATTTGGAAGTAGTGCGAGGCCTCGTTCGCACCTATATACACAGGGTTTTAATTTATGTAAAAATTCAGTTTTAAACAAGATATAGCAGTGATGTTTTGTAAAATAGGTTTTTCAAACCCTTATGGTTAATAGTAATTGAGATCTTTTGATACTACCATTTTATTAAATGTTCGGCTTGATTGCTTTTATTTTCGAGATGCGAAACATCTTCGAGAAAATAATGTACAAAGTAGTGTCGAACTCCTTATGGGCATTGGAGCTATCTAAGGAAATCCAAACACCATGAATAAATTTATAAGCTGCTTATAGCTAAAAATGTCATAGAAACCGAATCTAGATTCAGTAGACTGAATCTGTGATCACATAATTCCTAGGCTCACATGATGTCGCAGTTTATATGAAAGCTGTAAGCAGTTATATATATAAAAGCTGTAAATATATATACAGACATGATCAACCACCACGAAGCACCTCCATGGGGGATCGAGAAATTTAAACATATAAAAGCGGTAAAATATATATATATATATATATATATATATATATATATATATACATGATCAACCACCACGAAGCACCTTCATGGGGGATCAAAATGTAAATAAAGTTGTAAAAACAAGATCAACCACCTCAAGCACCTCCATGGGGATCAAAATGTAAATAAAGTCAGAAGACGATCAACCGCCATTAAGTAAACTCTGTGGGGACGAAATGTAAAAGAAAGCAAGAGAAACGATCAACCGCCACGTAAGTAAACTCGAGGTGGGACGAAATGTAAATATATATATATAAGCGATAAACGCACCCGGATGTAAAATCCGGGCTCATTGAATAGAGTTCGACAACAGTTCATATATGTAAGTATATATATATATATATATATATATATATATATATATATATATATAAGCAAATAAACGCTCTGGATGTAAAATACAGGCTTAGTCGAGGCATAACTCGATAATGTTAGTCCATATATATAAATATAATATATATATATATATATATATTTATATACAAAGAAATAAAAGCCACGGACCGAAGTCCGGGTAGACACACGCAACACGACTCTAAACGTGAAGAACAGTGTGTGCAAAGATGGAGAGAAAAGCTTTAAAGTGTGTAAGAATGCTTACATTGGACTACCAAAGAAAACTTCAATGACTTTAAAGAGATGAACACTTGGCTCCCGCTGGTAAAAATATAGCAATATATAAGCTCACAAGTGTTTAAAATGAGAAAGCACTCAGTTTATAGTGTGTACAGAGCAAATTGGACAGGGCTTCCTCGCCTTTTCTATTTCATAAAATGGCCACCCCAAGCCCTCTATTTATAGAGAGGGGAACCGCAGGTGTATCCGCATCTAGCCGCATAAGTACCTACGGCTAACCGGGGTTCCCCGGGCTCCGCGGGTCTCGTCGTCTCGAAGTATGTACATTGTGATATCCATTTGAAATTTTAGAACTGCAATCTGGGCATCTGATTGAGGTGTATAAAACCTATTTTAGACCACCGTTGTTGAGAGCTTTGCCATGACATAGGATTAGAGGTTGTACGAAGTCAGGAAGATGGGACCATGTCCTTGGTCTTCAAGCTTCAAATTCTATCCGGTGTGTTGCTTTGCGTAGTAGTCACTCGAGATTGAACCTCCATGGTTCTTGTGGGACATTGTTGTGTAGAAATGTCTGTATGAGATGTTGAGACGGCGTAATATAGGGTCAAGGTGGCAAAATGACGATTTTACCCCTCACCGGGGTTATCTCCGGTTTGAGTTGATAAAGCAAACGTTGCTCAGGGTTATCTCTGAGATTAGACTGCTGCAAGTATGGAAGGTCCTCAGGGTTATCTCTGAGGTGTGCCTGTCTTCCCAGTGTTATCTTCGGGTCTTATACTGAGTGCCTCAGTGTGAGTTCCGAGGTTGAAGCTGACTGTATGCATTTGAAACAAGCATTTTTGGGGTTATCTCCGGAACTGCAACTGCACTCCTTGGGGTTATCTCCAAAGTTAGCACTGCTATTCCCAGTGTTGTTTCCGGGACTGGAATTGAGCATCTTGGGGTTATCTCCGAGACAGAACTGTCCTCTCCGGTGGAATTTCCGGTATTTGAACTGCATTATCTTCTAGTGTTATTTCTGAAAGACGAATCTGCCCTCTTGCAATGTTAGTGACATGTGTGCAGAAAATTTTGAGTGTCTACAGATGCCCCTCTTTGTCATATTCATGCAATGCAATGGCATGGATAGGATAAAGAATCCTAGACACTTGAAATGCAACAAGATAAACATGATGCTATGTGCAGTAACATGATGCAAATTTATGATGCATACGTTTTGTTGGATTATTTTCCAACATGGTGGGAAGATTGCCGGCTCCCTATTGCTTATACTGGGGATGGAAATAGATAAGCAACCTAATGAACTATCATGGACGTGCGATCCACAGCTACCAGGAATCTTTAGGATTGTTGACATTGGGGTTATCACCAAAGTCTTGAATCCTTGATACAAAATTTATACTGAAGATGTATCTCTCATGTACAAGAGACTCTGTGGGGATGTAGCCTTATCTTTTTGAGGATGTGTATAACATATTCCATCATCGGTCCTCCCCGATGAGGATGATCCTTGCTGGTTTGTATCGCCAGGAATATCAATTTCCTTTCGAAGTTACCGCCAACAGTTTGTGTTGTCAGGGTTGCCTGACCTTCGCTGACATGTACATCACCGAATAATATTCCTGTTAGGAAAACTGTCAAGGTTGCTTGACCTTTGTTGACCTGTGCATCAACGGAAAATGCGTGACACCCCCGTCGAGGTCTTCTTTTGTGGATACATACACCAATGGGTGAAATCATCGGATGGCCTCCGATGCTTCGATGGATTTACCTGTCATCGGCTGAAATAACATCAAGGTTGGTTGACCTTCATTGACATGTACATCAACGGATAAAAATGCGTGATACCCCTGTCGGGGATTCGTACATTAATGGACGAAAAAATGCGTGACACCCCCGCCGGGGATTTCGAAAGGATTAGGGTGACGACCCTCAATTGGCGGCATTCGACCTATGTAAGGTATTGCCGAGTGTGACTATGTAAGGGGTTGGACCCACGTAGGGGCACCGCAGGTACACCATTCGCAGCCGCAGATGGACCTACGGCCAACCGTGAATGCCCATAAATGGGCTAGTTTCTTTCACAAGTCATTTTCAAGTCGCGCCGCGAAGGAAATCTGAGAGCTCTTCTTCAGATCTACTGAGTTCGGACGTCTTTCTGCAAATTCTGTCACCGTACAAGTGTTCTACACTGTTGTGGTAACGTATGCATGTCTTCTTTTCCAGTTTTTATTCGTTGGAAAAAGACGTATCACATGAAATGTGTAACAACCCGATATTTTCTATATGAATAAATTAGAAATTTTGCGTATAATTTTTTTTTTATTTTAAAGATGAGGATTTGTACAAGATAATATGTATATGTATTTATGTGGTAAATAAAAATATATTTACTACATAAATGTTTACAAATAATTTTATTTTAGAATTATTAATTTTATAAAGTATATTCTTATAATAATTACTTTTATTTGAGAAATGTGTTTATTAATTATTTTCCATGAAAATATGATCATTATATTATTTAAATAATATGTGAAACGACTATTAGAATTATTATAATAAATATTTTATTATATGAATTTATTTGATTGATTAAGTTAATTATTTTAACTTAATAATGGCGTATATGAATATTAAATCAGATATGGAATCCAAACCCTAATTCTGGATTTGAAATAAGGAAAGAGGATAATAATATAATATTAATTATATTTCAGTGTTATAAGTATGTATGTTATGTGTGTAAGGATAATGGTTGTTCAATTATGTTGTATCGTGACCCAACCCTAACATTAATTTAATTCACCTTATTGTGAATTTGAAATGGAAAATTTGAGACTGTGTTGTAACTGTGTTATGTGAATTATGTCGTGTATTACAGAATTTAAAGTAATTAGGTAAAGCCCTAATTATACTTAGAAAACCTAATTAATTAAGAACCCTAATTACTAAATTAAGAAACCTAGTTTCTAAATTTGGAAACCCTAATTTGAAACTCAATTATGAGTTAGAAACGGTTATGTAATTGTGTTAAATGAATTATGTTACGTATTATAGAATTGAATGTTAATTAGAGAAACCCAAATTAATATTTAGAAATTCTAATTTCTAGAAACCCTAATTTCTAAATTAGTAAACCTAATTTCTAAATTTAGTAAGCCTAATTCAAAAGTCAAATGCCAGCTTAAGACTCCTATGTAATCATTCTAAGGTAATTCACGACTGGTGTTATAGATATTAACTCAAATTAGGGAAACCCGAATTTTTTATTTTTTATTTTTTTTGAAAACCCTAAATAATATTTATAAACCATAATTCCTATTTTTGAAACCCTAATTTTCAAATGGAAAATCTTAATTGCTAAATGGAAAAGTTAATTGCTAATTTAGTCATTTTAATGCTAATTAGTAAGTCTTTAAACCTAATATGTAAGTTTATATAATTAGAAACCTAAACTATTTTAGGAAAAACCTAATTTGCAATTTTAAGAAACTAAAATTTTCATTTTTACCATAATTGCAAAATTCTAGAAATCCTACAAAAAAAAAATTGTGCTAAACTTTAGGGTTAAACCCTAAGGGTTTTCCATGTTTACCATAATGCCATTAAATTGAAAATGCAAAAGACCAAACTACCCCTCTTGCATTATTGGACATAACTTGTAAGACTTGCCAAATATGAGTTGCTCAACAACTCTTACCAGCCCATGTGACTTATATCAACAGTAATCAGTCCAGATCTCAGCCATATACATTGTACCACATTATATATATATATATATATATATATATATATATATATATATTTAGAGAGAGAAAAGTCCATTATTTGCTCATTTGTGCAACCAATACTCTACCAACTATCTCTCTTCCAAAACCCACAAATTTTGTTTGCATACAAGTCCCATATATAAGCCCCACGTTTAACCAAAACAAATCAGAAGCCCAAATTCCAAAAATCAAAGCTTAAAGGTATAGACCCTAGCTTTATAAAAATTTATGTGGTTCATGTTGTTTGTTGCTGTTTGTTGTTTAAAGATATGATAGAAGGTGTTAATCCATGATCTGGGTTGGTACATAGGTGATCCATAACATCTAGATACTCGAAATAAGAGTTTTCAAAAATCTGGAAATTTAATTTTTGTGGTCTGACAACGAATGTCAGACCTTGTAAATCTTAGCATGTTATGTATTTTTATTGTTTGAAGGTTGTTACTTGTAGTATGTAATATGGTCTTTGTTCTGAAACTCGAATCAAGGTTTTATGAGGTCTGGATTTCATTTTATAAACAGTCAAAACCCGTTGTCCGGGCATGACCGAATGAATTCTGGGTAACCCAGAAAGCGTTTTCCAGCATCTGACAAGAATTTATAACGTCCAGATCTGTCAGTGTTTAGGTGTTTTGATTATGTGTTTGTATCTAGTTTGTATCCTGTTATATGGGCTCTAGATCCATAGCTTTATATTCCTTAAAATAACAAACATGTTGGACGTAGTGAATGGTCAAAGTTGCTCATCTGATCACGATTACACTTTTCTGGAATTTCCAGAAAGTGTATGAACATTGTTTCTGACCATGTTTGACCATACCAAATCTGGAGAATTAGATGTTGTTAAACTGATATGTTGTTATGAAACTGTTATATGACATGAGTACTAGTGATTTAGACTTTAATAACATAAATGTGATGGCCAGAACATGGAGAGAATCGAGCCACAAAGTAAGCAGTCGAAGTTGTTTGGGTTTACGGTAACCGAAAGCCCGTAAGCTTCCAACAAAATGACTACTTTGGGACTTTGAATCTTGCTGGATCGTTATAAATTCTAAAAATTATAAAAATGGTTTTAAAAATTATTTTAAATTATGAAAAATAACTTTTACTTATATAGGACATTTTTCGTTAATATTTATAATTATTTGAATATTAATGATATTTAATTTATTTAATTAGAGTATTAAATAAATTAGAGAAAAATGATTTTAATGTTATAAAATCATTTTAAATAAGAATAAAGTGCTTTAAAATATTTTTGAGTTATAAATGTAACTTTTAATATTTTGTGATGAATTTCATTAATTAATTAATATTAATGATAATTAAAGTTATTTAATAAATTTAATAAATAAATTATGAAAAATAGAATAAATGATTTAAAAATGATTTAAAGATTATAAAATATTTTTAAGTTATAAAATATAACTTTTGATATTTTGTCATGAAAAATATTAATATTTTAATATTAATGATATTAGATTTATTTAATAATTATATTAAATAAATTAGTTTAAAAATGATTTAAATATTATAAAAATCATTTAAAATAAAAATAAAGTGTTTAAAGATATTTTAAGTTATAAAATATAACTTTCAATATTTAAAGGTAAATTTCATTAATTATTTACTATTAATGATATTAGAACTATTTAATAATTATATTATTTAAATTAGTTTAAAATGATTTTAATATTATAAAAATCATTTTAAATGATAATAAATTGTTTAAAGATATTTTAAGTAATAAAAGAAATCTTTTAATATTTAAAGGATAATTTCATTAATAATTTAATATTAATGATATTAATTTAATAATAAATGATACTAAGTTTATTTAATAATTATATTAAATAAATAGTTTTAAAATGGTTTTATCATTTAAAAAGGATATATATTAATTAAAAATATTTTAAGTTATAATTAATGACTTTTAATATTTTGATAAATAATGCATGATAATTATTTAAAAATAATTTTAATTCTTTTAAAAATCATTTAAGTGTAATATTAATACTTTAAAAGTATTTTGAGTTATTATAAATAACTTTAACATTTTGGAAATGATTTCATTAATAGTTTAATATTAATTAAATATTAATGATAATAGAATTGTTTAATATTTAAATCATTTAATAATGATTCCGGTGTTTGAAAATTCGTAATAAATTATAATAAATTTTTAAAAATTATTATAAGTCATTTAAAAATAATATGGCTGATAGTTGTAGATATTGAGGTACATGATTGAGTCTTAGACTCGATTATTACCCGATAAAGCAGTCGGTACACCGACATGTTTCAGAAATTGATCTGGACTTAGATAATTTGATTAGATATGTGTTATTTATGATTTAATGGTTGTGGAACATATGTGACAATGTGATTAGGTTATGTGCTGAGTGCAATAAGCAGTGCTATGTGTTATAGTATGTTATTCTAATCGATCAAATGATCTTATTACTGATAGGTGTTATATAAAGATAGAACTAAGTTACAAACTGTAAGCAGCTCATCAGGCAAGTATCTTACCTTTGCATTTCCTTTATGCAATGGACATGAGTAAGAATTTTTAGAATTATATTATTATTATACTATATTATTAACCCTATTGTGATATATTCTATATCCGATCATTGTTTATCAACATGTTAGTATATGGTAATTCAGATATATATTGTGTTCGTTAATTTCTAAATATGGTTACACAAGTGTCCCCACTTGGATAATCATTGTAGTTAAACACACGTTGATATATATATATATATATATATATATATATATATATATATATATATAAGTCTAAGCTATTTGACCCAGCTAGACACAGATTTAGAAATATCGTTGAATAAGTTAAAACCTTTTTGTATCCAATCAAATTGTTTTGGTTCGGATTCAAGTCTAAGTATGAACATCCCGATCAAGGAAAAACTTTTATGCCCCCAAAGCGGACAGAGTGCACGATCCTATCGTTCTTGTAATGTAGTATTGATTAATACAAGGTCCATGGGATGTACACCCTCGTGCCCATAAGTTATGATGGTTTGCAGATGAAGTTATGTCTAACCTTATCGAAAATTTAAAACAATGTTCATAGTATGTCGACTACCCTATATATAGTAAATACGTAGTTTCAAAATTTTGAGATAGAATTGTTATGTTATTATTATCGGTTCAGTTTACTTCACAACTATAAATTCGTTATAAAAGTGATGTACAAAGAAAACATTTAATTCTTTCAGCTAAATATAATTATAATTGTTATTACTTGTTGGGCACTCAAATGTTCATCCTTTCTTAATTTAAATGTTTTCAGCTAAGCGTGATCAACCTGAAGGTTCAAGCAAGAACAAGTGAAAAGGAAAGCAAACAGAATATGTTTAATGGTATCTTTTGTAATAGTTAGACTGTATTAAGGCAATGATATATATTATCTATCATGTAAAGAATTATAGTAAAGGTTGCGTACTTGGGATTAGACTCTGATAAATGTAAGATAAGTTTGATATTCATATTATTGTTATTATTATTAGTATTATTCCGCTCATAGAAATGGTATCGTAAAGCACCGAGTTCGGGTTTCAAGTACCTGAATTTGGGGGCGTTACAAAAATGCATCTAAACACATAGTAGTGAATATGCATTCTCATATGTCTTGATAAAAAATATTCAACATAGTAAATGTTAGTATTAAACCATGATAAACATAATGATGTGAAAAATTTTGACTTTTGAAACAGTCAAATTGGCACCTTCTTCTGCTATTTCTTATCCTATCTGAGGACAAATGAGCAAAAGGTAAAAAATGAAAAATAATCTTGGTAATTAAGCTACCCTTATTGATTGATGACTTTGACATTTAGATGTATATAGTATGTATATGACCGTGGGCAAGTGTGCTACTGAATGGCCACCTAGTCATGCCTGTGTGCATGTGGATAGTCCTATTTACAGAGGGGACTATGGCAAAAATTTTCAAAATATAGGCATTGAGTAGTCATGCATTTTTAACTCTATGGTAGACGTATGTTAAAGTAATTTATGCATGCATGTAGTTATAAAATGTATTTTAAAAAGAAAGCTCCAGGTTAAAAATTACCACACCCTTTTTTGAGATGATTTGGAGACTTTTGTCTAGATATTATGGATCCGGATCAGCCGAGTAGTTCCCGCAGGACCACTTCTGGTGTACGGAGGAGGGCTTCTGAAGTGACTCGACCCCGTTCTGTTAGACATCCTCGTTGTTTGGTGGAGGCGGTGATACGTCCAGTCCGGGTTGATGTGATGGACATCGAGGATGAGGGGGCGGATGTTTCGGTTACGGACCCTGCTCCTGCTGAACATGTTCCCCATAGGAATTTGCCAGGCATTCAGGTGGCAAACCCAGAGCTTCAGGGTGATTTGAGTCGACATCCTTTAGTTTACCTGCACGCATATAAAGTTAGATCTTAATCTTCCTTCTTTCCTATTGATGAGGAGTAAAGGATTTTGATGTCGATCTGTATTTCATGTAGGTTCCCGAATTTACACAGCCTCGAGGGAACTAGTTCAATATCCACTCTATGTACAAAGCTCTATATCCTGACTATAGAGCGATTGTGCATGACTGGGGATTTGGGGCGTTCTTTTCCATCCTTTCCCGCCATTGTCCCTGGGGTTACCACAGGGCATTGTCTGAGCGCTAGTTTCACCAGACTCAGTCACTCCATTTACTCGAATGTGAGGTGATGATGACGCCGATGGATTGGCGGTTTATCACAAGTATGGAGTTTGGAGGGGCATCAGTGCCTTGTACGACAGACATTACCCCAACTGTTGTCTGATCCTTGCTAGGAGTTTCGGATAGGGCACTCTAGGGCAGGACTATACGTACAGGTCCTTTGAGCGTAGATGCTATGAGTGGGCTGTTAAGTGAGCCCATACCAGCTGATGTTAGAGTCAGGGATCGCATTCTTTGGTGATTGTTTCTGATGATCATTAGGGGCTGCTTCATAGCTGATAACTCTTCTACGATGTCATTCATTTTAATCAGCACCACTCGGGAGGTGGACCGTATTGGAGAGTATGATTGGGGTTCCTACACCTTTGCCTATTTCCTTAGAGGCATGCGTATGAGTTCATATGGCTTGACCGAGGCTTGGTTAGGATTCTACCCATTTCTGCTGGTGAGTGTTTCTCTTATAATTTCCCATGTACAGGTTAAGAGTGTTAACTGACAACAGATGTTTACCTTTGTATGGACAGTTCTGGACCTATGAGAGGCTCCCATGCTTGCGTCATGTGAGTGTGTTAGGATTGGATACCTATCCACGAGGACGGCGATGGCATCATTCCATACTAGCGGAGGTCCCTGTAGCTGAGGGTTTTACTCATTGCCGCCTATAGCTGGAGTTTGACAGCTGATGTCATCACATGGATTCCGTATTCTGGGGAGCACTTGGCCATTGGATTAGAGGATGGGTACCCGACTGGTGTCGAGTATGTGATTTCCACCCGTAGGGTTCCTCTCTTTACTGATGGAGGATGGGAGATCTATTTAGGAGAGCGTGCTATTAGGAGCACTACAAGAGAGATCCGTATACCGATCTTGCCTCCTGCCAGGCATTATTAGCCTGTGTTGCAGTCACCCATCATTGATATTCCATTATTGGGTGTTGACGGTTTTGTATTGTCAGAAGGTCCCTGCACTCAAGAGATATTCCAGCATTGGTGGTCCCCTCGTACCATTGGAGCCCAGACTCGCGCCACTCAGTTCATGGTGGATATGGTTCCAAGATCTGTGATGATGACGAATTGGCTAGCCTGTGTACGAGATCTGACTCATTTGATACAGATTGACAATTTGACCGACTGGACCGAGAACATTTCTTAATCCAGCATTTGGGTAGAGATCCGACAGAGGCAGATACTTTTGATCCTTCCAGCTCAGGCACTGGCCCCTCAGATGACCCATTTGGCTTTGCCGGTGCAGATCCTCCCTTGTATAGGCATTATATCCCTGTTGATAGAGATCGAGTGACTTAGGAGGAGTTACATCAGGTGGACAGGATTGATGATGTTGATATTGACACCATTGTCTTCTTCTGATGTGTATTCTCGTTATCTCTTTTGATAGGCCTCTGTTAGATATATGGTGGTTGTGCTCTATTCTCGCTATATCTTTTGATAGGCCTCTATTAGTAGTAGGGCGTTTGTGCCCTATTTCCTTGTATTTTTAGCTGTATAGAGATGATGTATGTAGATGATGATGTACTTAGGAATGTATGTACTATTTTCCATTCCCTACATCATATTTCCATCTATTATATGTAATGCATGTATCATGTTATGCATATGTATGTATGTCCAAAGATATTCAGTGTTGACACCTGGATGGTTTTATGATACGGCCTACACAAATGTCTTCTTCGACAGTCGGTCGCATAGATCACACCCTACCAGTGTTGATAGCCTCTCGTCTAAGGTTGTGGTATGATATTATGTCACTTATAGATAGGGTTACTATAGATCAGCTATTACAGCATTTTATGACCATCTTGATGTTTCAAGTTCCCGCAGGCTTTGTAGAGGGTATGCTGGAGCATTGGATACCAGAGAGACAGGTTTTCTGATTTAGTACCTAGGAGTTGACTCCTACATTGGAGGAGTACAAGCGGTTGATGGCTTTGCCCTTAGACAGACCTTGCGCTCATATGGCTATCGAAGATATGCGCCGGCAGTTCATGACCCTCACCGGGTTACGACGTAGAGTAGTAGAAGATGAGATTACATCCGGTCATGTATTATCCCAGCATTTCCTGATAGATAGGTTTGGCTCATTGGATAGCTACGCACGACATTCTAGGGATTTCACCATACTAGAGGATTAGTGGCATTTAGCCAGAGTGGATGTATTTGTGATGTGCATAGTGGCGTATGCGTACATTCTACGGTATATGGATGAGCTGGACATCGGTGTTATCATGGTAGTGAGAACTCTCAGGGAGGGTCATACCATCATTTCGATGATTGTGGCGGAGACGTTGAGGTTAGCCCGGCTTTTGCGGACCTACCCCGCAGGGTATTCATGTGAGCGATTCGGTCGTATGTTAGACGTGTGGTTTATGTAACACTTGAGATCGATTGACACTTTTCGCCGACACGGGTACTGCTTTACCCATGATATAGCTATGTCTTACTCCTTTTAGCCATCGGAGTGTACATACACTATGTCTTGGTCGATATTCCTATCGGAGATCAGAGATCCGTTTGGCATCCTGCCACGCACAGGGCTCAGCTCACCCTATAACTTTATTACTCATGCTCCGGGCATGGATTATGTGACGCCCCCAAAACAGGTATACATCACCCATCTTGGGTCGCCAGATACAAGGTACTGAATACAAATACAACTTAATTATACAACAGTCGTGTAAAATACGACCAAACATAATCTTAGATTTTTAATATGTATATTGTCCTCTAGACAGTATACAAACTCAATTAAGTCCTCATTACATTTATTATCACACTATTTCATAGAATAGTGAGGACTACTAATGTTATCATCTCGGACCGTCACTCCATTCCCCGACTAGTCCCGGCTACGTTCTCATTTCCTGAAGAGAACAGTGAAAGAAAGGGTGAGCTCAACTAGCCCAGTAAGAAATATTATGACTAAGATAATGCAGAATAAATTATCATTAGCCTTCAATAATGTTAAACTGATAGAATATAATAGACAACAAGTTTAACTGCAGCGAAACAAGCAATCCATTAGAAGAGTCAAGTAAAGTATTAAATTTATTATCTTCTATGCTTTGAAAAGTTTTTCATCAACTTTATTTCTGAGACTCAGCTTAATAAATAAAATCGAATCATCCCTGCTCCACGGCCAAGGATATTCATGTAATCATCAATGGTCATGACTATACCGAATAATCCCTAGTCATAAGCATACCAACAATTGTCCACCAATGAACTACAGGCCACTGATGACTTTTACCACATCATTCGTCACATTACGGTCATGATTATACCGAATAATCCCTGGTCATAATCATACCAAGTCCATCTATGCACGTAAGCCAAAGATGACTTTCAACATAATATAAGCATGAGGATGATGACAATTCAATAAAACATGTTCAAGAATAAATTTTAAAGATTTTTAAGTGAATTTGTCCTGAACTCAATAACGTCCAAATTGTCAACACGATACTGCTTTGTGGAGTAAAATTCAAGAATGCTCAGAAGAATATTTCCATGAAAAGATACTGGATGAAGCGCAAATATCAAGGATATTCCACTAATTTCATGGAGTATAGAAGTCAAAGCTTTAACCAACTGAGTATAATAGAATATATGAAACTGCAAATGGATTTTCGTCCGCCATGCGGTAATCCACGTAGACAGATCATTTCCACAATTTAATTAGGAATGAATGTGAAGGATCATTCACCATGCATGTGGTAATCCACATATACACAGGTCCGGTGTAAACGCACAGACAGCATATTCTGATAGAATAATAAATAATGGAACCAGTGCCGCGAACGCACGCATGTGATATTTCGACGAATAATAAAGAACGGAATATTAGAAGAATTTCACCATGTATGCGATACTTCGCATAAACAAGTTATTCCAACAGAATAATAAGAATGGAATAACAGAAGAATTTCACCAAGTATAGGGTATCCCGCGTATACAGGTTATTCCAACAGAATAATAATAAATGGAATAATAGAAGTTCTTTTCATGAATAAAAAAGAAATAATACCCCTTACGAGTACAACAAATAATATCCCTTACGAGTACAACAAATAATATCCCTTACAAGTACCACAAATAATATCCCTTACCTTAAAAGAAACTGGATATTGGAAAAGTGAAGTAGCAGAATATTTTTCTTCTTTCTCTCTATAGTTTCCCTCTCTAGAGTTTTAGTGAATTCGTAAAAAATAATGAAGGAATGATCTTCTATTTATAGAAGAACTGAAAGTGGTTCTTGGTCTTAACGAAGGATCAAAAAGACTCTTGGAACACCGAAGGGACAAATAACTCTTGGAAAACTGAAGGGACAAATAACTCTTGGAAAACTGAAGGGACAAGTTACTATTAAAACTTTAAATAAACGATCCATATTGATTTACTATTATAATTTCAACCAACGGTCTGAAAAATTATCACATCTCCTCATGGAATAATATTGTACCCAAAAATAATTTGGACCAAAAATAAATATATCTTACGGGTGAATAGTACCCCGTGAATAGTAACTCATGAATAGTAACTCCGACACGAAAAGTACCCCGAATACCCGATTGAAAAATATAACCTCCAGACATCAATTATTTTTGAAATAAATGTTAATTTCCACTAACACAAATAATTCCAACACAATGGAACTATAAAATTTATCTTTAATCAACACGAACTTATTCATCATTAATATTATAACTCATAATATTTAATAACCAGGTCGTTCCCAGCAAAGAGGGGGTTTCCGATAAGGATTTCTTCCTATTGGCGCGCAATTAGATTATCTAACCTCTCCTTGACAGAACTTCTAGACATTGTAATATTGCAAATAATAATATGAATAACTTTGTCGTCTTAATTATTGATTTAATATTATAACATATTATGCAGATGATACTGTGACAATAATCGAATCAATAATATGAGAGATATGATGTAGTAATTACTGTAGCAATAATTGAGTATTACTGAGTGACTTCTCACGTAAGCATCAATAACCAATATCGTGTGCTACTATGCAACCACGCGTATTACTGTACTTTTACTACCGGGTAGTTCAACAGTTTTAACGGTAACACTTCCGCCGTTATTTTTAGAAAAAGATAATTTTGTCATTTTCTTACTGCGACAATACTTCCGTTGTGGGGTCCACCAATGATTGTGCCGTCGTACGGATATTCCCCGATAAAACGAATATTCCCCGACCAAACGAATATTTTATAACAACTTGCATACTTTGAAAAATTTATTAATATTACCCACAACTATAACATTATATCAAATCCACACCATAATATTTAAAAAATTATTTCGAGAAATTAAATATTTATTCATAAAATCTGGGGTCTCACAATCTCCCCTCCTTATGGAATTTCGCCCTCAAAATTTATGTACGTACCTGGTATGCTGAAGAGGTGAGGGTATCTTGACTTCATTTCAGATTCTAACTCTTGAGGTATAACCTTTGAGTGTTGAATACGATCCTTCGTATCTAAGATTTTAACACGTATCTCCTCATACGTTAAATCTTCTGCTATCTCGTCTATTTCTAATTTAATAATCTGGTTCGGGTCGTCCATATAATTACGTAACATCGATACTTGAAAAATGCTATGAATAAGCGATATACTTGGCAGTAAAACGAGTCTATAGGCCACAGTTTCTACTCGATCAAGGATTTCAAATGGGCCAATAAAATCGAGGGTTGAGATAACACCTTCTTAAACCTTTTTCTTCACATTCATCAGTTCCGGGTGTGTAGCTTGAGCGGCCTTTAACTTTATCGATTAAAGTTGATTCTACTCGTATATTCGTTATCTTCACGGGGGTTCGTATATTCGCACTTGTAAATACATACGATCTTCTACTCAACGCGTCAGCTACCACGTTCGCTT
Source organism: Panax quinquefolius (assembly GCA_020205615.1). Lineage (NCBI taxonomy): Eukaryota > Viridiplantae > Streptophyta > Magnoliopsida > Apiales > Araliaceae > Panax > Panax quinquefolius. Next base: position 39,219,283 of record CM035167.1, on the reverse strand, counting down.
TTCCTACGATGGTATTGAATGGTACGATCGTAATCTTCAACAGCTCGAGTCAACGTCTTTGGCACATTACACGTTCGTTTTGGGTGAAGAAAATATTTGAGGGTTTTAGAAATGGGTTTTGTACTGGGTTTAATACAAAATTCGATTTCAAGCTCTAGGAGTAGGCTAAGAAGTCTTCAAGAATACGTCAAGAAATTTATTAACAATAGAATTATCATTCAAAACTGTGACTCTCATCCAAGACTTGGATAGCACATGTAATGAAGGTTTCTCCCAACGGAGTTTCAACAGATAAGTCAAAGTCTAACTTCTCTAGAGTCAAATTTAAACGTTGAGCGCAAGCAAGAGAGAAAAACGAATGGGTAAAACCGGTATCGAATAAGGTATAGACTTCACAAGAATTTATAATTAACTAACCCGTGCTAAATTCGTTCGGGTTACTCGCTTTTTGAGATGTCACGAAAAACGTTCTCCCTGAAACCACCGACTTTGTTTTGTCCGTATCTGCCTTTGGTGCCACCGTCCCAACTGGACTTGAATTCACTACATGACAAAATCGAGCTAGGTGACCTTCTTTTCCACAACTAAAACATACCTTGCTTTCTTTTCGGATTGTACCTTCCCGATTATTTCCTGTAAGACCCCAAATTTTTTTTATATAATGGAATTTCCTCTATTTATTATTTTGAAATAGTAAGGGTTTATTTGATTAATGTGGTTAGTTATGGATAAAATGCGCAAATATCTCAAATAAGCAAGTGGTTATAAAATATTCATTATTGTCGGGGAATATTCGTTTGGTCGTGGAATATTTTTACTGTCGAGGAATATTCGTACGACGACGCAGCCTTCTGTGGGCCCCATAACGGAAAGCAATTGGATAAAGAAAATGACAAGTATAAGTTATTTATAAATAACGGCGTAGTTGTTACCGTTAATACTGTTGGAATACCCGGTGATTAAAACACAATAATACGCGTTGTTGCACAGTAGCACACGGTATTGCACCAATTATTTATTCTTACGTAAGAAGGCACTACTCAATAATTGTTACAGTAATTACTGTTTAGTATTTTATTTTATTGATTCAATAATTGCTGCGTTGATATTTTATATTACTGTTGTGTCAATAATTGTCACTACACAGTATTTTCTATTATCGAAGCAATAATTCATATTATCTGAATAATATTATTAAATAACATTATTGGCAATGTCTAGAAAGTTCTGTCTAAGGAGAGGTTTGGTCGCCTAATTGCGCGCCAGTAAGGAGAAATCCTTATTGGAAAGCCCCTCTTTCTGAGGAACTACACAGTTGCAAAGATCTTGTGATTCTATAATAGTATTTGTGAATAATTAATTATTAATTTATATGATGAGGAAAATATTGATTTTATGTGGATATAGATGGAGAAAATTTTAATGTGATAATTGTTGAAAATTAATATTTTATCTTTTTCTGATAAAATAATTCATTTAAATATATTATTATATTTTAATAATATAATAATGGTGATATTTTTACAATGAATGTGGGATATATAAGTATATGATGAGAAAGAGTATTTTTGTTGCATTAAATGATTAACACATGTTTTGTGTGTCGGTGGACCCCATTTCTGAACTAAAATTTGATTATAGCCTGTAAAATCGCTCGTTTGTAAATTTCGGTCAATTTCTGTTTGGAATTTGGAAAAACTTAAACTTACAAAGTTGTAGAGAATGAAATTTCCTATGGAAAAAACATGTGGTTTGAATTTTTATGACAAAAGGGCTATTTATTATGAATTATTGAAGTTCCAAAGTTTTGAAATAATTGATTTTTGGAAGTTTTAATTATTTATTTTATGAAAAACGTTTTTTTCATTTGTGGGCATGTGTTAAATGGTTGAAATCAGCTGGTAAGGTGTGAGTAGGATTTTAATTTATAAATATTATTATTTTATTAAATTTTCTACTTTGGTGTTCTAAGCATTTTTCTATAAATAGGGTGCTTAGCTTAGAATTGAAAATCAAACCAGAAACTGAAGTTTTCTCTCTCTTTCTCTCTCTATATTATCGAGTGTATTCTTGTGAGTATTTTGATACTTTGATTGTTGCTATACTCGATTTTACGTTCCTTCAAGACTATATCCAAATTATTCAAATGTAAATCTTGTCTTTTTCGAGGTAAGGGATATTATTTTTTTTTTAAATGATATTATTTCTTTCAATATCATTATGCCGGAATATTGGTAAGATTTTTCTTGTGAAATTCTGGTCTTTTTATGTCAGAGTTACTATTCACGAGTTACTATTCATGAGTTACTATTCATGAGTTATTATTGACGAGTTACTATTCACGAGTACTATTCACGAAGCATGAAGATTTTTCTTGTGGAATTTCTACCTTTTAGTGTCAGAGTTACTATTCACGTATATGGCACTATTCACGAATACGATACTATTCACAGAAAAATTAAATTTTCTTTTCTGTGTCCAAGATTATCTATTATGGTTTCTATCTTTGATTGGATCTATGTTTTGATCTTTATTTTTGAATTCTGCTCCACAATAGTTTATTATGGAGTATTTTTGAACATGGGTAAACCGAAATACGAATCCTTAATATTTATTCTTTTGTTTCACTGGATTCGTTTTCTTTAAATTATATTTTTCATCATCCTCAGTCCTAAATGATAATATTACTGAATATCTTTTGCCTGTAGTGCAAAGATGAATGATTTTATGATGAATATCTTTGGCCCGTAGTGCAAAGATGATGTGTATTGAGATTAACATGGTAGGACCGATTAATATCTTTGGCTGTAGTGCAAAAGATGACTATTTGATTCAAGATGTATATTGATTGATGTCACAGGGATAAAATATCAATGATGGACTTTTAAATTCATATATGATAGTAGATTTCATTCTCTACATAACTCTTCTAATGAATTATTGTTTCCGCTACAGTTGTTGATCTAAAACTTGTTGTATATTGTATTCTATCAGATTTTTCCCTGTTGAGGACTAACGATAATTTGTTGTACATTATCTTAGTCATAATATTCTTTCTTTGAAATTTGGTTGAGCTCACCCTTTTCCTTTTGTTCCATTTTTCTTCTCAGGAGGCGAGAATATAACGGGAACTAGCCGGGGTGTGGAATGAAGGTTCTAGAAAGTCATTTTAGTAGTCCTCACCATTTTTGTAAAGTAATGTATCAATAATTGTAATGAGGACTTATTTGAGTGTGGATATTGTCTAGATGACAATATTTGTATTTAAACTCACAGTTTTTATGTTGTATTAATAAAGTTGTAGTTGTTTCTATACCATGTATTTTGATGACTCAAAATGGGTGTTGTATACCTATTTTGGGGGCGTCCCATTTCCTCTCTATCATGATTTTCCCATTTCTCATCTCCTGTATTTCAGATATCATTCTAGAATATAGTTTCAAAATAAGGGTTAATTAACATATCACATATTATCCCTATACTCTGATCGACCAATTAAATACCAATAAACTTAGGTAGGTCATACTGGTGAAGGAATTCCCCGTCTCTCCCTTCCTAGTTCTTGTCTCACATCTCAGCCAGGGATCATATCCCTAAGCTTTGATACCAACTGTGAGGCCCCCAAAACAGGTATACATCACCCATCTTGGGTCCCCAGATACAAGGTACTGGATACAAATACAACTTAATTATACAACAGTCGTGTAAAATATGACCAAACATAATCTTAGAGTTTTAATACGTATATTGTCCTCTAGACAGTATACAAACTCAATGAAATCCACATTACATTTATTATCACACTATTTCATAGAATAGTGAGGACTACTAATGCTATCATCTCGGACCGTCACTCCATTCCCCGACTAGTCAAAGCCACGTTCTCATTTCAAGAGAAACGGTGAAAGAAAGGGTGAGCTCAACTAGCCCAGTAAGAAATATTATGACTAAGATAATGCAGAATAAATTATCATTAGCCTTCAACAATGTTAAACTGATAGAATATAATAGACAACAAGTTTAACTGCAGTGGAACAAGCAATCCATTAGAAGAGTCAATTAAGTATTAAATATGTTAGTTCCTAGTTGGCACAATAGTTATCTAGAAGGGGGGGGGGGGTTGAATAGATATTTAAAAATATTTTCCTTTTTAAATTAGTTCTTTGATAGTGATTAAAACTTAGCGGAATTAATATTAGTTTTAATCTTCTTTACCAAGCACTGGAGTAATGAGGATGAGGCTGTTATGGCAGTTATAACAATTATAGCAGTTATGATGTGAATATAAATGACACAGTCGTTTTAAGTGGTTCAGAGCACTTAAAGCTCCTAGTCCACTCTTCTACTCAACGAGTAGGATATCCACTAAGGATGTCTGTTACAACTTCTGAATCACACAGATTCCTTCTAGACCAGCAGTCTAGGAACTTTTTAGTTCACTCTTGAACTCTTCAAGTCCAGTAGACTCGACTTTCTTACAGTTCACTACGAACTCTTCAAGTCCAGCAGACTTGGTACTCTTCTTCATTTGGTTGATAATGTTGTGTTCTTGATGGTTGCTACTCAGTCGCTGTGTAAGCACTTGTTCTAAAGAACTGAGTAGTTGAGCAAGCTTTGCAATATCTCAGATCGTAGAGTTGAGCTTGAGAGAGATGTTCACATTGTTTGTTTAATGCTTACTTAATTCTCTCTCATCTATCTGATCTGTATATATGTGATGTTGAAAACTATCCGTTGGATCCATCCGTTGTGGCATTAAATGTGTCTAAACTTTCTGTACTGTGATGGAGACATTTCTGCACATCTTCTGAATTCTGCATTCTGGCCCACTGACACAGCAGGCTGCTTTCTCACCTACCACCTGAAAAGGTGTTTTGTCCCTCTTACCCATGGTACTATCCTTAGCTTCTTCAATACACTTCTTTGTTGCATACTAAGGATATTTCATATATTCTGGGACTGATGAGCACTGCAGTATCTGGGATCCATTCCTCACTTGTTTGAAAACACATATCATGAGGCTTGACAATTTTTGACATGAGACAGATGATGCTCTACGATTTGGATCGTGGTGTTCTATGATTTAGATCGTAGCATCTTTGACATCTTTGCACACTACGATGCTATCAGTCGAGAGCACTACGATTTCCCTTAAACCCTTGTACACTACGATCTTCACTTGCTTGTGTTGTTGACTCTACGTTCCCGAGAGCACACTACGATCGTTGACTTGTAAACTTCATGTTTCCTTCAGCATACTGCGATCGTGGAGTTGGCTCAGCAAACATTGGGACCACTCTACGATTTCTGAAGAGTCCCCTTCAAGGCAGGCACACTACGATCTTCAAGCTCTACATTTTCTGCATTGACTCCTGCATTGTTGATCAGATTGATGCACTACGATTTCTTCAAGACTAATCTATTACATCTTAAGATCAACCTAACAGTTTTGATCTTTCTATCTATACATTCTTTATCAGAATGGTACATGTTGAAAGATTAGATCAACCTAACAATTTTGATCTATCACTAAGTCCTTGTACATATATTCATTTAAGGACCTTACAAATAATCATGAACATATACATTAAAACATCAAATCATAATATGCATTCTCCCAACAATCTCCCCCTATTTGATGTTGACGTAACCAAAGAGATTTGTTGTCATGATTATTAGTGACTAGATGCATTTGCAGGAAATTTAAACATGACTTAGTATTTCAGTGAGCAGCTAAAATTTCTAGAGAATAAGTATGAATTTATTGATGATCAGAAGATATTACAATTCAGCATTACATCAATAGGAAATTTAAGTTTCAACTTATCTCTGTTTCCTTGACATCTTTAGTGGATGTGGGTTGGCGTACTCCTCAGCCCTTCTTTTTCTTTGAGCTTCCTCGTTTCTGGCTAACTCTTCCAGCTCGCTTAGACTTAGTATTGGATTCTCCTCATGCCTGTGCATGAATGCAGGATCTCCAGTTGGCATTCTTATGCGTATAGTAGACACATCTTATGAGCTGGGAGTTGACTACTAACGGCTTAATGGTATAGCCATTACAATTCCCTGTTGATCAGATCGTTGAGTCTGACTGTGGAATTATCTTGCAGGATGGCTTCGTGATGCTTGAGCTTGATATTGTCTTTTTCCCCTTTCTTGAGTTCCATGACCTTCTCTGCCTCTGCCTTGGCCTCCCTGACCTCCTTGATCTCATTTCCCTTTATTCTCCCCCTTTATGTCAGCATCAAGGGTTTGAATATCTGCAGACAATCAATTAACTCCTTGGACAAGCTCGTTCAGTTGGCTTTTGGTTTGAGCGATGTCCTCTCTATTTTCCTTGATCTGTTTTTCAGATCTTGCTTCTTTATTTTGGAGAACTGACAGAATCATATCGTTAGGTTTCTCCAGATTTGCATAAGATTTCTGGAAGTCGTAGACAGAAGCTTTCAAGTTGAGGATGTTGTCCAACATAATTTTATGTTGAAGGTCTTGGTGTTTCTGCATTTCAAGTATAGCCTCTCTTTGTTTGGCAGCTATCTGGAAGTGGATCTCATCTCTGTCCGACATACTCTTCAGAATCTTTTTGATAATTGCCCTTAGCCTCTTTGTAAGCTCAAGATTCATAGTGCTGTGGAAATTATTTGCGGTAATGTGATCATTTGATTCAAATTGGGATATTGATGAGATCGAGTGAGTTTCCAAACTTGCTTCTATAGACTTGACCATTTTCTCAGAGGTGTCTTTCAAGTCATCCTTGGTAGGCAGGCTTGGAAGAGTATCATTTTCTTGAGGATTGTTCATTGGAGGGGTTCTCGGTTGAGATTGATCTTGCAAATTGTAAAGAGTGAGATCAAGACTGAAGTAGTCATGTGATGAGGAGGATGGTATATCAGCTGGAGGGGCTTGGGTTTGGATGTCTGGGATAGGTGACTCTACGATTTCAATGTTGGATTCTACGATGTGGCTGGAGTCTTGAATCGTAGAGTTGGTGATTTGTGGAAGCAGGGTAAGGTTGACTTCTTTTTGTTTTTGATTTATGTAATTTTGAGATTACATGAATCGAAACCGATTCGATGGGTGAAGAATCACTTCCATCCATCGAGGAAATTCATAGAATTGACTGAATAAAGATTATGGCAAGTGATTAACTTTGAAGAGATCAGGAATAGTCAATACCTCAAGTTTATCCTTGGATGAGGAATGGTTGGTAAACAGCTTCTTGGCGAAGATGACTTTCCCTGGAAATCCATTAGCCAAAACTGAGATTGTTGGATATTCCTTGAAGCTCCAGAACATGTGATCCCATGAGTTCAAGATTTGAGCTTGATGGTATGCCATCATGGGTAGGTAGGAAAACAATTGAGTGTACAGATAGCTCATAAATCCATCTTTCCCTACACCAGTGATTTCAAGCTCATCATTATCATTTTCTTCCTCTTCTTTGGTCTCTTCTGAAGATTCCATTATCTCAATGGTCTCTGGAAAGTTTGGCATTGATTCAACTTTATCTTGTGCAGGAACCTCTTCTTCTGCCATTGGGATATCATGAGGCTCCCCCTCAGTATGGTCATCCTCTTGTAGATTCAGAAAGTCCCCCTCAACTGGAACAACTTTTTGAGCTGTAGACTTCTCCCCCTCAGCCGGTGTGTACTCAATCATGAGAATTTCAGGGATCTACCCCTCAGCTGGAGCACTGTCCTCTTTATTTGCTTGGGGCTATTCCTCTTTTGCAGCCACACTCTTGGCTTCCTTTTTCAGCACCTTTTCATTCTCAAGAATATACTTTTTGACCAGCTTTCTTTTTGCTTTGCTGGGTTTTGCCACAACTTCTGGACTCTCTTGAGTCTTAGCTTTGTCATGTTGAACAACCACTCTTCTTGAAGTAGCTTCTTCCATTTCTGCCACACTTGGCCTGGTTTCAGAGAACAGCAGAGACTCTACGATTAAAGAAACTGTTGGTCTTTTGAACTTATGACCAGTTTTGTTCTTCTTTAGGATCTGTGTTATGGTGGCTTGATCCTCTTCAGCTTCTTCTTAATGTTGCTTCTTTCTTAGCCTCCTTAGAGTCTCTATATCAGAGGACTCTACAGGAATGTCAGTTGTATATCCTTGAGGCTCTTCGATTTGTCTTGCCCTTAGCTTTCTCTTGCCCTTGCTTTTTCTGGCAAGAGCAGAGGGTTCTCCCTTGTCTGCTTCTCCTTCTTCTTCAACTTCCCTGATAACAGACATGTCTCCTAGAAAGCCTGCCTCCTTTAGTTCCCCAATTCTCCCACTGGACTCTGTCATCATTCGAACATACTCAACAGGGTTTCTCTTCCAGTTCTCAAATAAATGCTGGGTCATTCTTCGATTTGGGTTTATGGCTTCTCCTTCATCATCCCCAATTTTGTCACCCAATGCAGATTGCAGAATGATGCTTATGAATCTCCCATACACATCTTCAGAGTGCTCTTTGATTTCTTCGAGTTAACGATCCACTTGCCTATCCACTCGAGCAATACAGCCCCATAGTTGAGTTGTGTGCCATAAATCATGGCCATCATGAGCTTAAGCTGAGTCTCATTTATCGAGTCATGACCTGAGCTCTTGCAGCAGATGCATTTCCCAATAATGTCAGCCAAAAATTCGTACCTTTGAGGAAACTCCTTCTTTTTGTAGCCTTTCACAGAGGGATTCTTCTTGTGGTGCATTTTCTTCAATCCCTCTTAGAAGCTTATGTTGTCTAAAAATGGGTGCCCTTCATTCTTAAAACCTAGGGCCAGATTGAAGTCCTCTTCCCTTAGTCTCATTTCTACTCCCTTTACTCGAGTATTGATGGTGTTGTGTTCTAACACACCATTCTTATAAAACTCCTTCACTAGCTTGGGATAGATGAGTCTATCGGTGCTCAACACCTCTTCGAGACCCGCCTTCTTAAGTAAGGCCAGCGTCTTGTGAAATTTTGGTGGAGCATTCTTGAACTCATCGAAGTAGAGTCTGTAGCCTGAAATTACATTTGAAGCAGCCATTGATTCTGTAGTTGAGAAGTGAGATACGACTGAGCTTTCTACTAATTTAGGGTTTTGCTTTGAGAGAGAGAGATAATGGGAGAAATAATCTTTTGAACTTCAGATTTCAAAAATACGGTTTCAATTTGTACTTGTAACTTCCCTCTCTCTTTTTGACTTAGTGGGATAGGTGTCGCCTTTTGCTTGGCTCTATGATTTTGACTGAGTAAGAATGTACTGATTTGTCCTGTGTGTCTTCAGAGCTGAGGTGACTTTGGGATGACTATGATCGTAGAGGTAGTCTTCTGTTCGTTGAGTCAGTTCTGCGATCGTCGAGTCTGTCTGGCAGTCGTTGAGTTTGATCAGCATTCGTTGAGTCTGTCCTACGATCGTGGAGTCTGTCTTACGATCGTCGAGTCTGTCCGAATCCTTGTGATGAGTTTTTGATAAAGCATTCTTTTAAGGCAGCTCGGGAAGGGCCAACCTCTTGGAGAGATTCAAGGGTTAGGTTTGTTCTTGAGCCACCTCTTAGAGAGATTGCCTTGTTATGAAGCTTGTCATCACAGGATGAGCTTTTGTCATCGTTGAGTCTGCACTAAGATGGTTGAGTCCTTGCTACGATCGTTGAGGTAGTTGTCTGTTCAGCTCTACGATCGTGAACTTCCCTTAATCATGTCTATAATTTTGAGTTCAGCCTTTGTATCTGTCATGGTTAGCACAATCTAGAGCATATATTTCATGGTTGTAGATTTAGCATTCCTAGCTCACTTATTAACTTATTAAATCTGGATTCATCTAGTGGTTTTGTAAAAACATCAGCAAGTTGATTTTCAGTAGGGATATATTGTAAAGATATAGTTCCATTTTGCACATGATCCCTAATGAAGTGATACCTTATTTCTATATGCTTGGTCCTAGAATGCATAACAGGATTATGAGTTATTGTTATGGCACTTGTATTATCACAGTGTATAGGTATAGATTTGAAATCAAACCCATAGTTAGCTAGCTGATTTCTCATCCATAGGATCTCGAGCACAAAGAATGCCGGTGAGCATATATTCAAATTCAACCTGCGCAGTTGAAGTGGACACTGAATTTTGCTTTTTGCTGAACCAAGACACAAGTCTGTTTCCTAGTAGTTGACAAGTGCCACTGGTACTTTTTCTATCTATTTTGCATCCTGTAAAATTAGCATCTGTGTATCCTATTAGTTCAAATGAGGATTCCTTGGGATACCACAGCCCCAAGTAGGGTGTACCCTTGAGATACCTGAAGATCCTCTTTACAGCAGACAAATGTGACTCTTTAGGGTTAGCCTGAAATCTAGCACATATGTATGTTGCAAACATTATATCTGGTCTACTGGCAGTTAGCTATAAAAGAGACCCTATCATACCTCTGTATTGAGTGATATCAATATTTTTACCTTTCTCATCCTTGTCAAGCTTGGTTGCAGGAGCAATTGGTGTTTTCATAGGAAAGGCTGATTCCATTCCATACTTCTTTAGTAGGTCTTTGATGTACTTGGCTTGGTTTATGAAAATTCCTTCTTTAGTCTGCTTTACTTGCAGTCCAAGGAAGAAGTTCAGCTCACCCATCATGTTCATTTCAAACTTGCTCTGCATTAGCTTAGAGAATCTCTTACATAACTTTTCGGCAGTAGAACCAAATATAATGTCATCAACATAGATTTGAACTCGTAAGACTTTGTCTTTATGCTTTCTAAGAAACAGTGTGGTATCTACTCTACCTCTAGTGAACCCATTTTCGATTAAGAAGTTAGTCAGTGTTTCATACCATGCTCTAGGTGCTTGTTTAAGACCATATAAGGCTTTATCTAATCTATAGACATAATTGGAAAGAGATGAAACCTGGAGGTTGCTCTACATAAACTTCTTCTTGGAGTTCCCCATTTAGAAATGCACTCTTGACATCCATTTGGAAGACTTTAAACTTTATTTGAGCCGCAAAGGCAAGAAAAATTCTGATGGCTTCTAGTCTGGCAATAGGTGAAAATGTCTCATCGTAGTCGATACCTTCTCCTTGAGAATAACCCTTTGCCACAAATCTTGCCTTGTTTCTGGTTATGACCCCATCTTCATCCATTTTGTTTCTGAAGACCCACTTAGTTCCTATCACGGGATGGCTCTTTGGTCTTGGTACCAATCTCCATACTTTACTTCGTTCAAATTGGTTGAGCTCTTCCTGCATTGCTTCTATCCAACTGGAGTCTTCCATAGCATCCTCTTTCTTCTTTGGCTCTATTTGTGACAGGAAGCTTAGATAAAAACATTCATTCTGAGTAGCAGCTCTTGTTTTGACTCTGGCACTCGGATCTCCAATGATTAGATCCTGAGTGTGATCTTTTGCCCATCTGTTACCAGTTGGGACATCTGTCCTGATGCCTTCTTGTCTTAAATCTTCAAGGTCTATTTCTTTATCTTGGAGTGGAGGCTCGCTGTCTTGGATGGACCTCTCTACGATTTCATTATCATGATCTATGATTTCACTATCTCGCACTACGATCGTAGTGTTCAGCTCGACGATTTCATTCGTAGTGTCTGCACTATCGGTCGTAGTGTCTTAAGGCACTTCTTTGTCTAAGTTAGTTTCATCAAAGATGATGTGTATTGAGACTTCGACATTCAGTGTCTTCTTGTTAAACACCCTGTAAGCTTTGCTGTCTGTGGCATATCCAAGAAAGATCACTTCATTCTCGACTTCAATGGAATTTTGTCGACATCGCTTTCCATTGTTGAGAATGTAGCATGCATGTACCAAAGACATGGAAATAGGCGACACTTGGCTTTCTTCCTTTCCACCGTTCGTTGGGCGTCTTCTTGATCGTAGAGTGTATGAGTGATCTGTTCTGCGTGTAGCATGCAGTATTGATAGCTTCTGCCCAAAAGTATTGAGGTAGATGGGCTGTAGCTAGTAGAGTTCTTCCAGCCTCTATCAGGGTTCTATTCTTTCTTTCAGCAACTCCATTTTGTTGAGGAGTTTATGGAGCTGAGAAGTTATGGTCGATGCCATTGTTCGAAAGCAGAACTTGTCTATTTTCGAGAAATCAATTCTCTTCCATGATCACTCCTTATGGCCTTGATTTTCTCTCCTTTCTCGTTCATCACCAGTCTAAACATCTTGATTAATTCGAAGCTTGTCTCATCCTTTGAGGATAAAAAAATACCCATGTGAATCTGGTGTAGTCGTCGACTATGAGTAGAGAGTATCTTTTTCCTCCAAGACTAGTTGTTGGGATTGGCCCAAAGAGATCCATGTGGAGCAGATGCAGGGGTTTGTCAGTGGAGTTGGCAGTCTTGTTCTTGAATGAGCTTCTGGTTTTCTTTCCAAGCTGGCAGGCATTGCATGGCCTTTCCTTCCCAAAGTTGAACTTGGGTAGACCAGCTACGAGGTCTTTTGATGCCAGTTTGGACATGCTTTTGAAGTTTAAGTGAGACAGCCTTCTATGCCATTGCCAGCTCATTTCCTCGGAAGCTTTTGCCAGAAAACATATTGTCTCATCAGAGCTTAGCTAACCAAGATCTACTGTGTAGACATTTCCTTCTCTTGTTCCGGTCAGCTTTATGGCAGATGTCTTCAAATCTCTGACTAGACATTGGTTTTTGAGAAATGTTACTTAATGATACTTAGAAGGTTGTGTTGGAGTCCTTCCACATAAGATACTTTGCTGAAAGATACTGCACCATTGCCAGCAGAGCCAAATCCTCTTGTCTTGCCCGAGCCTTTATCTCCAAAGATGACAGAGGGACCCTCCTTCTCTACATAGTTAGATAGTAGAGCTTTGTTCCTTGTCATATGCCTTGAGCATCCACTGTCCAGATACCATGTTGAGGTCGTGGAGCTCTTTTCCTGTCAAAACTTTTGAGCCTTCATTTTGGTACCCATATTTGCATGGGTCCTTCTTTTTTAGTGCCTTTGGGGACCCAAATTTGTCTAACCTCGGGTCTCACATGCATGGAGTTATGATAACACTTTGTAGCCCTATGACCATATTTATTGCATATGAAACATCTATTATGATGCATGCCTGTGTGTGTGGTGATTTATCTTCCAGTTGGACTTGTGTGGTTCCTTAGTTAACCTTCTATTAAACTGATTCTCTTTCTTCCACGTGTCCTTGGTTTCATAAATAGAGATGAGTGTACCTTACCTCTACTGTACCTTCCCAGCTGATTCATAGAGTTGGTTTTGCTTGACTCTACGATTCTTCGAGGTTGGTGAGTAGAGGTTGGGTTACTCTTCTCCTCTATGAAACCCAGACCAGCGTGAGATCCTTTAATTCTCTGAATATAACTAGAAACAGTAGAGCTAGGTTTAACGGTCTCTTCCAACTGTGAGGATTTCACAAAGGCAATGCCTCTACCAGAACTTGAGGCATTACTGGTGCTAGTTTCCATTGTCTTTTCCACACAAGGTTCTGAGATGAATTCCTCAAAGCCTAGACCTGTTATGTTGAATGTGCTTCTCTGACTAGAGAGTAGGCAGTCCATGGATGATGAGGATTTGTTCTATGCAGAGATAGTCTTCTCTAGATCCTCAATTTTAGAGGTTAGCTTAGACTCTCTTTGTGCATTGAGTGTGTTTGTCTGTTTTAAAGTTTCATTCTCAGCCTCAAGCTTGGACAGAAGATTGGTACTTAGAAGGGTTGTTTCAAGCTCTTCTTGAACTCTCTTCTTTTCCTCTTGAAGAAGTGAATGATCTTTAGATAAGACTCTGAACCACTTCATGTATTGATGTAGATCAGTGGTTATGCCATGCAAAGCAGTTCTTAAGTCACTTATATCTACATCAGGAGAATTAAAATCAAATACCTCATCGAGACTTACATCATGTATGTTTAGGCTTTGTTTGTCCTTTGCATGTTTGGCCATTAAGCACAGATTGGCCATATGTGGTTCTTCCTCATCTCCGGAGTCTGCATTTGAGTCATTATCTGAGTCATTCCACGATCCTCCGGCAACCAGGCCTTTGTCTCTTTTCTGAGGCCTCTTGGTTCCTTTGTATTCTTTCTTTGCATGAGATTTCTTCTTTAGTTCTTCTTTGATAGGCTTGTTGCAGTTGGCAATGAAATGATCAGGTTTCTTGCAGTTGTAGCATAAATCATTCATTGGTTCTCTGGTCGCGTAATTCTTGACTTTCTTTGGCTTCGGATTACGCCTTGTCGCATGAACCTTCTTAGTCTCTTTACTAGCATAGCAAAGTCATCGTCATCGTCTTCATCATCATCAAAGTCAATCTCAGTGATGACTTTTGATACACCTTCATTGCCTTATCCTTTCTTCTTCCTTCTGATAAGGTTTCGGCGCGTTGGGTCAGCTCCAGTTTGTAGGTTAGGAGATTTCCATACAGTTGTTGAACTATCATCTCATTAAGATTCTTTGATTCTCTTATTGTTGTGGTCTTTGCATCCCACCTGCTCGGTAGGGCTCTCATGAACTTTATGGTTAGATCCTTGTTAGGATAGATCTTCCCATATGCTCGTAGAGAGTTGAACAGAACGTTGAATCTTTCATAGGTTACAGTCACGTTTTCTCCTTGCACATGAGCAAACATTTCATACTGCTGTGTCAGGAGAGACTATTTGTTCTCTCTAACTTCTTCAGTTCCTTCGTGTATGATCAGCAGTGCTTCCCAAACTTCCTTAGCTGTTTTGTTGTTTACAACATTTTCAAACAGATCGTCCTCTAAGGATTGGAACAGGATGTTCTTAGCCTTCTTATCAAGTTGGACAGCTCTCTTCTCGTTGTCTGTCCACTCTTCATTAACTTTGATCTGTATATGGTTTGGATCATCAGTGGTTGGTGCAAGCTTGGTTGGGATGTAGGGCCCATTTTGAACGGTCTCAAATAGATCTTCATCTATTGAGTCCATGTATGCTTGCATCCTGACTTTCCAGTTAGCAAATTTATCCTTGTTGCACATTGGTGGCTTGCTGCCTCCCCCGGTCCTGCATTCGCTTGGTAAGAGTGCCATTGGATCTACTAAAGCTTGTAAGCTGTAAAATAGAACCTGCTTTGATACCAATTATTAGTTCCTAGTTGGCACAATAGTTATCTAGAAGGGGGGGGGGGTTGAATAGATATTTAAAAATCTTTTCCTTTTTAAATTAGTTCTTTGATAATAATTAAAACTTAGCGGAATTAATATTAGTTTTAATCTTCTTTACCAAGCACTGGAGTAATGAGGATGAGGCAGTTACGGAAGTTATAACAGTTATAGCAGTTATGATGTGAATGTAAATGACACAGTCGTTTTAAGTGGTTCAGAGCACTTAAAGCTCCTAGTCCACTCCTCTACTCAATGAGTAGGATATCCACTAAGGATGTCTGTTACAACTTCTGAATCACACAGATTCCTTCTAGACCAGCAGTCTAGGAACTTCTTAGTTCACTTTTGAACTCTTCAAGTCCAGCAGACTCGGCTTACTTAAAGTTCACTACGAACTCTTCAAGTCCAGCAGACTTGGTACTCTTCTTCAGTTGGTTGATAATGTTGTGTTCTTGATGGTTGCTACTCAGTCGTTGTGTAAGCACTTGTTCTAAAGAACTGAGTAGCTGAGCAAGCTTTGCAATATCTCATATCATAGAGTTGAGCTTGAGAGAGATGTTCACGTTGTTTGTTTAATGCTTGCTTAATTCTCTCTCATCTGTCTGTTCTGTATATATGTGATGTTGAAAACTATCCGTTGGATCCATCTGTTGTGGCATTAAATGCGTCTGAACTTTCATCTTTGTGATGGAGATATTTCGCACATCTTACAGAATTCGCATTCGCCCATCGACAATGCAGTCGCTTCTCACCTACCCACGAAAAGGTATTTTGTCCCTCTTGCCCATGGTACTATCCTTAGCTTCATCAATACGCTTCTTTGTTGCATACTAAGGATATTTCATATATTCTGGGACTAATGAGCACTGCAGCATCTGGGATCCATTCCTCACTTGTTTGAAAACACAAATCATGAGGCTTGGCATTTTTTAACATGAGACAGATGATGATCTACGATTTGGATCGTGGTGTTCTATGATTTAGATCGTAGCGTCTTTGACATCTTTGCATACTACGATGCTATCAGTCGAGAGCACTACGATTTCCCTTAAACCCTTGCACACTACGATCTTCACTTGCTCATGTTGTTGACTCTACGTTCCCGAGAGCACACTACGATTGTTGACTTGTAAACTTCATGTTTCCTTCAGCATACTGCGATCATGGAGTTAGCTCGGCAAACGTTGGGACCATTCTACGATTTCAGAAGAGTCCCCTTCAAGGCAGGCACACTACGATCTTCTGGCTCTACGTTTTCTGCCTTGACTCCTGCAATGTTGATCAAATTGATCCACTACGATTTCTTCTAGACCAATCTATTACATCTTAAGATCAACCTAACAGTTTTGATCTTTCTATCTATTCATTCTTTATCAGAATGGTACATGTTTAAAGATTAGATCAACCTAACAATTTTGATCTATCACTAAGTCCTTGTACATATATTCATTTAAGGACCTTACAAATAATCATGAACATATACATCAAAACATCAAATCATAATATGCATTCTCTCAACAAAATCTACTATCTTCTATGCTTTAAAAAGTTTTTCATCAACTTTATCGCTGAGACTCAGCTTAATAAATAAAATCGAATCATCCCTGCTCCACGGCCAAGGATATTCATGTAATCATCAATGGTCATGACTATACCGAATAATCCCTGGTCATAGTCATACCAACAACTATCCACCAATGAACTATAGGCCACTGAGGACTTTTACCACATCATTCGTCACATTACGGTCATGATTATACCGAATAATCCCTGGTCATAATCATACCAAGTCCATCTATGCACGTAAGCTAAAGATGACTTTCAACATAATATAAGCATGAGGATGATGACAATTCAATAAAACAAGTTCAAGAATAAATTTTAAACATTTATAAGTGAATTTATCCTGAACTCAATAACGTCCAAATTGTCAAACACGATACTGCTTTGTGGAGTAAAATTCAAGAATGCTCAGAAGAATCTTTCCATGAAAAGATATTGGATGAAGCACAAATATCAAGGATATTCCACTAATTTCATGGAGTATAGAAGTCAAAGCTTTAACCAACTGAGTATAATAGAATATATGAAACTGCAAATGGATTTTCGTCCGCCATGCGGTAATCTACGTAGACAGATCATTTCCATAATTTAATAAGGAATGAATACGAAGGATCATTCACCATGCATGTGGTAATCCACATAGACAGGTTATTTCAACAGAATAATAAAGAATGGAATAACATAAGGATTCACCCGTGCGTGCGATAGATAGACGCGCAGACGAGTTATTCCCAGCGAATAATAAATAATGGAACCGGTCCGGCGTAACGCATACGCACGGGATATTAGATAGAATAATAAATAATGGAACCCGGTCAGCGTAAGCATACGAGACGGGATATTACGACGAATAATAAATAATGGAACCGGTCCGTAGAAACGCACGTGGATATTACGACAAAATAATAAAGAACGGAATATTAGAAGAATTTCACCATGTATGCGGTACTTCGCATAAACAGATTATTCCAACAGAATAATAAGAATGGAATAACAGAAGAATTTCACCAAGTATAGGGTATCCCGCGTATACAGGTTATTCCAACAGAATAATAAAGAATGGAATAACAGAAGTTCTCTTCATGAATAAGAAAGAAATAATACCTCTTACGAGTACAACAAATAATATCCCTTACGAGTACAACAAATAATATCCCTTACAAGTACAACAAATAATATCCCTTACCTTAGAAGAAACTGGATATTGGAAAAGTGAAGTAACAGAATACTTTTCTTCTTTCTCTCTATAGTTTCTCTCTCTGGAGTTTCACTGAATTCGTAAAAAATAATGAAGGAATGATCTTCTATTTATAGAAGAACTGAAAGTGTCTCTTGGTCTTAACGAAGGGTCAAAATGACTCTTGGAACACCAAAGGGACAAATAACTCTTGAAAAACTGAAGGGACAAATAACTCTTGGAAAACTGAAGGGACAAATAACTCTTGGAAAACTGAAGGGACAAGTTACTATTAAAACTTTAAATAAACGATCCATATTGATTTACTATTATAATTTCAACCAACGGTTTGAAAAATTAGCACATCTCCTCATGGAATAATATTGTACCCAAAAATAATTTGGACCGAAAAGAAATATATCTTACGGGTGAATAGTACCCCGTGAATAGTAACTCATGAATAGTAACTCGTGAATAGTAACTCGTGAATAGTAACTCATGAATAGCAACTCGTGAATAGTAACTCCGACACAAAAAGTACCCTGAATACCCGGTTGAACAATATAACCTCCAGACATCAATTATTTTCGAAATACATGTTGATTTCCACTAACACAAATAATTCCAACACAATGGAACTATAAAATTTATCTTTAATCAACACGAACTTATTCATCATTAATATTATAACTCACAATATTTAACAACCAGGTCGTTCCCAAGAAAGAGGGGGCTTTCTGATAAGGATTTCTTCCTATTGGCGCGCAATTAGATTATCTAACCTCTCCTTGACAGAACTTCTAGACATTGTCAATATTGTAAATAATAATATGAATAACTTTGTCGTCTCAATTATTAATTTAATATTATAACATATTATGCAGATGATACTGTGACAATAATCGAATCAATAATATTAGAGATATGATGCAGTAATTACTGTAGCAATAATTGAGTATTACTGAGTGACTTCTCATGTAATCATCAATAACCAATATCGTGTGCTACAATGCAACCACGCGTATTACTGTACTTTTACTACCGGGTAGTTCAACAGTTTTAGCGGTAACACTTCCGCCGTTATTTTTATAAAAAGATAATTTTGTCGTTTTCTTACTACGACAATACTTTTGTTGTGGGGTCCACCAATGATTGTGCCGTCGTACGGATATTCCCCGATAAAAAGAATATTCCCCGACCAAACGAATATTTTATAACAACTTGCATACTTTGTAAAATTTATAAATATTACCCACAACTATAACATTATATCAAATCCACACCATAATATTTAAAAAATTATTTCGAGAAATTAAATATTTATTCATAAAATCTGGGGTCTCACAGATTATCTCCCTCTGGCTGGTTTGAGGGGCATTACTACCTACCACCCACTGGCCGTGATGTCACAGTTTGACCAGTTCCAGGACTTCCATCCTTTTGAGGGGGCGTTAGGTCGGCGTTAAGCTTCCTACCATCTATCAGCAGAGGACCGATCCCGGGTGTATACATGTTGGGATCAGCGTGAGATAGCTGATTTTTCTGTTAGCCATCCAGGCTGTTCGCCAGAGTATTCTGCATGGATGGAGACAAAGACTTCATCGGCTGCGACAGTATCCACAGTACCGGTATTGATTTGGAAGATGGAGAGCCCATGGAGGACATTGATTCCCAAATTGAGGAGGAGCCATTTATTGGGTTGCCAGGAGCTCTTTTAGATTCTCCCAATACTAGCACTGTTGTGATCCAGCATTCAACACAGTACTTCGAGTAGAGTCTCCATTTGATGACCTTCGAGAGAGATTTGGCTAGAGCCTTGATGTTGATAGCTCTTGATGGGAGAGACGCAGCTCTGTTAGAGAGAGACAAGGTATTAGCTCGTAGAGATGCCACTGTTGTTCAGTAGGATGAGGCTAGATCAGCCAGAGATGTCGTGACAGTCAAGAGGGATAGCGCTATATCTTCCTAGGATGTAGCCATCATAGATAGTACCACAGTGAGGTCCCTTACTACTGCCATGATTGCAGAGATGAGCACGTACATTGATGAGCACAGAGTCACTATGCAGATGGTTATAGATCTGTTAGCTCATGTGGATACCCTTGTACAGGAGACCACAACGTTACCTCCTTCTTCTGAGAGGGATGCCATGTTAGGCTTGATAGCTCGCATATACACTGATTTGTAGATGGGCTTGTATTTTCCTGCACAGACTAGCTTAGCCATTTTGTCATGTATAATTCATATTGTATATATCAAACAACATTATATATAACAGGGAAATATATTTTTGATCACTTCCCTTTTAGTTATGCCTTGTTGCTTGCTTGATATTTGCCTGTTTCTTCAAAGTTTATGATCTTGATGTATTCTGAATTCATCCTTGATAGGTGGACATTAAAATGTCTTAGGATCTGTCAGAATGGATCACTGATATGTGTGTATCCCTACATTCTTTTTGGTGTCTTGGGACTTGTTTTTGCATGTAGAGGTGGAGAGGAGTGTGGCTTTTCCTCTCTGAGATTGACCGCACCACAGATGGTCGCTAGTATTCTTATTTAGGAGGAGCCTAGTTAATTCCATCTCTTATGGATTGGTGTTCTTCTTTGAGGCACAACGGTATCTTAGATGGTCGCTGAATCTCCTATTTAGGAGGAGGTCAGGTAGTTCCATCCCTTTGGTCTGAAGCCAATGAAATATAGTGGATTGAAGTTTGATCCCAGTACCGTTGACAAGTGTTTATGTTTTGGTAGGGGGTAAGACCACACCATGAATGGCTGCCTACGTTCACCTATTGAAGAAGAGATCAGGTCTGCATAGTTCAAACCTGGTGTAAAAGGTTCAACGCTGTATGTGGCAAAAAGGGTGTAGGAATGTTTTTGTTGTTTTTTTGTTTTTGTAATGAGAAGGGTGTAAAAATGTTTTTGTTGTTGTTTTTTATTGCGACTAGGCCATATAAAATATGGTTGCCTACGTACTCCCAGGTATCGGGGAGATCAGGTCGACGTAGTTCGCCCTATGTTCAGGACGATTTGCAACTAAAAAAGTTTGATCCCATGTTCAGGAAAAACTGCGGGGGAGAAAGTTTGATCCCATGTTCAGGACAAACTGCGAGTGTAGAAAAGTTTGATCTTATGTTCAGGACAAACTGCTAGTGTGAAAGGTTCAATCCCTGGTGAGATAACCAAAATTGTGTAAGATGTGTAATGAAGTGAAACAATGCTGCTGGCTTAAAAAGTGTATTTTTCCCTTATGGGGCAGATGGGTAAAAAGGAAAGGTTGTGTGTAGTAAGGGTTAAAGAACCAGAATGACTGGTGATCTGATCATCCAAAACCATGATGTTTGCTTGATGGTAACCTTAGACATAATATCGTTTCACGGTTTCTAAATTGATGAGTTACAAAAATTTATCGCCGCCCATTTCCTATAATCTGAGAGTGCCTCCTGTCAATACCTCTTTGACAACAAACGGGCCTTTTCAGTTTGGAGCGAATTTTCCCTTGAATTGATCTTGGTTGTCAATGATCTTTCTCAAAACCAAGTCATGTTGTTTAAACTACCGTAGCCGGACTTTTCTGTTGTAGGATCTAGCGATCCTTTGTTGATATAACTGACCATGGAAGATAGTCGTTGTTCGCCTTTCGTCTATTAGAGATAATTGGTGATAATTGTCTTGTACCTATTGGTCTTCATCCAACTGAGTGTCTATAAACACTCTGAGAGATTCCGTTTCCACCTCTATGGGTAGGAACTGCTTCCATCCCATAGATTAATGAGTAGGGGTTGCCCCAGTTGAAGTGCGCATTGATGTTCTGTAGGCTAGTAAAGTCAAAGGCAACAAGTCAGGCCATCGTTTATGATTGGCGGACATCTTTTGCATGATCTTCTTGATGTTTTTATTAGCCGCTTCAACAACACCATTCATCTTTGGATGGTAGATGACGAAGTTAAGGTGTTTGATGTAGAATTTGCTGCATAACTCCTCCATCATTTTGTTGTTGAGGTTCTTAGCATTGTCTGACACAATGACCTCTGGTTTTCCATATCGACATATGACATTGTTTCTGATGAAATCAATGATGACTTCTTTGGTAACCCTGGGGAAGAAGGCTGCTTCTACCCATTTGGTGAAGTTGTCGATAATGGTGAATATAAAGCGATGCCCATTACTGGCTTTGGGCTCGATGGGCCCGATCACGTCCATTCCCCACATTGAGAAGGGCCGGGGAAAACTCGTATTGTGGAGTTCCCTCAGAGGGGCGTGGATGGCATTTCCATGAATTTGGCATTGGTAGAACCTCTTGACGTGATCATCACAGTTAGCCTTGAGGGTAAGCCAGTAATGTGAGGGCCCCAAATCCAGGTCCTAATTCACCTCGGATCCGGTTTGATCATTCTATACAACTATTACTATATTTGTGGAAGATATAAACATAAATTGTTTATACATTAAACTTACACATAATCCCCAAGGTCGAGTAACCTTAACTTATACACAATTCATAACTTTTCTAACACATAACATTATTATTATACTACACTATTACAAAACTAATCGCTACATTAACTTTAAGCTGTAACTGTCTTTAGCCTTTCCTTGTATCCGACGCCTTCGTCTTAATCTGCAACGTTTTATCATGATATAGCAAGGGTGAGCATAAAAGTTGCCCAGCAAGTTTAAATTCAACAATATAACGATATATCATAATTGAAATGATTTGAATAATTGGCTGGCTATAATTCAACAATATAATTGTGAACTAGCAGGAACAAATTTATGACTGAACAAGTATTATACATGAACAAATATATCTGAAACAACTGGTAATGAAGGTGATCAGCCTTTCATACCTGACTTATACATGCAATATGTACAGAGTATAATTCATGGCAACCAGCAATGATTAACCATAAGCTTATCCAAATGAAACACTCTTAGTAGAGTTAAGTACAAACAAACTTGCACGAACCAATTTGATTCACGCAAGCCTTAATTTATAACGCCTTATCCGAAGACCTAATATTAATAATATAGATCTCCAATATTAGAATAATATCATCACAATATAATACTATAATATATACAAATATAGA
This sequence comes from Panax quinquefolius, assembly GCA_020205615.1. Classification (NCBI taxonomy): domain Eukaryota; kingdom Viridiplantae; phylum Streptophyta; class Magnoliopsida; order Apiales; family Araliaceae; genus Panax; species Panax quinquefolius. Next base: position 39,196,389 of record CM035167.1, on the reverse strand, counting down.
ATAACCTAAACACATAGCACATAACACATAACCCTATCAATCTATAACACACATAAGACTCTGTATCAGGTCTAACTATTTCAGTCTGACTTGAGTTCGACAAATTTCTAACGTCCCGACAGTCTAGTCGGACAAAATTTCGAGTTGAAGTTCAATTAAACTCTGACTTAATAGTTAACAATTATCTCAGCTAATTTTAATATCAGTCAAAATATTTTTCGTAAACTCGTAATAATTTTTAAATGATTATTACTATTTATCTTGATTTTTAAATCATTAATATCGTATTTATATAATATAAATACCACTTAATTCTAATATCATTAATATTTATTTAATATCAAACATTAATGAAAAACATATCATAATATTATAATATATTTTATAATATCATAAAGTATTTTTAATACGTCAAAATCACCTTTATATGATTTTTAAACAATTAAATTCATTATCGATAATTGCTATTAATATTAAAATATTAATATTTTCATGGCAAAATATCAAAAGTTACAAGTTATAACTTAAAATATTTTTATATCACTTAAATCATTTTTATATGATTTTTAAATCATTAATTCTATTTTTCCATAATTTATTTAATATATTTATTAAATAAATTAACCATTATTAATATTGATTACTTAATGAAATTCATCCTAAAATATTAAAAGTCACTAAAAATATCTTTAAATATTTTCTTATACCATAATATTATTTTTCATGATTTTTCATGAATTAAAATCATTTTAAATCATTTATTTAATATTATAATTAAATAAATTAAATACCATTATATTCCAAAAATATTAAATATTTATGAAATATACTCTAAATAATTAAAACCTATTTTTTAGAATTTAAAATAATTTTTGAAATTTATTTAGTATTTTTAATAATAAAAATCTATTTTTTTCTATTTTTAATTAATTTCTAGAAAATCGAGAAATTAAAATAAATATAAACCGTCGCTAAAGGGGCTATATAGCAGACGAAATCGTCATTATAGGTGTTCTTGAGGTCGTTTTGAAAGTTGCCAGAACTTCATGTCGATTCACCCATTTAGCAAGTTTGACCATGATTTTATCTAAGTTCCTAATGTATTCTGAGCTTCTAATTGAGTTAATCTTGTAGTACTAATGTAGTACTACATCTTTAAACAAGTTTCATAGCCAAAACATATTACAACATCAAGATAAAAGCTAGCCAAATATCTGACAACGTTGTTCTTGAGTTTCAGGGTTGCCCAGAAACTCAAGCAGTGTTAGGGTCCTTCTAATCAGCCTTAAATCATAGCTTTATAGATTTCGTTTATGTGATCTTAAAGTTCAATAGTGTAGTGCACATGTCAGGGTACGATAATATATTATCATATCTATATATCAACAACAGATGCACAAGATTCAAGATGGTCAAAGTAAGGGTCAGAAGTTGTTCATGAACAAATCTGGGTTTTCCAGATTGTTCTTCAGGCAGTTGGTCAACGATTGTTTGACCGTGATTATTGACGTTTCTGCTCGTGTCTGCTTGTTATAAGGACTATGATATGTAGTGCACATGCCAGGCTACACAGATCAAAGAACAACTTGGCCAAAACACATGTCAGACGCAAGATCAGAGGCTATCAAAATGCATGTCAGACTTTCTGGGTTCCTGGGTTTGCCCAGATTTCCAGAAGTCGTGCTTGGTCAACGACTTTTGACCACATATATCTTTCGATCTATACATGATCTGGACTTGATTCAAGTTCCAGATCAAAGTCCTTACAACATACTACAATTACAAACTCTTAAAACACATAAAACATTAACAAGAAATGATCTATAGGCCCTGACATTAGGTTGTCAGGCCTTATTTTTCAACTTTTCTAGATTTCTTAAAATGTTAGATCCGAGCACTTTGATGTTATGGCTCTATGATCCAACAACCCAGATCTCTAATTGACACCTTATAACACATATTTAACCAACAAACAACAACATTAACACAAGATCACAAGATTTTTGAAATTTAGGGTTCTTATACCTTCTAGCTTGGATTTTGATTTCTGATCTTTGATCTTGTTCTTGACTTGCCATTAACTGACCAAGGCTTTGTTTCTCACCCTCTCTCATACTAAGTTCCCGAATTTTAGAGAGAGAACTGATTGGAGAAAATGAAAATGTAAGTAGCCCATTTTCTCTCTCTTTAATCTCTTAAATGATATGATTCAATGTATTGGATTGCAATATATGGCTGGTAAATGACACATATCTAGGGCTAGGGCTATTGGTTAGTTCACCAACCCAATATATGGCAATATTTTCAAGTTAAGTCCAATAATGCATAAAAGGGCATTTAAATCTTTTTGCTTTTAATTTTAATGGTATTTTAGACAATTGCCCAAACCCTTAGGGTTTAGGGTTTGGTTAGGGTTTAGGGTTTGGAGTATTTAGGGTTTAGGGTTTACAAATTTAATTTTCTAAAATTCCCAATATAGGTTTTAAAAATAGAAAATTAATATTTCTTAATTATAATTAGAATTTTCTAATTATATTAACATTTCTTAATCACAAACTAAATCTTGCTAATTAGGATTAATAATTCCAAATTAAAATCGATAATTTAGCAATTAGGGTCAAAATGGTCATTAGGGTTTATAAACCACTAATTAGGGTTTCTAATAGAAAAATAATTTTCTAATTTAGAAATTAAATTTTCGTAATTAGATTAGGATTTTCTAATTACTTAACTTGAAAATTAGAATTAATATATCCTAATTAACATTAAAACTATTTAATTAACACTTAGGTTTTTTCCTATATACAAATTAGGGTTTTAAATCCGTAATTAGGGTTTCAAATTTGGAATTAGGGTTTTGTAACCAATTTGTTAAGATTAACCCTAATTAATCCTATAATTTTTTACACTTACGCCATTAAGTTCCTCATTTTGGGTTTCATGCACTGAATTAGGGTTTCGGATTCCCGAAACTGAAATTAGTATTTCCAGAACGTATTTCTAGGGTTTCTCGTTAAACGCTAGGGTTTTCCAACCGAACGTTGACGTTCTTAATATATAATTAGGGTTTGTTACAGATATCGTTTATCTGGTCAACCCTTGACCCTTAACCACATCATGCACACATATACACAGAACTTATTCACGTATACACTTAATCCTGAATAATTCACCTAAATCCTTCACAGAATTTTGAAATCCTCAAAATTCCTTCTTAAAAATATTAAACGCATACACTTATTTTCTGATTAGGTTCTAATTTTGAACCTTAAATCAATAAATTAAATTTTTAAAAAAATTCAAAATTCTCGGGTTGTCACAAGTAATGTTTTGTTTTAAGGATCTTCTTAACAAGTAGGGGCCCGCTCATGTGTGGGCCACATACTCCACCATGGACCTCATCCATGAGTCTCTGAGCTTGGTCCTTGTCTAGACATCTGAGGAGACCTAGTCCTGCACCTGTTTTGTAGAGTGTATCTCCGCTCAGGTAGAATTTCATAGCAAGTCGATGGACCCGCCTTTTCTTTGTTGGGCTAGCCTCAGCGGGTGTAGATCCATCTCGTAAGTACTCCTTAATGTGCTGATACTAAGGATGCTGGATGGGAGGTAGCTCATCTGATACTTCTCCAACATAGTTCCCATAGGCTGGTGCCTTTTGTAGGACAAATATGATGTTTGACATGTGTTCCTTGTTAGATATGTGATGTTAGGTTTGTAATATTCATGAACGCAATCAAATTGCACAAAATAAGCGAAATCGTGGAAAAAGAGAGTTTTAAAATTTTACAAACCATATAACCGGATCATCCTTTATGCACAATTATTAATTAAACGAAAAATAAAGGACAAGAATCATACCCTTGAAGATCCGAGCTTCCTCAAGTACAAGTTCACCTCCAAATCTTTTCGTGTTCAACTTGAATCCACCGGGTTGGGTTCCTTCCTTTGATCAACGTTAGCCACCCAAGTGTTTGGCCTCTAGAGGTGATCCACCAAGGAAGAAAAAGGGTATTTGGTAAAACCCTAATTTTCTATCTCTCATAGAAAAGGAGCGCACTCTCGCAACTATTGGAATTACGTATGTTGTCAAAAAGCCAACAACAACTCTAACCCCTTCACCCATAATAAGACTCCTCTTATTTATAGATGTAGGAAACCCTCCTTAACAATTAAGGAATTGGGTTTTATTTTAATTAATTAAATTCCTTTAATTAATTAAGCTCCCTAATCTTATTAGAGATAATTAATTAAACTCTTTTAATTAATTAGCCTCCTAATCTAATTAGGATATATGAGAGTACTTTTATTAATTAATTCCCAAACTCCTTTAGGAATTAAATAATAATAATAGTAATAATAATAATAAGACTCCTCTTATTAATTTATATTTAATATTTCCAAAATATTAAATAATAAATATTAAGCTATTTAATTTATTCTATCACCATAGATTAAATTAAATATACTTAACTTATTATTACGATTATGTCATTAACTTCTTAAATAATTATTCTTCCTTTTATGGTGTGACCATTTAGGTTCTCCATATTAAGCTGGTTGTGAATAAATCAATTAGAACAATTCTAATCTTATTTAAATAAATAAATTAAAATCTTAATTTATTTAAATAAATAATATTTATTCTACAATAGAGGATAAGCCTCCCTACCTAGATCAACGACTTTCCGGATAATATAGATTTCAACATTAATCATAAAAAGAACCTTTGAGTAAATAGTTACAAGACAATTCAATCCTTCCACCATACAATGTCCCAATTAAATATAAGACATGGAATTACTGTCAAGTCTTATTTTATTTAATTATATGTATTTCGACTCTTAAATTCACAACACCAAATAATGCAAATTAGAAAATCCTTTCTAATTTCATTCTGCCTTGGCCAAGGACTATTGGGTTGTCATTTATCGAATCACATAAGACATTTCTCTTCTTTTACTAGAAGTGGTAGATTCTTTATTGATCATACATTATCTCCATGCACGACTTATTATACCCAAGTATACCCTTTGATATACCCTAAAGGTCTTAAGGAATAAGTCAAAGCATAATTCATCTTACACAAGATACTATGATGATCTCAAGTCCAAGGATCACTTGTACTACTATCACTACAGGAATTCCTATTGACATGCAAGTAAACTCCATTAGGTATTCCTTAGCGAGCCACGTTCAGTGAACTTATTCTCTAATAAGCACCTACATACTTGTTATAGTGTCTCCACACAAATGATCATGAGATCAATCATCCTCATCTAATGAGCAAGCAACGTATGTACCAATCTATCCGGATTCACTAATCCCCAATTTAGTAATCCAATGATTGTGAACTATTTTAGTTTTAAGCTTTCTAAGAATTTAGATCTCATTAGAATGATCATCATCATTATTCTAAAAGCATTGCTTAAAACTATGGGTTTATCACATATTATAAAACATCATCATGTAGATAATTAAAATCCTTTAATAAATTAATACTTTTTATTAATAAATGAATAAAATTGTTACAAAGTATATGTTTTATCATCAAACATGATTGGCTTGTGTGCATACTACTTTCAATCTCCCACTTGCACTAAAGCCAATCGTCATGGTATCTCATACATTTCTTCTCTAAGTGACGATTATCCTGTTGTTGGATATGTTTTAGTTAATGGATATGTAATGTTGTTCTTGAGAGTTCACTATCTCTATAGTGATTTCCCATTTTTCAATGATTCTTATAATCAAATGAAAGTGCCACAACACATGTTTAGATCCAAGATGAGACTTAGGAACTATTCTTAGTTCTGTAATGAACTTTTCATCCAAGCAATCAACTTGTAGCTTCATTTATAGCTATATACTTTGTCTTTATCACTAAACTAACAACTCTTTGCTATTTGGAACCTTTCCAATTCACTGCACCACCATTCAAGGTAACAATTTACCTTAAAGTGGATTTTCTGTCGTCTTAGTCTGTCTGAAAAACTTGAGTCTGATAAGCCCTCTAGTTTTAATTCAGACCCACCATAAATATGATCACATCCTTAGTGCCGGTAAAGTACTTTAAGATGTTTTTCACTGTCTTACAGTGAACTTCTCCAAAATATGACTGATCAACATCAGGTCTCGTACATTTCATTGCATACATGATAGTTACTCATATGATCTCTCTTTTATGAGTCTATGGGGACTATTAAGAGAGATACACTCCATGACTCATCAACATGAGACAACTCTTGGAGTTTTCCATGCTAAACGACTTTAGCATCAAATGAATATACGTTCCTTGGGTTAAGTCGAGCATCATCTTGAATCTATCTATATAGATTTTATCCCCAATTAAGATACTCTTCCCAAATCATTCATGGAGGAATGTTTAGACAACTTTATCTTTACTGATTGTAGCATCAGTATGTTATTCCTTATCCGTAGTATATCAATATATAATACTAGGAATGTCACGACACTCCCACTGACCCTTTTGTACACACTAGGTTCATTCTTATTTGTGATAAAATCAAACTCTTTTGATTTGTTTCATCAAAATGAATGTTCCATTTTTGAGAAGCTTGCTTCAATCCATTTCTCTGAGTGTCTACAACTCTTACCTCATCGTATGTTACTGGATCATCATCTTCTATGATGCGTAACTCATCATCATCTTCCATGATGAATCCATACCTCCTAGGTATCTTCGGTACTATTCTAGATTTACAATTCGGTTGTGGTACAATAGGTCTATCTATAGACTCCTCTTATTTGACTTAGAGTGATTTGTGGTTCTTGAACTCTTCAAGATCTATTATCCTCCCACTAGCCCCTTCAATGATAAACACCTTTATCTTAGAAGGTAGTGTGTTTCGCAACAAACACCTTTTGCTAAATAGGATTATAGAACATATATCCTAAACTTACTTTAGGATGTCCCACAAATATGTACTTGTCAAATCTTGTCCCAAGCTTATCCTTTGAAAAATTTTCACATAAGCTGGACAACCCCTTATCTTAACATACTTAAGATTAGGAATCCTTCCGGTCCATAACTTTTATGGAGTCTTGTGGCCGGATTTTGAGGTTACCTTTTCGCAGATATATAACCATTTCTAGGGCATTATCCCAGAAGGATACTGGAATGTCGGTAAAATCATTATGTACCGCACCATGTCCAACAAGGTATGATTTTTTCTTTCAGATACATCAATCAATTATTGCGTATTAGGAGGCGTCCATTGTGAGAAAACCATTTGAGATGATCTAGAAACTTATTGCACAAGTATTCCTTTCTCGATCTAATTAAAGAATCTTAATACTTTTCAAATTAGTTTCACATTTGAATTCTTTGAACCTTTCAAATAATTCATACAAACATTCAACTATTTGAATGATCATCTCCTTTTCTTATACTAATTTATTCAATATGAATAATTATTTTCACGTAAGTCAAGTATACTAAATCCATTAAGTAATATTCCAGTTCTATACAAAATATTATTATTATAAATAGAACAACAATAGTTCTTAAATATAATACCAAATTTCATTGTCCAACAACAAAATGAAAATAATGTTTCTTACGAGAACTGAAATACAATAACAATTTATTGACTTAGTAGATTTTCCCGTAGTCATTGCTAAACTATAAGTTTCTATGGCTAATGTGGCAACCTTTGCTTCATTTCCCACACATAGGATTACTTATATTTATTTAGCTTTCTACTTCTGCTTGGTCCCTTCATAAATCTATATTTATGATAACCAAAGTCGGTATCCAATACCCAAGTAGAACCTTGACTTAAAGAAAAAAAAATTTAAATCATGAAGAAATTTGTATTTGTAACCGAAACTTCACTAAGCTTCTTTGGTTAGCCTCTGCAAGATGCTTCTCGCAGTTTCTTTCCAGTGTCCAAGCTTATTGCAGTGGAAGCAAACTCCTTTGCTATCCGTATCAGTTTTGTTCTTATTATCCTTTGTTTTGCCTTTCTATTTACCTTCTTTGAATCATTCTTCTTTCCAGAAGATCCTTTGGCCCCTACCAGTAAGACATGGTCTTTCTTGGTTGGAAAGTGACTCTCAACAATTTTCAACATGTTAAGCAAATAAGCAACGCTGATATCTAGCTTGTTCATATGAAAAATTCACAACAATTGTGAAAGGAGTCCGGGAGTGAGTGCAAGATCAAATCTTGGCACATTTCCCCATCCATGAAAAAACCTGTTGTCCTAACTGTTCAATTAAATTGATCATCATTAGGACTTTTATCTGTACTGTAGTGTCATCGGTCATTCTAGATCGGAAGAGCTCCTTAGATATCTGATATCTATCAGTTCAACTTTCCTCACCATCAACTACTTGATGTGCAGGAATATAGTAGGAGCATCCATAGTTTCATGCTGACGCTGAAGCTCGTTACTCATGGATGCTAGCATGATGCATTGAGCCAACTGTGCATCATCTTGCCACTTTCTAAAAGTAGCAATCTCTTTCTCAAAGGCATTGTCTGCAACCATTGCAGGGATAGGCGTATTAAGGACATAAGATAGCTTTTAAGCCGTGAGAACTTTTCTCAAATTCCTTAACCAATCCATTTGATTCGGTCCGGTTAAATAGCATCTAATATGTTTCACAGTGATAGTAATTTAGACATTGTAAAATTCTGTAAATGAATTTGTAATTAACAACATTTTAGTATACATTCTTTTATTAATTACCAAAATAAATTAGGTCTTATTTTAAATTGGTATCTCCCACTATTTTCTTCAAACTATATTACCCTCACTTATATAGTTCGGCAAAATCTAATTAAAGATTTGCTAGTGAGAATAAGGATCTCATTTCAAATGTATATAGTCTTGTGGTGACACAACAAACTATATATAAAAAAATAGGTAGACAACTCTTGTCAATTACATCAACTATGCAACTCCATCTATTTTGTCTCTTAGATTATTTTGATCAAGTGGTGGCACATCCGAATCAAAATTATCCAAGTTAAGTCCAACCTAGCACTCCATATATTCAAAAAAGAAAAATATTGTCCTTGTGGTGACACAACAAAATAATATTGTTCAATTTTTTTTATAAGCATCAAATGTGATAAATTAACATCTTAAATACTTAATACTTGCCTTGTGGTGACACAACAAACTCATATTAAATATTTAATACTCTATTAATTTTTATCATGCTAGAAGGCGACGTTTGATATTCCAAATATCTTTGAACGCTTAGGACTTAATATAAAAAAAATTTGAGGGGTTTTGTTATTAATTTGTCTCATCTTGTTTAGCACACATGCACATATATATATAAAATACGCGTCATATTAATGAACATGCGAAGCATGTTTGCATAATATATAATATATATAGTATAAGCATGCACATATAGAATACTATATTCTACCCGGATTGATTATGGACTTTTATTCTAATTTGGTTCACTAGAGCCACCAAGTGAACCAAAAGGTCAAACCCTAGGGGTGCAAGAATTAATATTTAAACATAACTATTACATTTAAATTCGGGCTCCATTACAAACGGGTCTTCAAGCGCTCCTTGATCCTTGATCTCCAATTCTTCAAAATTAATTCTAACTATTCATATTACTAAACTATTTAAAATAAATAGAAACCTTGATCGTGATCGAGGGAAAGTACATAGGAGGAGATAGAATTTACATTAAGAAAAATTTAGAAGAAGGCGAAGTGCATGAGACCCCATTTAATAAAACTCATACATTCATGCATCCAACTAAAATAAAATCCAATCACATTGGTCAATAGTCCATAATCAATCTCATTTATTATCATACACATCACCATATGCATCAATAAATAACATTCATCACATGAATAATAAACATTCAATATGTATATTGATATCATTTAATGGGCAAATTTAGTTAGCATAAAATCTAATTTTGAATCAAAATAAACTCCTTTATTTTAATCCAAATTTAAATCAAAATAAACCTCTTTTATTTTAATTTATCCACTTTTGAATAAAATAAACTATTTTATTTTAATCAAAATCTTTAATCAAAATAAACTCCTTTATTTTAATTAATTATGAAATCCAATTCAAGTAAAAAAACTCATTTATTAAAGGAAACACGGATTCTCTTTTCCTATTCATAAATAAACTCCTTTATTTTTTTAATAATATGAAATCTTATTCCATATCTAAATAAACTCCTTTATTTAAGGAAACATGGATTCATTTTCCTATTCACAAATAAACTCCTTTATTTTAGGAAACATAGAATCCAATCTCAACTCTAATTAGTTATCATGGAATCCAATTCCAACTCTAATTAGTTAGCATGAAATTTAATTTTAAAATTAAAATAAACTCTTTTATTTTAATATTAAAATAAACCTTTTATTTTAAGATTAAAATAAACTTTTTATTTTAATTATAAAATTATTAAAAAAACATATTATATATATATTACGATAATATATTATATATATATATAATATAAGTAATCATAACATTACTTTACATGAAACATGGTTCTATATCATATTCAATGACCACGTGCAGTAAAAATTTGCAACATGAAATACCATTGCATATCCTGAATCACCTGAGTGATATCACTTGGTGAATCCGTGAATATCATTTGTTGTAGCCGTGAGTAAAGTATCACCCACGATGTCAAATAAAAAAAAAAGCCACGATAAAATCACGTGATAAAAAAAATACAGTTTCGCGACTCTTTTTTTTTATAAATAAATTTTATATAATAATTTATGCCCAATTAAATTATTCTAAACAAATATCAATATACATATCAAATTAAAACAATTAATAATTTGCATAAAGGTTTGGCTCTGATGCCACTGTTAGGTTAGTAATATTCATGAACGCAATCAAATTGCATAAAATAAGCGGAAACGTGAAAAAACATAGTTTTAAAATTTTACAAATCATATACCCGGATCATCCTTTATGCACAATTATTAATTAAACGAAAAATAAAGGACGAGAATCATACCTTTGAAGATCCGAGCTTCCTCAGGTACAAGTTCACCTCCAAATCTTTTCGTGTTCAACTTGAATTCACCGGGTTGGGTTCCTTCCTTTGATCAACGTTAGCCACCCAAGTGTTTGGCCTCTAGAGGTGATCCACCAAGGAAGAAGAAGTATTCAAGAAGAAAGGTATTTAGCAAAATCCTAATTTTCTATCTCTCATAGAAAAGGAGCGTACTCTCCCATCTATTGAAATTACGTATATTGTCAAAAAGCCAACAACAACTCTAACCCCTTCACCCATAATAAGACTCCTCTCATTTATAGATGTAAGAAACCCTCCTTAACAATTAAGGAATTGGGTTTTATTTTAATTAATTAAGCTCCCTAATCTTATTAGAGATAATTAATTAAACTTTTTAAATTAATTAGCCTCCTAATCTAATTAGGATATATGAGAGTACTTTTATTAATTAATTTCCAAACTCCTTTAGGAATTAAATAATAATAATAGTAATAATAATAATAAGACTCCTCTTATTAATTTATATTTAATATTTCCAAAATATTAAATAATAAATATTAAGCTATTTAATTTATTCTATCACCATAGATTAAATTAAATATACTTAACTTATTATTATGATTATGCCATTAACTTCTTAAATAATTATTCTTCCTTTTATGGTGTGACCCTTTAGGTTCTCCATATTAGCCAAGTTTTGAATAAATCAATTAGAATTCTAATCTAATTTAAATAAATAAATTAAAATATTAATTTATTTAAATAAATAATATTTATTCTGACAATAGGGATATGCCTCTCTAGCGATCAACGACTTTCCAGATAATATAGATTTCAACATTAATCATAAAAGAACCTTTGAGTAAATAGTTAAAATACAATTCAATCCTTCCACCCATCTGATGTCCCGATTAAATATAAGACATGGAATTCTTTGTCAAGTTTTATTTTATTTAATTATATGTATTTCGACTCTTAAATGCACAACACCAAATAATGCAAATTAGAAAATCCTTTCTAATTTCATTTTGCCTTGGCCAAGGACTACTGGGTTGTCATTTATCGAATCACATAAGACATTTCTCTTCTTTTACTAGAAGTTGTAGTCGTCGGGATTTTTGGGTGTCCCTTTCCGTTACTTGTTCTTTGGTGTTCTCATTTTAGGTAAGATTTGTTTGAAAAAACAAGTGAAAAAATTTTGACATGTTTAATGTCGACGATGGACTGTTAAGAGTCGCCAGTTGGTTTTTTAAATGGTTGTACCAACACAACCGAGAAAAGGTTTGCACATTGACCCAGTGATGTGACACTGCTAAACGGGTCGGTGAAACCGAGATTCATTAGGGTCCGGGGACTTGGTTATGCGGGAGGAAGGTGTTAGGCACCCCCCGACATCTGTGTTACCACGGTGACCGCCTCTATTCAAGAAACTATTATCTGAATGTGTGTGTGTGTGGGTAAATGTGTTGTTATTTGGAAGTAGTGTGAGGCCTCGTTCGCACCTATATACACATGGTTTGAATTTATGTAGAAAATTCAGTTTTTTAGCAAGATATAGCAATGATGTTTTATAAAAAGGTTTTTCAAACCCTGATGCTCAATAGTAATTGAGACCTTTTACACTCCCATTTTATTAAGTGTGCGGCTTGGTTGATTTTATTTTACAAATACGAGGCATCCGTATTAAAATAATGTACAAAATAATGCCGACTTCCTCGTGGGTATGGAAACCATCTGAGGAAATTAGAATAATGCATGAGAATAATTTATAAGTCGCTTACAATTTGAAAATGTCCATCATGGGAACCAAATCTAGATTCAATGGGATGAATCTGTGATCACATGATTCCTAGGCTTACAAAATACTGCAATTTATATGAAAGCAGTAAGCAGGTAAATATATAAAAGCTATAAATAAATATATATATATATATATATATATATACAGACAGGATCACCAACCACGAAGCACCTCCATGGGGGATCAGAAATATAAATAAAGTTGTTAAAAGCTATCAACCGCCATGGAGGAAACTCCGGGGGACGAAATGTAAATAAAGCTGTAAATACGGTCAACCGCCACGAAGGAAACTCCAGGCGGGACAAAATGTAAATAAAGTCAGAATATACGATTATTTGCCACGAAGTAAACTTCGTGCGTGACAAAATGTAAATAAAGTCAGAATAAATGCGGTAATCGCCACGAAGTAAACTTTGAGCGGGACGAAATGTAAAGAAAGTTGTAAAAGCGATCAACCACCACGTAAGTAAACTCGTGTGGGACAAAATATATATATATATATATATATATATATATATATAATAAACGCAGCAGGATGTGAAATCAAGGCTCATCGAACGTAGTTCGACCACGATTCATATATATAAGTATATATATATATATATATAAGTGAATAAGCATATGGGATATAAAATCGTGCTCATCGAGCAGAGAGTCTAGACCACAGTTCATATATATAAATATATATATATATATATAGAGTAAATAAAACAGGATGTAAAATCCAAGCTCATCAAATAGAGACAGAACCACATGACTCATATATATAGTATATATATATATATATATATATATATATATATATATATATATATATAAAAGCGAGTAAACGCATGCTGGGCCAAAGTCAGGCTCATCGAACAAAAGTCACACAATTAATATATATAGTGTATATATATATATATATATATATATATATATATAATAAAGCGATAAATGCATCGTAACCAAAGTGCAGGCTCATCGAACAATGTTCGATACACATTAATATATATAAATATATATATATATATATATATATATATATATATATATATATATTAAAGCAAATAAACGATCCGCATCAAGTTCAGGCTCAATCGAGGCATAACTCGATAATGTTAGTCAATATATGTAAATATATATATATATATATATATATATATATATATATATATATACATATCTGAGAATGAAATGAAACCACTGATCAAGAAATGCAAAAAAAGCAAGCAACACGACTCTCAGCGTGTAGAAGGTGTGTGCAAAGATGAAGAGAAAGACTCTAAAGTGTTTGAGAAGGCTTACGGTATTTGCTAAAAAAGGCTTCTATATCTTTACAGTGGGTAAACACTGACTTTTATAGGTACAAAAGGGCTATATATGAGCTCATAGGTGTTTAGAGGGGGAAAGTACACTGCATGGGGTGAGTGCAGAGCAAATTGGGCAGGGCTTCCTCGCCTTTTTCTCTTCCAAAATGGGCTGCCCAAGCCCTCTATTTATAGGCATTTTAGTCGTAGGTGTACCTACGGCTGAGCCGCAGGTGTACCAGAGGCAACCGGAGATGGCCCGGGTTTGTCGGGTCGGGTCATCTCGAAGTACGTGCACTCAGGCACTGTAATGTCCACTCGAACTTTCAGAAGTGCAATCCGAGCATCCGTTTGAGGTATACAAGACCTATTTCAGACTGCCGTTGTCGAGAGTTGTACGTTGGCATGGGATTAGAGTTTGTACAAAGTCAATGAAGATGGGACGATGCCCTCCAGTCTTCAAGCTTCAACTTTCATCCGTTACCCCGCACAATAGTCACTCGGGATTGGTTAGTCTTGTGGGACATCGTTGGGTAGAGACGTGATGTGGCATCATGTTTGACGAGATGACGATGTTGCCCCTCACCGGTGTTATCGTCGGATTGGGCTGATAAAGCAGACGTTGCTCAGACTTCACTGAGATTGGACTGCTGTAATTGTTGAAGGTCCTCATTGTCACCTTTGAGGTGTGCTTGTCTTCTCGATGTTATTGTTGGGTTGGTGCAGAGTATCTCGTTGTGAGTGCCGAGATTGAAGCTGGTTGCATTTGAAACAAGAATTTTTGGGGTTATCGCCGAAACTGCATTCCTTGGGGTTATCACCAAGGTTGGTGGCTATTCCATACTTGGGGATCGGGCCCTGGATACCTCGGGGTTATCTCCGAGATTAATCGGTCTTCTCTGGTGTGTGTTCTGGTGTTGTATCTACATGCCTCGGGGTTACATCCGAGGTTGGATTTGTTACTCCCAGATTACGATCCGGGGTTGATGCTGAAATTCCGGTAGTATCCGGTATGGATTTGGATCGTCTTTCAGGGTTCTCTCTTAAAAGACGAATCTGTCCTCCTGCAATGTTAGTAACTGTAGTACAGAAAATTTTGAGTGTCTACAAATGCCCCTCTTTATCATACTCATGTATGGCGATGCATGGGTAGGATAAAGAATCCTAGACACTTGAAACACAACAAGACAAACATGGTACTATGGATAGCAAAATGATGCAAATGTATGATGCATGTGTACGGGGTTGTAGCCCAACATGCTGGGGATGATTGTGGGATCCCTATTTCTTCAACTGGGGATTTGGCAATGCTGACCAGATTCGATGTGTAAGCCGAATCTATTAGGACGTTGATGTTGGAGTTATCACCAAATTCCTACGTTCTTGATAACGACTTAATCCCGAAGAGGTACCTCTTATGTGCAAGAGATCTGTGGGGATAAAGCTTGATCTATTTGAGGATGTGTATAACATATTCCATCATCTATCCTCTTTGATAACATTGACCTTTCCTGGTTGGTATCGCCAGGACATGTCAAGATTCATTAGTTCTTTATCGCCACCAAAGAAATCGAGGATGCGACCTTCGTTGGACGATGTACTTCACCGATATGTGAATCAACGGCTGAGAAATCCTGTGGGATATACTGTCAAGGTTGCTTGACTTTCGCTGACGTATGAATCAACAGAGCATTGCGTTGTGACCCCCGCCGGGGATCCGCTGGGGAATACGAGTAGTTAGGTATGAAGACCTCGAATAGCTCTAGAGCTCTGATAGGTTTAATCGCTATCGGCTGAAATGACGTCAAGGTTGCTTGACCTTCGTTGATATGTGTGTTAACGGCTGAGCATGCGTTGTTACTCCCGCCAGAGATATACGTTGTAACCCCCGTCGGGGATCTACTAGGGACGTATGAGTACGTACGCAACTATCGATTGGTTCCCAATGCTTCGATGGGTTTACTTGCCATCAGCTGAAATAACGTCAAGGCTGTTTGACCTTCGTTGATAGACATGTCAATGGATGAACGTGTTGTAACCCCCTCCGGGGATCTACGTTGTAACCCCCATCGGGGATTCATGTTGTAACCCCTGTCGGGGACTCACGTTGTAATGACCTAGAGTCGGCGGCATCGAACCTGTATAAGGTATTGCCGTATGTGATTCGTGACAACTAAGGTCATCGGCAGGGTATGCCTTGTGTTCAGGTGACAACCAATGAGTGATGTACAGATTCAAAGTCTCATCTGAGAAGACCAAGATTGTATGTTGTTTTAATCAATCGCGTGGCATTTTTATTCTCGATTTGACCTTTTCAGTCTGTAAGAGCTCCTTTACAACTTCGAATCTGGGTAGAAGCCGGGAGGGTGGGGCCCATATATAGGTGCCACGGTGCACTGCGCCAATCGTGGATGATAAATTCCAAAGAAATTGGTCTCACAAGTCACTTTCAACTTGCTTCGCAAAGAAAGAAAACCGCGAGCCGTCTTGAGATCTGCTTAGTTCTACTGTTTTACGTAAATTACATCACCGCATAAGTGTTCTACATTATCCAGTAACGTATGCATGTATTTTTCCGGTTTACATTTGTTGGATTGTGAGTTATCGCATACGAAATGCATCTAAACACATAGTAATGATTATGTATGCATAAATGACTTGATAAAAAATATTCAACATAGTAAATGTTAGTATTAAACCATGTTAAACATAATGATGTGAAAAAATTTGACTTTTGAAAAGCGATCAATTGGCACCTTTTTACGCTATTTTTGTCCTTTTGAGGTCCAATGAGCAAAAGGCGGAAAAGCAAAGTACTCTAGCATTAAGGTTGGCCTTATGCATGATGATTTTAATTTTAATGCATATATTATGTATATGACTTTAGGGCAGATGTGCTATTGAATGGCCACCTAGACATGCCTGTGTGCATGCGGATAGTCCTATTTTCAAAGGGGACTATGACAAATTTTTTCCAAATATAGGCATTGGGTATTCATGCATTTTAACTCTATTATATGTTAAAGTAAATGCATGCATGCATATAGTCATAAATGCATTTTAAAAAGCTCCGGTGAAATACCACACACCCTTTACGAGGCAATTTGGAGACTTATTGTCCGGATATTATGGATCCGGATCGGTAGAAAGCGGTTCTATAGGACCACTTACGGCGTCGTGAAGGGCTTTGAAGTGCCTCGTCCAGATTACATTAGGCGACCTCGTCGGTTGGTGGAGGCCGTGATTCGTCCTGTCCGGGTAGATGTGCCAGACATTGAGGATGAGGAGGCGGATATTCTGATTGAGGATCCCGCTCCTGCTGCACATGTCCCTCGTAGGGAGCTTCCGAGCATTCAGGTGGCAAACCCAGAGTTGCTGGGTGATTTGAGTAGACATCCATCGATGTACTTGCATGCTAACGAGGTATGGTGTTAGACTTTGATCTTCCTTCTTTCCTATTGATGAGGATTAAAGGGTTCTGATGTTGATCTGAATTTCATGCGCAGTTCGAGAATTACACGACCTCGAGGGGCGGTTTAGCATTCACTCCATGTACCAGTAGCGCTTCATCCCGACTATAGAAGCGGTAGTGCATGAGTGGGGATTCGAGGCATTCTTCTCCATCCTTCCCTATCGATGTCCCTAGGGTTACCTCAGGGCATTGTCTGAGCGATGGATTCATCAGACTCAGTCACTCCATCTGCTGGATTGCGAGGTGATGATGACGCCTATGGACTGGCAATTTATCACAGGTATGGAGTTTGGAGGGGAGTCAGTGTCTTGTATGGCGAATATCACCCCTACTGTCGTCCGATCCTTATTAGGAGTTCCGGCGGAGGCGCTCAAAGGCAGGACTGTCCGTTCAGGTCCTTTGAGCGTAGATGCTATGAGTGGGCTTTTGATTGAGCCTATGTCTGATGATGTCAGGATTAGGGATCGCGTTCTGCGGTGATTGTTTCTGATGATCATTCGAGGCTGCTTCATAGCAGATAACTCTTCTGCGGTATCCTTTGCTTTGATCAGCGCCACACGTGATATGGACCGTATAGGAGAGTATGATTGGGGCTCTTACACCTTTGCCTATTTCCTCCGGGGCATGCGCATGCGATCACAGGGTTTGACTAAGGCTTGGCTAGGATTTTACCCATTTCAGCTGGTGAATATTTCTCTTATCTTTTCCCATTCATAGGTTAAGAGTGCTTACTGATAGCAGATGTTTTGCCATTGTGTTGGCAGTTTTGGGCCTATGAGAGGCTCCCATGTTTGCGTCATGTGAGTGTGTTAGGTTTAGAAACCTATCCACGAGGACGACGATGGCACCATTCTATTTCTCACGGAGGTCCCCACATGGTGAGGGATTCACTTATCTGCCTGAGTGTCACATTTGGGGTTCTTGTGGTGGGTACCATTACATGGATTCCCTATTCAGGGGAGCATTTGACCATCGGCTTTGAGGATGGACATCTGACTGGAGTCGAGTATTTGATCTCTACCAGGAGAGTTCCTCTCTTCACTGATGGAGGCTGGGAGCTCTATTTAGGAGAGCGTGCTATTAGGAGCACCACAGGGGAGATCCGTGTACCGATCTTGCCTCTTGCCAGGCGTCATTGGCCCGTATCACAGTCACCCATCACTGATATCCCATTGTTGGGGGTTGACGGTTTTGCATTATCAGAGGGTTCATGTACTCAGGAGACGTTCCAGCGGTGATGGTCCCCTCGCACTATTGGAGCCCAGTCCCGCGCCACACAGTTCATGGGGGATATGGTTCCAGGGTCTTTGATGATGCCGGATTGGGTAGCTTGTGTCCGAGCTCCGACTCATATGACCCAGATTGAAAGCTTGACCCGGCATTTGGATCAGGCACACATATTTATCCGGCATTTGGGCGGAGAGATCCGAGTGGTGAGTCATTTGTTCCTTCGGCTCGGTATTTGGCCCCTCAGACGACCCATTCGGTTTTGCCGGCACAGATCCTCCTCTTTATAGGCCGGACATCCCTGTTGATAGAGATCCAGTGACTCAAGAGGAGTTACATCATGTGGACAGGATTGAGGATGTAGACATCGAGACCCTAGTTTTCTTCTAATGTATATTCTCGTTATATCTTTTGATAGGCCTCTGTTAGTAGTAGGGCGGTTATGCCCCATTTCCCTGTATTTGTAGCAGTACAGAGCTGATGTATTAGATGATGATATACTTAGGAATGTATGCACCATTTTTCATTCCCTATATCATATTGCCATCCATTATCTGTTATGCATGTATCATGTTATGCATATGTATGTATGTCCAGAGATATTCGGCATTGACCCCTGAATGGTCTTATGACATGGCCCGCACAGATGTCTTCTTCGATAGTTAGTCAGTATAGATCATACCCACCGTCGGTGGTGGCATTAGGTATCGATCGTGATGCGATAGCATGTCACCCCGAGATAGGGTGGCCAGTAGATCGCCATTACTGAGATACCATGACTTTATTGCCTTTTCAGGTTCTTGCAAGATTTGTAGACGGGATGCTAGAGCATTGGCTACCTGATAGGCAGGTATTCCGTTTTGGTACCCATGAGTTGACTCCTACTCTGGAGGAGTATGCACGTTTGATGATGCTGCCTTTAGACAGACCTTGTGTGCATCTAGCTTTGGGAGACATGAGTAGACGATTCATGACTCTCACGGGATTGCGGCGCGAAGTAGTGCAGGACGAGATAACATCTAGCCATGTGATATCCCAGCATTTCTGTATGACAGATTTGGCTCAGAGGATAGCTATTAACGATATTTCAGGGATTTCACCACACCGGAGGACCATTGGCGTTTGGCCAGAGTTGATGTACTGTTGTTGTGCGTACTGTCGTATGTCTATATGCCACGATATATGGACGAGATAGAAATTGGTGTTATTATGGCTGTGAGAGCTCTTAGAGAGGGTCGCACCATTGTACCTATGATCGTAGTAGAGACCCTGCGGTCGGCGTCCTATTGTTGCACGTATCCTACAGGAGTGTTCACATGGAGTTTGGTCATGGTGTATGTGTGGTTTACGTCACACTTGAGACCGGTTTGTACCCTTAGACGACATGGGTATTGCTTCTCCCATGATGTGGCCATGTCATACTCCTTTCAGTCATTGGAGTGTACAGATGCTCAGTCCTGGTCCGCATTTCTGGCAAATATCAGAGATCCATTCAAAGCATATTGCCGTGCTCGGGCTTTGCTCACCATACAGCTTCATTACTCATGCTCCGGGCATGGATTTTCTCCCTTTGGCTGGATTGAGGGGTGGGACTACTTATCACCCACTGGCCGTGATGTCGCAGTTCGACCAGTTTTGGGATTTCTATCCTTTTGATGGGGCGATAGGTCAGCGTTCAGCTTCTCGATATCTCTCAGCAAAGGACCGATCCCGTGTGTATGCTTTTTGGGATCAGCGTGAGATAGCAACTTTTTCTGTCAGTCATATTGGTTATTCTGTAGAGTATTCCGCATGGATGGAGACAGAGATTTTATCGGCTGTAGCAGTATCTGCAGTATCGGATAGTGAGTCAGACGATGCAGAGCCCATGGAGGACATTGATATCTACATCGAGGAGGAGCCCGATGCTGGGTTGCCAGCATTTCTACATCAGGCTCGATCTATGATGTTGACTGCCCTTGATGGGAGAGACGCAGCTCTATTAGAGAGAGACGATGCATTAGATCGCAGAGATGTCGCTGTTGTTGAGCGGGATGAGGCTATATCAGCCAGAGATGCAGTGATAATTGAGCGGGATAGTGCTATATCTACCCGGGATGTAGCCGTCACAGATAGTACTGCAGTGAGGTCCCTTACCACTGGCATGAACGCAGAGATGAGCGCATATATTGATGATCATATGGTCACCACGCAGATGGCTATAGATCTTTTGGGTCGTGTGGATATTCTTATACAGGAGACCACAGCTTCGCCTCCATCTTCTGAGAGGAACGCCATGTTGGGCTTGTTAGCTCGCATATATCCTGACTTATAGATGAGCTTGTATTTACCTGCACAGATTAGCTTAGCCATTTTGTCATGTACAGTTTACATTGTATATATCAAATAGCATTATATATATGACAGGGAAATATATTTTTAAATCACTTCCCTTTTAGCTATGCCTAGCTATTTGCTTGATATTTTGCCTGCTGCTTCAGGGCTTGTGGTCTTCATGTATTCTGAATTCCTCCTGGGTGGATGGACATTGAGTTGTCTCTGGATAGTTCAGAATGAATCATCGATCTCTGTGTATCCCTACCATCTTTGGTGTCTTGGGACTTGTTTCTGGATGAAAATGTGGAGAGGGTGTGGCTTTTCTCTCTCGAGATTGACCTTTCTACGGATGGTTGCCGATGATTTCTATTTAGGAGAAGCATAGTTAATTCCACCTCTTATGGATTGGTGTTGCTCTTCAAGGTATGAATGCATGACTTAGATGGTCGTAGAATCTCCTATTTGGGAGGAGTTCGGGTAATTCCATCCCTTCGTGCGAAGGTAGAATGAAATGTAATGGATTGAAGGATGATCCCAGTACCAACTGACAAGGGTTTGTGTTTTGGTAGGGAGTGAGACCGCACCATGAATGGCTGCCTACGTACTCCTATTGAAAAGGAGATCAGGTCTACGTAGTTCGAACATGGTGTAAGAGGTTCAACGATGTATATGGCTGATATAGTGTAGGAATGTTTTTGGTTGTTTTTATTTTTGTTAAGGGTAGAAATGTTTTTGTTGTTATTATTTTATTGCGACCGGTGTAAGACCCCAACTTATTATTAATGAAATTTAATTTTCTCTATTTATTATTTTAAAATAGTAAGGGTTGATTTGATTAATGTGGATAGTTAGGGGTAAAATACGCAAATACTTCAAAATAAGCAAGTGGTTATAAAATATTCATTGTTGTTGGAAAATATTCGTTTGGTCGTGGAATATTAAATCTTTGTTTGGGGAATATTAAATGCGAATGACAGTAAGTAACCATGTGGGCCCCATAACTAAAGCGATTGGATGAAGAAAGCGACAAATATAAGTGGTTTAAAAATAACTTGGCGTGGTTATTACAGATTAATCTTGTTAAAATACCCGGTGGTTAAAACACGATAGCTTTACCGGTATTGCACCAATTATTGATTCTTACGTGAAGAAGGCACTACTCGATAATGGTTACTGATAATTACTATTCGATTATTTTATTGAGTTAATAATTGTTGCGTTGATATTTTATATTGTTGTTGTTTCAATAATTGTCATTACACAGTATTTTTCATTATCGAAGCAATAATTCATATTATCTGAATAATATTATTAGATAACATTATTGACAATGTCTAGAAAGTTCGCATCAAGGAGAGGTTTGGTCACCTAATTGCGCCAAGAAGAAGAAATTCTTATTGAAAGCCCCTCTTTCTGAGGCGCACGGTTGTCAATATTGTGATTCTGTAATATTATTTGTGAATAATTAATTATTGATTCATATGATGAGAAAAATATTGATTTTATGTGGATATAGATGGAGAAAAATTTTAATGTGACAATTGTTGAAAATTAAAATTTTATCTTTTTCTGATAAAATAATTCATTTAAATATATTATTATATTTTAATAATATAATAATGGTGATATTTTTACAACGAATGTGGGATATATGAGTATACGAGGAGGAAGAGTATTTTTGTTGCAATAAATGTTTAAAACATGTTAAACATGTTGGTGGACCCCATTTATTGACTGAAATTTGATTATAGCTTGTAAAATTGCCCGTTTGTGGATTTCGGTCAATTTCTATTTGGAATTTGGAAAAACTTTCTTCTGCAAAGTTGTAGAGAATTGAATTTCCTATAAAAACTCGCGAGATTCGAATTTTCTGATGAAAGGGCTATTTATTATGAATTATTGAAGTTCCGAAGCTCCGAAATAATTAATTTTTGGAAGTTTAAAATATTTAAAATTAGAAAAACATTTTTTTCATTATGGTGTGTTACACATGTGGGTTGAATGAGCTGAATTCAGTTCTTGGAAGGTTGGCGTAGGAAATTTTATTATAAATAATAATATTATATTAAATTTTCTGCTTTAGTGTTCTAAGCATTTTCCTATAAATAGGGTGCTTAGGTTAGAATTGAAAATCACACCAGAAACTGAAGTTTTCTCTCTCTATATTATCGAGCGTATTCTTGTGAGTATTTTGAGTATACTTTGAGTATTGTTAGACGGTGCTGTAAGTTCCCTCAAAGACTATATCTTACGGTATTCCAAATTTAGAAGTACTAATCTTTCGAGGTAAGGGATGTTATTTTCTTCTCAAATGATATTATTTCTTTAATATCATTATGCTGAAATATTGGTTGAAACTTTTTATCAAATTTGGAACTTTTCTATGTCGGGGTTACTATTCATGAGTTACTATTCATGAGTTACTATTCACGAGTTACTATTCATGAGTTACTATTTACGAGTTACTATTCACGAGTACTATTCATGAAGCGTGAAGATGTTTTTTTTGAGAAATTTCTATCTTTTGGTGTCGGAGTTACTATTCACGTATACGGCACTATTCACCGAAAAATAAAATTTCTTCTTTTTGTCCAAAATATCTATTCTGGATACTAGCTTTGATTGTATCCATGTTTTGATCATTCTTGAATTTTACACCACTATGATTATTTTTGAGGTATTTTTGAACATGGATAAAACAAAGTACGAATCCTTAATCCTTAATCCTTGTCATTTTGTTTCCTTTGGATTCGTTTCTTTAAAAATATTTTCATCATCCTCGGTCTTAAATGATGATATTATTGAATATCTTTGGCACTCGTAGTGCAAAGAATAATGATTTCGAAGAATATCTTTGGTAGTAGTGCAAAAGATGAGCAGTGTTTAGATGAACATGACTAATGATGAATATCTTTGGCTGTAGTGCAAAGATGAATATTTGATTCGGATGTATATTGATTGATGTTACGGGGATAAAAGATAGAGCGATGAACTTTTAAATTCATACATAGAAGATAGTAGTTTGCATTCTCTACTTAACTCTTCTAATGAATTATTATTTCATTGTGAATATTGATTTAAAATTTGTTGTCTATTGTATTCTATTAGATTTTTCCTGTTGAAGACTAACGGTAATTTGTTGTATATTATCTTAGTCATAATATTCTTTCTTTGGGCTAGTTGAGCTCACCCTTTTCCTTTTTGTTCCATTTTTCTTCTAGGAGGCGAGAATATAAGCGAAAGTACAGTGGGGTATGGAATGAAGGTTTTAGAAAGGATTGTTTAGTAGTCCTCACCATTTTGTAAAATAATGTATCAATAAATGTGATGAGGATTTATTTGAGTATAGATATTATCTAGAAGATAATATTTGTATTCAAACTCACATGAGTTTCTTGTTGTAATAATAAAGTTGTAGTTGTTTACATACCATGTATTGACAACTTAGAATAGGTGATGTATACCTATTTTGGGGGCGCCGCGATTGGTATCGAGCTTAGGGATATGATCTCTGGCGGAGATCGGGGAATAGAACTAGGAGGGAGAGACGAGTAAATCCTTCGCTAGTGTGTCCTACCTAAGCTTATTTTTTTTTAGTTGGTCAGTATATAAGGATATTATGTGATATATTGATTTCCTTAATTAACCCTTGTTTTATGGCGGTATTTGAGAATGTCGATTGAGAATATTAACAATGGAAATGAGACCGTGGAGACTCTCTGTACTCACCAACGAGGAGAACGTGCGTAACAGTGGCAATGTTCCTCCCGTGAACAAACACCTTGGCGAGATGATGAACGAGGGATGTTTAGAAGCTTTTTTGCGTTCATGCAAAAATCGACGAGGAGACTCGTGTTCAAAATCTGAGGAGGAAATGATAGCAATTCACGGGTTGTCACACATTCAAGCGATTCAAAGAGTTGGGACCACGAGAATTTAAGGGAAAGCCAGATCCGATCATGGCGGAAACATGGGTCAAGCAAATTACCAAGATATTTGATGTCTTGGGATGCACGGAGAACGAAGGTTCCATTCGCCACCTTTATGTTCCATGGCGATGGCGAGACTCTGGTGGGAGATGCGTGAAGGCGTATCCAAACCAAGACTTTCAAAGATGTCTTGGGAGACGCGTTTCAGAAACTATTTAATGACAAATACTTTCACGAAAGTGTTCGTCATATGAAGGAAGTGGAGTTTATTAGATCGAGCAGAACAACATGATTGGCGGTGTCTCGAAGACGAGGCAAAGTTTGCGAGTTATCGAGGTTTGCACCTCATTTGGTGGAGAATGAGGAACGATGACGCGGATGTTTCTTAGAGGTTTGAAACCGGCAAGATACGTCAAGATATCTCATTTCTCATAAATTTTCTCTCTATTCAGATGTTGTATGCAGGGCTCAATTATTAGAGCGAGATAACGAGTACTATCAACTCGAGGGACCACAACGAGGATCGTACAGGAGATAGCGGTCAATGTAATAATGATAACCGGCGGAAAAAAGCAGACGGACAAAAATGGTAACCCACGGTGGTAATCATGGCCATGAAAATAGAAAAGCGAGTCGGAAGGAGATTTTAAAAGAGGAGATTTAATAATGACCATATGAAGAAGACAAAGTCTTGGCGATGAATCGGGTTCTAAGGGAGGAGAACGACCACCGGTTATATGTTACAAATGCGAAAAAGAGGGACATATCGGTCAAGCGCCCACAACAGTTCAAGGTATGCTATAATTGTGGAAAGGAAGGACATATCGCTCGAGATTATACAAAGATAGTGAAACCTAGTTCGATTGGGGACGGTGACTCAAAAGATATCCCAAAAAGTCAAAGTCAACGATTAGGAAGAGCGTTTGTTGTGGTGGTCATAATGCGAGGAACCCAAACGAGGTGATCACGGGTAAGCTATTTATAAATACTTGCAAAGTTTATACCTTACTTGATCTAATCGGTATTACCCATTCATTTATCTCTCCTGCATGTGCTCAGCGTTTAAACTTGACTCGGAGAAATTAGACTTTGACCTATCTGTGGAAACTCCGTTAGGAGAAACTTTCATCACATCCACTGTTTATAAATCTTGATTGATTCAAGTTGGCACCATCACCTTACCTGTTGACCTTATCTCTTTAAAGATACTTGCTTTTGATGTGATTTTAGGGATTGATTGGTTAACTACTCATCATGCCAAAATTGATAGTTTTCGTAAGGTTGTTAGTTTTCATTTCCTAACCAACCTATTGTACAAATTCAAGCAACTAAACCATTAAAATCAATCACTGTCATATCTAATCATAAAGCTATTCGTTTATTGAAAAACGGATGTCAAGCTTTCTTAGCCCATGTTATGGATTTGAATAAAGACACGTCAAATTTGAATAATATTCGTGTTGTTATTGACTTTCCGACGTATTTCGAAGAACTTCCGGTCACCCCGTAACTTGAAGTTGAATTCTTTATTGATCTTGAACACCGCACAAAGCCCATTTCTAAAACTCCATATCGAATGGCTCCTATTGAACTTCAGGAGTTAAAGGTCCAACTACTGAGGAATTGTTGGACATCGGTTTCATTAAATGCCCTAGTACATCTCCTTGGGGTGCTCTGTTTTATTTGTAAAGAAGAAAAGCGGGAGTATGCGACTTTGTATTGACTATCGGAATTGAACCATGTCACCATCAAGAATAGGTATCCTCTACCTCGTATTGATGACTTGTTTGACCAATTGCAAGGGCACAATTCTTTTCAAAAATCGATCTTCGATTCCGGATATCAATTTGAAGATTAGAACTAAGGATATTCAAAGACGCCTTTAGAACTTCGATGCGGGCATTATGAATTCTTAGTCATGTCTTTTGGGTGACTAATGCTCCTATGGCTTTCATGGATATGATGAACCAAAGTATTCAAGGAATATTTGGATTAGTTTGTTGTTGTCTTTATTGATGACATCCTTATATATTCCAAAAGTCGTGAAGATCATGAGCACCATTTGAAATTTGGTACTCCAAAGGCTTCGTGAAAACAAACTATATGCCAAATTGAAGAAATGCGAGTTCGGCTTGAGGAAGTAGCATTCCTTGGGCACGCGGTGTCGAAACATGGAGTATCTGTTGATCCCGCAAAGATTGAAGCAATACAAAGTTGGGAGCAACAAAAGTCGGTGTTCAAATCACGTAGCTTTTGGGCTTAATTGGTTATTATCGGAGATTCGTGGAAGGGTTTTCTCGAATCGCTACTC
Source organism: Panax quinquefolius (assembly GCA_020205615.1). Taxonomy (NCBI): domain Eukaryota; kingdom Viridiplantae; phylum Streptophyta; class Magnoliopsida; order Apiales; family Araliaceae; genus Panax; species Panax quinquefolius. The sequence goes on along the minus strand of CM035167.1, from coordinate 39,169,040 downwards.
CATTAACTCGGCTAACTTCGGAAGGATACAAAATTCGTTTGGGAGCGAAGAATGCGAGAAGAGTTTCCAAGAGCTTAAGAGAAGACTTATTTTGGCACTGTTCTAACAATACCATACGGTTCGGATGGATTTGTTATCTCTGCCGATGCTTGTGCAAAGGGTTAGGATGTGTTCTCATGCAACGTGGGAAAGTCATAGCCTTTATGCCTCGCGACAACTTAAAGAGTATGAGAGAAATTATCCTACTCATGATCTAGAGTTGGCGGTGATCGTTTTGCTGCTTAAAGATATGGAGGCACTATCTATATGGGGAGAAAGTGGAGATATATTCGGACCATAAAAGCCTTAAATATTTCTTCACTCAAAAAGAACTCAACACGCGGCGAATGACATTGGCTCGAGCTATTGAAAGACTACGACCACACTATTCAATACCATCCCGAAAAGCGAACGTGGTAAATGACGCGTTGAGTAGAAGATCATATCACGAGGAACGAGTGCGATGATGTCAAGTATACGATAGAGCCAACTTTAATAGAAAAGTTAAGGTTGCTCAAGCCCACCAGGCCGTGTGATCGATGCGTATGAAGAAGAAAGTACAAGAAGGAGCTATTAGGGCGAGAATTGATGAAGAAGGAATACTTGAGTCCACTCTAGACTTTGTGTTCCTAACGACTACGATTTGAAGTACAAGATTATGATGGAGGCACACAATACACCATTTGCAATCCATCACGGAAGTACTAAAATGTATCGTGATCTTGACATACATTTTGGTGGAACAATATGAAGAGAGAGATTGCAAAGTTTATCTCAATGTGTTTAACTTGTCAACGTGTAAAGGCGGAGCATCTAGTACCTAAGGGTCCGTTGCAACCACTTGAGATTCGAAATGGAAGTGGGAACACATTACCATGGATTTCGTTCACGGGTCTTCCTACGGTTTCTCAAGGCATCAATGCTATTTGGGTTATTGTTGATAGATTAACCAAGTCGCGCTCATTTCTTGTCGATCACGGAGACTTATTCACTTGAACGTCTTGCTAGTATGTACGTGAATGAGATTGTGAGGTTGCATGGCATGCACTGTATCCATAGTTTCGGATCGTGACCCAAGATTCACTTCAAGATTTTGGGTTAGCTTGCAAAAAGCTATGGGCGCAGATTTACGATTGATTCAAAGATACCATCCTCAAGCGGACGGACAATCGAAAGTACTATTCAAACTCTTGAAGATTTATTAAGACTCGTGTCCTAAACTTCAGAGGCGGTTGGGATAAGTATTTACCATTGGTGGAATTCTCCTACAATAATGAGTTATCGAGCAAGTATAGGTGTAGCTCCATTTGAAGCATTATATGGACGAAAGTGTCGCTCTCGGTATGTTGGGACGAGGTGGGTGAAGCAACACCGTTGGGACCCGAGAGTTGATACGTATGACTACGGAAAAGATCCAAATGATTCAACAACGATACAAAGCGGCACAAGATCGACAAAGAGTTATGCGGATCTTCATCGAAAGGACGTGGAATTTAGTGTGGGGATCATGTATTATCATGCGAGTTGCTCCATGGAAGGGAGTTACAAGATTTGGGAAGAGAGGAAAGCTCAATCCACGATTTATTGGTCCATTTCAAATTCTTGACCGAGTAGGAAATGTAGCCTATAGACTCGCGTTACCTCAAAGTATGTCTCGTGTTCATAATGTGTTTTACATATCGTACTTCAGTAAATATGTGAAAGACCGAACCACGTTATAGAGTTAGAACCAGGACGAGATAGTAGAAGACTTAACGTATGAAGAGGGTACTGTCAAGATTTTGGATAGGAAGGAGCATGTCCTACGCCATGAAAAAGGTCATACCACAAGTTAAAGTTTTGTGGAGGAATCATCTTTATAGAGGAAATGACACAGGAATTGGAAGCGAAATGAAAGTGAGGTATCCTCACCTTTTTGAAACACGAGTACGTCACGTCGATTT